>CP139505.1:272233736-272892387 GCA_021014915.2 Artemisia tridentata subsp. tridentata | reverse complement strand
AGCCTTATAATTACATAAATTACAATTTAACCCTTACTATATTCATATTTACACATCAAGCACCTTAATTTACCAAATTATAGAATATACCCTTAAATTTATGTATGGCACGATTTACCCTCAAGTTTCACATAATTACATATTTAGTCCTTTTAATTTACAAAACTTATAATTCAATTCACAAATTATCAATAATTACATATTAAACCCATAAATGTCCAAAATTACATATTACACCCTTAATAACATTATTTACACAGAATAATCCTAAGTTTCCAGAATTTACACTTTTAGTCTCTCAATTTAAATAAATTATAATTCGACACATACAATTATCTTTTAATTCTTTCCTTGCAATATTTACACATAAGACCCTCATGTTATATTTTTAATACATTAGTACTGATATAAATAACCTTACAAAAATATCCCACAAGTTTCAAAGTTGGCAAAACACACCCCTCTACTTTTAAATCCTAATCGGATTATACTTTAAATTACCAAAACTAAACCTAACTTGTCCCAATCATTAAAAACTCATTACCTCATCATTGTACTACCTTTATTACTCATATTTAACATTTAGAAACCCTAACCCTAATCCATTACTAGGGTTTTTCTTATTTTTCTTATATTTTCATTAAATCCGATTATACCAATAATTCAAACACGAAAGATTTAAGCTTCCAAAAATCAAATAGCTATTTTTCCAGACCTTTATGATCATCATAGAACACGTAAAAATTATGAACCAACCTCAAAAAAATCGTATGGGTATATTTGGAATTTAAGTGTGTTTTAGCTCTTAAAATTTCGTACGATTGTTCTAGCTTGCATGATTCATGTTTATCAATTTATATGAGCTATATACGACCTAACTAACATTTGAAAAATGCTAAATCAATATTAGAACGTACGGATTGAGTGTAGGGATTTGTTACCTTGCGGATGTATAAAACGAGCAAGAAAAAGAACCACGATCGAATGAAGCTTCCTACAATCCAACTCTTATTTTTCCTAGCTTCTTTAAACTCAGATGAACACCAGAAAAATACTTGATCTTGCCCAGAAATTCGAATGGAAGATACAAGGGATTTTTATATGTCGACTTTTAGGGATTTTAGGGTTTCGGTAATTTTAAAATAAAACAAATAAGATTTAATTATATATAAGCTTAAAACCGACTTAGGAGGGGGTATGGAACTCAGAATATTCGGCCCATATAAGGATAGAATCAAATAAATTTGATTTGGTATTTGTTTCATATTTTTATTTGTATTTATCTCTTTTATAATGGTTTTTAAATATCAAATAAATACTAAAATTAATATTTTCAGTTTTATATAAATTTTGGGACATGCAAAAATATTAAAATGTTGTCTTAAAATTATTTCATGTCGTATGTAGCTCATTACCATAGATTTGGAATTTATTTGGTACTTTATAAGTGTTTTAATTCATTTTTAAAGTTTCAGGGGCATTTTGGTCATTTTACGTGCTTTCTAAATTTCAGGTATTACATTGTAAGTGTCTTGTATGAATTGTTGTTAAATTGTATACGAATTGTGGTGAATATGGGTCATATTTATGCTTGAAATCACTCACAAAAACTGCCACAAGCCTTCAATAATCATAAAAGAGAGGAGATGATCGGACTTGAGTCATTATGGTAGTTAAAACTTATAGATCACCACCACCCTCTCCGACCACCACCGCCGCTCCGGCCACCCTATCGAAAAACAATAAATCCATCACCACAATAACACAACTCAACATCTCTTTCACACACTAAAAATATACACACACACAAATCTCTCAACTCAATCCAATCGAAAGTCCCATCATCAAGAGCAGAAGAAGCAGTGCCTCAAACTCACCCGAATTCGAATTACGGATAACCCAACCCCAACACCAATCCACTGCCGACCAGCTCTTCTTCGACGGTATCCTCCTCCCCCTCCACCACTATCATCAAGAACCCACCAGAAACATAGTACCCACAAACCCAGATGAAAAAGATCATCAAGAATCCACAAACACATGAAACCCAGATGAAAAAGATCATAAAGATTACACCTTTGAACCCAAAAACACACAAGAAAAAAAATCTTTATAGATCTCAGGCCATTATTTAAACTTCAAGAAAAAAATCTTTATAGATCTATACCAAGAAGCCATCATCGATCCTTAAACGAAAACCAAAACAAACAAGAACCTACCCGAGACCTTTGAAAAAGATCTTGAAGCCAACTTCAAACAAGAACCTACATAGGTACAAATATACCACAAGGGACGACTTGCAGTTTTACACTGAAGACCATATATGATGGATAAGAAAATGGTTTTTGTTGGTTATGATGGATTTACAGAAGAGCATATATGTGGGGAGAGAGAGAGAGAGAGAGAGAGAGAGAGAGAGAGAGAGAGAGAGGGAGTGGTGGCTATCAGTTTGGTGAGTGTGTGTGTTTGTTTAGAGAGACAAAGAAGAAAGAGTGGGTGAGTGTGTGTGATTGTCTGGATAGAAAAAGAAGAAAAAAGATGTGGGGGAGTACTTGAATGGACGAAATTACCCTCCAATATTGCACACACGTCATAACTTAACGGCTTGACCTAACGGACGTTTGGTTAAGGGACTATTAGTGTTAAGGGTTTCAGAGTTGGTGGCTGTAAGTGCAAAAAAAGTCAAAAGACCAATAGTGAAAGTCAACGCATACCACAGGGACTATCTTTGTAATTTACTCATTCAACAATTATGGTACAAATTTTCTTTTCAATTATTAAAAGATTACACCGTTCATCCTTGTGGTTTGGCCATAATAACATCGCAAGTCCCTCGACTTTCATTTTTGCATGGTCGGTCCTTATAATGAAGTTTTGTAACACCATTCGTCCTTATCACTAATTGCCGAGGGACTGCCTATGTTATTAAGGCTAAACCACAGGGACGAACGGTGTAATTGATAAGGAGGAATGGTGTTATAAAAGTTCATTATAAGGACCGACCATGCAAACATGAAAGTCGAAGGACTTGCGATGTTATTAGTGAAAGTCAACGCATACCACAGGGACTATCTTTGTAATTTACTCATTCAACAATTATGGTACAAATTTTCTTTTCAATTATTAAAAGATTACACCGTTCATCCTTGTGGTTTGGCCATAATAACATCGCAAGTCCCTCGACTTTCATTTTTGCATGGTCGATCTTTGCACGTAACAGTGCAAAATAAGGACGATCTTTGCACTTATTGAACCACAAGGACGAAACTTGCAATTTGGCCAAACCACAAGAACGATTTTTGCAATTTACTCTAATTTTGTTTCAAAAAATCTACAGACTAAATTAGCACTTATTAATGATATAAAAATAAACTAAAAGGTATAATTTGTTTCCTATCCAGGTATACGTGAAGCATGATGTTTACGTCGTGTATGCATTCCATCGATTGTTTCCTATCCAGGTATAATGATTGTGATGCATGGTGTCCATGCATTCCATATACTAGACGAGGAATCATGCATAGCAACGAAATTTTCTAGCGACAAACAACTATAGATGCGATAAATGTGAAAAATCAAAATGCATAGCAACGAGTTATCTAGCGGCAAACAACTATAAGTGTTTCGTTTAACGTTATACATAAAACGTGAAATAATCAAAATATAATTGCAAAAGGTTGTAGCATGTGATAATTTAACTCTTGATAAACAATACGGAGTAACAGCTAGCATTATATTTTCAATCTATATGATCTATACTATGTATATATATAGTCAACTTCTAATAGCTAGCGTTTCATCTTTAATATGGTTGTAGGAATACGAGCAACCAAATAGTTAACCTTTGCATGAATCATGTTACATTCAAAGAGAATGGATATGCATAACAGTGGCTAGTATATATATATTTTTTTAATTTTAAAAACTATATAACCTTGTATCTTTCCCTTATTTTGTTTTCTAGTATTAACAAATTAGCAAAGTTTGAAAATCATAAAAGCTTGTATCTTTTCATATGACTACAAAATTCTTTTTTACATCTGTCTGTTGCTCAATATAGTTATAGTCTCTGTCATTCTGCAGCATGTATGTCTTCTTTATTGATGTGTTCAAACGCTCACACAGAAATAACTTAACGACTAAAAGTGCTTTAACCAGTTGATATCTTCTATTCCAATTATACATTCTATCGGCAAAGATAAGAACCTTGGCAAATGGCACATATTCAACATGGTTGTACAATGGCTACATGATATACACATAACATTAAAGACTTGTCTTAAACACATATCGCAAGATAAGTTGCATTTTAAACAAGTATGATCTTAAAACGAGCTTAAAATAAGATTCACTAATAAGATAGAAGACATCCAAATGGCGGAAAACAAAACCGCCAACACATAACTGAATCCCCAACAAAACTTGTTGAAAAATACTCATGGAAGATCAAAGTTGAAGCAAATCAGTCAATTAAATAATTACACCAACCATCAAAACCAGCAACAATCCACCATAAGTACACCAATTTCATCCAGACAATACAAACCACCACCTAAACCCAACCGAAGCCACCTAAACCACCAACAATACAAACCAAGATCTCCATATCCAAAAGAAATGTTATTGGTGGCGGCTACAGATTTAAATGATGGTTTTGGTGTGGCGGCAAATTTAGATGGTGATGGTGGTGGCGGGGGTTTAGAGAGAGGGTTGCAAGTTTGTGTTAGGTAAGGCGACTGGATCTCAGTTTACAACCAACAAACACAAACCAGTGAAACCACCAATATACTCAAACCAAAAAAAAAAAAAAAAAAAAAAAAAAAAAAAAAAAAAAAAAAAAAAAAAAAACCCACCAAAATAGGCTTAACCACTGGAACCACAATAAACATACACCAACAACCAATAATTGAAAACACCGCCTAAACCACCAACCAACTCACCAAAACGGCCTACACTACCAACCAAAACACCAATAAAAACCATTGGCGATGGTGGCTGTGGTGCCGCTGATTGCTATGGTGGCAGAAGAGGGGTAGTTAGAGAGAGAGATAATATAGTTCTAGAGAGGATATGTGTTTAGTGAGAGAGGGAGATATAGGCACGAGAGGTGGTGTGGTTATGTGTATGAGTAGTTGACATTCCTTAATAGATTCAATATTACCAGCCATTTTCCAGCCGTGTACAACCCTTGCCTTTTAATCTTTCAATACATTCCGTTAATAGCCGTGTACAGCCCTTGCATTTCAATACATTCCGTTTATAGTTTCAACAAGGCTTTTGTGAGAAGCTTTGACTAATTGTGGTGTCAGCCGAAAATTGTGGTGTATACTTGCTGTGTGTATACAAAAAATGTTTGAATAATTCAACTTGCCATACATAGTTTCAATGTGTAGTTGACATGCCCGTTATACGAAGATTGTTACCTAAGATATATGATTCCTGCCATACATATACAAGGGCGTTATGGGGATTGACCAAAAGTTAAGTTTTCACTTTTCCACTTTGACCGTTCTGCCTTTATAAGTAGTATAGATATGTCTTGATAATCAGTATAAGGGAAGTCAAAAAAGCATTGAATTGAAGAAAGATGTGTTTAGTACAGTCTTGCAACACTCTCATGGTCCTAATTTTAGTTTTAGTCGTCCATCCTTGAGTTATGTCAAAAATACCTTTTATTATTAATGGGAACTCTTTCCAAAAAACATTGGTAAGGAAATTTCTAATTTGCAATATATCTTTCAAGGATATAGAATTGGAAACTACACACATGACAACTCATTTTGGAAATAAACTGAGAACACATACGACAAGCACAGTTTGGCTAACATGGGGTGTTCGGTTGGCTTAAATTTTGTTAAGGACGACAACACATACGAGATTGACAAGAATTTATTTGTTACCTTTTTAAGGGGTCATTTAGTCTCAAAAGTCATATGTAGTTGATCAAATATTGCCCTAAATCGTTTCTTTTTGCATTTTAGGTACTTGGGACGAGAAATATGAAAACCGACACATTTATGGCTATTTTGGACGAAGAAATGAAGAAAAATGACCAAGTCACGAATTTGTCAAGAATGGGACCCTGATGGCGTCACACTCCACAAGGCGACGCCGTCACTTGTATTTGAAGGCCAAGGTTTAGTGTAAAGTTAACAAGCGACGTACCATATGAAGGCGTCACAACCTATAGAGCGACGGCGTCACAACCTATAGAGCGACGGCGTCACAACAACGATTAAGCAAATACGAAATCCTAATGACGGCGGGCTGACGGCGTCACAATTTGCAAGTGACGCTGTCACAACTGTAATCCTATATATATTTTCGTATGTTTTCCATTATTCGTGTAACACTTTGGAGAGGCGAAACCCTAGACGAATTTGCAGCTTTTGTAAGGCTTTTTAAAGCCACTTTATCCATGTTCTATTGATTATAAGTGATTAATCTTTAATCATTCAATATGTCTATGTGTTGTTTGATTATATATTTTTCTTTTCTTCACTTTAACATGCTAGGCTAAATTAATTAGTGTTTGCTTATATCTAATGAAACATAGTTGTTGATTATTGATTGTCGTCTCTTGTTTAATTGGTTGCCTCGTGTTAGAATAAGAAAACTTGCTTAACTCTTATATGTACTAGCTTGTCCATTGATAAGGATTTAGTTGATACCTTTTTAAGGGGTCATTTAAGCCTAAAAGTCATATGTAATTGATCAAATATTGCCATAAATCTTTTCTTTTTGTATTTTAGGTACTTTGGATGAAAAATCTGGAAACCGGCATATTTTGGGCTAGAATCGATGAAAAAGTGAAGAAAATGGCGAAGTCGTAATTCTGTCAGATAAGTGAGTCTGACGGCGTCACACGCTACAACGTGACGCCGTCACTTGCAACTGAAGTTGGATTTTTGGTACAAATTTAACAAGCGACGCCTCAGAAGAATCTAAAGACTTTACAACCTGACGGCGTCAGGTGTATTTGAAGATCAATTTTCAAGCCAAAGTTTACAAGTGACGGCTCAGATAACTTAAAGAGTGACGGTGTCAAGACCATAATGACGGCGTCAGAGATCATTAGCGACGGCGTCATGGCGGCGACTTGCACAAGACGAAACCCTAATAGCGGCGGGCTAACGGCGTCACAACGTATAAGGTGACGCCATCACAGATGTAAAACTATATATATTTTTGTATGTTTTTCATAATTCGTGTAACACCTTGGAGTATCATTTAGGGAACGATTTTCTCAGCTTTTGTAAGGGTTTTACAACCCCCAAAACTCATGTTTCATTGAAGATAAGTTATCCTTTTAATCATTCAATATGTCTATGTGTTGTTTGATTATTTGTTTCTCTTCTCTTCACTTTAACATGCTAGCTTAAGTTTATTAGTGTTTGCTTAGATCTAATAAAACCTAGTTATTGATCATTGATTTTTCGTCTCTTGTTTAATTGATTGCTTAAGCGTTAGGAGTAGGAAAACTGGCTATTTTCTTATATGTGTTAGCTTGAACGTCTTACTAAACGCAACCATAAAGTGCACTATTGGTTTTTCTCGTTGTATTTATTGCATGAATTGTGGCTTGTAGATCCTAGAAAACTTAATAGACTTTAAGGTTTTTATTGGATACTTATATGTTCATAGAGTTGGGGACTTCGGCACCTCTCCAAGATCGATATTAAGGAATACAACGCTTCAATTACAACAAGGACGTGACAATTCGACAAATCAGTAGGAGATAACTAGGGAGTAAGGAAATCTAAGTGAACACGTTTTCCCTATTATAAGATGTTGGGAATTATCACAAGGTACGAGGAAGACCAAGTGAAGACATACTTAAGTCTGGTAGTTACATTATTAAGTCTGGTCATGGTTAAGTCTTGTAATGTATTAGTTAAGTCTGGTAATTGTATTAAGTCTGGTTGACTTGTTAGCTAAGTCTGGTCAGTGAAAATAGGAAAGTTTGTTAGATATAAGTTAGGAAAAGATATGTACGAGTTAGGTATCTTTATAGAAGATACGTGATATCTTTTCACACGGTTTTGTAATTAGGGTTTCCTTCAAGTATAAAAGGAACCCTAAGGGATCAATACATGTACGTACGAATTGTGTGTGTTAGTAATATATACAAAGTTAGTGATAACTCAGTGTTCTTCATTGTTCTTGTTAATATTCCGCATTAACATTAACAAATTGTTAAGAGTTTCTCACTTGGATTGATTTGGATTTATTCAAGTCATCCACTAAGTAATCAAAGGCTACTTAGAGATCCATACAAATAGTGGACCTACAAGTGGTATCAGAGCCTTTAGAGAGACTCTGTGTTCGAAGAATACAACACCACAAACAAACTCTCAATCAATTAACCCTACACAATGTCTGATATTGAAAAACCTATCAACACTGAAACCTTTTCAATCCATAACAGTGAGGATGAGAACTCAAACCATGAGGAAGAAAACCCTGAAACCAGCACCTCTAAATCACAACCAATCATCCCTACAACCACCACCATATCCAACATTAAGCTTCCAATACTGAAGAGAGAAGAGTACGACATATGGGCCACGGAGATGGAACATTACTTGGAGTACATTGACAGTGATGTGTGGAAGGTTATTCAGAAGGGAAATTCTAAGAAAAGGGTTTCAGTTGGTAATGATGGGCAAATCAGAATATTACCACCATTGACTGCTGAGGAGGTACGGGCTGTGGAAAAAGAGAAGAAGGCTAGAACCTTGCTGCTTATGGCTATTCCAAAGGAGCATCTACAAAGGTTTCATGGGATGATAGATGCCAAGGAGATTTGGGATGCAATTAAGAAACGTTTTGGCGTGAATGCAAACTCTAAAAAGATGCAGAAGGCTGTTCTTAAATAGCCATTTGAAACTTTCAGTATGTCAAAGGCTGAAGGATTAGAAAAGGGTTATGACAGATTTCAACATCTTATGTCACAACTAGAAGTACATGGTGCTGCTGTATCTAATGAGGATGCCAATCACAAGTTTCTTAGGTCTCTACCACCAGAATGGGTAAACCTGTCTATGACTATGAGGATGAAGGATGAAGTTGACTCAATGACCCCAGATGACCTGTACAATAATCTTAGGATTTTTGAAAGGGACATCAATGAAACCACTCAGGCAACTACTAGTTCTTCAAATGTTGCTTTTGTGTCTTAAAGCAAAGGCAGTACTTACAAGGTTAAGTCTGGCAGTGTTAAGTCTGGTGTTCATGAAGCTTCTACAAGGGAAAGAACTGCTCCTTCAGGCTTTGCAGATGAGGTAATTCACTCGTTCTTCGCCAATCAACAAGAAGATGAGAGCTTTATCAGTGAAGATTTGGAGCAGATAAATGATGCTGAGGTAGAAGAGATGGACATCAAATGGCACATTGCCATGATTGCTCTGAGGGTAAAAAGGTTTCAAAAGCAGTATGGAAGGTCCATTAAGTTCAACAACAAGTCTCCAGTTGGATACACCAAGAGGACAGTTGAATGCTACAATTGTCATAAACATGGACATTTTTCTAGAGACTGCCCGGAGAAGAAGTCTACTGATGGGTATAGGAAGAGTGATGCAGAGGATGACAAGCTGGAAAGAAACCAGATGAGTATGGTGACATTGGAGGCTGGAGCTATTAACTGGAATGAGCACACAAAGGAGAATGAAGAGTCCAGTCATGCACTCATGGCCATTGGTTCTAGTAATGAGGTACCATTATGTTCTAAGTTATGTACTGATTCCTATAATCATATTAAGGCTTTGTGTGATGAGCAGCTAACACTGATAGGTGACGAAGAAGCACAAATTTTAGCTTATAAAAGTGCTCTAAAAACATTAAAAGCACAAAAAGGCACCCTTCAGAAACAACATGCTGATTTAAATGAAAAACTATTCTTTCAGGCTAATAAAATATATGAACAAGATGAAAAACTTAAAAAATATAGAAGAATTGGCCTAAGAATACAAAAGGAAAAGGATGATTTGCAAAAACGTGTAGACCAGTGGAATAAGTCAAATAATAATCTGTTTAAATGCTGGGATGCACAAATAAAGTCAAGTAAGAAACATGGCTTAGGGTATGAGGAGGATGAGAAAAAGGCTATATTTAAGAATAGAGAGGAGGACTATGCTGATAAGCCTTTATATAATCGATTTGTTAAGGCTAATGATTTCAAAGGAGTTCCACATCCATTGAGTGGAGACTACACTCCTCTTGAAAAAGAGGAGTTAGATGACTCTCTATTTGTGTATGGAAAAAAAGGTCCTCAAACACCTGAGTCAAGCACCTCAGAGGACAAAACTAGTGAGTATTCTACTTGTCAATCTAATGACAATGAAGGATCCATTGGTGATGTCTCTGACCACTCTAAGTCTTATTCAAAAAGTAAAGTAAAAGAGAGTCCTGAACCTGAGATTGTTAAGGAAAGTGAACCAGTTGTGACTAAGTCTGAATCTCAAACAGTTAAACCTAGTTGTGTCAACCACATAAAAACTCCTAGGGAATCTGTTAATATGAATGAGTTACTTAAAAGTAATGATGTTCACAAAGAAGTTAGGAGTAGCTACACTTACACTCCTAAGAGATGTTTTGTTTGTGGAAGTCTAAGTCACTTGATTAGAGATTGTGACTTTCATGAGAAAAGAATGAAAAGAGATGCTGAGCTTAAAAGGAATGTGAATATGGGTCATGTTAATAATAAACCAGTGTGGAATAATGCTAACAGAATAAATCATGCCAACCAATTCACCAGACCAGCCCAACAGTTTAACTCTACCCGACCAAACATTAATTCTGTTAGACAACAAGTTAATACTGGTAGACCAAACTTTAATTTTAATTCTGGTAGACCAAATATTAAGTCTGGTTTAAGGAACTTTAATTTGGGTAGGCAAAACTTTAATTCTGTGAGGCCAAATGAAAGTTCTGGTTATGTTCATCAAGTGAAACCCAGACAGCCTTTCCAAAAACTACAGGTGAATCAAAGAAACCAATTTTATAAACCTCATTCACCTGTGAGGAGACCAATTGCTAAGAATACAGCAAGACCTTCAACTTCTAATGCTGTAAAGGGTAAAGGGGGTTCTGCTGTTAAGCCCTCAGCATGTTGGTCTTGGGATCCATTCAAGAATGAATATACCTACAAATCCCAAAGCAACAGTGGATCAGTTTCATATAAGACTTTTAAATATGTTGATCCACAAGGCAGACCCAAGCTTACTCAGGCCTGGGTTGTTAAGAGAAATTGATTTCTCTTCTTATGTTTGGTAAAGTTTGTATACTTTTTGTCCTTGAAATTGTTTTTAATTCTTGAAGTTTTAAATTATTTTTTTTGTTTGTTCTTCTTAGTTTAAATGGTTTTCAACTTTTCTAGTACGATTGTTTCTTTGTGTTTTGTGCTTAACTTTGTTTTGCAGTTGTCAACTTCTTATTGTTGCTAAACATTCATGGCAAAATAATACAAAAGGACCATGGAGTTTTTATTCATAACCATCAGTTACATTCAAGGATGAGGATGCAGCCTACAACACAAAATAAGATAAAAGCCTAAACATAAACAAGCCAAATGTCACCACCTATATCTTCCTTTTTCCCTTGTCCTTCAAATCAGGAATGGTTTTCTTGGTCCCTTTCTCCCCAAGTAGATCTCTCACTTTTGGGCTTAAGAGTCCTAGAACCTGCTTGTTTGGATTTGGATGAGGCAACACAATGTTTTTCTTAGAAGACACATCTTTTGAAGTCTTTGCTGCTTCATCCTCTGGTTCTTTTGAAGTAAGATCATAAGCAGCTAGCCAACGTTTGAGCATTGTCTTCTTTGATAACTTGTTCCTTAGACGTGAGGTGTAACCAGTTGGAAAATAGCCTTCCCATCCTCCATCAGATGACTCAGAAGATGAGTAGGATGATATCTCCATGATGTTTGTTGGGGAAGAATCCATTATAATGAACAAGTTTTCTTCTTGATAATAAGATGGTTTGGTGTTGACTATAAGAGGCCTTTTATATAGAATATCAAGGTTTAAGGCTCTTAAATGCTCGGTTGGTATATGAATTAACTACTTGCAGGCTTTGAGTTAATTATGGTTCTTTTGGAAAGTTGACAAATGTTTAATTTTTTTTAAGTTAAGTATCGTATTTTAGTTGTGGTATTTTTGTTAGTGTTAAAAAAAAAAAAAAAAAAAAAAATTGTATCTACACTTAAGGGGAGGTAATGTACATTTAAGGGGAGGTTAAATGTAAAATTACTAGGATCTTTCTTTAAAAGTCGGGTAGCCTTAAGTGTTAAATCTGGTTGTTTCTTGATTGCAATTTTGCTTGCTTTGTCTCTTTTTCTTGCGGTTGGGACTAACATTTGCAGAGAATCATGGATTGGGGTTGGATCGAAGCCTCTTTGTTACTTAATAAAGTGTGTAAGTCAACATCTTTGGTAAAGTCTGGTAGGTGAGTGATTAAGTCGGGTTGACCAATTTTAAGTCTTGTAGTGTAAACAGAGTAATAAAATATTACCGTTAGGTCTGGTCTGTCAGACTAACGCGTTTTTATATAAAATATCACCGTTAAAGATTTTTCGAGACTAAGAAGTATATAAGGGTAAAATTGATCAAATTTTTCTCACTTTTATCTTTATTTACTTCCAAATTTTAAAATTACAATATTTTCGGAAACTACTCTGCTTCTCAACTACAACTTAGTCAAATATCTAACTTAATTCAACCCGAATTATCTCATTCTCTCATCCATGGCTGCCCTAAAGTTTGTTGACAAACACAATCAAGTTGGGTATTTGAAGAAACCAACTCAAAGTGCCGGCTTTGAAGAAATTGTGGACTTTATGCGTGGCTCGTACATTCGGTATGCTTTACTTCATAATCCCACCATTTATGCGTCCCTTGTCAGGCAGTTTTGGGGGTCGGTTACCTCTGATACTCTTGATGATGGGACACCATGCTTAAGAGCTACTATTGATACCATTGAGTTTACTGTTACTGAAGCATCCATACGGAGTAGTCTTCAAATGGATGATGCTTCAGGGGAATTTGATATGTCGCGTGAGGATGTTTTAGAAGGATTGCAAAACATAGGTTATCCCAGTGATGGTTCTTTTACTTTTTGGAAAAACTATTTTACACCACAGTGGAGGTTTTTAGTCCATCATCTACTCCAATGCCTAAGTTCCAAAAGTGGTGGATGGGATCAGTTTGGTAGCAAAATTGCAGCTGCATTGGTCTGTCTATCCACTGGAAGGACTTTTAATTTCTCAAAACTTATTTTTGAAGGCATGGAGTCAAATGTTAAAAAGCCTAAGTTTTTGATGTATCCATGATTTTTGCAAATGATTCTCAACTTTGAAACAGCAAATAAAGTGCAAACATATGAATGTGTATCTTTCACAACCAAATTATTTGCTAACATGAAGAGAAATTTCAAAGGGGCCCATAGGCCTTTACTTCCTTCTATGCTTGTTGGTACTAACTGTAACACCCCCGTTTTTCAATATTCGCAGCGGAACATAAGTTTGGGGTGCTACTTCATGGTTCACAGTCATGGAGATAGAAAACGACTCGAAAAGAGACGTTTTACATAAAATTGTTATCATTCATTTATAAATATCAGAGTACAAAGGATAGGTCCCAGAGGGAAGTTCCAAAATATGTCATAAAATACATTATTCCTTGAATGATAACAAAGTGGACACTATTTTTATAATAAGAAAGTCCACAGCCACTCCGTGCCGAATCATACTTCTAGTTACCTGAGATAAACATGCTTAAAAAGTCAACACAAAGGTTGAGTGAATCCATAGTGTTTTCAGTAGTAATCAGTTTGAACACAAGCTAAGTAAAGAGTAAATCAGTGATATCATAGTTCATTATATATTGCTCTAAGTCTCATGGCACGCAAAACGTTAACAGGTTATCTTCATAGTTATAAGCTATGAGATATAAATTACCCCATAATTAAATGTAGGTAACCTTGCCCCTGAGTAGGAGATTGTCAGTCTCTTTATTAAACTCAAATAAAATGCATTTGGTTACGTTACGGTAACACAAAGGGGCTGTCAAACCCAATAGATCTATCCATTATATTCGCGCTCACCCGTAGGTGATTAGAGGTCCATGATTAGGGGTCTTTTTGACAAAAGCAAACTTATGCAATATAATTCAGGAAAACATTCAGTAAATACTTGTGTTCGGTTTAATAGCATGTATCTCCCCACAAGTTTGGAAAACGTAGTAAAAAGTGGGACTATGAACTCACCTGGGCAATCTGGATGGAAAACAAAATTAACAGTGTTGATAAACGTCTCCAGCTCGCAACCTGGGTTGGTATATCAAGTTCTCAGTAATTGTTTCTGATTATATAAGTTTCCAATGTTCGTTTCGTTGTTTGGTAGTTGATTAAATATTGGAATGAGACAACATGAAGTCTCTTCATAAATAAGATTTTGTTAGGAATATAAATATTCAGATGAAGGCTCGATCACCCCGAGTATCTATTTAGCATTTACATAGCTCGTAGGCTTATTTATATTAGCGTAGTATTATTAGTATTAGTATTAGTATTAATAGTATTAGTCGTATTTATATTTGTGGAGTGGGTCGGGGCTTTCCCCACTGTCAGCTCGCTCCACAGCCCACTAGGGGTACCAATATTAGTTAGTATATAAACCCCTTCCCACACTTGGGAAGGGTTGGAACTCTTGTCACAACTTTCACATAGTAATCTAATATTCCCTTGTTTTCTCTCAAGGTTCCCTCTCTCTCTAACTTCTCTCTAAACTCAACCATGGATCTAATCTTCCATGAACCAAGACCACCCGAATCATCCACACATTCAAGATGGGTATATCCTACAATTGGTATCAAGAGCCATGGTTTCATCTTGGGTACTACTATTATTTTTTTTCCTTCGATTCATCTACACAAACTCCCGCTTTATATTCGGTTGTTACTTAACTCAGATCTGTGGTCAATGACTTGATTTTAAAGTTTGCTATAATTCTTTTTGTTTTGTCATTCGGTCAAAGGCTTGATTTGGTCAAAGTAATTCTTGGTTTACTTTTCAAAAAGTACATACGAATATCTATTTTTCTTGGTTTTCTTAATTCGAAGTCAAGCACAAGATTATTTATTATTCTTGTTTTTATTGTTTCTTGGTTCGAGGTGCTCCATCAGATTTTGACTTCCAAGAAATAGTATTGTATTGTTCACCAATATTTTGTTAACTGCTACTTCAGTGTTCTTGGTTGTGGATTGATGGTGTGTTCGTTGTTGCTGCTTGTGTCAAAATGTTATGCTCTTGTATGCGGTTTGTGTATATTTTTTGGATAGTAGCCAAAAAGGGAAAAATACAAAACTGGGTGAAAGTGACAGCTTTGACTGGTCAAACTATGAGGTTTGTCTATGCTGTTTGTCTATTTTGTCTATGCTATTTGTCTATGCTGTTTGTCTATGATGCGGTTTGTCTATGATGAGGTTTGTCTATTTTTATGGGTGCGGTTTGTCCCTATGTTCATGGGTGCGGCTTGTCCTTATATTCATCGATGCGGTTTGTCTATCTGTTCATCGATACAGTTTGTCTACCATTTCATGGATGAGGTTTGTCTAACCTAATCAAAGGTTATGCTGCTAAAATTCTTGCAGACCATGCGGTTTGTCTGTCACTCGGTCAAACGGTCAAAAGACAACAACAATCATAACGTAACAATCACTAACCAAGAGACCAAGTCAAATTGTTTACAACTGCAGTATTCAATATCAAACACAAAGATCACAACAACAAAATTCAAGAACAACATCTAAACCAAATCAACTCGTGAATATCCGCAACAACTAATTCATTCCCACAAAGCTCAACCAAACAACAAGATTACAAACTACGACTGATAAGCTCTCAGACTCAACTTAGTGTTCTCCAACAGCAGTATCATGAACAGACACACGAGAATGATATCATCATAGATCCAATCAGTGAAAATCCACCATAGATCTCAGTTTTAATTTCGTGTTACACAAAGCCTTATCGAGACTATTAAAGTTTATCACACGAAATCTAAACCATCATCGATCAAGATTCTTGAAGAATTACTTCAGTGACTATCCGAATCAATAGAGATAAGAAATATAACACTTATGTTATTTTCTTTCTCCGATTCATTTAGACTCGATGAAAAAGAAAAACAAATCCTTAAACTAGATCTCAGATTCGTGCTTAGGGCTTTAACCAAAATCCTTTATTTAAGATTAAGCACGCCTTTCGTCATAGATCGAGTTATTTTAAAGCTTAGCCTCAGTAAATATCCGAATCAAAAGGAAAGAATCATAACAAGTGTGTTATGTTCTTCCTTTAACTCGTTTGAGAAACGAATACACAGAAATTACTACTTACCTTAAATCTTTGAAAGATCTTGAGGGAGATCATTGGTGTTCGTTTATCAAATGATATGAGATGGTGAATGGAATCAAAGTGAAGTGGTGAAGGGGGCGGAGTGGATTAATCTGGGATTAGGGATTATTGGTGATAATGTTGGTGACTGTGTACTGTTATGATAGAGAAGTAGGCGGAGGTTATGATAAAATGAGATTAGGGTTTGACTTAGGTGTTAAGTAGTGTTAAGTACCCGAAATACTAGGGCATGTGTGACTTGAATCGGGTAACAATTTCATGACATGGGCTGTAAATGTGTCTATCGGATTGGGCCGAGTTTGGTTTATTTGATGATTGAACTAGTGAATATGAATACCATCAACGGTAAGTAGCTCCACTTGACGGTTCTTGAAGACTGACATGTTGTTTATTCACCCTTTATCTTGATTCTGTGTATGCAAATAGTTTTCATTCTGTGATTCTTCTGAAAATTATTTGTGAGACACTTGGTGAATATGTGTTGTATGAAATTTGTTTGACATGGATTGTGCATAAAATTTGTCACTCAATCAACGACTAGAAATGGTTAGAAATGGTCATTGATTGAGGGGGAGAGTGAATTCAAATTTTATATCATCAAACTGACTTATTGGTTAAATCATACTTGTTAGAAATGGTTTTGTAGTTAATGGGGTATTAGGTGAAGAGGATCTTGCTAAAACTTTATATCAAATGGCCAAATGTGTTAGTTGCTAGAAAGTTTAGGACATTATGTGCAATTTGCTTATAGTTTCCTAGCTTTATGTATCTAGAAGGTTCATTTGTGTTCGTTGGAATCCTCGTATAATCCCCTAAACACCTTAAGACTCAAAACCTAAAAGAAGTTAGAAAAACCAGTTGTGTTTGATGTTTTTGAATACTCCAATGACATTTGTATGATCTGAATGAATGAGTTTCAAAGGTTGTTTGACTTTTGTTAAGTCGATTGCTGTTTAATTGTTGTTGATACTGTGCATATGTTCTCAGGATTCGCTTAGGTAGATTGCTATCGTGTTAGAATCACTTAGGTATATTGCTATCATATTAGAATCATGTTCCTAAGTTCCTGAGTTGAATATTGATATCTGTGAGAATTGCCATGTGCATGATTGGTATTTGCTTTTCTTGCTAGATAGTGGTTTGACGTAGTTCCTGATTGTGGTTTGATTATAAGATGAACTTGGTATTATAATGTGGCATGCTGCTGAAGGGTAGCTATTTAGGAATAGTGTATCTGTATGTATGTATATCTGTGTTGATATTCTTATGCAGATTCCATAGCCAAAATGAATGTACCAGTTCCCATTCTAACCATTTGATCAGACGTTCAAACTCTATTGATTGGCTCGGAATTCACCACGACAACAAAATCGGCAGCAACAACAACAACAACACCGTCATCACCACCACCACCTTCAGTGAAACAAAGCAATATTTGTTCAGATCTCGCCAAGTGGGGATCTACAATACTTGGACGTTCTTGTTGGTGGATGGATAATCGATGTTGACCAATGACTCCTTCAGAGAAGCGGATGATCACATCATCTGTGCAAAAAGGTCAATATCATTCGTGTCATTAACAATCACTTTGTGCAAAATTAGAAGCAGTGAATCTCCCTCTTAGATTAAGGGGGAGCATAGTATGTTCCATTATCAGAATACATTAAAATTGGACACATTTTCTCCTACATTTTTCTAACTTATTTAAATCATTTAGGATCACAAATCTCAAATGGTTTGAAATTTTTGATCGGGGGAGATAATGTGATTTAAATATGAAATATGATAAAATGTGATGATTTGAACATATATGCAAGCTCTCCCGTATGTGTTAAACCATTTTATATATCAATGCACATATTGAGGGGGAGCAAAATGTTTTGGATGTGAAAGTAAGCTCTCCAGTAAGTGCTAAACTCTTTTGTATACCAATGCACTTATTGAGGGGGAGAAAAAGATTTGGCATGCATCTTATGTGAGCAAGGCTTAGACTTCACCAATGAATTGACGATAGCTAAAGTCAGTAGTCGAAAGGACATGTCCTGGACGGGTAATAATTTCAAGCCAGTTTATCTGGTGATGTAAGCGTGTCTCGCAAAGGACGTGTCTGAGTAGAATGTACCGATTTCGAGCGACTTTCCTTGAATGTGATCTGGACGGGTAATAATTTCAAGCTAGTTTACTAGTGATGTAAGCGTGTCTCGCGATGATCATGTTCTTGGAAAATCAATCAATTCAAAAAGTGCGAGCTCTACCTAACATGTGCAAATTTATAAAACAATCAACCGAGCACATGTTGAGGGGGAGCATTTGAAAAATATAAAACTCTCAAGTGTTTGCAAAAATGTGTTTCAAAATCATGAACACTTTGAGAGATTTTTCAAAGATTTGGTTTGGCAATCGTGGATGAATACCAGAGACCGACCATTTTAATTAATGCATGGAGTTATAAGGATGGTTAGGTTAGGCTCAAGTTCCCACGATCCCGCCAGAGCTGGAGGGATCTACCCAGGGACAATCCACTAGTTAGTGTAGAAGTCCTTAGGTATGATTAAAAAAGGAGAAAAGTGAATTAGGGAAGAGTGCCGACTGAGATGGAGCTAGTACTGGAACAAACCCAACAAGGTTCTAGTAATGAAGTCTCGGTAAGCACTGAAGGGGTTGAAGAATTAAAAGGAAACGAAGTGAGAAAGGGTGAAAAGAAATAGCCCTCCTTACAACTTAGGCAGAAACCGGGTCGATACATATGCTGTCAGAATCACATAGTTGATTGCTGGCATTGAAGACAAAGTATCATGGACCCAGTGATACGCTGCACAACCCTCCCTAGCCACTCAAGGTCCCTCAAAGGATTCTTGTTTCAATTGTCACGGAGTTCAATACCTTTCTATCGTCTCTCTCACTCCGAGTTAGATGATATTAAAAAGGTGGCAGTTCTCTCCAGCCTCCGCTCACTAAATCAAAACGCACTATCGAGTCTAGAGCCACGAGATGCATAATAAGATCTCATAGGAACACGGATTATTTCTACACTGGTTGTTCATCATTAAGGACACCAGTTGTAAACTTATGAGTCCTACGCAGATCTTAGCAATCTGCCAGAACATTCATGAGAGACTTTACAAATGTAATTCTCAATGATTGAATGGAAATTCCTGTCAGGGTCATCATCAAGCAGCCCTGAAAGCAGGTCACTTCGGTAATTCTTTATGGATTACGCTTAGTGGTCACGGCGGTTTCAAACGGTCTACAGTCGTGGAGTGATCTCCAGCGACTCACCTAATCGTTGATGTGCTACGGTTCGATCTTAAAAAGCCCTCTGTGGGTTTTCGATTAGGAACGGTCTTGGTAAGGATTAGAGAGAGTTTTCACACTATGCTGTTAACAATCTCGAAGTCCGAACCTGTAAGTACCGGACGTTTTGTTGCTAACTGTCGTATGCAGGAACATCTAGCGGTTGGAGCTGATTGCTGTTGCTGCTGTTTGCGGTTGTAGCTGATTGAGGTTGCAGCTGAATGCGGTTGTAGCTGATTAAAGAAAAGATGCCAATCCACTACCACATGTTCACACTACATCATCATCTTAATCAAAGAAGTCATGATCAACCTAAAGACCTTTAACACAGCTTCTGCAAACTCTGATGCTGAAGATCATGACACCAAATAGTGTGAGCATGTCGGCTCGAAGAATATCACATCACAAGGAAACATACTGCTGAAAGGTGACTTGGAAACAAATGTTGGATGATAAAGTCAAAGAATACTCAAAGATCATCCAAGACGATCAAACGGTCATCAAACGAACACTGCTGAATGCACAAAGTTTCAAGACAATGAAGAATCAAAGACTACGAGCTATGAAGACAACTTCAGAAGATAAAATGCTAGAATTCAAGTTATTATTTCTGGGGTGACCTCCCTTAGGGGGAGATTGTTAGGAATATAAATATTCAGATGAAGGCTCGGTCACCCCGAGTATCTATTTAGCATTTACATAGCTCGTAGGCTTATTTATATTAGCTTAGTATTATTAGTATTAGTATTAATAGTATTAGTCGTATTTATATTTGTGGAGTGGGTCGGGGCTTTCCCCATTGTCAGCTCGCTCCACAGCCCACTAGGGGCACCAATATTAGGTAGTATATAAACCCCTTCCCACACTTGGGAAGGGTTGGAACTCTTGTCACAACTTTCACATAGTAATCTAATATTCCCTGGTTTTCTCTCAAGGTTCCCTCTCTCTCTAACTTCTCTCTAAACTCAACCATGGATCTAATCTTCCATGAACCAAGACCACCCGAATCATCCACACATTCAAGATGGGTATATCCTACAGATTTTATCTTATTATTCGTTCTTATGTTTCTGTTCGTTCGTTATAGATATCTAAATATCTTGTTTGTTCATTTGTTCGTTAATGATATCTTTCGTTCATTCGTCATATCTTGCGTTTGTTCCTTATAGAAATAAACGTTTCACATTAATATTAGGTCGGAAAAAAATAGAAAAAAATATTAGTTAGGAAAAGTTACACTTTAATCCTAAGGTTTGGTTAAATGACAGTTTTTACCCTTAAGTTCCAAAATGACACTCTCTACCCTTCGTATTTGTTATTGAGAAAAACAACCTTTGATTTAAATTATTTATAAAATCAGCATATAAAACTATTAGAAATTAAAATAATATGTATGAAATAAGTGGCAAGGCTGGAGTTTTGGACTCGAATATCTCAACGAAAAATAGATCATTTTATGTACTCTTCGTTCTTATAAAAAGCTAGCCAGGTCGTCCTTAAAATAAGCCAAGTTTCATAATTTATGAAAATCAGTTGGTACTCGAAATATTCACTCCAAGTTGATCGACTAGAACATGGTTCAAAATAAATTAAATACATTAGTTTGAAAACTAGCGATAGAGCATACTTTTGACACAAATAACTTTTTAATGGTTCAATTATTTTGAGTGGTTCTTCTTTCTAAAATAATTTAGCTATGTGAACTTTAATACGCCAAAAACTCAGAATTTTTAGTGGTCACATAGGGGTCGAAAAATATGTCAAAAGTTAGGCTGTTGAGATGAAAAATGTGAAAAGTAATAACTAGAAATATCTAGTTTTAGCGATATATGACCAACTTTGAAACTCGATATCTAAATGAAAACTCATTCATTTTTCAGAATTCGTTTTCCTACGTTAAGACAGCTAGGTGGTCTGTTACTAACCAAAATTTTAGATTTTATAATGGTCATTTAGTGGTCGGAAAGTATGTCCAAAGTTGGTAACTCAGGCTGTTACTCGACACTATTAAAAAAATAAATCCTATGGTTTTCTGTTCCAGCGATGGAGCAATATTTAAAGCATGATAACTTTATGATGTCTTTACCATTTTACGAGATTGTTCTACCTAAAAAGAGATAGCTAGTTGGTCTCTATTGTGGCGAAATATCGGAATTTTTAGAAAGCATGTAGGGGTCGAAACATAGGTCTAAAGTGAGACACCTGGTCGAATGAAAACCAAAATAATTATCTGGAAATTTCAGTTCCTATTTATAGCGATAATGTCAGACTTTTGGAACTCAATATCTTTGTAAAGACTTAATCATTTTTCAAAATTCTTTTTCCTATATCAAGGTAGCTGGGTGAACTTTAGTTATACCGAAAATCAGAAATTTTAGTGAACTTTTGATGGTCGGCTTAAAGGTTAAAACATGGGCATCTGGGGTAGTTTTTGGCTTGATAAAAACTCAGATAAAGAATCCGATTAAATTTTTAGGTTTTTAAACATTTGCAACTTAGTTTTTGTGCATGTTACGATTATGTTTAACATATTTCACAAGTTGTTGATTAGTTTTAACAAAAATTTAAACATATAGGGTGCGTTTGTATTTGCTGTTAGATCAGAAAGAAAGAAAAGAAAAGAAGACATAGTATTTGGTTTTGTGGTTTATTTTACATGTTATCTAGTGGTGTTTTTAGATGCTATAAAGTAAATAAAGCTGAAATTTAAATAGAGTTAAAGTACTTACTTAGGGTTTGGTTCGAATAGGGTTTATGAGGACTTGGGTTCGACTCTTGATCACTAAAGTTTCTCCTCACCTTCTGGACGTACTAGGGTTTGTGTGGAGAGTATGTTTGGGGCTGTGGATCAGTAAGGAAATGGAATGGAGCTGTTTTGGGCGTTGGGTCGATTTGGATGTGGAAATGGATTAGGAACATTTGGTCGAATTGTAGTGTGAAGGAAATGTAAAAGCAGGCTGTTACTTATAGTACAGGAGAACTAGGGTTTTTAGGGGTTATAGGAGAGGACATGAGAGATGTGTTCACTTCCTATTGGTGCTAGGTGTGAGGAGGAGGTTTGGACAAGTAGGTTATGGAGGGGGAAAGTGATGTGGAGGCTTCTAATTCACACACATAAGCTTGTTTCTAGAAAAGGAGATGTGTCACTCTTGTGTTCTTTCAAGTAAAGGATTAGGGTTTAAGATATTTAGGTTTTTTTTTTGGTTTTGTTGGTGTGTATGTCGAGCTAGGGTTAGGATTTTTGGGAAGTTATTGTTCAAATAGGGCTTTAGTGGTTTGGACCTTATGCTTAGTTGGGTAGTAATCTAGGGTTTGGGTCATGGTTAGAGTTTCTAGAGTTAAAGTTTGCTTAGAAATAATTTTTAGATTTCTAGTAACTAATTTAATGTATATCGATTTATGTATAAATGTAAATGAATGGTTTTTTCATTAAGAAGTTGTACTCTAGTTTTAAGGAGGTTGTACTAATGTTTAGGAAATAAGAAAACTATAATTTTAATTATAATTTTTATATAATTTTTATTAAGCTTTAATTACATTTAAGTGAGTTTTTAAGGTTTTATGCATTATATGGTTGTACCTTGAGTTTAATGAGTTTTACATATTTGAAATAACTTAATAAATTATTTTTATAATTTATTGTGTGAAAATATTACAAAATATGTCATTTAAATAATTATTATTAAGGTTTTTATAAGATTTTTATTTTCATTTAAGTTTTATGCTTAAATGACTTGTACACTAGTTTAAAGGACTTGTACTTAATATTTAGTGAACTTAGAAAAATTAATCTTTAAGATTTATGCATGAAAAGTTTGTAAATTATGCTTAAAAATAAATATATGTAGGGTTTAAGTAGGGTTTTTATAGTTATATGGTTTCTGTGCATAAATGACTTGTACCTTAAGTTTAAATAACTTGTATAATTATTATTTTGTAAAAATCTTACATAGAGAAATTAGGGTTGGTGAAATTGCTACATAAAATCATGGTTTTGTGAAGTTAGGGTTTTACCGGGAGTTTAAGATAGAATTAGGGTTTCTGGTGCTTTAGTAACTTGTACATTAGCTTATATTTGTTGTACCTTTATGTTGTAGGGTTTAGTTATTCTTATTTGGCGTTGTGATGAATTCATGGTTTCATAAATACTTCTATCAGGTAAGATATATTCAGTTATAAACGTATGTTAACGAATTAACGCAAGGTGGTAAATGGTAATTTATAAAGTATTATATTTGACATAGGAAATTGTTTATAAACATTAAATAGGTTCAGGTTAGGTTGCGCGCGAGCACGTTTATCAAGGATGTAAGTTACTTCACATGAGATAGTAGTTGTAATCCAGACAGCAAGTAAAATAAAAAATAAAAAAATTTACACGTAGAAAAGGATAAGTATTCTAAGAGATAGTGTATTCTAGTGTGGGATTTTCGCAGTGGTTACACTAACAATGCAGGTACATCTGAGGATATACAAGAGTCATCTGATGAGGAGCAATCTAAGGAACAACCAAGATCCTCAACTCCCACACCCATTCCTACACCAACACCTTCGCCACAACCCAGTCCTTCATCTGCTGAAAGCCAACCTACTCCGATCCCACAGTCACCTACATCACATGTTCAAAGTCCTGCACCGGAGGAGGAATGTGCCTCAATGTCTGTGGAAGAGATTCAAACATTGGTTCCAACTTTGCTTAAGAAGGTGACTACTTTAGAGAAGTCTAATAAGGCACTCAGTAGAGCTGTTATCACTTTGGTGAAGAAAGTGAAGAAAATGGAAAAGGCTATGAAGGATCAGGGTGTTCAATTTGATGACCAGGAAGGAGAAGCTGAAAATTCTTCCAAACAGGGGAGGAATTTAGAAGCAGAGCACATATTTCAAACACCAGTTCAAGAGAAAGTCACAACTTTTAGTCCAGATGCAATGGAAGTAGCAGAGACATTGGCTCAATCCTGAGGCAAGATCAAAGAGAAGAAAAAGGGGAGAAAACTGATTCTAACTGACAAGGATTCTGCTGAGGAAGGAGTTGATAAGTCTGCTGCAAAGTCTAGTAGAGTTGGGTCTGAAAATGAAATTAGTTCTGGTCATGTTAGTTCTGGTTGGGATAAGTCTGGTTATGATGTTGAGTCTAGTCAAGGGATTGCTGGTACTAAAAGAAAAGGGAAGGAGATTCTTGTTGAAGCTCCTCAAACTAAGAAAAAGAAAAGTCAAATACTTGAGGAACAAGCAAGCTTGGCTGAAATAGAAAGAATTAAGGCTAAAG
Source organism: Artemisia tridentata subsp. tridentata (assembly GCA_021014915.2). Lineage (NCBI taxonomy): Eukaryota > Viridiplantae > Streptophyta > Magnoliopsida > Asterales > Asteraceae > Artemisia > Artemisia tridentata. The sequence goes on along the minus strand of CP139505.1, from coordinate 272,867,417 downwards.
ATCTGGAAGAAAAGGAAAAAGAAGAAGCACAGATAAGACAAGATGCTCTGTTGGCTTGAGAAGTGGCACTTCAAGATACAGATGATGTGATGAGCTTAATTGAAAATGATGCTGAAGTAAAAGCAAAGTATGAAGAACTCAAAACTATTCCAGGATTGTCTACTGGAGAAAGAGCTAGGCAGCTAGCAGAGTTTATAAATTCTAAAGGGGATAATGAAATCTTAGGGGACTTCATAGCAAAAGTGAGATCAAAGAAGCAAGTTCCCAAGAAGCTTGGAAAGAATGACATCAGACACTGTATGAGAACATACCTGAAGAACATGATGCATCTTTCAATCGAAAATATGAAGGGAATGTCATTTGAAGATATTCAAGAAAGGTATATAAGAGCTTATTGAAAGAGATCATGGATACAGACCTTTGGATTATGAAGATGCACAAAGATGGTGTTTCAAGGAAAGGCATATTCCAAAGGAACAGGGTGAACATCCAAGAATCAGATTGAATAGTCATGATACAGTATCTGAACCTGTGCAAGAAGCTGAGCAGCAAATTGAAAAGGAGTCAGAAGTTGAGAAGGCTTCAACTGAAACCTACAAATGAGCCTATTGTTGTATTTGAAAGAAGGAAGAGAAGATCTAAGAAGGTGGGTGAAGATGATGAACCAGAAGAGGAACTTTCATCTGAAGGAGCAACTATGGGTACAATTGAAAATACAAAACAACCTGCCAAAGTAGTTGCTTATCAGATAATTAAGAATGGGAGTAAAGCTGCATATAAAATAATAAGGGAGGATCATTCCAATATTGTGTATGTTAACTTCCCAGGAATACTTCATCATGTAAGTAGGGAGGACCTCCATGAGTTGTACAAGCTGGTGAAAATTAAATATAGAGACAATCCACCTGAAGATGGGTTTGAAAGAGTTTTCTGGGGTGATCTAAAAATTATGTTTGAACCTCCTACTGAATCAGATGTGATATGGCAGCTTCCTGAGCAGAAAAGGATCATTTCTTGGAGATATTTTCACAACTACAGAGTACATTGCCTGTCTCTACAAGGAGCCGAAGTATTTATGCTTGCAGAAGTGGAATATCCACTTTCACCTTCTATCTGCAAAGAAATGTTGAAGAAGAAATTATCTGCTGAAAAGAAAAATGAAGTTTATAAGCAGCTCTTGGATTTGATCAAGGCACAGTCTTTAAAGGAGACATTGTTGGATTGAGTGTTTGAAAGAATTTTCATTAAGTTGTCAAGTGAGACTATTGGAACTTCTCACTTAGTGGAGGTGCATAGCACTAACACAAAAAAGGTCATCTGATGAAGCGAAAAGTGTACCGCTTTTAAGGGGTCATTTAAGCCCTAAATCGTATTTATTTGATCAAATATTGCCCTAAATCGTTCCTTTTGTCATTTTAGGTACTTTTGAGAAGAAATCTGGAAAAGGAGGCATTTTGGACGTTTTTGGAGCATAAAAGTGAAGAAAACGACAAAGTCTCAAAATCTTGCTGGAAGTTACCTTTGACGGCGTCAGGATTAACCCTGAACGGCGTCATGTCTTGGCAAAAGTGGTGGATGTGAAATTTACTCATGATAAGCCAGAGAAATTGCATGGAAATTCTGACGGCGTCACCCTTTAATTTGATCAAGGTCGTCACGTTATAATTCAAAGAGGGACGGCGTCACGTTCATAGTCTGAGGGCGTCAAGCCTTGATAAGCCAGAACGGATTTTGGAGAGCTAAAGAGGGACGGCGTCAAGAAGGTCATCCGAGAACCCTAAAAGCGGCGAGGTGACGGCGTCACACTCCATAACGTGACGCCGTCAGATCCAAAAATCTATATATAGTTTTGCAATTCTTTGTCATTAGTGTGGAACTTATTGGGGAACTTTGTGTGTGAAAACCCTAGGACGAATTTGGCAGCTCTTTCAAGGCTTTTTGCCTTGAGATCTTCCATGTTACATTGAAGATAAGTTATCAATTAATCATTCAATATGTCTATGTGTTGTTTGATTCTATCTTATTCTTTTTTTTTGTTTAACATGTTAGGCTAGATTTATCTTGTGTTTGCTTAGATCTAATGAAACCTAGCTATTGATTATTGGTTATTAGTGTGTTGTTAGTTGTATTTGATGATTGTTCATCTATGTTAGGCTTAAGAAAACTTGCTAACTTCCTATTCGGTAACTTGCTTGAACGTCTTAAGAAACATGAACCAATGCGTACTAAAGGTTTTTATGGTTGTATTTAATGCACAAGCGAATTCTAGTGATCCCATGTTAGGAGCTTCCTAGCCGGCTCGACATAGGAGTGAAGTAGGAGCTTGTAGAGTTGGGGAAGTACGTACGCCACCCCACGAATGGTATTAAGGAATACACCCGTCATCCATGCGACTAATACACACTAATCAACCGGTAAAAGATAGTTAGGGAGTAAGGAAATCTAAGTAAACACATTTCCCTCCACATAAGTTTTCACCAACATTTTCATTTTCTGTTATTTTATTTAATTTGCATTCGTAGTAATTTGGGTTAGTTGACTAGCAACTAATTCCGCCCACTCTTTCAAACCCGAGATTTTACTTGCTTTCATAAAAAAATATAAAAACATAAAAAGAATCTTCTCTCACCCTTAGACCTATTAGAGTAATTTTTCAACCTAACGAACACTATTCCCTGTGGAGAACGATCAATCCCCCGTACTTACCACTACACTATACTACATCGGTCAGGTACACTGCCTGGTGGGGTTGTAAGCCTCTTGAGATCCCTCGAGAGGTAAAACCTGTTGTAAGGTCGCAAAACCACGCATCAAGTTTTTGGCGCCGCTGCCGGGGAATAGTTATTGTTTAGGTTGAATTTTTATTTTATAGGTCTACTCACTAGATTCCTTTCTAGTGAGATTTTTATTTTCTTTTTATAGGTTTTCTTTAGTCTATCTTATTTCTTTGTACTTTTGTTTGTGATACATTCCACTTACCTCATGAGTAACATTGGTCATTTGATCCCTGTTATTCGTATTTTTCGCCGTGCAAACTTTCAACTACCCGTTCCCGCCCCCATCATAGAAAACAACAACCTTTCACCCGGCCACCACTTTGGTAACAATTCTGAGATGGAGGAGTCTGACCATGAGAATGACCATGTTAGTCCGTTTTACTACTCAGACTCCGATGAGGATGCCGGTAATGGAGAAGTAGTTAACGAGGAATGGGGAAAAGAGGAAATTGATCCCTTTAAGTATGTTGACCCTAGGACTAAGATCGAAAAGGATAGCCTCTTTAACATGCAATTTCCGTGTAAGATTGGTTATCATGATTTTTATGCTTATCTTAACTCATCTTTGCCTATGAACATTATCTCTCGCGCTAATTATAATAAAATCATGGTAGATGAGCTAGAATATCAAGGAGATAACATTGTTGCTAGGACTAAGCCACTACACGTATTCGTTGGAAGTTTTGTGTATTTGGTGGATTTTATGGTTATGGAGAACTTAGGAGAATTCATTGATAACAAATTAACCCAAGTCATTTTTGGAGAACCCTTCAAAAGGTTGACCCACCTTGACGAAAAACTTGTGGACGGGTTAATTACATTCTCGGATGGGGATGAAGATTTTACTTACCAAATGCCCCGAGCACATCCTAGGTTTAAAAACTACTCCATTGAATCTTGCAATAGACTTGTGCCTCTTGATTTGTTAAGTGAGAATGATAAGAGGAAGGGGCTCAAATATCCACATGAGAAAAATAAGAGATACTATCATGGATGTTTGGAGCTGAATGATGAATACAAGAAAGATGAGGCAACAATTAGATGGCTCAAACTCGGATACGTGAGCATAAGCGACACTAGATGAGCCTTACTTTGAGTCTAGCTACAAGACTCGTTAATAAAGAAAAGCGCTTCTTGGGAGGCAACCCAAGCTTTATTTGCTTTGTGTGTTTATTTATTTGTTTGTTTGATTTTATTTGTTTCCGTATGTGTGTTTAAGTTTTATTATTATTGATTCATGTTCAAAAGTAATTTGTGAAAATGCTTTATCTTGTTTTTAACTTCGTCTTAACTACATATAAAGGCATTTTGCAAAAGTTAAGTGTAAGGGAAATCTAAATCGGTTTATTAGAACACAAATGAACATGAATCGTAATAATATTAAATGAACATACATATTAGTATTTGTTTGAGTCAAATGCTTGTATCGAGTCATAATGATGTTTTGCAGGATTTCCAGGAAGTAAGGTATAGGTTTTTTCAAAATTTTTCCGGAAACGTAACATGAGAATTCTGTCAGATCATTTCTGACGGCGTCAGGAGTTACAACCTGACGGCGTCAGGTTTAATCTTCTGAAAATTTTTGAAAGTTTTGTTTTCATAAAAAGTTTTTATTAAATCTATAACTTATAATCTCCAGGAATCTGCAAAATTATCATTCCACAAGCATTATATCCTTATATATAGATTTATCCCGCCGATGTTATGCAGGTTTTCGTGTTTGTTTTCTCAGGTTTAACAGGTTATTTTGGACAAGGAAATGTTTTTGGATCAAGCTTATGGCGATGCATTAGTCATGGAGCTTCAACATTCTCTTTGGAAGAAGATCTAACCGTGTTACTTCATTATCCACCGAGCGAATCAGGGGAGTATTTGATTTCATTCTTTTACCTTATTTACTTTTACATCTTGTTATTTGAACATTGGGGACAATGTTCATCTTAAGTGTAAGGGGGGGTAAAAGTACGATTAGAGAATACAATTACGCTTGATTTTTGTTTATTTAATAGTGGATGTGTAATAAAACTGAGATAAATACCTGTTAGGGTAATTTTAGTGCCAAATTTAAAAATTTTTACAACATATAGGAGTGAAACTTTGATCTTAATGAGCGTCTCATGGATAGGAGTTATATGACTAGCACAAAAACCGTACCACTAAAAAAATTTTCCACCCCCAAATATGTGAGGTTCGTCCCTAGAATTGGTAGGAAAAGCATTTATGCTATGATGTGTGTACCGGTAGCACTTAGATTCTAGAACTTGCGTTAGGACCATTCCGAGGCCACAAGTGAGACTACATTCGTGTAGTTAGATTTACTACATGATAAGAGGCATTAGGATTCACCCATTGTTTTACACCTGTGTTTTTGTTATAATTACATTGGCTACATTGGTCAAGTAATTCTCCCACACCCTTTGCGTTGTACTCATTTTTAGTACACGATACCCCTAGTACACCCCTCAGAGCCTATCTTTTCGTTTCGACCTTTAAGCATTTTACTTAAAGGAAGAATTTGTTACACCCCACTAAAATGTACACCCAAATCGCCTTAGCCTACCTTGTATGCACTCATTTTTAGTGCATTATTGTTACAACATTTGTTTAAACCCAAGTTAATTATCTAGTTGATTACATGGTTGCTAAGTCGAGTCATATCCTTGTACATATTGTTTTGGGACGATTGGGACTCATGGGTAAAGTACTAGTGTAATAGAGTAATGGGGAAGATCATCATTTATTACCCCCATATGTGCTAAATATTTTAAAAGTACTCCAAGTTTTTCAATTATCTTAATTCGAGTCATTAGAATAGTTATTTGTAAAGTTATGTAAAAGTTCAAGTGTAAGGGGAATGCAATGCCCCTATGATGTATTATTTTGGATGGTAGGGCAAAAGTGTATGCAAAAAAAAAAAAAATCGAAAAAATCAAGAAAAATACAAAAAAATGAGAAAAAGAAAAGTAAAAAAAAACATACGGACTACCATCCCGTTTCATTTTATGTTTATTTTATTTTGTTTTTAGCTTAAGATTGAGTCGAGTCTTGGCTTAGCAACATTGTATAGTACATGTAATTAATCAAGATCTTTAACTCGCCACCAGTAAAGTATCCCTTATCCAACAAATCCGTGTTTATCATATCCCTACACCTAACGTTATAACCCATGTAAAAGCCCTCTTTGATAGTTTATCTTAGGTGCTTACGCCTAGTGGAGGAGGTTTTCGATCCTTTCCCAAGCCTATGGTAATCTATTTGCTATGACAGGTGGTGAGAGATATTATCCGTTTTCATTTATGAGATTTATTTTGATGACACTTGAGAGATGTGAGTATCTAAACACTACTTGTGAGGTGCTAGTTTATAATCTCCGTGCTTATTATGATTAAAGTGGAACGAATATTTGTTGTAATTACTTTTATGTTAGCATTAAATGACCCCTAACTTGTATTTTGATTAGAATAAAAGCGCATTTGCTTGAGGACAAGCAAATCTCAAGTGTAAGGGTATTTGATGAAGCGAAAAGTGTACCGCTTTTAAGGGGTCATTTAAGCCCTAAATCGTATTTATTTGATCAAATATTGCCCTAAATCGTTCCTTTTGTCATTTTAGGTACTTTTGAGAAGAAATCTGGAAAAGGAGGCATTTTGGACGTTTTTGGAGCATAAAAGTGAAGAAAACGACAAAGTCTCAAAATCTTGCTGGAAGTTACCTTTGACGGCGTCAGGATTAACCTTGGACGGCGTCATGTCTTGGCAAAAGTGGTGGATGTGAAATTTACTCATGATAAGCCAGAGAAATTGCATGGAAATTCTGACGACGTCACCCTTTAATTTGATCAAGGTCGTCACGTTATAATTCAAAGAGGGACGGCGTCACGTTCATAGTCTGAGGGCGTCAAGCCTTGATAAACCAGAACGGATTTTGGAGAGCTAAAGAGGGACGGCGTCAAGAAGGTCATCCGAGAACCCTAAAAGCGGCGAGGTGACGGCGTCACACTCCATAACGTGACGCCGTCAGATCCAAAAATCTATATATAGTTTTGCAATTCTTTGTCATTAGTGTGGAACTTATTGGGGAACTTTGTGTGTGAAAACCCTAGGACGAATTTGGCAGCTCTTTCAAGGCTTTTTGCCTTGAGATCTTCCATGTTACATTGAAGATAAGTTATCAATTAATCATTCAATATGTCTATGTGTTGTTTGATTCTATCTTATTCTTGTCTTTTGTTTAACATGTTAGGCTAGATTTATCTTGTGTTTGCTTAGATCTAATGAAACCTAGCTATTGATTATTGGTTATTAGTGTGTTGTTAGTTGTATTGGATGATTGTTCATCTATGTTAGGCTTAAGAAAACTGGCTAACTTCCTATTCGGTAACTTGCTTGAACATCTTAAGAAACATGAACCAATGCGTACTAAAGGTTTTTATGGTTGTATTTAATGCACAAGCGAATTCTAGTGATCCCATGTTAGGAGCTTCCTAGCCGGCTCGACATAGGAGTGAAGTAGGAGTTTGTAGAGTTGGGGAAGTACGTACGCCACCCCACGAATGGTATTAAGGAATACACCCGTCATCCACGCGACTAATACACACTAATCAACCGGTAAAAGATAGTTAGGGAGTAAGGAAATCTAAGTAAACACATTTCCCTCCACATAAGTTTTCACCAACATTTTCATTTTCTGTTATTTTATTTAATTTGCATTCGTAGTAATTTGGGTTAGTTGACTAGCAACTAATTCCGCCCACTCTTTCAAACCCGAGATTTTACTTGCTTTCATAAAAAAATATAAAAACATAAAAAGAATCTTCTCTCACCCTTAGACCTATTAGAGTAATTTTTCATACCTAACGAACACTATTCCCTGTGGAGAACGATCAATCCCCCGTACTTACCACTACACTATACTACATCGGTCAGGTACACTGCCTGGTGGGGTTGTAAGCCTCTTGAGATCCCTCGAGAGGTAAAACCTGTTGTAAGGTCGCAAAACCACGCATCATTATCAGTCCACCTTGTCTGACCCACACACCAGTATTCAACTCACCATATCTAAGATTAGTGAAGAATTGACTAGCCCACAAGGTTATGGCTTGTGGTAAAGGCTGTGGAAAACCATAAATGGTAATTAATTCACCATGATCAGGTGCTTTCCATCAAAGAATTGGCTAGTCCAAAAGGGTACAGCTTTTGGTAAAGACGTAACAAATCTGTTGATAGTTGATGATTTACTAAAAATCATATGGTTATCAATGTACCATGGTCTTACACACCAAAACATTTGGCTACTCCAGTAGTGATGGCTATTAGTAAAGAGACATCAAATCCATTAATTTTCAATGATTCACCTCTCACAGGAGTTAATACACCTGGAAGTGATGAGAATAGATATGAAACTTAATATGAATTGATGTACAAAATGTCATGGTTGCTGGAAAGATCAAGTGAAATGCATATCAGATTCTGAGAAGATCAAGTTGCTGCACAAATACTCAAATTTGCAGATTTCAAGTGTTTTGAAGATCAAGATAATTCCAATCCTCATAAGCTTACTTAGAAGGAACTTGAAGTTCATGGAACATGAAGATCAAGTTAGGGGAGGATTGTTGGGAATTATCACAAGGTACGAGGAAGACCAAGTGAAGACAGACTTAAGTCTGGTAGTTACATTATTAAGTCTGGTCATGGTTAAGTCTGGTAATGTATTAGTTAAGTCTGGTAATTGTATTAAGTCTGGTTGACTTGTTAGTTAAGTCTGGTTGACTTGTTAAATAGGAAAGTTTGTTAGATATAAGTTAGGAAAAGATATGTACGAGTTAGGTATCTTTATAGAAGATACGTGATATCTTTTCACACGGTTTTGTAATTAGGGTTTCCTTCAAGTATAAAAGGAACCCTAAGGGATCAATACATGTACGTACGAATTGTATGTGTTAGTAATATAGACAAAGTTAGTGATAACTCAGTGTTCTTCATTGTTCTTGTTAATATTCCGCATTAACATTAACAAATTGTTAAGAGTTTCTCACTTGGATTGATTTGGATTTATTCAAGTCATCCACTAAGTAATCAAAGGCTACTTAGAGATCCATACAAATAGTGGACCTACATAAGACTTACCACCTTTACTTTTCTTGTTTATTAGTTTAATTAGTTTTATTATTAGATTTGGTTTAGTTAGCTAGTAGCTAAACCGACCACTCTTCAAACCCCGAGATTTTTACTTGTTTTTCATAAAATATAAAAATACAAAAAGACTCATCCGTCACCTTTTGACCTATCTCGACATACACTTCGGCCTTCACATACACTATTCCCCTAGAGAACGATCAATCCCCTGTGTCTTGCATATACTACACTACAACGGTTAGGTACACTACCTAGGAGGATTGTAAAACTTCTTGTGAGGTCTTACAACGGCCGCATCAAGTTTTTGGCGCCGCTGCCGGGGAATAGGATAGGTTTCGATTTCTATCTCGTTTAGGTCTACTCACTAGATTCCTAGTAAGTGAGATTTTATTTTTCTTTTTATTAGCTTTCTTTTAGTCTATCTTTTCTTTGTTCCCTTTGTTTTGTAATTCTCTTCATTTGCCATCATGGTGAATGAAGGCGTCTTTGAACCCCTTGACCAACCACACCAAGCACACCAACCACACCAAGAGCAACCCTACCAAGTAGGGCTGAGCATTTCACCCGAGAACCCGACCCGACCCGACCACCCGACAGAAACTGACCCGATTCGACCCGATCCGACAAAATTCGGTTTTATGTCGGGTTATATGTTTCTCGACTTTTTGGTTCGGGTCGGGTTGGGTCGGTTCGGTCCAGTTTCGGCCAAAATCGACTTAAAACCGACCGAACCGAACCGAAACCGAACCGACCCGAGTAGTTTCGGTTTCAGTTTAGGCTTTTTGCTTTTTCGGGTTTCGGGTTTGTCGGGTCCGGTCGGGTCGGGTCGAGTTTGGACCGATGCTCAGTCCTACCACCAAGAACAACCACACCAAGAGCCACCTCGAGCCCGTACTCTAGGTGAGTACTCCAAACCAAGCCACCAAGGCTATCGAAACACCATTGAGCTCCCCCAAATAGCCAATGTGTCTCCTTTTTGATCCGACACCATCCGTTTGGTGCAAAATGGATGTGCATTCCATGGACTTCGTTCCGAAGATCCAAACCAACATCTTAAGAATTTTCTTAAAATTGTTGATTTCGTTGACCTTGATGTTGCTACTCAAGAGACGACGCGATTCCGTCTCTTCCAATTCTCTCTACGTGACCAAGCTAGTAATTGGCTTGAGCGTTTACCCGTGGGATCTATCTCAACTTGGGATGATCTTACTTCTGGTTTCCTCGATCAATTTTTCCCACCGGGGAGAACTACCAAGGTAAGGAGTGACATCTTGATATTCCAACAATGTCAAGGTGAAACTCTTTATGAAGTGTGGACTCGTTTCAAGGACTTACTCCAAAAAGTCCCTCATCATGGCATTGATCTTTGGCTCCAAGTCCAAATTTTCTATGACCATATCAATCACTCCACAAGGCAAACCATTGACCAAACGGCCGGTGGTAAGTGTAGCAAACTGTAAATTTTCCCTGTAATTTGTAACAGTTAATCAAATATTAATTATCATCACTATTCAGTTAACCATTTTTATGGGAAAATTTTGAACTTTTGTTTATTACATTATAAATAACTCAAACACGTTGATACGTGATTCACCAAATATTGGAACGAGCTCACACGCGGACCACGACGAAATTAATGTACCCAATATATAACCAAACGGATCCTTATTAATACTCAGCCCAACTTTTTCTAGCCTGGTACTATTCACCAGCCTAATCCAAACGTATATAAGTTTTATATATTCACTTATACCACTCTATCAACTCACCAAACTTGGCCTCGTTTTCTTTGGATTTCGACACACGACACACCCAACTTTTTACACCATTCGACTCCTCACCCACCAAGGAATTAGTATGTCGAATCTCGTTTTCTATTACGAACATTTGAACACAAAACAAAGACCAAAGCTTATCATCATTAACACAAGAACAAGTTCATTTTATTTTCATCCAATTTAAATCAAATTCGATCTAAACTTCATTTCACCTAGCACAATTATTTTTCTATGAATGTTTATGAGTTATCAAGCTTGTTCCTAACCTTTTATACAATATCACACGATAGAATATATTGTTTGGACCTTTTGTAAGTTGTCGACATATGTATATATACCTACTTCAACACCCACAACCACTCCAAGACTCATAAGCCTCTCTAAAGTCCTAGATATAGATAGCAAATCTCCTCAAATTCACCATATTCCTGACATGCTACTGTTCAACACAAGTGGTGTCTCAAAATTCCAACATATACAACCATACGTGTATAAATATACACACAATTCACTTCCTATTAAATACCATTCACATCATAATAGTTTGCATGCAATTCTCCTAAGTATACATCACATTCGAGCACATCAAGGACCAGGAACAAGTTACACAAATCATTCGAGCTTCATTTCGAACCAACAAGTCCCATTCGACTCCTTTGGTACATGTCCTAGTGAGTGAAAGGATTTTCTATCCAAGTTCTAGAGCATTTTCACGTTTAACTCTCACCATCTTGGAGTTGTAAGTCTTTACAACTCGATTTCTATACTTTCTTATGATTTAAAATGTTTCATGCATTGTTCTTACAACATTCGAACGTATATATATTTTTACGTATTTTTATGAGCTTTATTATTCATTTTACGCATAAACAATGGTTGCCTCCTATGATGGAAGGCTAGAAACCATGGTTACACCATCACACGACACTCACATGTTCCTTTATTTACTTATCGAACCTTGTTTTTAATTTATGTTACATTGCATATAATAAATCACACTTATATAAGTCATATTTTTATATTTTGAACCTTGTACTGTCGACTAGAAATGGCTACATAAAATCGAAATCATACACACAACCTATCAATTTTATTGCACATCTCGATTCTCAATATGCTCACCTAATAAGTTTATGTTATGAGTTTCCTTTGATAAGCTAATATAAGTCGTTTTTAAACCCCAAAGTAAACACCACTCGGACTGTGTTAAAAACTTTTATAAATATTCGGTTGGGCTAGTTAACCCAATAAGCGAATAATAAGCAATTCGTATAATCTACTGGAATAATCTCTTTTGTTATGATTTTGTAACCTTAAAATGAGCCCAATGGTAGGCCCAACTTGCCTTAAAACCCTATGGATCGAAAAACGTTATTGGGCCTTTAATTCTACACGTTAAGTCCAATAAGTGAAAAATAAGCTATATTAGCAAATAAGCAGTTGAATAAAACTTAAATAAGCTGTATAAAGTTACTACAATTCTCGGATTTCTTTTCCCTTTTTTTTGTGATTTTTGGACTAGTTTTGCAAAGTAATTTCATTATTTGGGTTAAAAGTGTAAATTTTATATACTTATATCCAAAACTGGCAAAACATTAAATTAAGGGTAGAAAATGTTAACACATTAAACAGTAAGCTTGAAATGTCATTATGGAACTTTTTGGACTAAAAATGCAATTATAAGTTAACCAAGGACTAACGGTGCAACGCTAACTCCATTAGGGTAGAAAATGTAAAATTAGTAAAAGTTCAAGGACCACCAGAAACTTTATATCATTTCCATTTCTATTTCATATTTTACATTTTCAAACACCATCACGTGCATTTTACGATTCGTTCACATATATTTAAACACGTTACGTTATATTTATATATAACGAGTTTTAACGATTTAACTTAACGTTTCGTTTCACCACTTTCGAGGAAACGATATTATTGGATTTAAAGACATAAAAATAAGATAATATTATATATAATATTATTTTTGAACTTTAAGCATTTTAAGCATATCACACTCACATCACCAATCAGATCATTATCCGTTACTCACTTTCACAATCATATTAAGTCAAATTCTCAGACTTCACTGTTATTCAGGTCGTGTGTTGGAGCCGTTACCGTAATCTCACTTGAATTCACATTTTCACCTCACCAGTTATACTCAAGGTGAGTCATAGCCCCACTTTTACTCATTTTATCACTTTACACTTCGTGGGGGAGATACATGCTACAAATAGAACACAAGTATTTTTATGTATGCTTCACCTGATTGATATTGCCTAAGTTACAACTATTGCCAAAAGCCCCTTATATCATGAACCATTAATCACTGCGAGTGAACGCGAATATAGTGAATAGATCTATTGGAGGCTGACTGCCTATTCCACTAATACCTTGACGGATAGCCTTAGTTGCTAGTCGGATTAGTCGCAATGCATTATATTTAAATTAAATAGGAAGATGGCAATCTCCTATCACGAGGGCCATAACTCATGCCATTAATTTGGATTGTTCCCCTACCAAATCCCGGTACCCTGTTAACGTTTGCGTGTCATGAGACTTAGGGCAATATATATATAACTGCAATATCACCATTTCAAATGATTGTATTTTACATGCAATCCTACACTTGTGTTCGAACTGATTATAACTTCAAACTCTATGATTTCAATCAACAATTTTGTTGACTTTTAGCATGTTTATCTCAGGTAATTAGCGGAGCAGTCAAGGCACGGAGTGGGCAATAAACTTATAGTTTTTAGGGTGTTTAAAATAAATTATGTCATTCAGCTCAAACTACCATCTCTTTTTATGGATTTCACAACTCTGATATTTCACTTTTGTAACTGAATTATTATATGAATGACAAGTACTTTCAAAATGCCTCATTTGAGCCGTGTTTTATGATTATGACTATGATCCTCCCCGTAATACCCCGATTAGTCTTCTGCTGTTAACTCATAATTTAGGGGGTGTTACAGTAAGCTACGTGATAAGAATGCGGAAGAATCGTGGGGAATCATAGAAGATCTTGCTCTCTATGACAACGAATGTTGGAATGACCCCGCGAGTTGAGCAAAACGGTCAAGGTAATATCCTTGACTTCAAATAACTCAAGCATTCCCGACCGTAGGATCATGGAATTTGAAGACCAAGTCAAGTTTATCATGAAATCATACGAAGCTCCTAAACCAACACGTCAAGTGAACAAAATTAATTCTTCATGTGAATTATCTAGTGGTCCCCATGACTCTCATGATTGCATGAAACTCCCCGAACAAGCTTTTAAGGATTATGCATCCTCGCATACCGACGGAGCAGGAGACAAGTGGTACACTTTCAAACCTGAGCAAAACACTCTTGGTGATTCTTATAATCCCTCTTGGAAAAATCACCAAACTTTAGGTGGAAACAAAACTAAAATTCTTCTCAAAATACGTTTTCAAATCCACCTAATCATTTTCAACCAAGCGTTTTGTCCTCAAACCGTACCTTTAATAATCCTTCCAACAATCCCAACAATCTTGAAGGATTGGTGTCTAATTTTATGTCATCCCAAGAAGCTCGATTGTTAAAATTTGAAGCCGATTTCAAGCAACAATAAAGTGAGATGACAAATAAAATTGACAACTTGTTGAAGGCTCTTCACAATCAATTGATAAATTCTTCTGGTAGATCTGCCAAAGACACGAATAGGGTTAGTGAAATCAAAGATCCTTCTTCTTCAAAACATGTTCACTTTGTCAACGCTATTACTCTAATACCACCAAATAGGAGTATTGAGGAAGAAGATAAGGAAACTTTGATTGAGGACATTAGTAATCCTAAGGAGGAAACTAAGGATGATAATAATGAGGAAGTGGAAGAAGTAGATAATGATTACTTTGATAAGTTTCCCATGGAAGAAGAATTAGCATATCACAAGTACTTATTACATGATCTTCGCCCATTCTTTATAAGAAGACTTCTAATCATTGCGCATGGTAATCCTACAAACCTTAATATACCACGCAATACATGACACATTCACATATGGAAAGCTTACATAGACCTAAACTCTCCTATAAACATCATGACTAGGACATACTATAATTGGATAATGAAAAAGCCGCTTATACGTAGGCAAGATCCCGAGAATCTTAGAAAAACAATCAATTTTATTGGAAGAGTTAGAGGATTGCACATATTCGTAGGAAGTTTCACATATGTGACGGATTTCTTAGTGGTGGAGGATATTAGTTCGGCAATAGATCCTTATTTATCTCATGTAGTATTAGGAAAGCCATTCGTGGAGGTTTCTAAGATGACATACGACCCATCCTTAGGGATAGTTAGGTTCATGGAAAAGACCGACGAGATTGCCTACCAAATGCCGTATAAGATCAAACAATTTCGACTAATGCCAAATCTTGAAAAGGAACTCAAGCAATCGGTCTACTATAGGAATGAAGAGGATAAAATAGGAGGTGTAAACTATGTGATGAAAAAGATACTTGGTTTTTACAAAGAATGTCTACAATTAGGACCGGAATATAAGACTAAGATTGAGGATAATGTGGAGAACGTGACGGAGGATGGAGTCACGTAATAGGCCATGACTTTGAGTCTATCTACAAGACTCGTAAATAAAGAAAAGCGCTTCTTGGGAGGCAACCCAAGCTTTTTGTTTGATTTTTTTGTTTGTGTCATATATATGTGTTATCATCATTGTTTAACCTTACATGCTTCGAATATAATTTGTAAAAATGCTTTATTTTGTCTTTAACATCGTCTTAATTACATATAAAGGTATTTTACAAAAAGATAAGTGTAGGGAAGATCATATTTATTTAAAAGAACAAATTCGAACATAAAAGTTAACAATTGATGATTAGCATATATTCTATCTTATTAGTGTGTTTGTTTGAGTCAAATGCTTGTATCGAGTCACAATGAATGTTTTTCAGAATTTACAGGTTTTAATAATTAATTTTTTCCAGAAACTTTCCAGGAAACAAAACGTAAAAATTCTGTCAGGTCTATCCTGACGGCGTCAGGGTTTACACCCGATGGCGTCAGGCACTGTAGCAACAGTTTTCCAGATTTTTATTTTTCTGCTGGAACTTAATTTTTAAAAATTTCCAGAATTTTTAAACTTCCAGGATTCTGTAAACATTTATTTTGCAAGAATTATATCTTATTTTCTTTCTAGGATTTTTATTTTATTATATATAGTGTTTACCGCCGATTTTATGCGAGGTTTCGTGTTTGGTTTTCTTAGTGATTTACAGGTTCTATTGGACAAGAAGATAAAGATAATATGTGATGTGCTCTTATTGAAGTTTATTTTCTTGGAGGAGGATTTAACCGTATTTCACATCGTCCATGCCGAGCAAATCGGGGGAGTATTAGTTTCTTTCATCTTTTTTATTCTTTTCGTTATCATAACTTTGATGCTTTTCAAGAACATTGGGGACAATGTTCAATTTAAGTGTAGGGAGGAAAAAACGGGATACCTTAGAAACTATAACTCGCTTGATATTTGTTTTGTCCTAAGAGTAATTGTGTAATAAACTGAAAGAGATACTTGTGAAGGTAATTTTAGCACAAATTTTTTTTTTTTTTTTTTTTTTTTTTTTTTTTTTAATTATTATTATTTTTTTTATTAAATATAAAAGTGAAACTTTAGTTATAATAAGCGTCTCATGGATAGGAATTATATAGCTAGCACAAAAACCCTTCAACTCAAAATTTTCCACCCAAAAATGTGAGGTTGGCCGTTAGATTGTTAGGAAAAAACATCCACCTTTAATGCTTATGAGTGTACCGGTAGTATATAGATTCTAGAACTTGTGTTTGTGATGCATCCCGAGATCGCTAGTGAGACTACATTCGTGTAGTTAGGATTTACTAAATGATAAGAGGCATTAGGATAACCCTTGTTTTAAACCTGTTATTATAATTACATTGGCTTCATTGGTCAAGTAATTCTCCCACACCCTTGCGATGTACTCATTTTTAGTACACGATACCCCTAGTACACCCCTTAGAGCCTATCCTTTTCGCGGTTCTCGTGATATTTTGGTGGATTCCGAAATATTAATGAAGAACATTGTTTATAATCCACCCCCAAATGTATACCCAAATCGCCTTAGCGTACCTTGTATGCACTCATCTTTAGTGCATTATTGTTACAACATATTTGTTTAACCCTTTGTTAATTGTCTAGTTGATTACATGGTTGCTAAGTCGAGTCATATCTTGTAAATACAGTTTTGGGACGATTGAGACTCATGGGTAAATTACTAGTTTGTTATGGAGTAATGGGGAAGAAAGCCTAATGTTATTACCCCCATATGTACGTTAATGTTTTAAAGTACTCCACATGTTTTGATCCTCTTAATTCGGGTCATTAGTTAGTTTTAATTATTTAAACGTTCAAGTGTAGGGATGCAACTATAAATCCCTTTGTATGGATGTATATTTTTTATGGTAGGGCAAGAGTGTATGAAAAAAAAAATCGAAAAAAGTGAAAAAAAGAAAAAGAAAAATGATAAAAAGAAAAAAAAGAAGAAAAGGGAAAAAAATATACGGACTACAATCCCGTCTTTTATTTTTGTTTAAGTCAAGATAGTGTCAAGAAAGATACAAAAAGAGTTAGTAGTTAGCGAGTCGAGTCGAGTCTTGGCTTAGCAACGCCACCTTGTACATGTGATTGACTTAGATAATTGACTTGCCACCAGTAAAAATTCCTTATATCTAACAAAACCGTGTTTTCCATACCCTTACACCTAATGTTACAACCCTTTAAAAGCCCTCTTTAATAGTTTATCCTAAGTGCTTACGCCAAAGTGGTGGAGGTTTAATCTGCTCTCAAGCCTATGGTAATCTATGTGCTATGACAAGTAGAGAGTGTTTATTTTTCCCGTTTCCATTCATGTTATACAACTTATACACCCGAGAGATGTGAGAATCCAAACACTTTATGAGATGTGCTAGTATATAATTTTCGTGCTTATTAGGACTATAGTAGAACGAATATGTGTTGTAATTACTTTTATACCAATGCTAAATGACCCCTAACTTGTAGATTGATTAGATAAAAGCATATTTACTTGAGGACAAGCAAATCCAAAGTGTAGGGATATTTGATAAGGATTTATTTGATAAATTTTTAAGGGGTCATTTAAGCCTAAAAGTCATATGTAATTGATCAAATATTGCCCTAAATCTTTTCTTTTTATATTTTAAGTACTTGGGACGAAAAATCTGAAAACTGGCATATTTTGGGCTAGACTCAATGAAAAAGTAAAGAAAATGGCAAAGTCGTAATTTTGTTAGATATGTGTGTGTGTTTGTTTAACTATTAATCTAATAACATATGCACAAGATTTAGACATAATCCAATTTAGTTTAAAAGTTATCATCCCAATTTGTTATAAAAAAAGGTTACAATTTTTATATGTGATTCTTTTATGTCAATGTAATCTATTCAATTTGGATGTGTTTGTGAAATGTGTTGACAATTGTTGTATTAAAAACTACGAATTTTTCATCTTATTATGTGGTAATATTTTGTTGTTAGATTCCATACCATAACTATTTCATGACCTTTAAATCTTACTTGTGTTAGTACTTTGTACTTTCTATTTTCTTATGCCTATAAAATAAGGAAAATTTTCATTTCTTTGATTTAAAATGACATTTATTTTCAATTTAACTCAACTTTGTAGCATATTACTGAATTTTTGACTTAAATAAGTGAACCTACGAAATTGTTATTACAAAACCTCATACTCTCTTTCATACAAGTAACACTACCAATGTCTTTTAATTACTTATATATGTAAAATTATAAAGTTTTTCATCAAACATGTTACATCAATAAATGAATTTTTGTTGATGATGTTCAAGTTCTTCTCATATATTAATATTCTTTACATGATTTACTTTGTATTAAGAAATTTAGCTATCCTTCAATGCTAAAAGACAAGAAAATGTATTAACGAAGACTAACAAGGTATGTTAGACAAAAAAATAAAAAAATAAAAATAAAGCCTTACATTCATTTTATAAAAGTACATTCGACTCATTTAATTAATTATTTCGTTCTTCTATCTCTTTAGATGACGAACAAAAGAGACCTGCCAAAAATCCATAGTTATAATTCAAAGAATATCATAATAATTGAAGATTCAGAAAACGAAAAGGTAATCCAAAATACAACCATAACATAATTCACATACTTTATTCATAAAATTAAGAGTAAATTGCAAAAACCGTCCATGATCTTCCATAAGTGCAGGCAGCCTCCCTATGGCGAAACCTTTGGATCATTTTGGTCCTTGGCACTAACGATGGTTAGTCCTTCCCCGTTATTTGATATTATTCTGAGGGCAGTTTTGTCTTTTTGCTTTGTGGTCCCAATTGACTATCCAAATCCAACCCGACACAAACAGATCCCAAATTAAACCCGACATAAACAAATACTTAAACCCTAATCCACTTCCTTTCAACCCTCATTATTTTATTTCCATTCCACTTACAATCCCTAAAATTAGCAAAAAGAAAATGAGTACACCAATCCAGCTTTGGCACATAAGAGCTTATGGAGAAGTTTTTGATGTTAAATCAGTTTATGGTAAAAACCCTAATACATTTTTGTTGTATTCATATTTTTAGTTTTTTTGTTTTTGTTTTATTTGTTATTGATTTATTGTTATTTGATGGTGAATCAGAATCGTATCCACAGTTGTTTACAATGATGATCCATCATGGTGAAAGATTCAGAGACCTACCAAAGAGGAAGTATGTTGATGGTGAGGTAACATTCGTGGACTTAATAGACATTAATCAATGTAAGATTGATATCTTAGACACAGTAATGTACCAGAGTTTAGGTTTTGAAGAGAAACTGTTTTATCACTACAAGCTACCAATGAAAAGTTTGGATACTGGATTAAGGTCTTTAGCTAGTGATAGTGATATTGGTGAAATGCTAAAGTATGTTCATAATCATAGGATTATTTATGTGTATGTTGAGCATGGTACCTCATACTTGGACCCTGATGTGAATGTAGTTGATTTAGATACACAAGTTGGGCCTTCTAATGTAGTTAATGAGACTAAAGATGAGGGTGAGGCTAGTGAGGAGACTGAGGGTGAGGGTGAGGCTAGTGATGAGACTGAGGGTTAGAATGAGGGTGAGGCTAGTGATGAGACTGATGGTGAGGCTAGTGATGAGAGTGATGGTGAGGACGAGGCTAATGATAAGACTAAGGATGAGGCTAAGAATATACTTGATGAGGAGCACATCGTTGATGAGGTTGAAGTAAACATGAATGGTTTTAGGTTTGAAGTTGAAGGTGAGTTTATAGACCCAATGCAACCTAACTTGAACATTACTGAAACTGATTTGGAAGTGCTTGATTTTGATTCTTTTGAAAGTGATGTAGAGGATGATAAGGAAAGTGCTAGAAGAAAGGGACTGAGAAAATTAAGAAAACTAGCTAGTAACTCAACTTCAAAAAACATTTTTTTTGTTGGAAAGGAGTTTCCAAATAGGGATGTAGCAAAGGACATGGTAAGAGCACATGTTGTGGAGACTAGGAGAAACATTCAGATTGTTAAGAATGATAAAATAAGGGTAGGGGCACAGTGTTTTGGTGTAGTTCCAGTGACTGTTAAAATGACAAAAGAAATGATCATGAAAAGAGCCAACGAGAAAGATATGAAAGTAATCGATCAAGGCAAAAAAGTGGAGGGAAATATAATAGAAAAGAAAGACAAAATGGTCAATGCACAGGATAAAGGGAAGGGCAAAATGGTAAATGCAGAACAAGTGGAAAAACCTCAATGTCCTTGGGTTTTGTACATTTCAAAAGGGGATAAAGGTAAGTGGTTGGTGAAGACTTATAAAGAGGAACATAAATGTTGACAATCCAGAAAAATAAAATCCTGTACTTCTAATTTTCTGTCAAAACACATCCAAGATTTGTTTTTCATGAACCCAGAAATACCAGTCAGAGCTGTTCAAGAACAAATGCAAAAAAAAAAAAAAAAAAAAAAAAAAAAAAAAAAAAAAAAAAAAAAAAAAAAAAAGAAGGAAAAAAAGAATTCATGTGGGTGTCACTAAGACAAATGCATTTAGGGCTAAAGCAAAGGCAGAGGTTAACTTAAAAGGAGATGCTAAGCTACAATATTCTTTATTGAGGGAGTATGTGAAGGAATTGAAGAGGTGTAGCCCAAACACAACTGTAAAGATTGATGTGTATAGGGAGGAGAATCCAAATTCACCAACAAGAATTTTCAAAAGAATTTATGTTTGC
Source organism: Artemisia tridentata subsp. tridentata (assembly GCA_021014915.2). Lineage (NCBI taxonomy): Eukaryota > Viridiplantae > Streptophyta > Magnoliopsida > Asterales > Asteraceae > Artemisia > Artemisia tridentata. The sequence continues at coordinate 272,846,421 of CP139505.1, read as the reverse complement.
TTGTGTCATTTGAAGGATGGTTCTAGAGCTAATGGAAGGGATTTGTTAGGCTTAGATGGAGCCTTTATGAAAGGTCAGTATCCAGGGCAATTAATCACTGCCGTGGGTGTGGATGCAAATAATGGCATCTACCAAGTTTCCAACGGGATAGTGAAGCAGAATCAAAACACTCATGGACTTGGTTCTTGACTTGCTTAGGTGATGACTTGGATTTATACATCAATTCAAACTTCACATTTATCACAGATAGGCAAAAGGTTAGTATCCTTAGTGACTCAATATTTTTTTTATGGTATTTACTTAATTTCTGATATTGTTGTTTAAGGAAGCTTGTTAATTACTATTTTATGACTTGATATTAGGGGTTGTTACTAGCTATTGCCAATCTATTCCCTACAGCTGAGCATAGATATTGTGACAGGCATATTCATGAAAATATGAACCTGACTTGGAGAGGTAGTGAATACAAAGAGATGTTGTAGAAGTGTGCAACTGCATTAACTAAAGTTGAATTCAACAAACACATGGATGAGCTTAATGGATACAACAAGAAGTGTTATGAATGGTTAAAAAAATAGCACCTGAGCACTGGAGCAGATCACACTTCTCTCGTATGTTTGAATTTAGTTTGATGTCTGCATTATGTCTGCATTTTGTGTAAACTGTCTACATCATTATATGTGTGAATTTAGTTTTGATTAGAGTACCATTTTTTCATAGAGAGGGCAAATTGTGATCTTTTGATAAACAATATTTGTGAAGTATTCAATAGGCAATTGTTGGATGCTAGGGATAGTCCTATTGTATCTGCCCTAGAGTATGTGAGAGAGTACCTCATGAAGAGGATTGTGATTGTCCAAAAGCTAGTTGAAAAGAGTGAGGGGCCTTTAACTCCAGCTGTTACTAGTATTTTTAGATCAATCAAACAAGCTTCAGTGGACTATACTGTTGATTGGAATAGGGCAGAATTGTGTCAAGTCAAGGGTGCATGGGGTGAGAAATGTGTGGTTAACTTGAATCAGAGGGTATGCAGTTGTAGAAAGTGAGAAGTCTCTGGTATACCCTGCAAGCATATTGTTGCTTGCATTCATGACATGGCAGACAATGGCATGGATGTGGGATTGCTAGAAGACTGGGTTCATTAGTCTTATAAACTTCAGACTTGGAGGGATGTATATTCCTTTAAAATAAATCCAGTGAATGGTAAGCAATATAGGGAGAAGTTTGATTGACCAACTACACTGCTTCCACCAAAGCAGCATCCTCAGATAGGTAGGCCACAGAAAAATAGGAAGAAGAGTGCTGGTGAGATTTGTATGGTTAAAGATGGGAAATTGTCAAGAAAAGGAAAAACAGTGACATGTGTTATTTGTAAGGGTACATGTCACAATAAAAGAAGCGACACAACAAAATCATGTATTCAAGGAGAAACAAGTCAATCTGGCGGTAACAAAAGGGCAAGAACAAATCAAGAAGCTGGTGGAAGTCAAAGTGCAGGTCAGAAAAAGAAAAGAAAAGATCATGTCAAAAGTCAAGGTGGAAGTCAAGCTGCAAGTCAACATGGAACTGATGTTGCTGCAAGCCAAGCTGCAAGTCAACCAGCCAATCAACATGGAACTACTACTTTATGAATTTCTTATGCTTTGAAGACTGTGTTATGCTTTATGAATGTTTTAGGGTTTTAAGACTATGGTTTTTGTTGTGTTTCAAGAAAATGTTTCTAGTTCCCACTGTTTCTTTTAAGACTATGTTTTATGCTTCTTCAAGTTTCAAACTATGTGTTTGCTATGTTTCAAGACAATGTATGGCAAGGGCCTTTTAAGACTATGTTTTGTCTTGTTTTGGATACTAATTTATATGTGTTCATTTTATGCTTTACAGTGTGTTCATTTTATGTTTTCCAGTAGTGGTCATTTTATGCATAACATTCTATGTGTTCATTTTCAAGACAATGTAGTGGTTACTTTTAAGACTATAGCAAAACCTGAAACTTTGCTAACATAAAAGATAGGAGTGCATTAACTTGAACATCACTAAACATATCACTGAAAATTGTTACCATTACAAACTAATAATATTAACTAGTAGTCCTGTTTATCTTGTATACACCACATAGAGGATTACATGTAAAACATAACAACAAACAATAACCAACTACAAATCATCCAAATTTTAAGTCGACGATTTGCAATTGACATTGTGTTCAAACTTTCTTGAACCGCATTTCTTGATGTTAACAATCCAGGGATAATAGCCCTTGCACGAGCACATATTGGAGGATCAAACCATAAAAAGAAACCACAATTTGGAACCTAAAATCATAAGAATACGAACAAAAAATAAGTTAACACTTTCTAACCTAAAAATCAAAACCAATAAACTTAACTTACAATTTGAGCACAAGACCAAAACCTACGGCCAGGGTTTGTGTTAGTCTAAGAAGTACGAATAACTGCTAGATTGCCACAAAACAGTTCACCATCTCTATGAATTGATTGTGTTTGATGGGTTTAAGAAATTAGTTTAGAATTAGGGTTTGATATGTTTTTGAAATTGGGGAAAAAACAACGATCGTGACTTATATTAAATAGATGGGTCCCCAGTCAACTGGGACCACAATGCAAAAGGACAAAACTGCCCTCGGAATAGTGTCAACTAACGGGGAAGGACTAACCATCGTTAGTGCCAGAGACCAAAATGATCCAAAGGTTTCGCCATAGGGAGGCCACCTGCACTTATGGAAGACCAGGGGCAGTTTTTGCAATCTTGGCAAACAACAGGGACAGTTTTTGCAATTTACTCCAAAATTAATTGATTCTATAAGATTATAAACAGCCACCAAAAAAACTCTTAAAAAACAGGTCAACATGACGAAGAAAAAGAAACAGTTCAAAAACAAACATCATGGCGATGAGGCCTCATATGAAGAAAAAAGAATAAAGTGACGTGAGCTTAAAAACAAATCGATAGAGGTACATTGCACTTATTGTTTCAACAAAATCATTTAGACATAACGTACAACAAAAGCATTTGATGTATACATTTTTAAACAGATTTCTGACGATAGCAATCACCCTTTGAGGAATAGAAATGCCACATCAAACAACACATGCAAAAAAAAAAAAAAAAAAAAAAAAAACAGCCATATCAAAGTATTTGTCAAAGATGATAATGTTGGTTCGTCAAAAAACTTTGTTTTTGATGATGTAAGTGTTGAAGATTCAGTTTCAAAAGTTTATGCCACCTAAAAAAAAAAAAAAAAAAAAAAAAAAAAAAAAAAAAAAAGACAATTCTAATGTTGTTGATGTTGATGTTGAAGATTTGAAGACAAAGACCAAAAAAGCAAAAACAGATGCTGATATACTCCATAGTATGACGGAAAATTAATGGTTAAATGATTGGGAATTCACAGATTGCGACTTTATAAAATATTATGATGATGATGTTTGTTACTGCCCTGTGTGTCAAGGAACATGTCAATGCATTCTTGAGGAATATACTTGCACAAGACATTAATTTTGATTTTTAAATATCAATTGTTTTATGTTAATTTTTTATATAACCAATATTGTGTTTTGTTTTAACGAATGCTTATGTTTTATTTATATACGTTATCATAACAAAATATAATTCATATAAAAGGAAGAATTTATTCCAACATAAGAATAAACTATTAGTATAACTAAATTATCGATGCAAAAACATAACAACCGGTAAGATAACTTGGACCCTGCTTCTCTCAGGGGCGCTGCCCCCGAACCCCCGCCAAGGGGGCACCCCCTTGGAACCCCCGTTAGTCCCGTTAATATCCAAATAAGCGTCGACTTTTATTTGTATATTAAACGCAATCTATTTTCTAAAGTTGAAGTGCTTCGAAGAAACCATGTTGGGGATGAGGGTACTCAAGTACATTAATAATGTGGCATTGCACATACATGTTCTTTCTTATTTTGTTCCTCGCCGTGTAAATGACAAGTAAACAATTTCATTTTGGCAGTTTGGAATGTTGTTCGAATATCTATTTGAACAGTTCCCTAATGGGGAAGTTAATGATCAAGCTATTGTAGAGCTTGAGGTGAGTATATTGATTATGAAATGACTTGTATATAATCAACCTATATGGTAACCATTGAAGAATTTGATTTCTTACATATATTCTCGCTATACCATAGTTGCAACTCGTAACTTTCAAGAATACAAGATGCATTTTTGAGATTTCATTTTTTGTAAATGTTAGTGGATGATGAATTCGTCTTATTATCTTGACTCCATTATTACTTCAACAGGTGTTTTACAAGGCGTCAAAGAGGAGATTTGATGATGATCCCGAGTTTAAAAAAGAGAGACCGAGAGGCGGTGGTTCGTTTCCAGGTGAGTAACCGTTTTGTGCTACACAATTTTGCAATTTCTATAATTTGTTTCTTATTTCTAAAATAATACTTTGTTTAAAATAGGGTGGTGATGAAAGGTAACTGAAGGCATGGGCACAAATCTGTGATATAAGTCTAAAGGGTTTTGAACAAGTATATGAGCGTCTAGATGTCCATTTGGAAGAAAAGGTATTATTTTAGAACCACCCTTTTTAGTCACCAATTTTTTCTTGTATGATTACTAAGTTCTAAGCGGATTTGATACATGAATGGCCTGCATGATCCACATTATCTCCTCTGAAATAACATAGGTACAGATGCACATTTTGTTATTTACGAGTTGGTATTTAATACTATTGTTTTCAAGGTGAAAGCTTTTATAATCCCCACATTGGTCCGACCCTCGATCTGCTGAGGGAGAAGGGACTGATTGAAAGCGACACTGGAGCTCAGGTGATACGTATACCGGAAAAAAGCAAGCTCTTATAGTTGTGAAGTCAAATGTAGGCTTTAACTAGGGGTGATCATGGTGCGGGTTAGTGCGGTTTTTGGTAAAAACCAACCCGCATCCGCAATTGCGGTTTTTGAAAAATGAGAATCCACATCAGCGCGGTTTTGCGGTTTCGGTTTTTTGCGGTTTTGCGGTTTGATTTTGCGGATTTTTGCGGTTTTTTTGGGTTATTACTTTTTTTATTTTTTTATTTATTATTTTTTTTTTTCAAATTACAATTTTTGGTATATATTAATTATAGAATAAATATATCATAAGGTTATAAGATGCGTTAAAACATATATTCAAAATGTTGTGTATAAGTATAAAATTATAAATCTATACAACAGTAAAAGTCGAATGATACGAATAATTTTATAAACTTCGATGATAAATTGAAAGAAAAATAAAGTTACATTACCTAAAGACTCGTACAATAATGAACCTTTAAAATGTGTTTGAAATAATTAATTATAAAAGTATAAACAAAAGCAATAAAACATTATAAATTTTAGTGGGTCATTTAAAAAAATAAAAAAAATATTTGAATATGACGGAGTGGTGCGGTGCGGTTATTTTGGTGTGGTTTTTCGGTGAAAACCGAACCCGCACCGCAAAATGCGGTTTTTCTATTTTGAAGAACCGCACCGTCGGTTTTTGTTGTGGATCGGTTTTTGCGGGGTGGATTTTGCGGTTTTTTTAGGATTTGTGGTTTGCGGTGCGGTGCGGTTCCTGCTCACCCCTAGCTTTAACTATAATTCCACAGATCTTGCGGCTTTATGGTTGGTTTTCATTGGATTTTTTAGTTACCTCAATAAATGTTAACATATGAAACAAATTTATGTCAAGATCACTTCTTGAATGTCTAAGTGTACATAAACATTCTATATACATATGAAATAATTTGTGTACTTTTGTAGGTATCGCCTTAATGTTGAAAAAGCTGAGTTGATAGTATACGTCACCGATGTAAGCCAACGTGAGCGCTTTGATGTAATTTTTAAGCGGCAAACAACTATAATTGATAGTATACGTCATGATGTGTATCATATGACAGGCCTTTAGGGAGCATTCCTCTAGCCTTGATGTAATTTTTTATTTTTAGTTTCACTAAATATTTTTATACGTTATTTGATACATGTTAAGAATTATTGTTTCAGTTGAATTATGGCATGTTACAACATTTTGCAATTATATTTTGGCATTTCAAGTTTTATGTTTGAACGTCACACGAAACACTTAGCGTAATATCGCAACTATAATTGTTTACCGCTAGAAAATTCCATTGCTATGCACGAGTACTCATCTAATTAAATATAAAAAGAAAAAATATAAAACAAAATCGTGGATGTGAGAAAGTGGGGTTGAGTTAGGCCAATACGCAAATGTGTATGGATTGGGCCAATACGCTTACATATATATACACGGCAACCCTAAAATCGTGTTCTTTGATATCATTTCTTCTTTTGTTAAAACTCACTAAAAAGAGATGGTTATGTTCGATGTTGTTGAGGCAATACTTTTAAGATGTCTCGTGCCAGATCTTCTCCGAAGCAAAACCGTTTGTAAGTCATGGTATTCTTTGATTTCAACTCCTTCTTTCGCTAAAACTCATTGTAAATTTATTTGCAACAAAGAGGACATGAATACAAGAAAGATCGATGTTTTTCCATCATATCAAGATCTTTACCCAACACCTCCAAAGTGGGAATACTATATTAGGTGGAATGTTAGAGGTTCTTCTAATGGCCTCGTATGCATAGAATCAATAACTGATAATAAAGTTTGTGTAACCAATCCTATGACTAGTGAGTTTAGAGAACTTGCAGAGCTACCAAAACTGCCTAAAGATATGCAATATGTATCCGTGTCCTTTGGTTATGATTTAATCCACAGATGATTACAAAGTTGTCGTGGCGATGAACAAACGTTTTGACAGGTCACTTGTTTATATGTTATCTTTGAAATCAAATACTTGGAAATTTTTTGGGTTTGTCAATTATAGGTTTGATGAAGTCTTGCTAGCCGAATCTGGTATCTTATTTAATGGGGCACTTCACTGGTTTTGGTTTGATGCTAACGATACCAATGACAAAAAGGTATTGATTACGTCTTTCGATTTAGCTAAAGAGGAATTTAGAGAAATTCCCCAACCTGATGACTCAAGATACGTTTGGAATTGTGGTTACGCACTTGGGATTATGGACGGCCGTCTATGCATATATCCCCTTTTTGATGACGACGATGCTTATCCCTCATGTGGCACTTGGGTTATAAAAAACTACAATCACAAACCGTCTTGGGAACTCTTGCCAAATGATTGCGGGGTGAAGGATCATGCTATTCACCATATTCTTAATAATACTATTCAATCTAAGATGATGCCGGCTTACTTTTGTGATGAGAATATACAGCTGTCTAGGAGTAAGGAATACATTCCGTCTCCTATCTTTGTGCAAACCCTTGTATCTCCTTATGTTAATACTAATGTGGGATAAGCTATACTTTTTTTTCTTCAGATTTTCCATTTGTCTTTACGTTGAGAGAGACACAATATTTAATGTACAACAACTTCTACCTTGGTACTTTTCTTTGAGGTATCAAATGAACTAGTGACATAATGACAATTTTTTTATATAAGCCTTCTTTATGTGATGTTGTTATAATATGATCTTGAATTATAAGAATTGGAGATCCGAAATGGACGAACTAGGTAATTTTTTAGTAGACAGTGGCTCTTTTAACTTCTTTCATATGACTATATACTAGTATATATATATAGCTATGTTAAGCCATAAGTCCATAACTACTACTACGTTAATAGCACCATATATCAGGCCATTCAATTTGCTTACGCTAAACAATTGATCCCTGAATCTATGGATGAACTGTGCATGTAAACTACCTATGTACTTTCATCGCTTTCTACTTTTGGTTTCAACATTTTGAAATGGCGTTTTTTGTTCTCCATATTTATTAGTTACGGTTCCTATTTATAAGACACTGAATTTATTTTTCTGATATCGGCATTTGGTTGAGTGAGAATTTCAAACCACGCACATGATAACTCACTTTGGAAATTAAACCGATAACGCATATGAGAAACATGATTTTGTCTAATATGTATTTTGTTAAATCCGAGAACACAGACGAGAAACATCGTTTGGCTGCAATTTAAGATAAATTTTTTGCCTGTTTTAGGAGCTCATGAATAAAGGGACTGTTTGGGAATTATCTTTAAATGGAACAGTACAAACACGAAAGCGAATGCAGTTCAATCACCAGGAAATTTCAAGAATATAAAATTGCCTGCCTCAAAAACTTGATGGACGGGAGGGTGTGCTGTTAGGTGAGTAAATGATTAAGCAACCAGCAAGTAACAGGTTTCCATCATGCCCAAAAAACCTCTGATATCTGACTAACAGAAACCGTATCCCGCGTATCTAGAACAGCAGTATCAGAGAAATTTTCTCTAGAGTCAATAGAAGCTAAAGCATCTCATTACTGCAGGCTAAGCACAGTTGTTTCTTGCAAGATCAGGAAAATCCATCTTTTTATGTACTCCCTACATAGATTTTATGCACTAACATTTTCCAGTTTACTAGATGCTTTAATGTCATTAATCAACACAACTTTATATGGGTCATATAGAGCAGATCGTTGTAAATATATAAAATGAATTATAGTTTTAGACAGAACAAACCCAATTAAGCAAGAAATATAAAATGATAACCATTCTATCCCCAATTTGCATATATACAAAAATAACAATATGATTAAGAACGTACCATATCTCTCCTGAAATTCAGGTGTACTTTGTAAGAGCTCCAGACCTGGATGACTTGCCAAAAGCTCACGAAGTATGGGTTTAAAGTCCTATTGCAAGTTGTTTACCATCATATCTAAGAAAGGACACGTCATTAAACTTCTACTGAGTACAAGTATACCGACAAATCATATCTCATGGCAAAATTGTCCTATAGAAACAAATGCTCAGAAACAAATTTACATTACTTCTGAAAGAAAACACGGTGCATTGTAAACATAGATATTTTCATTCAAGAAAAAGAACAACGTATGCTAAACTCAGATTCATAATTCAAACTGTAACATCACTCAATAGGAAAGCTGTCACGTTCCTTTTTAAAAGAAATTTTTCTATAAGCTCGGTTGCAAAAACTCTATTTCTGATAACCATATAAGCCCAGTGACAATGATGGGGATTGAGTAAGGAGGAATACATGAGTTAGATATCTCAAATCAGGCTGCTTCAATACTGTAAATATCTGGGTAGCTATATCTTTTGTTAGCATGTTGCTGTGAACCCAGTAATCAACAAAGGCCACCCTGCAGACATGTTAAGACAAACTTAGAAAAATACTAGTAGTAAGTAAATGGCACAATTTCAATCAGTAGCAATAAGATTATACAAGAAAATATTTTACAACACAGTTCCAACATAATTTGCTTTTGCAATTGGATTGTATAGAGCTGTACATATAGCAGAACCAATTCTAGTATTCTGACCAGTAGGGACAAGTGTTAAAAATAACATCCAAACTTCCAGGGACTGTTACAGAAACATTCCCATTTCTAACACTTAACTTTGTTCCTCTTTTGTTTCTTTTGAATGTGCAGGGACTTATGCTACCATCTCTATTCTTGGTCTTATACAAAGGGCACGCTTGGTTTGAAGCATGAAGAATAATCCATTTTCCCATATCTTGTTGCAGTCAAGATGATGAGTGCTCTCCTTTTCATGAGATGCTGTCTCTCTTATCTCAGCCTATAAAAGCCCTTGCCTGGGTTTTGGAATAAGCAACCTTCTAAGTTAATCGACGCCTAACTCTCAAAGAGTTGGCTAGTGTTCTTGTTGGTTCTTGCAAATCTGATCTCATAGATCAGCTTGGTGTATTGTTAGTACCATTGATGCAGTTTTCCACTGCTGTTGTTGTTTGTATTGTTTCCTAATCTGATTGACTCAAGTTAGAGTTCAATCTTTGTTTCTTGTAACTTGTATTGCTACTGGATATTATTTTGAATCAAGGGGAGGTTGGTTGGATTCATACCCGAGTGTATTTCACCATTTTTACATGGTATCAGAGATTTGGCTCTGTCGAATTGGTGATTTCAAGATCTAGGGTTTCAACCAACTTTGGGGGTTTCTGAAATTGGTAACTTCCCTGGGTGTATCTTGGTTAACTTAACGTTTCTATTAGGTTAATTGCTGATTGGATTGAAGTATTGGAGAATTAGGGTTTTGTTCTTGAAACCCTAATTTTTCTGATTTGGGCGTTTGTGACTCCAGTGGTTTCAGACGTTTATTGGGACCTATTTGCCTTATAATATCTCTCTTTAAGAGTATTGTAAGGCCTTTCCCCTATCTTCTCCTCAAAGCACTGTAAGCTTCTCTTTCTTCCTTTAAGATTAACAAGACTTTAGTTATTTGGGTGCAAACGGGTTCGGTTAACACCTTGACCCACCATCTTGAATGGTGTGGAAACCTGCTCTGGCCAACCCCAGTCCAATGACTGAGTCTTTGTTATATCTTGGGTGTGAGTTTCTTCTTTTTTGCTTAGATTGAAGGTTTTTTGTTGTTTTTTACTTTCTGCTTGCTTTTTTGATTATCTGCTTGCTTTTCTGCTTGTCTTTTGTTTATCTGCTTGCTTTTCTGCTTGCTCTTTGCTCTTTTGCTTGTCTGCTTGGTTTCTGTGTTTTATTATGACTGGCACTAGTAAAGATGACCTCATTAGCAGTCTTGACTTGGGTAATCCTTTGCATCTTCATTCTAATGACATCAGTACTAGCTCTATTGTGTCCATTAAACTCACTGGAACTGAGAACTATAGGGTCTGGTCCACTGTTATGACTCTTGCTATTAACACTAGAAATAAAATGGGCTTTATCAATGGAGAATGTCTTAAGGCCACTTATGTCAGTAGTAATAGTCTGTCTAATCAATGAGATAGATGTAACTCTATTGTTCTGTCTTGGATTTTGAACTCTGTGTCTGAAGACTTGTATCTTGGTCAAATATTTTCTGATAATGCTGTTGAGGTGTGGACTGAACTTAAAGAAACCTATGATAAAATTGATGGCTCCCTTATTTTGAGTCTTATGCAAAAGATTAATAACTTTAAACAAGGGGACCTTACTGTCTCTAAGTATTATCATAAACTGAACTCTCTGTGGAGAGAATTTGACATCATGACCAAATTGCCTAAATGTACTTGTTCTGCTAGGGAAGATGTGTTAAAACATAATCAACTCATGAAACTTATGCAATTTCTTACTGGTCTTAATGAAATGTATCAACCTATCAGGACTAGCATTCTCTCCAGAGAATCACTCCCTGATGTCAAAGACGCCTTTGTTGTTATATCTAGAGAAGAGTCTCACAGAGGCTTTGCCTCTTCTTCTTCTGGTTCTGAATCTAAAAGTCAAATTGCTAGCTTTGTTGCTAAAGCTAACTGGCCTAACAATGGGAATAAGAGGTATGAAAACAAAAAGGGATATGCTACTGATAATAAGAAGTCTGTGAACACTAGCAATAGCAATAATAGAAACCCTAACTGGACTTGTACTCACTGTGGCAAAACTGGTTACACTGGTGACAGATGTTATGAAGTTGTTAGGTATCCCATCTGGCACCCTGGTCATAAGAAAACCTCTTATAGTGCTAATTCTAGTTCTATGTCTTCTGTGGAAAATGGACCTAGCTCTATGACTTTTACCAATGATCAGATGATGAAACTTATGAGTCTTATCAAAGACATGCCCTCTAACAAAGTGCAGGCCAACCCTTCAGGTATGGCCAGTTTTTTAAACAATAACATCTTCTTCAATGTTAATTTCCACAAGTTTTACAATAACAACACCTCTGCGCTTCATGTTAGCTTTGGATGGATTATTGATTCAGGTGCCAACCAATACATGACTATTAATACTTTAAACATGTTTAACATTACTGATATCTCTGATCTAAATCTCACTGTGGGACATCCCAATGGTACTCTAGCTAAAATCATGTACATTGGAAATCTTAAATTGTCTGCTAATGTAATCTTGTATGATGTGTTGGTTGTCCCTGAATACCATGTTAGTCTTTTATCTGTTCATAAACTTATCAAGGATAGTAGAATGCTTGTTGGTTTTGATGAATCTAAATGTTACATTCAGGACATGACTCAAAACAAACTCATGGGGACTGGGAGTGAAAATGGTGGTCTGTATTTATTTGATTCTCCCTCTTGTCTTACTATGGTAGGTAATCTTTCTATTACTTGTCATGTTTCCAAGTCTTTATGGCATAACAGGCTTGGTCATCCTTCTGACCAAGCTGTCAGCCTTCTTCAACCTTATCTTAAGTTCACTAAGGGGTCTCATGTGTCCCCTTGTGACATCTGTCACAAGGCTAAACATACAAGAGAACCTTTTCCCTTGAGTGATCATAAGAGCTCTGCCATTGGTGATCTTGTGCACATAGACCTTTGGGGGCCTTACAAGGTCACCAGCAGAGAAGGTTTTAGATACTTCTTGACCATTGTGGATGACTATACCAGGGCTGTTTGGACCTATCGGGTTAAAACCAAAGATGAAGTTTATAACCTGTTTGTTAGTTATGTTAATCTGATTCACAATCATTTTCAATGTAGTATCAAAACTGTAAGATCTGATAATGGCACTGAATTCACTATTAACAAAATAAGTAACTTATTTAACAGCCTTGGTATAATCCATCAAACATCCTGTGCTTACACTCCTTAGCAAAATGGCATTGCTGAGAGAAAGCACAGGCATCTGCTCAATGTTGCTAGAAGTTTGTTATTTCAAAGTGGTATTCCTTTAAGTATGTGGCCTGAATGCATCATAACTGCTGCCTATCTGATTAACAGGTTTCCGTCTTCTGTTCTGAGTGGGAAATCTCCTTTTGAGCTTGTGTATGGTCAGAAACTAAAGCTCTCTCATCTAAGAAGCTTTGGTTGTCTATGTTTCTCTTCTGTTCTTAACAATTTTGATAAGTTTTCTGCTAGATCTGAAAAATGTGTCCTAATTGGTTTTTCTGGTACTAAAAAAGCTTATAAAGTTTATGGTATTGACTCTCAAAGGGTTTTCTATTCTAGAGATGTTCAATTTTATGAAACCATTTTTCCTTTTAAAATGAAGTCTAATGTGCAAACTGATCAGAATTTTGACTCTACCCTGAATGATCTGAATTTCTTTAATGAGAAACATTCTGACCATAATCCCAATGATGAACAGAGGGGGAAAATATTTACACGCAATGATGATGGTGGTGCCCCTTCATGCCCTAGAAGTATAAATACTTCTATTGATGGTGAGACTGCTGGCACCGCAACATCTATGGGTGACAGCACTCTATCTGAGGGAAATGTCCCTTCCATTCCAGAAATTGCTCTACACAATCCTACTCAAAACGTAAGTCTTGAGCAGCCTGCTCTCAGGAGATCCACTAGAAATGCTAAGGCCCCTGATAGGTTTAATGATTATGTGGTTAATAGTAGTGTCAAATATGGCCTTGAGAAATATGTGTGTTACTCCAATCTGAGTCCTGTTAACTATTGTTTCTCCACCACTTTGAACAAATATGTTGAACCCTCTCTTTATGATGAGGCTGCTAAAAACATTAACTGGGTTCAAGCTATGAATAATGAAATCACTGCCCTAAAAGAGAATAATACTTGGACTGAATGTGATCTTCCTAAAGGTAGGAAACCTGTTGGTAGCAAGTGGTTATGGAAAATAAAATACAAATCCACAGGTGAAATTGACAAGTACAAAGCCAGGCTTGTAGCCAAGGGCTTCAGCCAGAGGGAGGGATTTGACTATAATGAAATATTCAGTCCTGTTGTTAAAATGTCTACTGTTAGATGTATGATCACTGTTGCTATGTGTAATAATTGGACTCTTTTTCAGTTAGATGTCAATAATGCTTTTCTGTATGGTGACTTAACTGAGGATGTATACATGACTCTACCCCCTGGCTTTGATAATCATAAGTCTAAAGTTGTGAAGCTTAATAAATCCCTTTATGGTCTTAAATAGGCTCCTAGGCAATGGAATGCTAAATTAAATCTAATTCTTAATGAACATGGCTTTGTGCAGTCTAAATATGACTACTCTTTGTTCACTAAGAAATCTGGGAATGTGTTTTTGGCCGTTCTTGTGTATGTGGATGACATTGTCATCACTGGCAACAATGTTGATGAAATTGTGAAATTCAAAGTGTTTCTGAAGTCTAAATTCCAAATCAAAGACTTAGGAAAGTTAAAATACTTCCTTGGTATTGAAGTTTTGGAAAATGATAATGGTGTTTGTCTTAGTCAAAGAAAGTATTGCTTAGATCTCTTACATGAATATGGTCTGCTTGCTGCTAAACCTGTTGACACACCTTTACCTGAAAACACCACCCTTAATCATATTGAATCTGATGACGATAGAGCCCTGAAAAACATTGGGAACTATCAAAAACTGGTTGGTAAGTTAATTTACCTAACTCACACCAGACCAGACATCTCTTATGCTGTTCATTACTTAAGTCAGTACATGCATTCCCCTCTTGAGTCTCACTTGGATGCTGCATTAAGGGTTTTGAGGTTCTTGAAAGGCTCACCTGGTAATGGTGTGCAAATTAACAAAAATGGGAATCTTAAGCTTAAGGCTTATGCTGATTCTGACTGGGCTAGATGTCCTGTTACCAGGAAATCTGTCTCAGGCTATTGTGTGTTCTTGGGTGACTCTTTGGTCACATGGAAAAGCAAAAAACAAACTACCCTTTCTAAGTCCTCTGCTGAGGCTGAGTACAGAAGCATGGCTTCTTGTACCTGTGAAGTCATTTGGTTAAACAAACTTCTTGGTGATATGGGGGTTAAGAGCTCCTTACCTGTGGTGTTGTACTGTGACAACAGTTCAGCCCTTCAAATTGCTGGAAACCCTGTCTTTCATGAAAAGACCAAACACTTTGAGATTGATGTTCACCTTGTTAGAGAAAAGGTGGCTGCTGGTATTATTAAAACTGAGAAGATTCATACTTCTCAGCAGACTGCTGATATTTTGACAAAAGCTCTTGGCAGTAAAAGCCATTTGTTTTTGTGTGACAAGCTGGGAATGTTGGACATGTTTGGTGTGCAAGTTTGAGGGAGGGTGTTAAAAATAACATCCAAACTTCCAGGGACTGTTTTTGTACTAACATAAACATTCCCATTTCTAACACTTAACTTTGTTCCTCTTTTGTTTCTTTTGAATGTGCAGGGACTTATGCTACCATCTCTATTCTTGGTCTTATACAAAGGGCACGCTTGGTTTGAAGCATGAAGAATAATCCATTTTCCCATATCTTGTTGCAGTCAAGATGATGAGTGCTCTCCTTTTCATGAGATGTTGTCTCTCTTATCTCAGCCTATAAAAGCCCTTGCTTGGGTTTTGGAATAAGCAACCTTCTAAGTTAATCAACGCCTAACTCTCAAAGAGTTGGCTAGTGTTCTTGTTGGTTCTTGCAAATCTGATATCATAGATCAGCTTGGTGTATTGTGAGTACCATTGATGCAATTTTCCACTGCTGTTGTTGTTTGTATTGTTTCCTAATCTAATTGACTCAAGTTAGAGTTCAATCTTTGTTTCTTGTAACTTGTATTGCTACTAGATATTATTTTGAATCAAGGGGAGGTTGGTTGGATTCATACCCGAGTGTATTTCACCATTTTTACAACAAGGGTTACCTCTACAATTAAATTGAATGTTCAAATAATCCATCCCCCATAGGTGAAACAAAGTAAACAAAAATACTATTGGTTGACCAGATATACACATAGTCCTCTTTCAATGACTTAAATTCCTTCCCAGATGCATTGATGTTTCAACTAAACCTGGTGATATTTCCCCAGAAAACTAAAACTATCATACAAATACCAAAGATATGTTTCTTGTTACGGCCTAGCAAAGATCTCCTACTCAATGACATTAAGCTCTTGTCTTTCAATTGGATTACTTCTAGATGTAAAAATTCTTGTTTAAACCAGATATAGTGGTTTAATAACCCGTTACTCTCTATCCCACATTTTGTGACTCCTCTTCTAGCCACTTGCTAGTTTCTACTTCAATCACCATTCTAAAAAAATGTTTCTTGTTTACGGAGGTTCCGATGAAGAGCTAAGTGTTAAATGCTAGACTGATGTTGGATTCGAAACAGATCGAGATGACACTCTATCACAATCAGGCTATGTTTTCCTATTGAACGGAGGCGTAATTGACTGGAGGAGTGCCAAGAAGAGCACGATCGCAATGTCTTCTACATAATCAGAATACTAGATGCTTCAGAAGCTACAATGGAAGCTTTTTGTATAAGGAAATTCATTTATGGGCTTGGTATTGTTCCTAGTATTGAAACACCAATGAAAATGTATTCTGACATTTCTAAAACTATCATTGTAGAAAATGAATCTGAAGTTCAAAGAGGCGCCAAACAAAATCTTCACAAATTTCATTACAATCATGAAGTTATTGAAAGAGGCGAAGTAAGTATTCTCAAAGTTCACGCATATAACAATCTAGATAATCCATTTACAAAGGCAATGTCTATAGCCAAACATGTGGAACATGCAAAGGGTATTGGGTTTCAACTTGCTATTAGTATATGTAATCTATGTATTTATTTGAATAATTTTGAAAATGGTTATCTTATTTATTGAAACTGATGTACTTGATGTTGCGATCATATTTCATTAATATGAACTGTTTCTATATTTGCATATTTAAATACATGAATAATTATTTATTCTAAAATTATCCACTATCACTTGATGATATGTGCATAACACCAAACTAAGGCAAATGTGAGAGTGTTGATTATATTCATGGCTATGAATATTTAATAGTTGGACTAATCAAATTCACATGTATTTAAGTAGATAAATATTGGATTGACACAACCTACAAGAATTCACTACATGGATTGTCGCATATGGTGAAACTCGTAAATGGTTATGTTAATTGGCTCCTTACACTTGTGGCACGTGGAACTTGTGCGTGTATGGAATATTATTGTTTTGATATGATTAAACGTTGACATGAATAAGGCTACTATAAAAATCATTATTGGAAATAGTATGAAACACATGACTAACACATGTTGTTAAGATGAGATTTGTTGCTCCAAGAATCATGAAGTTAAACACTTCTGGGCTCTTGAAGATTTTAACAAGATGCGTACACGGCCGGTGTCCAAATATAATTAAGATGAATCTTGAATTTATTTGACAATCTAGTTCAATATTCAAAGTTAAGAAACATAATTTTTAAATAAACAAGAATGCTTTAATTCATATCTTATATTTAACCAAGTACCTGAAACAAAAAGAAAAATTGATTATAAACCATTATCCTAAAAGTTTAAAGAAACTGAAACTCAAGTATATTAGGGGCATCGGCGTGTTGCTAGATGCTACTTTTTCTTTTATAATTACAAGGTAAGTGTGTCATTAGCTAGTGGGAGCTTATATGTAACACCCCCAAAATCTGGTACAGCGGAAGACTTAATCAAAGTTTCGAGGTGCTACGGGGATTGGTATACAACACAAGCATAGGAAACGGAAATACATCATCCATAAATAAAACATTTCAAACCAAATATTTAAAGTTTATAATCATCCCAAAAGTACGTAAGTAGGCCCAAATAAAACATAACTATAATAACCTAAAACGTGGGTTCCAAAAATCTGTTATTAACTTGAACCTTGAACCCGAAATGTAACTTAAATAAACAAAAGCTATAATATGAGAACTACCAAATACTTAAAATCCTATAATCTGAACTATATAGAACTTAGCATATGCATGCTATACTAATAAAATGTCACACGTTTAAAATGTCCCTATTTAGGCCAAATCTATTAAAAATATTGTGCACAACATTTGGTCATTTATATTTTTTAGATACATTGGCAATTTAAAAATGATTTGGCCTCTCTTCTTATCCCTTAAACTCGGCCAAGATATCAGCTTTTACTCCTCTTTATTTATTAAATATACAATAGATTTTCACACAACAATAACACACTAAAAACCCTAGCAACAAGATAATAAGTGGTGGCATTTTTCCTCCAAGTAAACAAGGTGCAAAAGTGGTGAAGAAGGGTGGTTCGAAGGAATCTTAAAAAGGGCTAAACAAGGTGGTTTGATCGTGGTCTTAGCTGGGTCAAAGGGGGCTGTGTTTAGATTCGAATCAGGTTCTGTGTTGAGGCCTTTTTGTTCTTGTTTTCCTCTCTTCTAAATCGTCCAAAGGTATCACTATCCTTGTCCTTGTTTTCATCTCAACGTGTAAACATAACATGATTACAAGATCATAACCAGAAACTAAACTTTGGATCGACCTAAAAGAAATACAAATGACGGAATATGAGTCACATAAAATGATGAGAAGATGAACAGATGAAAAGATGAATCAAACATATGTCAACCTGGGGTTCATGGCCATTTAAATCTGAATTAAACAGGGTTGTATGATCTATTTTATGCAAGTAATAAGACACCTAAAACACAACATAAAATCATGAAATGATAGGTGTACATATATGTGTCGATATAAGTTTAATGGGGCTGCTTAGTATCAGATTCATGCATGTTTGTTGGAGTTCATATATGTGTCGACATAAGGGTTATAAGTAGCTGTTAGAATCAGTGTTAAAGGCTCATAAAATATGGTCTTGGAACCTTTGTTTTGATCACTCACATACCTTCTGAAACCTAGATCTAAGCCACAAAAAATACTGAGTTTGGTCGCATGAAATAATATTACATATGTGTGTCAATGTAAGGTTTTAATGACTAGTAGAAGCAGGTTGTTGCATGTGCACTGGATCTATTTTATTCACGACAAAAACCTGGAAATAATAGTCACATGAAACGTTATATATGTGTGTCGATATAGTGTTTAATATGGCAACTAGAATCTGAATTTCATGCATGTGAATATGTGGATATAGGGGCTGGAAAAAGGTGCATCGTGAGTGGGTATAAAAGGGTCATATAATTGGTGTTGTGTGTGTTCCAAAACCTGGATATATTACGTGTGAATAATAAGGAGTGCATGCATGGTTTGGTCGTGTGTTTTGAGGTCAAAAGGCAAAGGTTAGGGCTGTTCAAGTGTTAGTTTATGTAATCCAATATTGTGTGTTTGTGGGTGTCGATAGGCTGGAAAAGAAAGGGGTATCGTGGTGTGTTGATTAGGCTGGTATTCTGGGTGCAGGTGTGTTGTGTCGAGTGGCTGAAAAGGGTGTGGTGTGGTGTGTGTGTGAGTGTCAAGTTAAGGGTTTTTAAACACATGAAACATATGTCGTATGGTGAGTATTATTTTGGGTTCGAAATGGTTGTTTTGTTTCGGAATGGTCTCGTTAAAAAGGGCTAAAGAAAGGGTTGTCATGGGTGGTTTTGGTGTCGTGTAATGTGGGTAACGAGGAGGCTATATGTCACACCCCGAAAATCGGGTCCAGCGAAAACATACATGTCACTGGGGTGCTACTCAATTGGTATCACAACACAGGGTACAAAGAACGGTTTTACCTCAACCGTTTAGAATAAGATTCATTATCAAAAGTATTAAATTTACATCATTCGAAAATAGTGCGGAAGTAAGGCCCATAAATAATAAAGCGATCCCAAATATAAATATCAGAGTCGTCTATGACCATGCCCCTTGCCAAGCGCATCCAGAACTGAGCTATCACCTTAATGTTGAAAATACATGCTAAAAGTGTCAACACGAGGTTGGTGAGTTCATAGGTTTGTTAATTAAACCACGAAACTGTGAATAATTAAGCGTAGGACAACCGTGAGCATGATATACTAATGTGAGCACATAACAACTAGCAACAACTAAAACTTAGACTACAAACACGCATAAATGATCCACACATAGTTTGGGTACCACTTCCCAAATTGATACTGGGTGCCACTTCCCAAAATGTATACTGGGTGCCACTTCCCAAACTGTATACTGGGTGCCACTTCTACTGGGTGCCACTTCCCAAAATGTAGACTACAAACACGCATAAATGATCCACACATAGTTTGGGTACCACTTCCCAAATTGATACTGGGTGCCACTTCCCAAAATGTATACTGGGTGCCACTTCCCAAAATGTATATTGTCGATGCATCACTAAACCGTTGCACAAGTTCAATCCAAGTCACACAAACTGAATTCACACAATAAGGCACATATTGCAATCAAAGCACATATGTTGTCCAAAATCATGAAACCAGTAGATCACCGCATTTAAAGCATTCAAAAGCATTGAGTTTTGTTAAAAACGAGCATGTATTCTCCCCCAAAACAGTTGTAAAAAATGTAAAAGTAGGGGCCATGAACTCACCTTAGCCACAGAAATGCAAGGATCACAACTGACACGACTGGCATCGGGAAGCAAAACATAATCATCTCAAGACATATGGCATGACGGTACACAGAGGTACAAGCACAGTGGTACACAACGGTCTAGGATCGGCACAACCTAATACATATACGGTTATCTTAAAATACGGTCGCACAATAATAAAGTCTATAAAAGACAACGTGTCGTAGTTTTCGTGGATTACTCAGTTTCAAAACTCATCAAAAGCTTAGTATCAACGTTTCGTGTGGTGTGGTAAGAAAACATAGACTTGACATACAACTCACGCCAAAGAGAATAGACATCGACATAGTCGAGAGAATACTGACGAGAACTCAAACCAAGGAAGACAAATCTAGGAGTTAACGACAAATAAACACCTCAAATAAAATAATTCAGTTTGTACGTTTCGGTATTTACCCTGATATCCCAAATAATTTGTATAAGACATAAATGTTTTATAAATAGAAATAAGTTTAACTAATAAAATTAGTTTTCTCAAGTCGTTGTGATTTTAATTAACCAAAACTGTAATTATAATATTTTATAAGTTTTATGTTTCGTTATCATTCGCGTAATTATTAGTTTTGGGTTTATTGAAGATTTTGTGTTCGTTTCGTGTCTAATATATTAAATTCATTTCGAATCTAATATATTATACCATCTCGAGTCCCAAAATGTCCAATAAGTCCAATGTCTAACATCGTAAATCCAATAACGATCCATAATTGTCCAATGTCCAAATATAATAGTCGATTCCAAATATTTATTCCGTTATGTACATGTATCATTCAAATCCAAATCACAATTCCACGTATTATCTAAAACGTACCAATAGACATGAAAACCAAACAATCAATTAAACATGTTAGTCACATGACCGATATTAAGTACATGTTATTTATACCTTGAAGAAATAAATATCTCACATTAACTAATTAAAATCAAACACACTTCTAATATAATCATTAATCATACCTTTTTAACTTATGGGCTTAGGCTCGGTCTCAAAATCAAACGCACCCTACGTGACTAGAATAACAAGTAAACACACAAAAGCATTTTTTACCCACATTTACACTTTATAAATGTTACCAAAATTTGACACCTCTTATATTTCTCCTTACTAATAATAAACATATCCTTAGTTTTTATCAAACTCGACACTATCATGATCATAACACAACAAGCAACACAAAGCGGGAATACAAACACCTCTTGGCGTTTGTTATGGGAACGAACCAAGGACTCACCCTTCGTGGGTGGTAGTCGAGGTCAAACAAACACCCTACGTGGGTATTTTTGTGTACCGAGAACCAAAACAACCACAAAAACAGTCCATATCCAATCCGTGACCAAAACCAAATCTGCGACTAATCCAAATTCATGTCGAGACCTAACCGGGTCTCGACCCGTTACCGAACACGCAAACAACACCCTTTTTAATCGTTTTCTTACCAAACGACACTAATATTTAATACCTTTAAATCCGTTTTCAATCCGATTAGACCACGAAACATTTGTAAGAATCTGTTTTAATCCAAGTTTCATCTGCAACAGTTTTAATCCGTGTTTTTTTTTATTTTTTATTTATTTATTTATTTATTTTATTTTTTTTAATCCTTGTATAAAATCCACGAAAACATTAACACAATATCTAATATATTCGGTTTAAACAAAAATAATAAGTAAGAAACGGGTTTCACGGCTACCATAACGAGAACGAGGGAAAGGGGAGGTGGTGACGACGGCGACGGAGGTGGTGACGACCATGGTGGTGACGACCATGGTGGTGGCGACATCTTCTCAATACAAACGAGCAAACCCTAATCGTGACCTTATTTTCTTCAACCCGTATCAAAAACCAACGAATGACTTGTCTTCTTGCTAATGATGATGACGATGGTGTATGGTGGAGTAAGTTTCGACGCGTATAATAGTGGTGGTGAGTGATTGAAGGGCCGTGGTTGTCGATTCGTGGTGAGGGAAGGGGATAAATGGTGTGTGGAATATATGAAAGTGACGGGGAGATTAAAGGGAGCAAGGTGGTGGTGGCGGTGACAGTTGGTGGCCGGCAGTGCGAACTCCTGTGGTCGGAATAGTGGCCAGAAATTGGATGAAGGGGTGCGGCTGTTTTGGGATAAAAGGATAACCTAAACCCTAGTGATGTTATAAAGGAGTATATATAGGGCTCTCTTAGGACTTGTGGTGAACCCTAGCGCGCCCTCAGGGACAAAATGTGTAAATCTTCTTATATTTTTAACGAACCGCAAACGAGACTCAATAATTGTATTATAAATCTTTCCCGAGCATCCGAAAGTTATTCCGTTAACTTTAAAATCATTTTTCCATTAATTTTGATTATAAATACGTATATCTTATTTTTCGTCGCCCGAATTAATTAATATTCGCGTTTTATCCGTTATTGTGCCAAGTCACGCGTTGTGTACAAATTCCACGTTTCGCGAGATAACTTCACGTTTTTAACCCAAATAAATTCAGAAAGATTCGTAAATGAAAAACAGAGAAAATCTCGTATAAAAATTCGTCTGGAAATTTACGGGTTGTCACATTATAAGTGTTAAGATTGGTTCGGTTTAAAAGGGTATAGGAAAGTCGTGTAGGTGTATATAAATGGGGGTGTCCGTGTGTGAAGTGCGTGGAATCTATAACTAAGAATTTGTCATTTATTTAAAATTTACATTTTAGACCCTGAACTTTGCTAAAATGACACTTTAAACCCTAAACTATTATAAATGGTAATATTAAACCCTAAACTATAATATTGGTCATATTAAGTCTATAAGTTACTTAATTGTCATTATAACCTTAAAAGTTATTATATCGGGAAACTTACTAATTATAGAAACTTGTTTAATCTGGAAAGTTACTAAATATGGAAACCTTCTAAATATGGCAAGTTACTAAAAATAGAAAGAAACCCTAAATATGGAATCTAAATAACTATAAGCAGTAAACTTATAAAATGAGCTTATAAGTAATATGTGATCATTAATTTGTATAGGTTCTGTGAAGAAGGAGTAGTTCCTATTTCCGAGTGCTTTCCAAGTTGTTCGATTTGCTTGCATAAGGTACAGATATTCTTTCCCTTTTCAGTAGGGATTTCTCATGACTTCTCGATCCTTGACTTTGATTTGCTTATTTTGCCATGATCCCATTTGATATAAGCCATTGCTATGATCCCCTTGATATGATTCAGTTGCTATCCATTCTGTTATGATGATCTGTTTATTATCTCATTGATTGAGATTCTGTTCAGTTGATATGCCTTTGTTGATTATGCTATGATTGCTTATTATGGATAGCTTTGTTCTGTTCTGTTCTGTTGCCCGAGCTAACTAGCCATGGAGGTACCATGGCCATGTCATTGAGACACCAATGGCATGACACTTTCTGTGGAGGTGTGATTGATCCACGGCGTTCCCTTCTATTATGATTATATGATTATTTGTGCACATGGCCATTCTATTATATATATGCATAGTCTAGTACTTGTATATGTACTCTGTTTCAGGGAGCGTATGGATGCATCCTAGGTATATGTGATTGATATGGATATGATATGATATGACTTAGTGACTGGTTTGTACGTGCCTTATACCCCATTTCACTTCTGGTACTTGAGAGGTCTCCCCTCCTTGTACACTTATGCTGATAACGCTCAGAATGAGCATGTTTTTAGTTGCGTTATCATTAGTTTTGTGCATCATATTTGGTTATATTTGTATGTATTTGTTACTTAATCATGAAAAAGTGTATATGCAAGTAAATGTAGCTAAGTACAGGAAAAGATGATGAAAAGACGAAGAATTGGAGTGATTATGCACATTTTGAGATGGAGACAAGAAAGAAACCACACAAGGACTCAAGGACTCAAGGACTTGATAGTGACAAGATTTCCATATTCATATAACAAGAAAATATCAAGTTCTATGAAAGAAATCAACACCTAAATGAAGGATAAAACATGCAACAAAAAAAGTCAAGGAAAAGTAAAAAATGTGAGTACAGGACAGGTCCAACCGATCGGATGCAACCCGCAACCGATCGGATAGTCATTGATCCAATCGGATGGGAAGAGCTACAGTTATCATTTCGCATTAAATGAAGGTTTTACTTCCCATTAATCATTGGAGTCCGATCATTTCTTGATATTAACTCTGGAGGGACGTTTTGTCTTGAAGAATAAGTGTTCTTACACTTATATAATGGACCCTATGCATGTACACTAAGTGTGATACCCCAAATTAGTAAAAGGCTTACACCAAAGTCCTTACTATCTTATTATTATTGCCTGAAAGTCTAGAAGTGCTGTAAAAATGTCCAGGAAACTTTGAGTTCGAGTCTCAATAGTTTGATTTGAGTTTGGAGTTGTTTACTTGTCATAGTAGGCGATTGGAGGAGTGTGGTTGCTATAGTTCCACAATTCTAGTTCTTGTAATCCTAAGCTAGGTATATCTTGTTTATTTACAATGAACTACTTTTACTTTGAGTTTAATGAAAGTATTGTTTGTTACTTGTGTTTGATTATGATTGTTATGGAGTAATTTTTGGTATGCTTGTGTGTATGATGTAACTATTGTTGGAGTATTCTTATCTTAAAAAGTGATGCATGAAAACATTTCTTGTTTTTTGAGTTTGTTGGAATAATATCTAATCTTGCTTAATTTGTTGGTAAAAACATTTTAAAGAATTAAAAGGCCGAAAGGATTTTCTTTATGTTTTTATTCCAAAACGTTAGTGCACGAATTAGTATGGGATATGATGTGTGACAAGCATCATATTTACTCATTAAAATGGATTTGAAACGATTTCATCACGAGAAAAGGCCAAAAGGATTCGTAGGAATTCATGAGATAAGAATTGCTTTTCAAACAACTAGTGTTTAATAGAATTGTCATAATAGTTAATAAGGCCGAAAGGAGTTAACTAGGAGATTGAATTCTTAGTAATGATTTTTCATGATATAAACCATTGATTGTTAATCATTCATATAAAATTGTGCATCATTACAAGTTACACCAAACTTTGTAGAATACTCTATGCAATTGGTTAAGGAATTACACACAAGTATATGTTTTTGATTGATTGGATTCTATTTACTTTTTGAATTTTCACCAAATTGGATTGACAACCCTTTTTGCAAAAGCTTGTTATACTAAATACAATAATCACCAAATCCCTTGGGACGATCTCGACTTACCCACCTTTACTATCACGGACGAGTATACTTGCTCGTATGTGTTGAATAGATAATCGGATAAATCGTGTTTATAAATTTTAAAACTTGTACACGGTAGAGCACATCAAGTTTTTGGCGCCGCTGCCGGGTATTTGATTGGATTTGATTGGATTTGTGTAGATTTGTTTGTATTTGGTAGTTTTATCTGTTTTTGATTTAGGAATTCGTGTTAAAGTAAAAAGTAAAAATAAAAAATTTTTTTAAAAAACAAAAAAGGTTTGGTTTTAGGTCCAACCGAATCGGATGGATTAGCATCCGATCGGTTGGAGCTCTCGGAATTTTTTTTTGTTATTTTTCTGTTTTCTTTAGTCTTAAATGATAGTTTAATGATTGTTTAAGTTTAATAATAGATAATTTTAATTACATGTTTAATTAGAAGTTAATGATAATAATAGGATTAGTATTTAATGTTTTAATGTTTTACTGTTTTATTAAATTAGTTAATGTTAGTAAGTAGTTTTAATTACATGTTTTAATTTTATGTTTAGTAGTTTAAGAGTTTTTCATTTATTATATTTAGTTAATAATAATTTTTAGATAGATTAATTGTTTTTAATTAAAGTTATTAATTATGGTTAACTTTTCATTTCTAGTTAATTAGTTTTATTTATGTCTTAATTATCATATTACAATTTTTAATTTAGTTTTTAATTAAAAAGAAAAAAAAAAGAAAGTAAAATTTTTTTACGATCTGCCCAACCGATCGGATGTGCGAGCATCCGATTCGGTTGGCAAGTTGCATGTTTTAACAAATTGTCCATCCGATCGGATGGATGCGTCGGTAAAATTTTCAAAGTTTTTCAATTTACAGTTGTTTTAGTGTTTTGAGTGTTTGAACTTGTTGGTTTATTTGATATGATTTCATTTTTTTGAGTATGTTTCGATTATGACTAACCCTAATGCTAATGATTTGGATTTTTGTGTTTGTGGTTATGTTATAGTTATTATTTGCTTTAGTAAGATGGAAAGTTTGAGCGAAGTTTCGGAGTATTTGAGAAATTTGGAAGAAATGTTCAAGGATTCGGGTGATTCCTTGGAACGTTTGGAAAGTATGTTGCAAGGAGCTAAGATGGATCTTGAAAAGGTAGAAGAAGTTGGGGAGAACCGAGTTTGTTTGCCAAAGGAGAAGAAGGTTGTTGTGTTCACAAGAGCTCCTCCTAAGGAGTTCGATGCACCACACATGAGGTTTGCTACACCTTGTGGTGTGGAAGGAGTCAAAGCTTGGGATGCACAATTGAATATGGAGTATGGTGACAATTATATTACTGAAGATGTGTTAGATAAAATTGGGTTTGTTCGACTTGATTATGAAGATTTCAGAAGAAAGAAAGTGAAAGATGTGAAAGTGAATATTCACGGTCATATTTTTAAGGTTGATTTTGTTGTTCTAGACTATGGAAACACCGATGAGCCGGAGGTAGTGTTTGGAAGAGATTTTCTTGTTACTACTAAGTGTAAGCTTGATTTTGCACTTGGTGAAATGAGAATCGATATTAACGATTTAGAAGAAGAGAAGGAGGTAGATGTGATGCTTGCGAAATTATGTGAAGGAATGGAAGAAGTCAAGGAAGGGAAGGAAGAAGTTGTTAAAATGGGAAAGGCTAGTAGGAAGAAGGCACCTCTTAACAAATTAACCCAACCCTCCACCCCAAAGAATGATAATTCATCATCATCATCATCATCATCATCTAATTCACCACCTATTTCACCACAAACCGTTAAACCTTTGACTCAAGAACAAATGGAGGCTATCTTGGAGAATTTGGAGATGAAATTTCATGAACTTATGGAGAAGAAACCAGTTATTGAAGTGTTGAATAACTATATGACATGCCTTAAGAAATTGGATGCGGTTATTATGGCTAGATCTAGGCTAGAGGACAAAACTTTTGATGAGGTTGAGAGAGAAAGAATTGTGGAGAATGGATTACCTAAGAAAATGAGTGATCCGGGGAATTTTGTTTTACCAATCAAGGTGAATGGAACAATTCCTATGTATGCATTAGCCGATACTGGGTCAAGTGTGAGTGTTATGCCATATCCGTTGTACAAAAGGTTAGGACTTAGAAACCCCCTACCTAATCAATCTAATCTCACTATGGCCGACAATACTCAAGCAAAAGCAATGGGTGAAGTGAAAAATGTTGGAGTTCAAATAGGGTACCAAGCCTTTTTAGCCGACTTTTTAGTACTTAACATACCGGTAGACAAAGAATTACCACTTTTGTTAGGTAGACCATTTTTAAGAACATGTGGGGCTATAATAGACATGGGCCGTGGTACGATGACTATTGATGATGAGATTTTGAAACACCCTTACTATCCAAAACCTAGAGGGAAAATAGTAAAGGAAGTGCATGAGAAAGATAATGAAGGAGAATACTTGGGATGTTTTGAAGTAGGAAGAGACGAGGATGGTAGACCTAAATATGGGCCGGTTACTCCTAGTTTCTTTGATATCAAAGATGAAATGGAGAGAACTCTAGCAATGGAGGCTTTCTTTAACCCGTTTAAAAATATTTTTGTGTTTAATAAGCTTACAGATTTTCTTGGATCATTACCGGTCCAACTCAAAAATTTGGAGTGGGGACCCGACGGTCCGAGTGTTTACAAGAAAGAAGATGGAGATGGGGAATGGCATGTGAAATTCGATATTGTTTGCCCAAGTGGAAGGAATTTTGCAAGAAGGTTTAAGACACAAAAGACAAACCGGAAGTTGTCCTGAAAATTTCAAAGTGAAGACATTCTAAGGCATGAATACTTCCAAGGATGAAGGAGATCAAGTGCATCAAGTTGATAAATAAAGCACAAAGCTTGTGCTAGTTGTTTGTTTCTTTTAATTTTTATGCATTTTAGTATTTTAATATTTGCATTTAAGTTATTTTAAGTTTTAAGTTTTAAGGTTTATGTTTAAGCCTTTTTTTTTTTATTAAGTTTTTATGATTATGGAGTTTATGTTTTTAGTTGAGATTTTTAGTGTTAGTTTTGTTTAGAGTTAGTAGTCATAGACTTGGACAAATTTTGGTAGACTAAGTGTGGTGGAACATTTACATACAAAAAGGGATTTTTGATGGAAAAATACATTTGAGTTTACTTTCACAAGTTTACCAAAGTGTATTTACAAAGGAAAATTGAATTTTTGCAAAAACTTAATCCGAATCGGTTGGATCATGAAGCTGATCGGATGGAGTTGAATATATAAGCCCACCATTTCAAAAATCATAAGAAACCCACACACACACAATCCACCAAATTTGGGTCCATAAATTCGACCATAAGAAGTTAATTAGAAGTTGCAGGAGTGTTTAGAGATCATCCATGGCTCCAAAACAAGTAAGTAACATCATCAATTTGGTTTAATTAGGTTTTAATTCGGATTTATTGAATTAGGTCAAGATTTGGGTATTTTTGATAGACTTCGAATTAAGATGTAATATTTTAGGAATAGATGGGTAATTGATAGAGGAATACATTGCAAAAAGAATTTGATTGATTGATTAAGTTTTGAGGAAGAATTAGTTAGTTGAATTTTCGGATTGAATTTGGTCAATACTTTTAATCGAGTTAAGTTGCAATTGATGATTCCCAGATGTTATATGCTTGTTAATTAGTGATGTTAGGATAGTGCATTGTTGATTAGAACACTAATTGAAGAGTTTGATTTGCTAGTGTTCTTGGGTGTTCTAGAATTGATTGAGAAATCATTTGGAGATGTTATGGATCGATATAGGGACGAATTGGAGATGTAGAAATCATCATAATTGTTCAAATACAAGTTAGGAGAGAGTTGGAATTAATAAGAATCGATTGAAGTCACAAATAAAAGTTTTTGCCTTTTACAGCAAAACCCAACCGAATCGGTTGCGGATTGATACCGATCGGTTGGGTGTGGACTTTTACTCCATCCGATCGGATGGAGACCAATACCGATCGGATGGAGGGCTCGGTAAAATAAAATGGAAATTTTCAAAATGAGCTTTTTGGACTTCTAAATCGTGTAGCGTTGGTTCTTATACTCTTATACTAACATATATTTGCGTTTTCTACAGAGAAATGTTATAGGTTCTTCAAGTTCGTCAAGTGTTCGAGTAAACCCGATTGTGACTAAGTATGTTCAAACGAAAGCAAAGAGCAAAGTCACCTATAATCTTCAGCCGGTGAGTAATGAGAATCTCAAGTTCAGTAAATTGTAGAAGGAAGAAAAGCATGCCTACAGGGAACGCCTTTCCAAGTTGCAGGTTAGGAATATTGCTGCTTTGCATTTGATTAATTGGGATTTGTTTACGGAGTATGAATGTGAAAATCAGTTGAGGGACATGATGAAGATGACTTATGTGTATCCTAGTGATGGGGATACTTTTGAAGATTTTTCATGGGAAAGAGCTTTTAGTATTTATGAGAATGTGTATCGAGAATGGTGTTTGGAATTCTTTTAAACCTTCTATGTTGAAGGGAAAGTAGTTGATCTTATGAGGGAGAGTTGTATTTGGTTTAGGTTATGCGGGAATGAGCATGCGTATACTTTTTCGGGTTTTACGGTTGCTCTTGGGTTGTATGAGCAACATGAGGTTGAACATAGGTTGTTTGAAGCTCATTTTGTGAGCTTAGTGAGGTATCATAATGATTATGATGGTATTCCAACTTATTGGAATAGAGTTGGTGATCCAGGGGTGTTCAAGGAGAAATTCATCCAAGTTAAGGAAACCGTTGATGAAGGTTTTGCAAAAGTTGATAGCTTGGGGAGTTTTGCACAGGACGGGTAGTAGAGATAAGTGTAATCAACCCGATTTGTGGGTGATGAAATTGCTAGAGGAGGATAAGAATGGTAATGCGGCTTGGATCATAGCCGAATATCTTTCTAGGAGAGCACCGGGGATTAAGGACAAGAGTGACATTTGTGGAGGTCATTATGTGACCATGTTGGCAAGGAATTTTGGATATTTTGAGGATGAGGAGTTTGATAAGTGTTCGGGTCCGATTGAGAGTGAGACTTGGGATGATAAGAGTTTTGGAAAAGCGTTGGATAGGAAGAACAGGACATTGGGAGCTTGGACCGAGCTGGCAATTGCCGCACCTCAACCACCACCACCAATGGGAAATGTTCATAGAAATTTACCAAGTAGTTTTGATTCGGGATGGGGAGATTGGAACCGTAAGCTAAATGATATTGAGCGTAGGGATGTTTGGAGAGATTCAATGATGATGAGGAATAACTATAATTATGATTATTCCATGTCGATGCTCCAACACTTGGCACGTGAGGTCAATTATGCGGTACCACCCTACAACCCACCAAATGTTCCACCATACCTATTTCCGTATGATCCTTATCCTGGTCCGTATCCTTACCCATATCCTGGGTATGCACCTTTTCCCGAGCCAGTGCCAGTTTATGGTAGAGTTCCCGAGGTTGGAGGTTCGAGTTTCGATGTTGGTGGTTCATCATCTGGAGTTGGAAAGAAGAAGCAAAGAGTTTATTCAGTTTTCGAGGAGGACGAAAACTATGAGACTGAAGGTAGCGAGGAAGCAGAAGACATGGATGACGATGATGAGTGATCATCATGATTTGATAATGATGGTTTGTGTTTAAAAACAATTATGTGTGTCGAATAATTCTATCTCTACTTTCTTTAATTTTTTTTATATTCTTTTACGATTAATAACGTATTTTTTTAATTACTTTGTTTGTTTTAGTATTTTGTTTGTTTGTTTTGTTTTTGCAGTTTTTGCAGCAGTGAATTACCGGAAGCTTATTGTTGATCAGCAATTGGAGTTAGAGAACTCATTTGCTTATTTATGATCAAATATGCGTATGCGTATTTACACTGGTAGTACCTTTTTAACTAAAATTTTTCCATTTCCTTTACTTTGAAGTTCATTTTTATTACATTGAGGACAATGCAAAACTTAAGTGTTGGGGAGGGAAGAAAATAGGAAAAATTGTTTAATTTTAAATTTTAGGTTTAGTAGAACTTTGGATTTAAGTAACTAGAATTCGTTCGCCCTTGATTTTCTAGTTGTTTTCTCTCGTAATTCATATAGTTTAAAGAACTAGATTGTTTCAATGGTAAAAATGAGGTTATTTGAAATTATTTGGAATTTAATCAAGTTATGAGAGCAATTTCATTTTGGAATCAATAACATTTACTTGTACATGTTATAACCTTTCTTAAATTGTGAGGATTTGAGCGTTTTTGTATAAAGCATTTCTTATGCTATATATTTCGTTATGAGTGTGCCGGTGATTATGTTGATTATAGAACTTGTACTTGTGATGTATTACGGTTAAAATCACTTTCGAGTGATAAAATATATTCAAATGATAAGAGGAAACTTAGGATTTACACCAAATGGCCATCCATTTACAGAAATATTTTTGCTGACCACATCGGTTAGTTATCCTCGTATTTGGAACCTATTTGTTAGCGTTAATCTCTTATGCTAGATACCCTTAGTTACACCTTCTGAGCATATCTTTTCTTTTGATTAAATCCAGAAAAATACAAAAAATATTTTTACACTTTACACCTTAGCCTTACCTGAATCAGGTTCAATTGAAGTTCAAAAACTATTTATTTTTTAATGATTATGCGTTGACCACACTTTGATATGTGTATGTGTTGTTTCAACGAAGAATGAGGTCGCTACTCTTTTTTTTTTTTTTTTTTTTTTTTTTTTGTATTTTTTTTTTTTTTTTTGGTAGCATGTGCTCATCCAAAGTGTGGGGGTGATGAGAAAGTATTGTGAGTAAAAAAAAATGTAAATAAAGTAAATAGCCAATGAGCTATAATGTATGAGTATCAATTAGCCAATGAGCTAAGAGGAAATAAGTGAGTATGTGATGCGGAATAACGATCGAAGGAGTTTAGAAAGTAATCATTTGTGGTATAAAGAGTTGGGAACGGAATTTGGACTTGATTCTTATTTTTTATTTTGTAGAAACCAATCATAAATAATTCCCATGCCTTATCCCTACCCTTTACCAAATTACTTTATTCGTTGTTAGCTTTCGAGCATCCGTATTAAGTGATGGCGTTGTAAAGATATGTAGTGCATGGATATTGTAGTGACCATCCGGTTTTTGAATAGTTGAAAGACGCGCCAGCGATCTAGTGCGTATTTCGGTGACCATCCATTATGTAAGTAACGCGCCAACGAACCAAGGTACAATCTAGTGACCATCCGTTGTTTATCTATTCAAAAACTTGCACCAGCGAACTATTATATTCTTGTATGAAATGTTTGAACATTAGCCGGTAACCTTTAACCTTAAACCCGAATAAAAGACCTCTTTGATGTTTTATTTTGTTGTTTTGATACTTGTACAAGCTTATGGTAAGACACATGAATCATGACTGAGCAATGAGTGGTTTACCAATTAATCTCCCTTAGAGTGTTGAGTGAATTTCAAAAAATCTTCGTGAGGTGCTTAGTTATGTTATAAAGCTCGATATTAACTTGTTTATGTTTAAAGAATTTTCACATTAAAATACAAATTAACAATTGTTCCTTCGGGATGGATGTTAGATTTTTGGAATCACGATAACGATACCATTGAAATCATTTTTCTTAAATGCTAGACTTGCTCGAGGGCGAGCAAAACTCAAGTGTGGGGAAATTTGATAACGCTCAGAATGAGCATGTTTTTAGTTGCGTTATCATTAGTTTTGTTCATCATATTTGGTTATATTTGTAGGTATTTGTTACTTAATCATGAAAAAGTGTATACGCAAGTAAATGTAGCCAAGTACAGGAAAAGATGATGAAAAGAAGAAGAATTGGAGTGATTATACACATTTCAAGATGGAGACAAGAAAGAAACCACATAAAGACTCAAGGACTTGATAGTGACAAGATTTCCATGTTCATATATCAAGAAAATATCTAGTTCTATGAAAGAAATCAACACCTAAATGAAGGATAAAGCATGCAACAAGAAAAGTCAAGGAAAAGTAAAAAATGTGAGTACAGGACAGGTCCAACCGATCGGATGCAACCCGCAACCGATTCGGTTGGGATGTGCCAAAGTGAGCAACCGATCGGATAGTCATTGATCCGATTGGATGGGAAGAGCTGCAGTTATCATTTCGCATTAAATGAAGGTTTTACTTCCCATTAATCATTGGAGTCCGATCATTTCTTGATATTAACTCTGGAGGGACGTTTTGGCTTGAAGAATAAGTGTTCTTACACTTATATAATGGACCCTATGCATGTATGCTAAGTGTGACACCCTAAATTAGTAAAAGGCTTACACCAAAGTTGTAACACCCCCCTAATTTCTTATATAGCAGCGGAAGACTAATTGGGGTATTACGGTGTGGATCGAATTCATAATTACAGAAAATGGCTCGGAAGAGGCGTTTTGAAAGTTATATGTCATTCAAAATATTATTTTTGATACAAAGGTGAAATATTTGATTTGAAAATCCCACAAAAAGGGTGTGGTAATTTGGAAAGAATGACATATTTGATTTTTACACCATGCAGTTTATCAGAGTATAAAATGCTTAAAAAGTGTCAACACAAAGGTTGGTGAGTTCGTAGAGTTTAATGGGAAAAAAATTTATTTCAATAAATTTCGAGTGTGTACAGTGATAGTTGAAATATGTACAAGTACAAGTAATAAATCAGTTTTCCAATGACTTTGAATGTGGTTTGTCAGTAACGATATAACAAGTAATGAGTTGTACTTATTAGAAGTCACAACTAAGTCACATATGATAACAGTTAAGTTCCAAGTACAGGGTCCATAATCCTAACACAAAGTGAGAACAATAGTATAATGTCTGAGATCTATCAAAGTGGAGTGGTGGTTTACTAAATACAGCTGTATCGAAATATATATGAAGACGTATATATTTTTTAAGTTATATTGTCCTAAGCCTCATGACACGCAAAACGTTAACAAAAGTACCGTAAAACGGAGGAGTCCACATCAAAGGATTGATGGGTTTTGCCCTCGAGTAATAGGTGATTTGCCAATTCCTATTTTTCTCAAATATAGTGCATCGTGACTAAATACGACTAACTACAAAGGCATTCCGTCAAAGTATTTAGTGGGATAGGTCGTCAGCCTCTAACAGGTTTCGAAGCTGTTCACTATATTCGCGCTCACCGCAGTGATTAATGGCTCATGATAGAGGGACTTTATGGCAATACAGTGCTTAGGCAATATGGGTTTAATGGGTACATAGAGTATGTGTACTTTAATCATGTCAACTATTTCCAATTGATATATAGAAATAACATATAACAGTAAGGGTACATTCAAGGTGTTACGTGAATGTATATGATGAAAATCAGTGGTCAGGTTACAACAAGCAGTTTGTAAGTGCTATAATCCGAGTTCAATATGTAAGTTAAGCAAGCAATTTGCAAGTAAAACGAGCATATAATTCTCCCAAAGAGTACATCAAAACATATAAGTAGGAGTTATTATTCTGAACAAATCATGTGAGTTTTCAAAGTATAAAATGAACGAAAACAGTTGAGCATGTATCTCCCCCAAAAGTATAAAGCTTGTAAACAATTTAAAATGGGGCTACGACTCACCTCGAGTGTATCTGACAAGGAGGAATTATGAAATCAAGTAAGATTATGGGAACGATTAGGGAAACGTCTTCAACACGAGACCTGAATATAAGCGAAGTCTAAGTATTTGACTTACTACGTATAACGAGTGTGAGAATGAGAAATCGATAATGAATTGATCGGTGAAGTGAGTGTGATATGCTTAAAATGCTTAAAGTTCAAAAATAATATTACATATATTATTATCTTGATTCTTATGTCAATTGATCCAAAATATTATCTCTTTGAAAATGGTGAAATAATGCATAAAGTTAAGTCGTTAAATTTCTAGTTATAATAAATAACGAAAATTAAATAATACGTAACTAAAATGTATAAATAAAATGCATATGACGTGATGGAGTGACGAAAAATGGAAAATGAAATAAGAATGTCAAGTAAAAATAGTTGGTCCTTGTCCTTTTCCAGATTTTAAACTTTTTACCCTAACTGCGTTTGCGTCACACCGTTAGTCCTTCATTAAGTCCAAGTTTCATTTACAGTCCTCTACTTGTCCAAAATCACAAACTAAGATTGGAATTTAATAACACATCAGTTTATACCCTAAATATTCTGTTTTCAATGTTTTAGTCCTTGGTTTATGCGTTTGGCAGTTTTGGTCCTTCTAAGTGAACTTGCGTTACATTTTTAGTCCAAAGGTGCAAGAAAAGTGAGGAAAAAGTGGACGAGTGTTTCTAAAGTTTATTTAAGTCCAATGCAGCTTATGTGGTCGTTAGCTTACTTTTCACACTAATGGGCCTTTAACGAGACAATCAACAAGCCCATTAACATTTTTAGTCCGTGGGTTTTTGAGGGGTTTGGAATATTAAAAGTGCTAATTTTTATTATCTCATTCCATATGTAAATGTGCCAAAAAGCCAACTTATTTCCATAGCTTAAAATCAGCTTAATGGGCTGTAAAGCCCATGTCGCATAAAATGGTAGTTTCGATATTGAGTTCAAGAGTTTTACTTTGGCAGTTTTTAATGGTTGAAACGTGATTATTTTTACATGATGTTTATACGAAAAATGTAGCTGATTGCGTGGTTTTGTAACCTTACAACAGGTTTTACCTCTCGAGGGATCTCAAGAGGCTTACAACCCCACCAGGCAGTGTACCTGACCGATGTAGTATAGTGTAGTGGTAAGTACGGGGGATTGATCGTTCTCCACAGGGAATAGTGTTCGTTAGGTATGAAAGACTACTCTAATTAGGTCTAAGGGTTGAGGAAGATTCTTTTTATGTTTTTATATTTTTATGAAAGCAAGTAAAATCTCGGTTTTGATAGAGTGGGCGGAATTAGTTGCTAGTCAACTAACCCAAATTACTACGAATGCAAATAAAATAAAATAACAAAAATGAAAATGTGGTGAGAAACTTATGTGTAGAGAAATGTGTTTACTTAGATTTCCTTACTCCCTAACTATCTTTTACCGGTTAATTAGTGTGTATTAGTTGCGTGGATGAAGGGTGTATTCCTTAATACCATTCGTGGGGTGGCGTACTTACTTCCCCAACTCTACAAGCTCCTACTTCACTCCTATGTCGAGCCGGCTAGGAAGCTCCTAACATGGGATCACTAGAATTCGCTTGTGCATTAAATACAACCATAAAAACCTTTAGTACGCGTTTGGTTCATGTTTCTTAAGACGTTCAAGCAAGTTACCGAATAGGAAGTTAGCCAGTTTTCTTAAGCCTAACATAGATAAACAATCATCCAATACAACTAATAACACATTAACAACCAATAATCAATAGCTAGGTTTCATTAGATCTAAGCAAACACAAGATAAATTTAGCCTAACATGTTAAACAAAAGACAAGAATAAGATAGAATCAAACAACACATAGACATATTGAATGATTAATTGATAACTTATCTTTCAATGAAACATGGAAGATCTCAAGGCAAAAAGCCCTGAAAAAGTAGCTAAAATCGTCTTAGGGTTTTCTCCCAAAATTCCACACACTAAGCTCTCCTTAATGACAAAAAATTAGAAAACTATATATAGATTTTTGGATCTGACGGCGTCACCTTATGGAGTGTGACGCCGTCACCTCGCCGCTTTTAGGGTTCCCGGATGACCTTCTTGACGCCGTCCCTCTTTAGCTCTTCAAAAATCCATTCTGGCTTATCAAGGCTTGACGCCGTCGAACCATGAACGTGACGCCGTCCCCTTATGATTTAAGCCGTGACGCCCTTGATCAAGTTAAAGCGTGACGCCATCAGAATTCACATGCTATTTTCACTGGCCCGTCATGAGTAAATTTCACGTCCAACTTTTCTTGCCAAGGCATGACGCCGTCCAGAGTAAAGTCTGACGCCGTCAAGAGTAACTTTTAGCCGATTTTTGAGACTTTGCCATTTTCTTCACTTTAATGCTCCAAAAACGTCCAAAATGCCTCCTTTTCCAGATTTCTCCTCAAAAGTACCTAAAATGACAAAAGGAACGATTTAGGGCAATATTTGATCAAATAAATACATTTAGGGCTTAAATGACCCCTTAAAAGCGGTACACTTTTCGCTTCATCAAATACCCTTACACTTGAGATTTGCTTGTCCTCAAGCAAATGTGCTTTTATTCTAATTAAAATACAAGTTAGGGGTCATTTAATGCTAACATAAAAGTAATTACAACAAATAATCGTTCCACTTCAATCATAATAAGCACGGAGATTACATACTAGCACCTCACAAGTAGTGTTTAGATACTCACATCTCTCAAGTGTCATCAAAATAAATCTCATAAATGAAAACGGAAAATATCTCTCACTACCTGTCATAGCAAATAGATTACCATAGGCTTGGGAAAGGATCGAAAACCTCCTCCACTAGGCGTAAGCACCAAAGATAAACTATCAAAGAGGGCTTTTAAATGGGTTATAACGTAAGGTGTAGGGAAAAGGAAAACACGGTTTTGTTGGATAAGGGATATTTTACTGGTGGCGAGTTAAAAATCTTGATCAATTACATGTACTATACAATGTTGCTAAGCCAAGACTAGACTCGATCTTAAGCTAGACACGAAATAACAAAATAACAAAAATATAAAACAAACATAAAATGAAACGGGATGGTAGTCCGTTTGTTTTTTCTACTTTTCTTTTTCTCATTTTTTTTGTATTTTTCTTGATTTTTTTTTTTTTTTTTTTTTTTTTTTTTTTTTTTTTTTTTTTTTTTGCATACACTTTTACCCTACCATCCAAAATAATACATCATAGGGGCGTTGCATCCCCTTACACTTAAACTTTTACATAACTTTACAAATACTAATCTAATGACTCGAATTAAGATAATTGAAAAACTTGGAGTACTTTTAAAACATTTAGCACATATGGGGGTAATAAATGATGTTCTTCCCCATTATTTCCCATTACACTAGTACTTTACCCATGAGTCCCAATCGTCCCAAAACAATATGTACAAGGATATGACTCGACTTAGCAACCATGTAATCAACTAGATAATTAACTTGGGTTTAAACAAATGTTGTCACAATAATGCACTAAAAATGAGTGCATACAAGGTAGGCTAAGGCGATTTGGGTGTACATTTTAGTGGGATGTAACAAATTCTTCCTTTAAGTAAAATGCTTAAAGGTCGAAACGAAAAGATAGGCTCTGAGGGGTGTACTAGGGGTATCGTGTACTAAAAATGAGTACAACGCAAAGGGGTGTGGGAGAATTACTTGACCAATGTAGCCAATGTAATTATAACAAAAACACAGGTGTAAAACAATGGGTTAATCCTAACGCCTCTTATCATGTAGTAAATCTAACTACACGAATGTAGTCTCACTTGTGGCCTCGGAATGGTCCTAACGCAAGTTCTAGAATCTAAGTGCTACCGGTACACACATCATAGCATAAATGCTTTTCCTACCAATTCTAGGGGCGAACCTCACATATTTGGGGTGGAAAATTTTTTAGTGGTACGGTTTTTGTGCTAGTCATATAACTCCTATCCGTGAGACGCTCATTAAGATCAAAGTTTCACTCCTATATGTTGTAAAAAATTTTAAATTTGGCACTAAAATTACCTTAACCAAGTATTTCTCTCAGTTTTATTACACATCTACTATTAAACAAACAAAAATCAAGCGCAATGGCATTCTCTAAAATCGTACTTTTACCCTCCCTTACACTTAAGATGAACATTGTCCCCAATGTTCAAATAATAAGATGTAAAAGCAAAAAGTAAAAGAATGAAATCAAATACTCCCCTGATTCGCTCGGTGGATAATGAAATTACACGGTTAAATCTTCCTCCAAAGAGAATGTTGAAGCTCCATGACTAATGCATCGCCATAAGCTTGATTCCATAAACATCTCCTTGTCCAAAATAACCTGTTAAACCTGAGAAAACAAACACGAAAACCTGCATAACATCGGCGGGAAAAATCTATATATAAGGATATAATGCTTGTGGAATGATAATTTTGCAGATTCCTGGAGATTATAAGTTGGAGATTTAATAAAAACTTTTTATGAAAACAAAACTTTCAAAAATTTCTGGAAATTAAATCTGACGCCGTCAGGTTATAACCCCTGACGCCGTCAGAAATGACCTGACAAAAGTTTTCGTTTTAAGTTCCCGGAAAATTTCTGGAAAAACCTTTACCTTACTTCCTGGAAATCCTGCAAAACATCATTATGACTCGATACAAGCATTTGACTCAAACAAATACTAACATGTATGCTAATTTATTATTATTACGATTCATGTTAATTTGTGTTCTAATAAACCGATTTAGATTTCCCTTACACTTATCTTTT
Organism: Artemisia tridentata subsp. tridentata; assembly: GCA_021014915.2. Taxonomy (NCBI): domain Eukaryota; kingdom Viridiplantae; phylum Streptophyta; class Magnoliopsida; order Asterales; family Asteraceae; genus Artemisia; species Artemisia tridentata. Next base: position 272,806,541 of record CP139505.1, on the reverse strand, counting down.
GCAAAATACCTTTATATGTAGTTAAGATGAAGTTAAAAACAACATAAAGCATTTTCACAATTTAGTTTTGAACATGAATCAATAATGATAAAAATTAAACACACATACGGAAACAAATAAAATCAAACAAACAAATAAATAAACACACATAGCAAATAGAACAAATAAAGCTTGGGTTGCCTCCCAAGAAGCGCTTTTCTTTATTAACGAGTCTTGTAGCTAGACTCAAAGTCACGCTACCCTATGTAAGTGAGCTCGTCATCAAGGACGTCTTTAGGGTTAAGCTTGGATTGAAGTTTCCTATTGGTTTGCTTAGTACGATATATCTTTTCAAACTTTTCTCCATCCGGGTCATACAATGTCATCTTGATATGCCATGACCCATCTCCATCTTTGGGTGGTTTATCCCAATTCCACTTATGATCATCTTCCTCACAAATCCACTTATTCATTCCTAGGTTAATTGGCAAAACTCCTAGGAAATCAATCATCTTTCTAAAAACTAGAGAGTCTTCAAATGGATCCAATTCGGTGTCCCTAGCCAAGAGTTGTTCTACCGTATGTGTTCGGTTAACAAAGTCCTCTTCTAGGTAAAATGGGCGTTGGGGTCCTATGAAGTCTCTATCAATCCAAGGTCCATATCTAGATGGTCTCCTATTTAATTCTAACCAATGGGGTGTCGGTTCCTCACTAGTATCATAGGCGTGTTTCTTAACATCATAGATTGACCAAGTATCTCCTTCTCCTACCGCTATCTTAGATTCCTTACAATCAATCATAGCACTAGCGGTCGCCAAAAATCCTCTACCTATCAACAAGGGGCATGTAGGGTCGCCAACCATATCAAGGACGTGGAAATCGGCTAAAATGGTTAGTTTTCCAATGTGCACTAACACGTCCTTAACTACTCCAACCGGGTAAGCAACACTTCCATCCGCTAAGCCTATTATCACCTCGGTTTCTTCAAGTTTTCCAAGTTTTAGAGAGGTGTAGAGAGGTAACGGAAGTAGGTTAAGGCTTGATCCAAGATCGGCTAATGTGTCATAAGCCTCCGAATTACCGATCTTGCAAGGTAGAACAAATAAGCCCGGATCATCTAACTTCTTAGGTAGTTTGTTTTGAACGAAGGCGGTCCCTTTTTCGCCTAATTTGAGCTTCTTCTCATCCAACACATCAACAACCGGACTTTCAAGGTGGAGCTCCTTGAATTCTTCGTCAAGGTTTTGAGTGGGAGGTGTTTCAACTATGTTGTTGACCAATTTGGATGTCATAACTTCTTGGTCATTTGGAACGACTTGGGTTTGTTTGAAACACGTGCTCATGGAATTGACCGAATAATATTGTGGACAAGAACTAGGGGACGAAACCGATGAAATAGCGTTGACGTTTAGTTTCGGGTTCTTGACCGTGTTGCTAGGGAGTGCTCCCATTTCTCGGTCATTGAGGGCTTTCAACAAGTTGTCAATTTTATTGGTCATCTCCGTTTGTTGTTGATTGAATTCGGATTCAAACTTGGCTAAACGAGCTTCTTGAGATGCCATAAATTGAGACATCAATCCTTCAAAGTTATTGGTACTACCATTGCCGGAAGGATTGTTGTTGAAAGTACGGTTCGAGTAGGAACCGCTTGATTGGAAACGATTAGGTGGGTTGGAAGAATTGGTTTGTTGTGAGTTTTGGTTTTGTTTCCACCTAAGGTTCGGGTGATTTTTCCATGAGGGGTTGTATGAATCACCGTAATGGTTTGGCTCGGGTTTGAAAGTGTACCACTTGTCTCCCGCTCCGTCGGTACGCGAGGATGCGTAGTCCACAAAAGCTTATTCGGGGAGTTCCATGCAATCATGAGTGTCGTGGGGACCACTACATAATTCACATGAAGAAGTGATTTTATTCACTTGGCTTGAAGGTTTAGGAGCCTCGTAGGATTTCATGAGAAACTTGACTTGGTCTTCAAGTTCTATAATCCTACGGTCGGAAGTGCTTGAATTGTTCGAAGGCAAAGATATTGCCTTGACCGTTTTATTCAAATCACGGGGATCACTCCAACTTTCGTTGTCATAAAGAGCAAGATCCTCTAGGAGAGCCCATGATTGTTCCGCACTTAGATCACGTAGCTTGCCACCGGCCGATTGGTCAATGGTTTGCCTCGTGGAGAGATTGATATGGTCATAGAAGATTTGGACTTGGAGCCAAAGTTCTATGCCATGGTGAGGGACCTTTTGGAGTAAGTCCTTGAATCGAGTCCATGCCTCGTAGAGAGTTTCGCCTTGACGTTGTTGGAACATCAAGATATCATTCCTTAGCTTAGTAGTTCTTCCCGGTGGGAAAAACTGAGCAAGGAAACGAGTGGTGAGATCATCCCAAGAGGTGATGGATCCTGCGGGTTGACGTTCTAGCCACTGACTAGCTTGGTTCCGCAAAGAGAATTGGAAGAGACGCAATCGGGTCGTCTCTCGAGTGGCAACATCAAGGTCTATAGAATCAACGATTTTAAGAAAGTCCTTGAGATGTTGATTAGGATCTTCAGAACGAAGTCCATGGAATGCGCATCCGCTTTGCACCAACCGGATGGTGTCGGATCGCAAGGGTGTGATATTGGCTCCTTGAGTGAGCTCAATGGTGTTTCGATAGCCATGGTGGCTAGGACGGGAATACTCTCCTAAAGTACGGGCTCTAGGAGGTGGTGGTGGTTGTTGTGGTGGTGGGTTGTGGGGGTTAAGGATATTACTATCTTCCATGATGTCGGACGGTAATGGTTACGAACAAAGACACGAAGAAAATAGATAGACTAAAGAAATCCTAGAAAAATAAAATAAAAATCTCACTAGAAAGGAATCTAGTGAGTAGACCTAATAGAAATAAAAATTCAACCTAAACAATAACTATTCCCCGGCAGCGGCGCCAAAAACTTGATTGCGTGGTTTTGTAACCTTACAACAGGTTTTACCTCTCGAGGGATCTCAAGAGGCTTACAACCCCACCAGGCAGTGTACCTGACCGATGTAGTATAGTGTAGTGGTAAGTACGGGGGATTGATCGTTCTCCACAGGGAATAGTGTTCGTTAGGTATGAAAGACTACTCTAATTAGGTCTAAGGGTTGAGGAAGATTCTTTTTATGTTTTTATATTTTTATGAAAGCAAGTAAAATCTCGGTTTTGATAGAGTGGGCGGAATTAGTTGCTAGTCAACTAACCCAAATTACTACGAATGCAAATAAAATAAAATAACAAAAATGAAAATGTGGTGAGAAACTTATGTGTAGAGAAATGTGTTTACTTAGATTTCCTTACTCCCTAACTATCTTTTACCGGTTAATTAGTGTGTATTAGTTGCGTGGATGAAGGGTGTATTCCTTAATACCATTCGTGGGGTGGCGTACTTACTTCCCCAACTCTACAAGCTCCTACTTCACTCCTATGTCGAGCCGGCTAGGAAGCTCCTAACATGGGATCACTAGAATTCGCTTGTGCATTAAATACAACCATAAAAACCTTTAGTACGCGTTTGGTTCATGTTTCTTAAGACGTTCAAGCAAGTTACCGAATAGGAAGTTAGCCAGTTTTCTTAAGCCTAACATAGATAAACAATCATCCAATACAACTAATAACACATTAACAACCAATAATCAATAGCTAGGTTTCATTAGATCTAAGCAAACACAAGATAAATTTAGCCTAACATGTTAAACAAAAGACAAGAATAAGATAGAATCAAACAACACATAGACATATTGAATGATTAACTGATAACTTATCTTTCAATGAAACATGGAAGATCTCAAGGCAAAAAGCCCTGAAAAAGTAGCTAAAATCGTCTTAGGGTTTTCTCCCAAAATTCCACACACTAAGCTCTCCTTAATGACAAAAAATTAGAAAACTATATATAGATTTTTGGATCTGACGGCGTCACCTTATGGAGTGTGACGCCGTCACCTCGCCGCTTTTAGGGTTCCCGGATGACCTTCTTGACGCCGTCCCTCTTTAGCTCTTCAAAAATCCATTCTGGCTTATCAAGGCTTGACGCCGTCGAACCATGAACGTGACGCCGTCCCCTTATGATTTAAGCCGTGACGCCCTTGATCAAGTTAAAGCGTGACGCCGTCAGAATTCACATGCTATTTTCACTGGCCCGTCATGAGTAAATTTCACGTCCAACTTTTCTTGCCAAGGCATGACGCCGTCCAGAGTAAAGTCTGACGCCGTCAAGAGTAACTTTTAGCCGATTTTTGAGACTTTGCCGTTTTCTTCACTTTAATGCTCCAAAAACGTCCAAAATGCCTCCTTTTCCAGATTTCTCCTCAAAAGTACCTAAAATGACAAAAGGAACGATTTAGGGCAATATTTGATCAAATAAATACGATTTAGGGCTTAAATGACCCCTTAAAAGCGGTACACTTTTCGCTTCATCAGTAGCTAGTTGGGGGGGTCTATTAGGTCGTATAAAAATAGGACATGGTCATTTAGTTAGATCGTGAGTTATGGTGTCACTTAATAGGCGGTTTAAAATTGTTTCTGTGTACAAAACACTTAGAATATTTCTAAGTGTTTTCCAGTTTAAGTTTTTACGTGTGAGAGTTGAATATGTGTGTTCGAATCATGCATGCAACTCAATTTTTAAACGTGAGAGTGATGTGAGATGTGACTCTTAAGCCTTCCACAGTGGAGGCATGGCACATTTTTGTGGGTTACATTAACGTGCATAAAATAAATAAGTAACAATATATATACGTTCGAGTGAAATAAAGAGATGATGCATGGATGGTTTATGTACGTGAGAAATGAAAACAACAAGGGTTAGTAGACACTTACTACACCTCTTAAAGTGGTAGAGAGTTGTGAGAAAATGAACGAGGCACCAAGGATCCTTAACCCACTTTGCTACAAACCAACTTATACGTTTAATTTGCTTCGAAAATCTTCCAAACAATCTAGCGAAAGTTTCTGGTCTTTCAGTTAGGTTTTTGTGAGTGAGAGAGAATTAGAGTGAAGGTATTTAGTGAGTGGTATGAAGTGGTGAGGCTAGGGTAGTTCTTATAGAGATATTATGGGTACGTTTTAACTCCAATGATTTCAAACCTCATTCCACATGTTTCTACTATGCAAGGGCAGTGAATGAGAGGTCCTAAAGATACATTCCTGACATTTTAAGATCTTAGGAAGATTTCATAAGGTAGGTAAATATTATCTTAGTGTTTGAAATATATATGTACTCGATTTGTGTTTTTATGGGTGCCAAATTAGATTTTTGCGAGTGACCTTCATAATCTCAGTCCTAACTATATTTTAAGATCACATAATGTTAACATGATTGTAACACCCCAACCCGATAAGGGTAGAAGTATTACGTTATGGTGACATATCAAAGCAAACACAAGCATATGACTAAATAATACAAAATGAATTTCAAAGGTTACAAAGGAAAATCTGAAATACAAGGTTACAAAAGGAACAATAATAAATTCTAAGTCTACAATCGTAATTACTTCTAGTCATCTCTAATCCAGGATAGCTACGAAAGTAAATGTCCTCTAAGTCCCAAGTGCTCTCCACTCATAACCCAGCTTCCATCTAAAACCTGCCGCATGGAAAGAAATGCGGCTGAGCTTAAAAAGCCCAGTGAACAGATATATATAACATAACAGGACGGTAAATAAGCATAAGCAACGAAGGAATAAGAATACAAAACGAAAGTATAAATATGAAAGTCATATTAATTTAAAGAGAACTAAAAATCAGGAATGCATGAGAACTGAATAATAATTGAATCGAGAGAAAGAATGAAATAATGAAAAGGTTCATATAAGGATGTACCATAAGAACTCCATACATAAATCGTCAAATCATACTAAAGCATAACAAGTATACGAAGAGGGGAGACCTCTAAGTAATAAAAGTGTGAGAAGGAGTGCAAGGCACACACCACCTGGTCACCATAATCACATAAAACATAAAACCTAGGATGCATCCATACGCTCCCTAACATAAGTATGTATGTCAGTACTAGACTAAGCACACACACGCATTAATGGCCAATAGTGATAACAATATAATACATAAACATTAGGGGGAACGTTGTAGATCTATCACACCTCTACGGGAGTGTCATGCCTAAGGTGCCATCAAAGACATGGTCATGGTACCTCCACAACTAGGTAAGCTCAGGCACAGATCTATCATAGCATACAACAATTATAATCTAGCATGGCAAGAGAAACAAGATAGTAACTCAAATAAGCATGGCAAACATAAGCATAGCATAGCAGAGACATTTAAATAAATGTCAGAATGAATAAATAAGAATGACAATCATAAAATGAATGTCATGAGTCAATGAGGAAATTATATCAGGCATAGGATCTCAAAGGTTCAAAATCAAATGGTTCATAGCAAGGTTCAATTCAAAGGTTTCTATCAAATGTTTATTTAAAGAAATATTTTAATAATATTTTTCATAAAAATGATCTTTAAGAATGGTTTTCATAAAGGTAGTCTTTAAAAGTAGTTTTCATAAAAGTTTAGTAAAATTTCATATAAAATTGGTATCGCATCGTTCATAAACATCATTTTAATATTAGTTTTTCTCAAAACACTTCCATGATAAAATTAAGAAAGGTTTTCACATCCAATTACAAAATCAAATGAACCTTCTAAGCATCAAGTGATTCGAATACTTATGTCAAATGAATCATAATATCAACGAAGCATATCAAACGAACGAATCAAAGAATAGGGGATTATAGCAATGGCTTAAGGGAATCCTAATGAATCAAGATCAAGAAAATCATGAGAACGAACGCACCCTTACTGAAAAAGGGTAGAATATCTGTACCTTAGACCGCAAGTAAAAACACAACTAGAAGCAAAAAGATCGGAAGTAAACTCCATCTTCAACGAATCTACACGAATTTATGATCGTCTGATTAATAACTTATTTTAAATTAGATTACTTATTTTAGTCAGGTTTCCCGAATTAGTAAGTTTCCATAATTAGTAGGTTTCTATATCTAGAAACATTAGTCATAATTATTCAAGTTTATCCCTTAATCAATTTGAGGTAGCAATGTGACTATATTAATAGTTTAAGGTTCATAACGTAGCTTTCATAAGTGTTAGGGTTCATTATGCAAATACAACAAGTTTAGGGATTATAGTGTCATTATGGTAAGATTAGGGTATGAAATGTAAATATTCTAAAGTTACATATTTTCACAAGTTAAGCCCTTTAGTTTAGAAAAATGACAAATTAAACCCATTAGTTTAAGAAATATACACATAACATCTTTTTAACCTTTTTAAACCCTTAACAGTTTTTATATACGAATTTGTTATGCTTATACGAATTTATGAATCATATAAGGACTCAGAAATAAAATCCACAAAATTTTACACACGTACTTTCATGTCCTTAGAACTCACACTAATTTTCCCAGAATTTATTAGCTAGTATAACTATAGTTTAAAAATCCATTAGGCCAATTCATCCAGATTCATGATCAGATTTGACACCCGAAAAGTTTGTATTTTGTTACCCCATTTAAATATTTCAGAAAAATCTACAAAAATTCCAGTAACTACTAAACGTATGAAATATGAATCCCACCAATTCTTATCATCTAATTCGACATGGTTTGAAAATTAAAAATTGCAAACACAGACTAATTTTCCAGACATCCGAATTCAGTTTTGACACATGAACTTGTAAAATAAAAAAGTATATCTTCTCGACCTCTAAAAATTACAAGGCTTATATGTCCAGAAGGCTCTTTTCTTAAACATAGTTTTAGACCCAAGAAACACCCAAAAATACGTTACCATCATCAAAATCCAACCCAATCAATTCGACTTAAATTTTATGGACAGAAACTGAGTTCATAATTTTATGTGATCTCTTTAGGTTTTCCATTCTGAAAATTATTCTATTGATACCAAGCAATAATGTATGATATAAAACAAGCCTAGGTCGACTCTTAGGTGTGTTTACATGTACTTAACATCTCGAATCAACAACGATATACATGGGTCGATTATATAGGGTTTTCAAGGTTGTTATTTCATGTGTAACACTTCATGATTTTATGTGAGTTTTTCTCTTATCTTATGAGTATTACAACAACAAGAACATCAATGAAACGAAACAAGGATCAAGAGAATAAGATTGAATTGAAAAGGATGATACAATTACCCTCGTAGCGTGATCAAAGGACGAAGAAACAACAAGATCGAACACCAAAAAAATCCAGCCGATCACCCTAGCTTATACCCTTCGAATGGACTACCAAAGAACCCACGAGCAAGACACCACGAACCAGGAAACCACACGCCTTATTCACCAAGTATAGAACACAAGAAAGCCTCTTTTTTTTCTGCCTTGGATCGAACAGCAAGGAGGACAAAGATAGCAGCCGAGTTTTTGATTGTATAGTTTTTTTTTTTTTTTTTTTTTTTTTTTTTTTTTTTTTTTTTTTAGGGTTTTCAAAGTTTGTTTCGGTATACATGGTTTGGATAGAACCGTGTATTTTGATTATGTTATACAAGGAAAGAACAAAAATTTAGGGATTGTGATACCTTTCAAGTATAGTGCATACTTATCCTTTTCTTTGATACATTGGCCGAAAATTTTGGGTGTTTGACACATTAGAATGTCGCCTATTATAGCATAAGTGTAGAGAGTTATTTATTTTGTGACAATTTAAATTACAATGTAAAGTTTATTAATTTAATTTATTTGGTACTTAAGGTTTTACTTACTTTAGGTTAAGTTCAAATAATATTCCTTTATATGGTCTTATAAATTCTTAAAATTTCAAAATTAGAGGTGTATTTTGGTCATTTCGGATTGTTGTAATTTTGGGGTTTTACAATTCTTCCCCTCTAAAAGAAGATTTTCGTCCTCGAAAATTGAAGTGAAACGAAACGGAAGCACAAAGGACCAGGAACGGAAATGCGAATGACTTGTTTCTCATGACTCTATCTTGTTGATCAAAATAGCTTCGGTTTCTTCAGAAAGGACATACCATACTAAATCCAGATCAAAAGAATAATATACCAAACGTAATAGATGATAATCGTACTCTCTCGGAAGAGATACAGGAAATACATAGGATTTGACGGATATGCCGTCCATAGAATTTGATTAGACAAATCAGATGAGAACGTATAGAAAACAGATTGTCGATAACATCAACCGGCAGAAAGCTCTACAACAGTACCTAAGATTCTTATTGGAAGTGCAGAGGTCAGCAAGACGCGTGTCGAGAATCCAAACGTATCAAATCATATAACGGTGAAGGCAGATTACGCGTATAGGTAGAATGAACCTAAAGTCTCACTAACGCAGATAATCTGAAACAGCTATCAAAAATTCTAAGGCTCTAAGGCACTTCTCGAAATATCCTATGATCACAATAAGTGCACGTTATATGATGTAAGTATTATCACGTTGATCAGGCGTCATAATACTAGCATCATATAAATATGCCCTCATGATGGTCATACTTTATCTCAAGTCGTGAACAGAACAACCTATCTTAATCCACCTAGTCCTTCTACAGTCTCAGAGGTCACCAAAATCAACACCATAACTAAGAGGAGAACGAAACTACTCGAAAGAGTGACGGAAATCCTAGAATGTCTATCAGAGTTAAGGTACGTCGATAATAGCATCAATCCTTCATCACTCACCAAAATCAACTTAGCCAATATAAGTGGTTGCTTCAACATTCGCCCATTCACGCACATAAATCTCAAAGTTCCTTCCATAATTCGCCAAAATTCTCATACCACACTCGTTATTCAACAAACGCAGAGTGAACACAGAACGAAATTACTAACAGAGAACCTAAATCATTCAAAGTACCTTATTATCAGGTAACGGAAAATTAAGTAGGTTGAGAGGGAGTGAATTACGCCATCAATAGCTTCATCCTTCACAGAATCAACTCTTCCAAACCCAAACGTTTGCTTCAAATTTCATCCATTCAAATACAAGATCTCAAATCTCTTTAAAATTTCAAGTAATTTGTCTACGTCTGTTCATATGATCATAGGGTGGAAAGGAATTACAAACTTGAGTCTGGTCCCTCAAGCCTTCAACACCTTTTCTGGACACCGTGGTGTGGTAACGTCAATCTCCGGCATGATCGCTGTGCATTCTTCCATTCGCGAGTCTGCTTCTGCTCTCAATTCATCTTAGTACAACTAAAATGAATAGAGAAACAAGACTGCGTGTCTTCGATAGGTCTTCTAGCACAGTTCAAAATTCGCCAGCTCCAGCTGCTGTCAACTCTAGGTTATGTGCTGAATAGTTCATCTCCTACGGTCTGGTTGTCTTGATGCTCGAACTGAAATCTCCACGTGCTGCATGAAATATAATCTAGACCTTTCTCAGTTTCTCTCTTGTACTGTCTGCTACAATTCTGAACGCCAATCACATCTACTCTTCCAGAACAAAGGGTCATTCTACTTAATACGAAGATGATCTACATGTTCCTCGTTCGTCTCTGAGCACAAACATACTGTCATACTATGACAATTGTCCAAATACTCGCGAAAACATGATTCTATTAGCCAATAAGATTGGCATCATTTAAAACTCATAATGATCACAACGAGTACGAAAGCAGCTTCAGGATCATCTTAGGGAAACTTCATATCTACTTCACATCACCAATCTTTCTCTTCACGAATAAAACTAAAATGCTTAGCGGGGTTACTCTCAGTTAGTCAACTCCATTCTTGGAAGTTCTTGTGGTTGCTTCTTCAGTCCTTCAAACTTTAAATGAGGTCGTCTGATACGGAGTTTTCAAAGGTAGGCCAAATCAATCATTGATACGCGAAAATGGAAAATGATTTCAGATAGTGATACGGTTAAGTTCACGGTAGTCGATGCGCCGCCGCATACTTCTCTCTTTCTTCTTCATGAACCAACAGGAAAATCCTATGATAAACACTAGGGTGAAGAAAATCATATTTCATCAGTTCCTTTATTCTCTCAACTTCTATGGCATCATGGTTCGCCAACCGAGATCAGTTCAATGCCAACTCTACTTCCCAAGCAGGAGGGAATTCCAAGAGGTTCATCCGAGAACATCGGAAAATTTTCGTACAATAAACTACTTCCAATGTCAGAGCTTTCTAAGGGTGGATACTAGTAGATGTCAGGAGAAATTTGACAATCAAATGAGATCGGAATATGTGCTTTCATAGCAACATTAATCTTAACAATTTAAGCGGTTGAGAGTCATTATGACAAAAGTAGGGTGAAGCAGATTGTTAAAGGTTACATTTCAGATACGGTAGTCTATGGTAGCTTTACGAAGAGCCATCCAATCCATAACTAAAAGACCTCAAAGTCGACTATATCAAAAGTAATAGATCCGTAGAACGAATACGGTCGTTAAACCAGACGGGTAGTTCATATATCAAGGTCAAGGACACGGTTCATCATTGTGTTGAGATAGATAAACGAACAGTTCAAGGTATTGGAATTTTGTTTAGCTTTTTAGCATAAGGGGCAGGTAGGGTGTGTATCATTGGTAATACGAACATCGTATAATCGTCAAAAGTGAGATGTATGGAATATTAGTTATCAGCATCATCATGCTCAGTTAACAATTTCGTACTGAGATAGTATTTACATCATATCCTTCCAAAGGAAACTGGTTGTCAGGCAAGATTCATCATTCAAAGGGAGGGAATAAAACTTCCTATATCCCTGGTTAATAATTACCAGAGTTTTCATAGGGTAGTAATGGATTTTGCAGGACTGAGTAGCATCAGATGATATATTTATATCCAGCATAGGTAATGAATTTATAGAATGTGTCAAACACATTACGGTCGAATGACCTTCGGGATGGTCGGAAAAGTATCAACTGTTTATCAAACAGATCGAAAGTGGAGATCAAAATTAGGAAGTGAAACTTAAGTGGTGCAAGGTATACATGAAGTTCCCGAGGTATCTCAATCTTACTTGGTTTCTAAACTTAGGTTGCAAAACTTTCTAGCTTCTGAAACAAATGTTCTTATAAGGCATAGCTAAAGGCAGAGGCACAAATCAGAGTGATGCGGAGGCAATGCTACTTACATAGATGTCCTAGTCTACCCATTCCTCACCGGTAGTAACTTAAGTTCCTATGGGGAAATCCTACAGCAAATTTTCAAAGGTTGTCTTATGAGTGCCTATAGTGGAAACTTAATGGTCCAAACTTCACAGGTCAAGGGTAAATGTATTACAAGTCGCAGCCTGTCTCTCTGGTACCATAATTGTAACACCCCAATCCGATAAGGGTAGAAGTATTACGTTATGGTGACATATCAAAGCAAACACAAGCATATGACTAAATAATACAAAATGAATTTCAAAGGTTACAAAGGAAAATCTGAAATACAAGGTTATAAAGGGAACAATAATAAATTCTAAGTCTACAATCGTAATTACTTCTAGTCATCTCTAATCCAGGATAGCTACGAAAGTAAATGTCCTCTAAGTCCCAAGTGCTCTCCACTCATAACCCAGCTTCCATCTAAAACCTGCCGCATGGAAAGAAATGCGGCTGAGCTTAAAAAGCCCAGTGAACAAATATATATAACATAACAGGACGGTAAATAAGGATAAGCAACGAAGGAATAAGAATACAAAACGAAAGTATAATTATGAAAGTCATACGAATTTAAAGAGAACTAAAAATCAGGAATGCATGAGAACTGAATAATAATTGAATCGAGAGAAAGAATGAAATAATGAAACGGTTCATATAAGGATGTGCCATAAGAACTCCATACATAAATCGTCAAATCATACTAAAGCATAACAAGTATACGAAGAGGGGAGACCTCTAAGTAATAAAAGTGTGAGAAGGAGTACAAGGCACACACCACCTGGTCACCATAATCACATAAAACATAAAACCGAGGATGTATCCATACGCTCCCTAACATAAGTATGTATGTCAGTACTAAACTAAGCACACACACGCATTAATGGCCAATAGTGATCACAATATAATACATAAACATAAGGGGGAACGCCGTAGATCTATCACACCTCTACGGGAGTGTCATGCCTAAGGTGCCATCAAAGACATGGTCATGGTACCTCCATAACTAGGTAAGCTCAGGCACAGATCTATCATAGCATACAACAATTATAATCTAGCATGGCAAGAGAAACAAGATAGTAACTCAAATAAGCATGGCAAACATAAGCATAGCATAGCAGAGACATTTAAATAAATGTCAAAATGAATAAATAAGAATGACAATCATAAAATGAATGTCATGAGTCAATGAGGGAATTATATCAGGCATAGGATCTCAAAGGTTCGAAATCAAATGGTTCATAGCAAGGTTCAATTCAAAGGTTTCTATCAAATGTTCATTTAAAGAAATCTTTTAATAATGGTTTTCATAAAAATGATCTTTAAGAATGGTTTTCATAAAGGTAGTCTTTAAAAGTAGTTTTCATAAAAGATTAGTAAAATTTCATATAAAAGTGGTATCGCATCGTTCATAAACATCATTTTAAAATTAGTTTTTCTCAAAACATTTCCATGATAAAATTAAGAAAGGTTTTCACATCCAATTACAAAATCAAATGAACCTTCTAAGCATCAAGTGATTCGAATACTTATGTCAAATGAATCATAATATCAACGAAGCATATCAAACGAATGAATCAAAGAATAGGGGATTATAGCAACGGCTTAAGGGAATCCTAATGAATCAAGATCAAGAAAATCATGAGAACGAACGCACCCTTACTGAAAAAGGGTAGAATATTTGTACCTTAGACAGCAAGTGAAAACACAACTAGAAACGAAAAGATCGGAAGTAAACTCCATCTTCAGCGAATCTACACGAATTTATGATCGTCTGATTAATAACTTATTTTAAATTAGATTACTTATTTTAGTCAGGTTTCCCGAATTAGTAAGTTTCCATAATTAGTAGGTTTCTATATCTAGAAACATTAGTCATAATTATTCAAGTTTATCCCTTAATCAATTTGAGGTAGCAATGTAACTATATTAATAGTTTAAGGTTCATAACATAGCTTTCATAAGTGTTATGGTTCATTATGCAAATACAACAAGTTTAGGGATTATAGTGTCATTATGGTAAGATTAGGGTATGAAATGTAAATATTCTAAAGTTACATATTTTCACAAGTTAAGCCCTTTAGTTTAGAAAAATGACAAATTAAAACCTTTAGTTTAAGAAATATACACATAACACCTTGTTATCCTTTTTAAACCCTTAACAGTTTTTATATACGAATTTGTTATGCTTAGACGAATTTATGAATCATATAAGGACTCAGAAATAAAATCCACAAAATTTTACAAACGTACTTTCATGTCCTTAGAACTCACACTAATTTTCCCAGAATTTATTAGCTAGTATAACTGTAGTTTAAAAATCCATTAGGCCAATTCATCCAGATTCATGATCAGATTTGACACCCGAAAAGTTTGTATTTTGTTACCCCATTTAAATATTTCAGAAAAATCTACAAAAATTCCAGTAACTACTAAACGTATGAAATATGAATCCCACCAATTCTTATCATCTAATTCGACATGGTTTGAAAATTAAAAATTGCAAACACAGACTAATTTTCCAGACATCCGAATTCAGTTTTGACACATGAACTTGTAAAATAAAAAAGTATATCTTCTCGACCTCTAAAAATTACAAGGCTTATATGTCCAGAAGGCTCTTTTCTTAAACTTAGTTTGAGACCCAAGAAACACCCAAAAATACGTTACCATCATCAAAATCCAACCCAATCAATTCGACTTAAATTTTTATGGACAGAAACTGAGTTCATAATTTTATGTGATCTCTTTAGGTTTTCCATTCTGACAATTATTCTATTGATACCAAGCAATAATGTATGATATAAAACAAGCCTAGGTCGACTCTTAGGTGTGTTTACATGTACTTAACATCTCGAATCAACAACGATATACATGGGTCGATTATATAGGGTTTTCAAGGTTGTTATTTCATGTGTAACACTTCATGATTTTATGTGAGCTTTTCTCTTATCTTATGAGTATTACAACAACAAGAACATCAATGAAACGAAACAAGGATCAAGAGAATAAGATTGAATTAAACAAGGATGATACAATTACCCTCGTAGCGTGATCAAAGGAGAAAGAAACAACAAGATCGAACACCCAAAAAATCCAGCCGATCACCCTAGTTTATACCCTTCGAATGGACTACCAAAGAACCCACGAGCAAGACACCACGAACTAGGAAACCACACGCCTTATTCACCAAGTATAGAACACAAGAAATCCTCTTTTTTTTCTGCCTTGGATCGAACAGCAAGGAGGACAAAGATAGCAGCCGAGTTTTTGATTGTATAGTGTTTTTTTTTTTTTTTTTTTTTTTTTTTTTTTTTTTTTTTAGGGTTTTCAAAGTTTGTTTCGGTATACATGGTTTGGATAGAACCGTGTATTTTGATTATGTTATACAAGGAAAGGACAAAAATTTAGGGATTGTGATACCTTTCAAGTATAGTGCATAATTATCCTTTTCTTTGATACATTGGCCGAAAAATTTGGGTGTTTGACACATTAGAATGTCGCCTATTATAGCATAAGTGTAGAGAGTTATTTATTTTATGACAATTTAAATTACAATGTAAAGTTTATTAGTTTAATTTATTTGGTACTTAAGGTTTTACTTACTTTAGGTTAAGTTCAAATAGTATTCCTTTATATGGTCTTATAAATTCTTAAAAATTCAAAATTAGAGGGGTATTTTGGTCATTTCAGATTGTGGTAATTTTGGGGTTTTACAATGATCATTAGGATGTCGTAGGAAAAGGCGTGGGTTAAAACGGTTGAGTTTTGTTATTATTATATATATCGAGTTGGGTGAAATGGGACAAACGCTTTGGTCTTCAAAACCCTGTTAGAACGTGTTATATTATCCTGAAATTGGCACATACATAGCCTAGTGGGTGGTGAATGAGAGTGTGTAAAAATATTCGTGTGTCATGTTTAAGCATTGAGAGAACGAGATTCATTTTGGTGAGAGTTTGAAATCGGTTTACATGAAATAACAAAAAGAAAAGAATGGGCCTAGTATGTGGGCTTGGGGATCGTGTATGGTGGTGATGGGCTGGACAATTCTTCAGCCCGTTTGGTTTGTAATTAGTGACAAATATAATTTAGTGTATTTGGAAATTGTATTTAGTGAAATTTGTAATTAGTGTATATTTCGATTTGTGAAATATTGGTTTTTGTGAAGTAGTTATGTCCCGTAATACGTGTCGTGAACTAATGTCATTATTTGATGGATTTTGTGATGACTTGACGTTGTGAGGATAAGAAAATTTTAAAATTCCCCCTACAAATGGTGATTAAATTAATGACAGAGATTAATATATAGTTAATCGTAGTTACTTAAGGGAAATTTTTGCAGTTTGCTACAGTATCCACCCCTCAATTTTGAACTTCGTCCCGAAGTTCAGTCGGTGATAGATGTTGAAAAATGTGGTGTTCAGGGGTGTGGAAAAATGTTTTCGAGAGATTTTTATTCGAAAATTTGAGGAACGTAACTCTGTTAGACCTATACGTACTAGATGAGGTAAATTTAAATGTTTGGTCAATTAATGAATCCAGGGGCTGTAAATAGTGAAAATAACGGTCTGGAATAGTGAGAAATCTCCGGCTAGTGAACAGTGCTCCAACGGTCGTAAATAGTGAATTTTAACGGTCGTGAACAGTAAAATAACGGCTAGTTTTTCCCTATATATATAAGCCCTTTTTCCTCCACTCCTCCACAACTATATTTCTCTCATTCCAACTTTCCCAAAATGCCGCAACTCGCCATAATTTTTGCAACCGTGTACATCGTCCTTGTCGCCGCTTATTTAGCTTTCTTCCCCGACGAAGATTCCGGTTACTTGGTCGCGATCTTGTTTTTTGTCGTACCCCTTACGGTTTTAGCTATTACCGTGGACAAGATATGGGGGTAATAATCTCGAGTTAGGGTTGTTAGAATGAGTCCTTGTTGTGTGTCGATGTAATCCTTAATAAATGTGGAATAAAACTCGTTTGTCTTTACGTTTAAGAACTAGTCTTGTATTTGCTTTTAATGGTTCGTTTATATTTGTCTTACAGAATAATCAGGGTGATTCATCCTGTGGTGGCTCTCGCTATGGTGGTGTTGGTGGGAGTCCTTGTTGTCATGGCGGGTCAACCCCTTTAAGATTCTATGCCTTTTATTGTAATTATTGTAACCTTAGTGCTTCCGATGCTAATTATCTCGCTATGTATTAATTTCCGTTGTTTTTAATAAAATTCTCGCGACTTGTGTTTTCCATACATCTTTGTGAATTCTTAGGTTTCTAATGTTTGTATTTTTCTCGGTTTCCTATAATAAAGGTGGTGGGGAAATGAGCGTAAATATTTACTGGGGTTTGCCAAAAGTGATGTTTATGAACAATTTAGTTTGTCTCAAGATTTTTACTTTTGAATGAAAATAGTTATTAGAAACCTGAAAAGATAACTACTCCATTTATGACATGATTCTTCCTAAATTAGACATAGTTGATCAGGCTATGAATAATTGAGGACCAAATGATGTGATGCTTGGCTCAGTCACAGTGGTATTTATGCTTTTCAAAAAGTTTTAGATGGTGTTCAACGTGTTGTTTTTTTATTTTATAAAATGACAACATAATTATTTTTCAAAAGAGTAATAGAATTGTTTGTTTAAAGCTACGGTGATGAGTCAGGAATTTCTAATGTGATAATAGGATGTCCTTGGTATAAACCTGGGTTTTGGGTGAAGATTTCTTACAAGGTGGTAATAATCTATTGTTTGGTCAGAAATGGTGTCGAATCAAACTTCTAAAGTGTTATCAGTGTGTTGTTACATAACGGCTATGCATAGGGAGAATGGAATAGGAATTGAAATAGACGTAGATTATGATTATTACGAAAATGTTACAAGATAGAGTTTTCATACGGTAGAAAGATAGTTGTTACACTTAGGTTACATCCATCGTACCTAAGGTAGTGTACAAAAGGAAATACTACTTAGGAAATCTTAAACTAGGGTTTATTTTTATTACAACAGGAATTTATTCTTCTGCTTAACCTAGGTGTCATTCTTCGACACTGTTGAGGTCTTCAACGAGTTCTCGTTCTCTTGCACACGTCTTGGGCTTCCAGTGCATGTTGTAGTTTGGGCAATGACTCTTGTAATGCCCCACTCCACCACATCCGTGGCATTTTAGGGACGATGGTTGTTCCCTCCCGTCCATAGCTCTGCAATCTCTTGTCTTGTGGCCTATCTTCCGGCATTTCCCACAATTAGCAAGGCAATGTCCGATGTGATGCGTCTTACATCTTTGGCACAGAGATTTCTTTCCACGATAGTTGTCTCTGTTAGCAGGGGTGATGACG
The DNA here is from genome assembly GCA_021014915.2 of Artemisia tridentata subsp. tridentata. Taxonomy (NCBI): domain Eukaryota; kingdom Viridiplantae; phylum Streptophyta; class Magnoliopsida; order Asterales; family Asteraceae; genus Artemisia; species Artemisia tridentata. The sequence goes on along the minus strand of CP139505.1, from coordinate 272,788,107 downwards.
TAGTTTCTTCCAACTTCTGGTCTGGACCTTTGCTGGCGAAGGTAGTCAATGCGATCTTGTAGGTAATTGCGGATGCAGACATTATTGTGGAACTCACTTTCGCTGGGGATAAAGGTTCTCCTCTTATCAAGTTTTTGCTTTTTGTTAACTTCCTTAAGTACAATACCTTGCCTAATTCTCTGGGCACAGGTGCAGACAGGTTTTGTCACTCTTCTTGGACCCTTTAGGTGAACTGGCCTATGTTCCATGAAACTTTCATGGTCATGCCTACAAGGTATAGCCGTCTTCCTTTCTTCTTCGGGTACCACTGCAATGATATTGCTTACCAACTTCTCGATGGTTTTAGGAGTCATGGTTGTTGTAGGTGCTAAGGGGGTATGTGTATTGCTCATGCTGGCCATCTTCAATGACTTTTACAAGAAACACTGATTTAGTATTCACTTTATCATTAGTATAATTCAAATAATAAGGTATTTTCATATTAGTGCTAACAATTGTGGTCCCAATACGAAATCAAACCGACTGAGGATCATAAAAATATGATGTGTTTGAGTAACATCGTAAAATAATAATCAACTCTTAATATGGGATTGCTAAGGAACTAACTGATTCATCTACAAAAGCTGAAGTTCAACAACTTTCTCTTCATTCATCAAGTTCTCTTCCGAAAATTTGTCCTTGAAAATTCTATGGTTCATGGTCTAGTCGTGGTATATTTGAGGTATTATGACAATTATGGGTAATATCATGGTAGGTTTGGGTACAAGTATCAAAATTGGCATATCTTTAATAACTTGATTGATTGACTTTGCAAAACAAACTATACAAGGTCTTTTATTAATGCTTCATTGATTTACGTAGGGTTATTTGCCTATCAAAGAGAGTAACAAATGGTGAGATTTTGCATAAGGATACGAGGAGTCATTACATGCATGCATAGCATTGTAATATAGAGTATGTCAGAAGGAACTTGTTTACAACAGAAAGATATAACGGAAGGGAAATCATTACACATTAAGAGTCGGTTACAAGTTCTGAAAGTTACAGAATTATTGGAAGATACATGAAACACTAACCAAAAACTATTTGGTTTAGTGGGTACAACAATGATACACGTAAACTTAGAATTAGCCATGTCTCTGACGTAAACGTCTAATTTCTGCCTCAAGTTCTTGTTGTGTAGCTTCCATGTTCGCGAAGCGTTCCTGGCACATGTTCATTTGATTTGCCAACATGGTTTCCAAGGCTACAATCTTTTGATCCTGGGTTCTTGCTGTGTCTCTGGCCATCCATAAGGTTCTTTCAATGTCTTCAACCCTAATGTGTGTTTGGGTATGGCCTCTACCCAAACAGCGGGTTCTGGCATCCAAGTTCCTAAGTTCCTGGTCGTAATTGTCCTTCATCTTACCAACATTCACTCCTAAACCAAACACTTCTCGCCTCTCGGCATCTGTTCTCTTAAACAGAGTGTCAATGTTACGGTCGTACCATTCGAAACGTAATGGTTGTAACTCTTTCAGCTGTTCAGAGTGAGCGTCTAATGTGCTGGCGTGTTGATAAAGACGAGTCCATATGGATTCACGAGTGTCTATGCTGTAGTCAGGGGAATTAGGTGAAGATATATCGTCAGGGACATCTGGCATTGAGGAATCTGGAGTGTTAGGTAAGGGAGAATTTAGCTCAACATTCTTCCAAGTCATTCCTTGATGTGAACTCTATCCAAACTCGAATGTTGCCTGACCACCAATCAATTCTTCATAGGATTCGGTAGCTCTCCTAAGTCTCTGACGTGGAGGTGAGTGAGTAGGTGATGATGGGAGTGGTTTCTGAGTAAGTTCTATATCAGGCTAGGGTTGTGACATTTGTATATAAGGATCTTCAGTATCTGGAGCAATTTGATAGGTAGGTGATGCACGAGTAGCACGGAGGGCAGTTTTGGTAATATTAACTGGTATTGAAGACATGGTACTGTAGTGACCGAAAATAGTAATTATAAGTAATTCATACGTTAAAGGTGTAAAAGTAGACGTGTAATCGTAAAGAGTGTAAGAGTAATATTAAGAACGTGAAGATTAGTGGAAAATAATCTTAACAGTTAACGTATTGAGCACGACAGCTGATGTGTGCGTGTGTATTGCTCTAATTCTTTTATATCCACGGCAGCGGCGCCAAAGATTTGGTGCGCGCGTGATGTCATTGTGGTTTTAGCAGTATTAATGCCTACTCAAGTTTTAAATTTATATTTAGCCGACTTAACAATAAAACACACATTTTAACGAGCAGTGTACCCGGTCAGTATGTATATAATGGTAAGTAGAGTGTCGATCACTAAGAGTGGAACGTATTATCTAGTTATTCTAATCAGTATTTTAATATCTTAAGTTAGCTATACAACCTAATCTAACGCAAGGGGGTTCAGCCTGAGAGACTGGCACGGTTTGGTTATGATCAAATATAATAAACTAAACTAATAAGCACGAATCAGCGATTAGCACACACGTACACAGATAGATACTTGAGACAATAAGAAGACCTGTCCTGATAATTAAGTAGCTTGTCACTTGTTTTATTGCTAGTTTTATATGAAGTGTATATAATTAACCCTTTCTCATTGGCTCTAATCTTATTGGCGAGTAAACCCTTACTGATTACTTATGTCTATCCTATTTATTTAGCGTCTCTTAAATAGGCGAAGAAGGGGCATGGCGACCCAAGCAATGCTCAGCTAGACATAGAGGTTATCAATGCACTAATAAAAGTCACCAAAGACATCAACATATAAACTTTAATTAATGGGAAAGCAATTTTAAGGGGTGCCCATGGTTTTCCGTAGTCACATGGAATCGGCCCATCAATCCTGATGAATTAAAGTGTACTAATACAATAAAACAAAACTACTTAATGAATTGAATACATGCAGGACCTTCTTACAGCTCTTGTATCTTCGTTTAGGGCGTGTCTTGTGCTGCTAACACGTTTGAATTTGGCTTAGGGTTTCTGTCTCTCTTCTGAGTTAAGCTTCGTACTTGGTATATTGCACACCAAATTCGTCTGACTTTGGGGTTTTATAGTTTCTGTCTGAGGGTTAGATGCGGCGCATAGGATAAGTAGATGCGGCGCATTGACTTAACTTCGCGTGGGGTCCAAGATTAATATATTCAGGAATATTCGTACACCGCCTTAAGATGCGGCGTAACTCCATTTATCTATGCGGCGCATGTCCTTTACCGTCTTGGATTGTATCTTGTGAAATCTTGATAGTGATGCGCCGTATGTAATAAGTATGTTGCGGCGTATCTGGAGCAGAATGATCTTGATCTTGTACATTTCAGTAGACTCTTAACTCCTTGCTCGTTTTGCTCCATAATTAGTCCAAAATCGCAAAGTTTCACATAATACTTGTTTTTACCTGAGAATTACAAAAGTAAACCTTAACGTATCAATTCTCATATATAATATAATAAAACAAGTTAAATAAATAGGATAAATGATAGTAATAAAATGTACTTATTTGAGTTCATCAAATATCCCCCCACTTGAACTTTACTTGTCCCCAAGTAAACCTTAGAATAAATCTTATGAAAATGTATCCTAAAAATGTTAGGATTTATTTTTATATTTAAGCATGTATTCGTTTTTTGTCATAATTGCACAACCAAACACTTAACGAGTTAGAAATAAAATAAAATATTTTGATAAAAGCAAATCTAATCGTTTAACTGTCCAGTCGTGATGAATATTCTATCATAAGCTTGGCAAGTATACGCATCTCCCCCACTAAAGCCAAGGATTAACAAGTCTAAAGTGGTAAAAAGGGTTTATTGGTTAAGGGTTAATCATTCTCCTTAATCTCTATCGATCTCAAATTCCAGAAAAGGCGACAAAATCACAAATACATGATCGAATCCACGAACACGATACTTGCAATTGCTCAAATCCTTAACTCGAATAGGCTAAAGATATGACCAAGTAATCTTTACCAATAATATTATATCAAAAAGGGTGACAAAATCATAAATACATAGCCGAATCCACGACTACGATACTTAAGATTGCTCAAATCCCTAATCTCAATAAATCAAAGGTTTGGATAAAGAATAATATAGGGTATGGATAATATTTGGGATACAAATTGGTGTAAAATGAAAAATAAACAAAACAGATAAATTAAAATCCTAAGTGTGGTTAATCACTATCCCAAACATCCCATGAATAAGACTCATATCATTGAATAACTCACGCTATAACACTTGAAACACACGCTTTAGGTAGACACGAATTACACTCAACAAGATCTCAATCAAAGAATAACCTTAGTTGGCGTTCCTATAACGGCCAACTCCCATTCAATCCATAAATATAATATATAACAAATAGTGGTGGTATCGACCACTTAATACAAAACTTTACATAAGTTGGTTAAAACAAACTTCCAACTTTTCCTTTTCTTTTTCTTTTCTATTTTTTTTGATTTTTTTCTTCTTTTCTTTTTTCTTTTTTTTTGTTTTTGACATCAACATATATGTGTAAAATTTCACAACTTTACTATCACTATTTTTCCGGATAATTTTTCCATACTCTTTATACTTTCAGAAATAACTGTAATAGCGAAAGTAGCAAACACACGAAAAATAAACTCAAAGATATACAATATTTACTTTCATACTAATTGCATTGTGCAATTTCCTGACTCGACCAAAGATAATGAATTACGCACGCGAACACAGGTAATGTAAGGAAACACACTTTGCCTAAAGCAATTAACCAACCACGGATTTTAATCTACAGGGTTGGCTAAGGTGTAAGGGTGTTACGAAACATTATAACAAAGGTGTAAGAAACGAAAGGAATGGCTCTGAGTGTTTTTCTAGGGGTATCTTACTCTAAAAGTGAGAGTAACAAAAGGGTTTATACAGGGGTTAACTAACCAGTGTAGTTAGTTAATATCACATAACATATAAAGGCTATTTGGGTGTAATCCTAGAAATTTACCAATTTAGACAAGTCATTCCAATTATATAGATAATACTTATTATGGTGGTCTCGAATAGTATACAAGCCAAGTTCTAAAGTTTACAAGTCACCGGCACACTCATAGATTTGTGAATTTTGAAAAGTTCACAATTTTTGAAAATAATGTTATGTGTGCAGCTATGTAATTTAGACTTTAAACAAAAACATGCTAAAAAAATTTAAATTTTGATATATTTAGTGCATTTTAAGCATATTTTGAAAAAGTTTAGGACAAGCAAGTGTTCTAATTCTCCAATCCCCCCACTTAAGTTAAACAACGTCCTCGTTGTTTGTATCAAAGATTAAAAAAAACTGGAAAATAAAAGAATTAGAATAGAAAAACTCCCCTGAGATTTGCTCGGTATGATCCTCCATTATTCGTATAAGAGCAAAAATCAACTTTCTTGTGGATGAGAACGTTTAAGCTTCATAGATGATGTATCCACAAGAATGCAGGAATCTATAATATCATTCAGACTTTAACACACCTGAGTTAAGAAGGTTCAAACTTGCATAATACATTAGTAGTTAGTGAAAATAAAACTTAAAAAATTAAAATGAAAATCATCAGGTCAGTCGATACGCCGTATCTTATGGAAGAAGATACGCCGTATCGAGCCTGGAATAAGTACGAATCAGAATAGAAGATGTGTCGCATCCTTAACCAGGGATGCGCCGCATTAAAATAAACTGACAGAAAGTTTTAAAGTTAAAAATAAAAATGCAGAAAATTAAATAAGATATGACCAGTGCAGTCGATGCGTCGCATCTTAGGATGGAGATGCGCCGTATCTTCTGCAGGTCTGACAGACTCGACATAAAATCAGAAAATAAAATAAAAGATAAGCATGGGTTGCCTCCCAAGAAGCGCTTGTTTTTGTTCGAGTCACGAGCCTGACTCCACCCTTATTTACTGTATAATAGGGTGTTGTTCCCCCCACTTTGGATCAAGCGCGGGGGATAATAGCAATAAACACGAAAAGAGTGTAAATTTGCTAGTAAAGATGGAAGAAATAAATAAAGATCATACCTTGGCAATATATGTACATCTTTCCTATCCTTACCCGGTTTGGTTAATAAATTGGATGACTTGACCATTCCATCTGAAAGAGTAGTGTGTTGAGGAAAAATGAGCCTCCTTTCTTCTTGGTTAGTCTCTTTGGTAGTAAGGCGTCCCTTGACTTCCGCAGAAGATGAGAAAGGGTCTTTGGCAAGTAAAAGTTCGAGTTCCTCTATATCCTTCATAGGGTCGAAATCATCATCTTCATCAATCATAGCAATGTTTAAGAGCTCATCACCAAACTCTTCCTCGAGCTCCACCAAAAACGGGTTGATCACAGGTGCTTCATGTGCTTCAATAGGTAGTGTAATAAATTTCACCTCATCATTTTTTTTGTTTTGCAACCTGTTTAGGAAAACTAGCAAGATTATTAGTAACGGGATTAATAATATTAAATAAATTTGTACCACTTTGTGTTGTAAGTGACTCCAATTCATCTTGTGAATCTCCATCTTTAACTAGTGGTCTTGCAATTTCAGCATCGTCCCGAATTTCATTTTTAAACAAGTCATTCCAGATTTCTTCAAAATCCCTCGTTGGGTCAAAATCTGGTTGAGGTATGTCATCATAAACTATGGCGTCAAATGGTTCGAAATCAAAATCAGAATACTTTTCATCTTCATCCGTTGGATTGTCTAATGGTGGTAATACGATTGCAGAATATTCTTCAACGTAGGGTTCCGTATACACATCATCTTGTACAATCTCCGGAGAAAAAGTACTATCAAGAACAATTGCCGGAATTGGTTTCACGGTATATGAATCTTCTTCATCATCATTTGACATACACCAAGTGTGTGGAAATGGCAATTTGTTTCTTTCATTCCTTGACTTAACCATTTCCAGCAACAAGTATTCTTCCATTGTAATATCCGGATCGTCCATCTTCCTGAAATAAAACTTACTCGTGCAAAAGAAGAGTGAAACAATCAAAGTAAAATAAAATTTGCTGATATCAGTAGACGATGCGCCGTATCCAAAAAGTTGGATACGCCGTATCTTACAATCGTTAAAATTTAATCAGACTTTTATTCAGAAAACAGATACGCCGCTTAGAATTAGAATGCGCCGTATCAATTATAAATTATCAAAAATCGTTTATATTTATTAAAATTAAATGCGTCGTATTAACAAAAGTTAATGCGCCGTATTTTCGTTACGTTTCAAAATACAAGATTTTTGATTCAGAAGATGCGCCGTATCGATAAAAATCGATGCGTCGTATCTGTTTAATAATTCGAAAAACTGTTTTTAATTTAAATAGACAATACGCCGTATCTGTTAAAACAGATGCGTCGTATGGCGTTAGGGTTTAGAAAAATTTCTTATTAAAAACAGAATACGCCGTATCTTGGGGAAAGATGCGTCATATCGAATTTATTAAACGCGTTGTATTTATAAAAATTAAACGCAATACGCCGTATCTGTGAAAACAGATGCGCCGTATCGTTTGTATCAGCACAGTACAACGATAGCAGAATGCAAGAAAATAGAAAAATAAAAACAAAAAAAATAAAAACAAACAAAAAGAAACAAAAATTAAAGAAAATAAAAACACACAAAAACAAAAAATATGCAAATAATACAATGAATGCAATTTAACTAATATACAACGGGGTTAGCGGTTAGAATCTAAAAATTAAAAACCTAATTAAAATACTAATCAAATTAACAGATAATAACAATTCACTCCCCGGCAGCGGCGCCAAAAACTTGATGTGCGGTGCGTGTATTGCTCTAATTCTTTTATATCCACGGCAGCGGCGCCAAAGATTTGGTGCGCGCGTGATGTTGTTGTGGTTTTAGCAGTATTAATGCCTACTCAAGTTTTAAATTTATATTTAGCCGACTTATCAACAAAACACACACTTTAACGAGCAGTGTACCCGGTCAGTATGAATATAATGGTAAGTAGAGTGTCGATCACTAAGAGTGGAACGTATTATCTAGTTATTCTAATGAGTGTTTTAATATCTTAAGTTAGCTATACAACCTAATCTAACGCAAGGGGGTTCAGCCTAAGAGACTGGCACGGTTTGGTTATGATCAAATATAATAAACTAAACTAATAAGCACGAATCAGCAATTAGCACACACGCAGACAGATAGATACTTGAGACAATAAGAAGACCTGTCCTGATAATTAAGTAGCTTGTCACTTGTTTTATTGCTAGTTTTATATGAAGTGTATATAATTAACCCTTTCTCGTTGGCTCTAATCTTATCGGCGAGTAAACCCTTAATGATTACTTATGTCTATCCTATTTATTTAGCGTCTCTTAAATAGGCGAGGAAGGGGCATGGCGACCCAAGCAATGCTCAGCTAGACACAGATGTTATCAATGCACTAATAAAAGTCACCAAAGACATCAACATATAAACTTTAATTAATGGGAAAGCAATTTTAAGGGGTGCCCATGGTTTTCCGTAGTCACATGGAATCGGCCCATCAATCCTGATGAATTAAAGTGTACTAATACAATAAAACAAAACTAATTAATGAATTGAATACATGCAGGACCTTCTTACAGCACTTGTATCTTCGTTTAGGGCGTGTCTTGTGCTGCTAACACGTCTGAATTCGGCTTAGGGTTTCTGTCTTGTGGAAAACTAGAAGGGGGTTGAATAGTTTTATATCCTTTTAAAATTTATTGTGAAAACTTTGTTTACTTTTTAAAACTTAGATTCGAATTTATGTGATCTCAACTCCTTGAAGAATATGAACAATATGTATATAAGTAAATATAAATAAGTAATGCAAGTAAGGTAATAAAATGAAATGAAAGCTAGAGATGGAAAGATCTAACCGAGAGACAAGAGATTTATAGTGGTTCGGCTACAAGGACACCTTACTTACCCTACTCCACTCTCCGAGCACCTAACTCGAGAGTTTTCTTCACTATGTCAACAAGCTCCCTTATGGCGGAGAAAACCTTTACACAACTTTAGCTTACACCGGCTTAACGACACAAAGCAAGATGTCGAGTTCTAATCGTAGCTAGAACCAATCTCACAACTTAAACACGACTTAATCACACCTTCTTCTTCACGACTACTTCACGACTTCTTCACGACTTCTTCACAACTTCTTCATGACTTCTTCACGACTTCTTCACTACTTCTTCACGACACTTCACAACTAAGCACAACCTATGTACACTTCTACTTCTTCACACCTTCACTACTTACACACCTTAACAACACAACTTCTCTACTTACACACTAACCTATCCCAAACAATTATACACACAACTATCTAACAACAATACACAACTTATAAACAAATGTATGATGACACAAACAACTTAGGTATCTAAGTTGCAATACTTCTTTGAAGGAGTATTCTTCTTTTGCACTTGAATGGAGGAAGCTTGGATCACTTAGAAACCAAAGCTTAAGATTATATGATCAAAGGGTTTTTGAAGATATGAAATGTGATTTAAAACAGAAAGTTTCAGTGTGCAAAAGGTGAGTAAAAATCCAGGAGAAGGCTGGTATTTATAGGAGAAAAACTAGACAGCTGGAGGCCTACTGGAGCGGGGGCGGTCCCCTTAATTATTAAGGGGGCCGCCTAGCAAAATTAAGGGGGCCGCCCCTACTGAACGTTGGCCAATTTTGTCCTTTTGTGGGGAAGGTTTTTCTGAAACATTTTAACTGATTTTGGTTAAAAATTTGAATTCATATTTTTATAAAAGATTAAGCATTTTTATTTAATACCAAAAATGTTTTTCAAAAATATATAAAATGTTTTTGATGTTTTATAAAAAATCTAGTTATTAAGAAAATGTTCCTTTGATCATATAATGCATTAAGCACTTGTTTATTCATACCTTAAGTGATTAAGTTGTAGAAATGAATATTTACAACTAAATACTTGTTTATTTGATAAGTTTATGTTTTAATGAGTTTATATTTTGTGATCATTAAAAAATATAGATATGAATAATGTTTTTAGGCTTTATTTATGTCAACAATCTCCCCTTTTTTGATGATTACAAAACGTAAACTTATTAAATCCAAAAAATTATTTTTGGACAAGTATTTAGTGAGTTTACATTCACTTCTCCCCCTTTTTGTAGAATCAAAAAGGTTATGCCGACAAGTTTTAGAAACTAAATTTGTCAGGACGAGAACTCCCCCTTGATGTTTACTCCCCCTCGTTCGAGGGCACCAAGGAGACGAGCTATGAAAATCTTGGCTGCAAAAACAAGTTAGGAGACACAAGATACATATACATAGCAAAAATATTTAGAATAACCAACTAATACATTCAAGATGATCATATATAATATATGAATCATCATTACATTACATAAAATACTTGAAACATAATGATTACAACAAAACTAGAAATACTAATGGTCCTCATATTGCCAAAGAGAGCGATTGGACTTGCTTGCGACACAAAAGGGTGAGGGAGTTTATTTTGAGGCGGAAAGCATGTGGATGGGTTTTAGTTATGTGATGGTGAGGGAAATGGAGCGGATCCATTGAGGTTATATCGTTGTAGTGGAGGAATGGGATGAGGACGAGTGAGTAGATATTCGATCCAAGAAATATCTTCACTTAAGTGGAGGATTTGTTTTTGAAGGAAGATGCAACAAGGGCAATAGTGGGTGTGGTTTGTAACTTGATCCAAGTTAAGAGAGTGTGGTAGGCAATTTGAGTAAGGTGAGGATGGAGGTTGTCCCTTGTTGCGTTGTGTATGGTGCATAGCAAGGAGATCATTAAGATCATGGATTTGGTTAATCTCTTCATGAAGCTTTAGCCTTTCATGAATGGGGATTTAGTTATTTGGTGGAAATGGATGGTATTGGGGTGAAAGGTTTGATGTTTGACCAAGGTGATGAGGGTTTTCAAGTATTCCATTGAAGTTGGTTTGAGGTTTAGGGGAGTAGTTTGTAATGAATGTGGATGTTGGGCCAAAATGGTAGGGTTTGTGAAATGGTTCAATGGAATGAGGTTGTGATCTTGGAGAGTAGTTGGGGATGAATGATGATGGAGGTGTTGGTTGTCTAGTTGTGATGGGCTTATGGTGAGGGTGAGGTTTTCTTTTCCACCCAGGTTTTAAGGTCATCCTTGCTAGCTTTGAGGTTTTTGGTTTTGGGTTGATTGGAGAAGACATGATGGGATGATTGAATGTGGTGAGATATGGGGTTATTTATAGTGGAGGATTTGTGTTGTTTAGGAATGAATAGGCTTGTTGGGTGATTAGGACAAAACGTGTTTGTGAATTTGGGGAAGGGGTTAATATACAGAGAAGTTACTAAAGTTTACCCAAAATGTTCACCTAAGTTACTAAAGTTTAAAATGTTACAAAGATGTTACTCAAGTTTACGGGTTTGCTATATAGGTTACTCAAGGATTAAAAATGTTACATCATGGTTACTGCGAGGGTGGGCAACCGGCTGAGCCGGTTTCACTGTCACATCATCAATAATAACGTTACAAAGAGGTCACTCAAGTTTACGGGTTTGCTATATAGGTTACTCAAGGATTAAAAATGTTACATTATGGTTACTCGAAACTAATTTTTTTATAATTTTTTTTTTTTTAAATCGAAAAAAAATAAATTTTTCTAAAAAAAATAATTTCGAAAAAATTACCTTCGAAAAAAATTATTTTTTAAAAAAAATTAATTTTTTTCGAAATTATTTTTTTTCAAAATTAATTTTTTATAAAAATTATTTTTTTTTAAATAATTTTTTTTTAAAAATTAATTTTTTTTTAAATTATTTTTTTTAAATAAATTTCGAAAAAAATTTGATTTTTCTAAAAAAATTAATTTCGAAAAAAAAAAAAATTTTAAAAACTACCTTCGAAAAAAAATATTTTTTTTAAATAAATTTCGAAAAAAAAATTGATTTTTCTAAAAAAAATAATTTCAAAAAAAATAATTTTTAAAAAAAATTAATTTTTTTTCGAAATTAATTTTTTTATAAAAATTATTTTTTTAAATAAATTTCGAAAAAAAATTAATTTTTCTAAAAAAAATAATTTCGAAAAAATTAATTTTTTAAAAAAATTAATTTTCTAAAAAGGTCGCTGTTAAAAAAAAATGCCACGTCGGCAATTTTGACCGGTTTAAGGGGTTAAAACATTTTGAGTGACTTATGTAACCGGTTACCAAACTTGAGTAACCTCTTTGTAACGTTTAAAACTTTAGTAACTTAGGTGAACATTTGGCCAAACTTTAGTAACATCTTTGTCTAGGATCAAATGGGCTAAAAAGCAGAAAAAGATTCTGTGAACCCGTCCAGCAGATGGCCGGTCCCCTTAATTATGGGCGGTCCCCTTAATAATTAAGGGGGCCGCCTTATGAATTAAGGGGGCCGCCCATCTGGTACCTTTCTGGGTTCCAGAAATGGGTTTTTCTGCAGAAATAGGTGAGGATGGCTATGTTTTGAGCTTCTGGTTTTAGGCAAGTCCCACTCTTTGAGGCAATAGAGAAACATATTAAGCATGCATGGCATATAAGATAAATAAATAAGCAAGCAATAATTAATATCTAGCAATTAAGATAAATAAAAGATTGGAGAAGACATGATGGGATGATTGGAGAAGACATGATGGGATGATTGATGGGCGGACCCCTTAATGTTTATGCAAAGAAATATCCCAATCTTTTATTTTGTGCAAAACAGATTCCTAGAATCAGATGGGAGGAAACAGAAAAAAAATTGTTACAGACAAATGGCTGGTCCCCTTAATGACAAGCCGGTCCCCTTAATAATTAAGGGGACCGCCTTTATAACATTAAGGGGTCCGCCCATCAGGAAAATTTTTTTTTACCAAAAATGCAGAAAATTTAGTCAATTTGTTCCATCATTCCTAGGCCTAAACGTAAGTGGTTAAAGAGTTCACGCTTAAGGGGCTTAGTGAATATGTCTGCTAAGTTATCTTCCGATGCAACCTTTTCTATAGATATGTTTCCTTTCTGAACGTTATCGCGGAGGAAGTGGTGGCGTATTTCTATATGTTTAGTCCTAGAGTGTTGAACGGGATTCTTACTTAAATCTATAACACCTTTATTATCACACATAATTGGGACGTCATCTAACCTAATGCCATAATCTACGAGAGCTTGTTTCATCCATAGTGCTTGTTGACATGCCTTTCCAGCGCTTACATATTCGGCTTCTGTGGTAGAAATAGCAAGAGTGGTTTGCTTCTTCGAGAACCAAGATGTTAGACAACATCCCATTAACTTGCAAATTCCGCTAGTGCTTTTTCTATCCACGTAGTCTCCCGCATGATCCGAATTCGCATAGACGATGGTTTCTATGCCCGATCCCTTAGGATACCATAATCCTAAGTGTATAGTGCCTTTAATGTATCGGAAGATACGCTTAACCGCTTCTAGGTGAGAGGTTTTGGGATCCTCTTGAAAGCGAGCACAAAGGCAGACACTAAACAAGATATCCGGTCTACTTGCCGTTAAGTATAGTAAACTACCTATCATTCCTCTATACTTAGTGTTTTCTACGGACTCACCCTCTTCATCTCTTGTGAGTTTTACTTCCGTAGACATTGGTGTCTTCATGGGCTTAGCTTCTTCTAATCCAAATTTCTTAAGCATTTCCTTAATGTACTTAGATTGATTAAAAAATATTCCATCTTCTAATTGTTTTATTTGTAATCCTAGGAAAAAATTAAGTTCACCCATCATACTCATCTCAAACTCATCATGCATGATTTTGGTGAATTCATCACACATATCCTGACAATTCGATCCGAATATAATGTCGTCGACATATATTTGGACAATGATGAGATTTGGGCTTTTCTTTTTCGTGAAAAGAGTGTTATCTACCATTCCCATGGAATAATCATGTTTAATAAGAAATGCCTTTAATCGATCATACCAAGCCTTGGGAGCTTGTTTGAGTCCATATAAAGCTTTCTTGAGTTTATAAACATAATCAGGTTTTGCGAAGTCAATGAATCCTGGAGGTTGTGCCACGTATACCTCCTCATTGATAAAACCGTTAAGGAATGCACTTTTCACGTCCATTTGGAATAACTTAAAATCTAGGGCGCATGCATAGGCAAGTAGAATTCTTATGGATTCTAATCTAGCTACGGGGGCATAAGTTTTGTCATAATCTATTCATTCTTGTTGATTATATCCTTGGGCAACTAACCTAGCTTTGTTCCTAGTAACTATTCTATTTTCTTCTAGCTTATTTCTATAAACCCACTTAGTTCCTATGATGGTCATGTTCATGGGATTTGGGACTAGTTCCCAAACGTCATTTGTCTTAAATTGATTTAGTTCTTCTTGCATAGCCATAACCTAACTTTCATCTTTTAACGCCTCATTTATATTTTTAGGTTCTATAGTTGATAGGAAACAAAAGAAGTTATTTTTATCTTGAGCTTGTGATCTAAGGGTTCTTTGATTTAGGTTTCCTATTATATTATCTAACGGGTGTGATTTAGATTCCTTAACATTTACAATTTCGTTTTCGCCTAATGTTATATCTTCATTATCATCGCCTAAGGGTTTAATTTTACTAACCTCAATAGCTTCTTCTTCAACTAGGTCATCATCTTCTAGGGGCAATGTCTTAGGTGGTGGTGGAGTTTCATCAAAAGTTACATTTAAGGACTCCTCTACTTTCATAGTGTGTTTATTAAGTATTATGTATGCTTTACTATTTTGCGAATACCCTAGAAAGATTCCTTCGTACGACTTAGGATCAAACTTAGTAAGGTAATCTTTTGTATTGAGAACAAAACATTTGCTCCCGAATACCCTAAAGTAATTTAGATTAGGTTTTCTACCTCTTAATAACTCATATGGGGTTTTTCCTAAAATTCGCCTAATTGAGACTCTATTTATTATATATGTTGATGTATCTACGGCATGGCACCAAAATTTTTGTGGGATAGATTGTTCATTTAGCATTGTTCTACTCATTTCTTGTAATGTTCGATTTTTTCTTTCTACTACCCCATTTGATTGTGGAGTGCGAGGAGCGGAGAAATTGTGAGATATCCCATTTAAATCACAATATTTTCCGAATTGCACTTCGTAATCAAATTCCCGACCATGGTCCGTCCTAATTGATACTATAGAACATCCTAATTTATTTTGAATCATTTTACTAAATATTTCAAATTTATTAATGGCTTTGGTTTTATCACTTAAAAAACTAGTCCACGTGTATCGTGAATAGTCATCTACAATTACTAAGGTATAACGATTACCTCCGTAACTCCGCACAGCGGTTGGACCAAAAAGGTCCATGTGTAATAATTCTAGGCATCTAGTAGTGGAGACTATATTCTTAGCTTTGTGACTAGCATGTGCTTGTTTTCCTATTTTACATGCATCGCAAAAGTGTTGGTCATATCTTAGGTTAGGCAAGTTTCTAACTAATTCTTTAGAGGCTAGGGATTGTATTTGTTGCATATTTGCGTGACCTAATCTTCTATGCCACAATGTAGAGTTTTCATCTAAGGTTGCTAGACATATTTTATCTTCCGGTTTATTTCCTAGTTTCATAACATATACGCCACCTTTCCTAACTCCTCTACCTATGACCTTTCCGTCCTTAACTATTTCGCTATCTTTACTTGTAAAAGTAACCCTACACTTATTATCGCATATTTGTCCTATACTAAGCAAGTTATATGTTAAGTTATCTACATGCTCAACATTTTCAATAGTTAGGGAGTCTTGAGAAATCGTACCTTTGCCAATGATTTTTCTTCGAAAATCACTACCGAAAATAACATTACCTCCGTTGTATGCCTTGTAGGAGGAGAATAGCTTCCGATTTCCCGTCATATGCTTCGAGCATCCGCTATCCTTAATCCATTCATCGGGCTCCAAGTTTATCCCAAGACATATTTCATCGGTGGCTTGAGCTACAAGGCACTTTTCGTCTTTTGCTTTATCCACTTCATCTTTGTCACTATCGCTCCATGTTCCACTAACAAATGCGCTCTCATAATCATAACCCGGTGGCTTTGGACATTCACCAATGAGATGGTTTTGGCTTCCACATCTAAAGCACTTTCTTTTCCCGTAGTTATCATTTCTATTTCTTTGTAGCGATCTTCTTTCATCTCGCGGTTGTCTCGTGAATCTTCCTCGTCTCTTGAAGAATTTCTTGAATTCTCTAACGGCCATTGCATATTCTTCGTCTTCACTATCGTCACTTGAATCATTGTCATCACTAAGTTCCTTTTTGGCTTTTAGTGCGAGAGACTTGATTTGATCTTTCTTGCTCTTGACCGTTTCCGAGTCCCTCTTTATAATTTCTTCATGAACCTTCAAGTTGCCAATAAGCTCATCAAGTGATAACGTCATCAAGTTCTTTGACTCTTCAATCGCCGTGACCTTCGCGCGCCATTTCGGATGTAATGCCCTAAGAAATTTCCTTACACAATTTTTGCTAGAAAAAGTCTCATCAAGTGCTTTTAAACTTGTGATGATTGTGTTAAATTTAGCAAATGCATTATCAATATATTCCTCTTCAGGAATTGTAAATTGTTCATATTATTGCACAAGAAGATCTATTTTATTATCTTTGACTTGACTATTACCTTGGTGAGTGATTAGTAAAGAATCCCAAATTTCTTTTGCGGTTTGACACATAAAAATTCTTTCATATTCTTTGCGTGGTAACGCATTATAAATAACCATTTTAGCTTCATTATTTTTTGTTAGTTTCCTTTTTAAATCATCATTTTGTTTTTCAAAAGGTACAATTTCATCTATTTTAGTTAGGATATTATATTGAATAGGGGGAAAATCACCATAGGTAATAACATGCCAAAGATCAAGATCCTTTGATTTCACATAAGTTTCGAATCTATTTTTCCAATAAAGAAAACCATCACTTTCAAATAGTGGTGGTCTTTGCAGAGATTGCCCTTCTAAATATTTTAAAGATTCCATAGATCGTTTCAAGTTTTAAAATACAGTTAATTTTAAAAATCTTGTTTGACATGGCTCTTGATACCAATTATGGAAAACTAGAAGGGGGGTTGAATAGTTTTATGTCCTTTTAAAATTTATTGTGAAAACTTTGTTTACTTTTTAAAACTTAGATTCGAATTTATGTGATCTCAACTCCTTGAACAATATGAACAATATGTATATAAGTAAATATAAATAAGTAATGCAAGTAAGGTAATAAAATGAAATGAAAGCTAGAGATGGAAAGATCTAACCGAGAGACAAGAGATTTATAGTGGTTCGGCTACAAGGACACCTTCCTTGCCCTACTCCACTCCCCGAGCACCTAACTCGAGAGTTTTCTTCACTATGTCAACAAGCTCCCTTATGGCAGAGAAAACCTTTACACAACTTTAGCTTACACCGGCTTAACGACACAAAGCAAGATGTCGAGTTCTAATCGTAGCTAGAACCAATCTCACGACTTAAACACGACTTAATCACACCTTCTTCTTCATGACTACTTCACGACTTCTTCACGACTTCTTCACAACTTCTTCACGACTTCTTCACGACTTCTTCACGACTTCTTCACTACTTCTTCACGACACTTCACAACTAAGTACAACCTATGTACACTTCTACTTCTTCACACCTTCACTACTTACACACCTTAACAACACAACTTCTCTACTTACATACTAACCTATCCCAAACAATTATACACACAACTATCTAACAACAATACACAACTTATAAACAAATGTATGATGACACAAACAACTTAGGTATCTAAGTTGCAATACTTCTTTGAAGGAGTATTCTTCTTTTGCACTTGAATGGAGGAAGCTTGGATCACTTAGAAACCAAAGCTTAAGATTATATGATCAAAGGGTTTTTGAAGATATGAAATGTGATTTAAAACAGAAAGTTTCAGTGTGCAAAAGGTGAGTAAAAATCCAGGAGAAGGCTGGTATTTATAGAAGAAAAACTGGACAGCTGGAGGCCTACTGGAGCGGGGGCGGTCCCCTTAAATATGGGGCGGTCCCCTTAATTATTAAGGGGGCCGCCTAGCAAAATTAAGGGGGCCGCCCCTACTGAACGTTGGCCAATTTTTTCCTTTTGTGGGGAAGGTTTTTCTGGAACATTTTAACTGATTTTGGTTAAAAATTTGAATTCATATTTTTATAAAAGATTAAGCATTTTTATTTAATACCAAAAATGTTTTTCAAAAATATATAAAATGTTTTTGATGTTTTATAAAAAATCTAGTTATTAAGAAAATGTTCCTTTGATCATATAATGCATTAAGCACTTGTTTATTCATACCTTAAGTGATTAAGTTGTATAAATGAATATTTACAACTAAATACTTGTTTATTTGATAAGTTTATGTTTTAATGAGTTTATATTTTGTGATCATTAAAACATAGAGATATGAATAATGTTTTTAGGCATTATTTATGTCAACATGTCTCTCTTCTGAGTTAAGCTTCGTACTCGGTATATTGCACACCAAATTCGTCTGACTTTGGGGTATTTATAGTTTATGTCTGAGGGTTAGATGCGGCGCATAGGATAAGTAGATGCGGCGCATTGACTTAACTTCACGTGGGGTCCAAGATTAATATATTCAGGAATATTCGTACACCGCCTTAAGATGAGGCGTAACTCCATTTATCTATGCGGCGCATGTCCTTTACCGTATTGGATTGTATCTTGTGAAATCTTGATAGTGATGCGCCGTATTTAATAAATATGTTGCGGCGTATCTGGAGCAGAATGATCTTGATCTTGTACATTTCAGTAGACTCTTAACATCTTGCTTGTTTTGCTCCATAATTAGTCCAAAATCGCCAAGTTTCACATAATACTTGTTTTTACCTGAGAATTACAAAAGTAAACATTAACGTATCAATTCTCATATATAATATAATAAAACAAGTCAAATAAATAGGATAAATGATGGTAATAAAATGTACTTATTTGAGTTCATTAAGGGTTAATCATTCTTCTTAATCTCTATCGATCTCACATTCCAGAAAAGGCGACAAAATCACAAATACATGATCGAATCCACGAACACGATACTTGCAATTGCTCAAATCCTTAACTCGAATAGGCTAAAGATAGGACCAAGTAATCTTCACCAATAATATTATATCAAAAAGGGCGACAAAATCATAAATACATAGCCGAATCCATGACTACGATACTTAAGATTGCTCAAATCCCTAATCTCAATAAATCAAAGGTTTGGATAAGGAATAATATAGGGTATGAATAATATTTGGGATACAAATTGGTGTAAAATGAAAAATAAACAAAACAGATAAATTAATATCCTAAGTGTGGTAAATTACTTTCCCAACCATTCCATGAATAAGACTCATATCATTGAATAACTCACGCTTTAACACTTGAAACACACGCTTTAGGTAGACACGAATTATACTCAACAAGATCTCAATCAAAGAATAACCTTAGTTGGCGTTCCCATAACGGCCAACTCCCATTCAATCCATAAATATAATATATAACAAATAGTGGTGATATCGACCACTTAATACAAAACTTTACATAAGTTGGTTAAAACAAACATCCAACTTTTCCTTTTTCTTTTTCTTTTCTATTTTTTCGATTTTTTTTTTTATTTTTAATTTTATTTTTTTTGATGAAATGTTTAAAATTTCACAACTTTTCTATCACTATTTTTCCGGATAATTTTTCCATACTCTTCATACTTTCAGAAATAACTGTAATAGCGAAAGTAGTAAACACACGAAAAATAAACTCAAAGATATACAATATTTACTTTCATACCAATTGCATTGTGCAATTTCCTGACTCAACCAAAGATAATGAATTACGCACGCGAACACAGGTAATATAAGGAAACGCACTTTGCCTAAAGCAATTAAACAACCACAGATTTTAATCTACAGGGTAGGCTAAGGTGTAAGGGTGTAACGAAACATTATAACAAAGGTGTAAGAAACGAAAGGAATGGCTCTGAGTGTTTTTCTAGGGGTATCTTACTCTAAAAGTGAGAGTAACAAAAGGTTTTATATGGGGGTTAACTAACCAGTGTAGTTAGTTAATATCACATAACATATAAAGGCTATTTGGGTGTAATCCTAGAAATTTACCAATTTAGACAAGTCATTCCAATTATATAGATAATACTTATTATGGTGGTCTCGAATAGTATACAAGCCAAGTTCTAAAGTTTACAAGTCACCGGCACACTTATAGATTTGTGAATTTTGAAAAGTTCACAATTTTTGAAAATAATGTTATGTGTCCAGCTATGTAATTTAGACTTTAAACAAAAACATGCTAAAAAATTTTAAAATTTGATATATTAAGTGCATTTTAAGCATATTTTGAAAAAGTTTAGGACAAGTAAGTGTTCTAATTCTCCAATCCCCCCACTTAAGTTAAACAACGTCCTCGTTGTTTGTATCAAAGATTAAAAAAAACTGGAAAATAAAAGAATTAGAACAGAAAAACTCCCATGAGATTTGCTCGGTATGATCCTCCATTATTCATATGAGAGCAAAAATCAACTTTCTTGTGGATGAGAACGTTTAAGCTCCATAGATAATGTATCCACAAAAATGCAGGAATCTATAATACCATTCAGACTTTAACACACCTGAGTTAAGAAGGTTCAAACTTGCATAATACATTAGTAGTTAGTAAAAATAAAACATAAAAATTAAATTGAAAATCATCAGGTCAGTCGATACGCCGTATCTTATGGAAGAAGATACGCCGTATCGAGCCTGTAATAGATACGGAATAGAATAAAAGATGCGTCGCATCCTTAACCAGGGATGCGCCGCATTAAAATACTGACAGAAAGTTTTAAAGTCAAAAATAAAAATGCAGAAAATAAAATAAGATATGACCAGTGCAGGCGATGCGTCGCATCTTAAGATTGAGATGCGCCGTATCCTCTGCGGGTCAGACAGACTCGACACAGAACAGAATAGTAAAAATTCTCCGGGTTGTCTCCCGGTCAGCACTTGTCTTTATTCCAGAGTCTTCAAGTTAGACTCACGTTCAGCTCTTTATTTTGATCTATTGATCCCCACATGTCCGTGCACGATGTAGTTGCGAATCACTTCGTCACGAACATATTCCGGCCCCAATTCAAGTACACCTTTGTAGAATCCTTTCATCTTTTGGTACGGATATTCGATCCCTTTATCTGCGTCATTTTCATCTACAAAAAGAAATGGTGTAAATTTATAACAAAATTTGTTAGGGGCATGTTTAAACCTTGGGTGAGCACGAGGCATCATGTAAGTGATAACGTTGCTTCCACTTTTAAAGGTGATCTTTCCTTCAAATCTTTTAGCGCTAATTTCGACCTCCTTACAAAATGGTTTCCCAACGATCACGTCACCCATCTCAACATCACGATAAGCATCCATGTTTTCCACCACGGTAGTGTTTTCCGTCATTGTTTCTGTTTCTTCTTCCTCTTTTTCTTCAGAAAAAAAATCAAGTTCGAACGAACTTGAGATATCAAAGCTTTTTGTGTTGAAAAGCCTTTTAAGCGAATGCAAGGCTCGTTCAGGATCTTCGAAAGGTTGAATTAAGTTCTTAGTTGAACTCCTGGTCATGCACTTCCTGAGACTATCACAAAAGCATCAGTAGGGTATGTTCAAGAAAGTAATATATCAGAAAATTAACAACGAAAACGGAATACGAAAAATAAAAGTTACTGATATCTGCAGACGATGCGCCGTATCCAAAAAGTTGGATACGCCGTATCTTATAATCGTTAAAATTTAATCAGACTTTTATTCAGAAAGCAGATACGCCGCTTAGACTTTAGAATGCGCCGTATCAGATGAATTATCAAAAATCGATTATATTTATCAAAATTAAATGCGTCGTATTAACAAAAGTTAATGCGCCGTATTTTCGTTATGTTTTAAAATACAAGATTTTTGATTCAGAAGATGCGCCGTATCGATAAAAATCGATGCGTCATATCTGTTTAATAATTCGAAAATTGTTTTTAATAAAAATAATAAATACGCCGTATCTGTAAAAACAGATGCGTCGTATGGCGTTATCGTTTAGAAAAATTTCTTATTAAAAACAGAATACGCCGTATCTTGGGGAAACATGCGTCGTATCGAATTTATTAAACGCGTTGTATTTTATAAAAATTAAACGCAATACGCCGTATCTGTGAAAACAGATGCGCCGTATCGTTTGTATTAGCACAGTACAACGATAGCAGTATGCAGAAAAATAGAAAAATAAAAACAAAAATAAAATCAAACAAAAAGAAACAAAAATCAAGAAAAAAAAACACAAAAACAGAAAATGCAAATAATACAATGAATGCAATTAATCTAATATATAACAGGGTTAGCGGTTAGAATTTAAAAAAGAAAAACCTAATTAAAATACTAATCAAATTAACAGATAATAACAATTCACTCCCCGGCAACGGCGCCAAAAACTTGATGTGCGTGTGTATTGCTCTAATTTTTATAACCACGGCAGCGGCTCCAAAGACTTGGTGCGCGCGTGATGTCGTTGTGGTTTTAGGAGTATTCAAGTTTTAAATTTATATTTAGCCGACTTATCAATAACACACACTTTAACGAGCAGTGTACCCGGTCAGTATGAATATAATGGTAAGTAGAGTGTCGATCACTAAGAGTGGAACGTATTATCTAGTTATTCTAATCAGTATTTTAATATCTTAAGTTAGCTATACAACCTAATCTAACGCAAGGGGGTTCAGCCTGAGAGACTGGCACGGTTTGGTTATGATCAAATATAATAAACTAAACTAATAAGCACGAATCAGCGATTAGCACACACGTACACAGATAGATACTTGAGACAATAAGAAGACCTGTCCTGATAATTAAGTAGCTTGTCACTTGTTTTATTGCTAGTTTTATATGAAGTGTATATAATTAACCCTTTCTCGTTGGCTCTAATCTTATCGGCGAGTAAACCCTTAATGATTACTTATGTCTATCCTATTTATTTAGCATCTCTTAAATAGGCGAGGAAGGGGCATGGCGACCCAAGCAATGCTCAGCTAGACACAGAGGTTATCAATGCACTAATAAAAGTCACCAAAGACATCAACATATAAACTTTAATTAATGGGAAAACAATTTTAAGGGGTGCCCATGATTTTCCGTAGTCACATGGAATCGGCCCATCAATCCTGATGAATTAAAGTGTACTAATACAATAAAACAAAACTACTTAATGAATTGAATACATGCAGGACCTTCTTACAGCTCTTGTATCTTCGGTTAGGGTGTGTCTTGTGCTGCTAACTCGTCTGAATTCGGCCTTAGGGTTTTGTGGTCTTCGGTCTTCTTGTAAAACTAGGCTCACGAAATTCGTCTGGCCTTGGGGTATTTATAGTTTCTGTCTGAGGGTTAGATGCGGCGCATAGAATAAGTAGATGCGGCGCATTGACTTAACTTCGCGTGGGGTCCAAGATTAATATATTCAGGAATATTCGTGCACCGCCTTAAGATGCGGCGTAACTCCATTCTTGTATGCGGCGCATGTCCTTTGCTGTCTTGGATCGTCACTTGTGAAATCTTGATAGTGATGCGCCGTATGTTAGGAGTAGGATGCGGCGCATCTGGAGCAGAATGATCTTGATCTTGTACATTTCAGTAGACTCTTAACATCTAGCTTGTTTTGCTCCATAATTAGTCCAAAATTGCCAAGTTTCACATAATACTTGTTTTTACCTGAGAATTACAAAAGTAAACATTAACGTATCAATTCTCATATATAATATAATAAAATAAGTCAAATAAATAAGATAAATGATGGTAATAAAATGTACTTATTTCAGTTCATCAACAGCCTGCAGACACGGAGGGCGTAAAATGGTATGGTGTAAAATCATTTATTTTGAAAGTGTAGTTATAGTTCAATGTTTGGAAACAATTGGTTCTCTATAACCATAGGCTCTGATACCAATCTGTAACACCCCCCTAATTTCTTATATAGCAGCGGAAGACTTATTGGGGTATTACGGTGTGGATCGAAGTCATAATTACAGAAAACGGCTCGGAAGAGGCATTTTGAAAGTTATATGTCATTCAAAATATTATTTTTGATACAAAGGTGAAATATTTGATTTGAAAATCCCACAAAAAGGGTGTGGTAATTTGGAAAGAATGACATATTTTATTTTTACACCATGTAGTTTATCAGAGTATAAAATGCCCGCTCCGTGTCTTGTCCTGCTCCGCTAATTACCTAAGATAACATGCTTAAAAAGTGTCAACACAAAGGTTGGTGAGTTCGTAGAGTTTAATGGGAAAACAATTTATTTCAATAAATTTCAAGTATGTACAGTGATAGTTGAAATATGTACAAGTACAAGTAATAAATCAGTTTTCCAATGACTTTGAATGTGGTTTGTCAGTAACGATATAACAAGTAATGAGTTGTACTTATTAGAAGTCACAACTAAGTCACATATGATAACAGTTAAGTTCCAAGTACAGGGTCCATAATCCTAACACAAAGTGAGAACAATAGTATAATGTCTGAGATCTATCAAAGTGGAGTGGTGGTTTACTAAATACAGCTATATCGAAATATATATGAAGACATATATATTCATTAAGTTATATTGTCCTAAGCCTCATGACATGCAAAACGTTAACAAAAGTACCGTAAAATGGAGGAGTCCACATCAAAGGATTGATGGGTTTTGCCCTCGAGTAATAGGTGATTTGCCAATTCCTATTTTTCTCAAATATAGTGCATCGTGACTAAATACGACTAACCATAAAGGCATTCCGTCAAAGTATTTAGTGGGATAGGTCGTCAGCCTCTAACAGGTTTCGAAGCTATTCATTATATTCGCGCTCACCGCAGTGATTAATGGCTCATGATAGGTGGAATTATGAAATCAAGTAAGATTATGGGAACGATTACGGAAACGTCTTCAACACGAGACCTGAATATAAGCGAAGTCTAAGTATTTGACTTACTATGTATAACGAGTGTGAGAATGAGAAATCGATAATGATTTGATCGGTGAAGTGAGTGTGATATGCTTAAAATGATTAAAGTTCAAAAATAATATTACATATATTATTATCTTGATTCTTATGCCAATTGATCCAAAATATTATCTCTTCGAAAATGTTGAAATAATGCATAAAGTTAAGTCGTTAAATTTCTAGTTATAATAAATAACAAAAATTAAATAATACGTAACTAAAATGTATAAAAAAATGCATATGACGTGATGGAGTGACGAAAAATGGAAAATGAAATAAGAATGTCAAGTAAAAATAGTTGGTCCTTGACCTTTTCCATATTTTACACTTTTTACCCTAACTGCGATAGCGTCACACCGTTAGTCCTTCATTAAGTCCAAGTTTCATTTACAGTCCTCTACTTGTCCAAAATCACAAACTAAGCTTGGAATTTAATAAAACATCAGTTTATACCCTAAATATTCTGTTTTCACAGTTTCAGTCCTTGGTTTATGCGTTTGGCAGTTTTGGTCCTTCTAAGTGAATTTGCGTTACATTTTTAGTCCAAAGGTGCAAGAAAAGTGAGGAAAAAGTGGGTGAGTTTTTATAAAGTTTATTTAAGTCCAATGCAGCTTATTTTGATAGCTTATGTGGTCGTTAGCTTATTTTTCACACTAATGGGCCTTTAACGAGACAATCACCAAGCCCATTAACATTTTTAGTCCGTGGGTTTTTGAGGGGTTTGGTATATTAAAAGTGCTTATTTTTATTATCTCATTACATATATAAATGTGCCAAAAAGCCAACTTATTTCCATAGCTTAAAATCAGCTTAATGGGCTGTAAAGCCCATGTCGCATAAAATGGTAGTTTCAATATTTAGTTCAAGAGTTTTACTTTGGCAGTTTTTAATGGTTGAAACGTGATTATTTTTACATGATGTTTATACGAAAAATGTAGCTAGTTGGGGGGTCTATTAGGTCGTATAAAAATAGGACATGGTCATTTAGTTAGATCGTGAGTTATGGTGTCACTTAATAGGCGGTTTGAAACTGTTTCTGTGTACAAAACACTTAGAATATTTCTAAGTGTTTTCCAGTTTAAGTTTTTACGAGTGAGAGTTGAATATGTGTGTTCGAATCATGCATGCAACTCAATTTTTAAACGTGAGAGTGATGTGAGATGTGACTCTTAAGCCTTCCACAGTGGAGGCATGTCACATTTTTGTGGGTTACATTAACGTGCATAAAATAAATAAGTAACAATATATATACGTTCGAGTGAAATAAAGAGATGATGCCTGGATGGTTTATGTACGTGAGAAATGAAAGCAACAAGGGTTAGTAGACACTTACTACACCTCTTAAGGTGGTAGAGAGTTGTGAGAAAATGAACGAGGCACCAAGGATCCTTAACCCACTTTGCTACAAACCAACTTATACGTTTAATTTGCTTCGAAAATCTTCCAAACAATCTAGCGAAAGTTTCTGGTCTTCCAGTGAGGTTTTTGTGAGTGAGAAAGAATTAGAGTGAAGGTATTTAGTGAGTGGTATGAAGTGGTGAGGCTAGGGTAGTTTTTATAGAGATATTATGGGTACGTTATAACTCCAATGATTTCAAACCTCATTCCACATGTTTCTACTGTGCAAGGGCAGTGAATGAGAGGTCCTAAAGATATATTCCTAACATTTTAAGATCTTAGGAAGATTTCATAAGGTAGGTAAATGTTATTTCTGTGTTTGAAATATATATGTACTCGATTTGTGTTTTTAAGGGTGCCAAGTTAGATTTTTGCGAGTGACCTTCATAATCTCAGTCCTAACTATCATTTTAACATCACATAATGTTAACATAATGTGATTATTATACATATCGAGTTGGGTGAAATGGGAAAAACGCTTTGGTCTTCAAAACCCTGTTAGAACGTGAAATATTATCCTGAAAATTGGCACATACATAGCCTAGTGGGTGGTGAATGAGAGTGTGTAAAAACATTCGTGTGTCGTGCTTAAGCATTGAGAGAACGAGATTCATTTTGGTGAGAGTTTGAAATCGGTTTACATGAAATAACAAAAAGAAAAGAATGGGCCTAGTGTGTGGGCTTGGGGATCGTATATGGTGGTGATGGGCTGGACAATTCTTCAGCCCGTTTGGTTTGTAATTAGTGACAAATATAATTTAGTGTATTTGGAAATTGTAATTAGTGAAATTTGTAATTAGTGTATATTGCGATTTGTGAAATATTGGTTTTTGTGAAGTAGTTATGTCTCGGAATACGTGTCGTGAACTAATGTCGTTATTTGGTGGATTTTGTGATGACGTGACGTTGAGAGGATAAGAAAATTTTAAATTTCCCCCTACAAATGGTGATTAAAATTAATGACAGAGATTAATATATAGTTAATCGTAGTTACTTAAGGGAAATTTTTGCAGTTTGCTACAGTATCCACCCCTCAATTTTAAACTTCGTCCTGAAGTTCAGTCCGTGATAGATGTTGAAAAATGTGGTGTTCAGGGGTGATGAAAAATGTTGTCGAGAGATTTTTATTCAAAAATTTGAGGAACGTAACTCTATTAGACCTATACGTACTAGATGAGGTAAATTTAAATGTTTGGTCAATTAATGAATCCAGGGGCTGTGAATAGTGAAAATAACGGTCTGGAATAGTGAGAAATCTCCGGCTAGTGAACAGTGCTCCAACGGTTGTAAATAGTGAAATTTAACGGTCGTGAACAGTAAAATAACGGCTAGTTTTTCCCTATATATATATATATATATATATATATATATATATATATATATATATATCCCCTTTTTCCTCCACTCCTCCACAACTATATTTCTCTCATTCCAACTTTCCCAAAATGCCGCAACTCGCCATAATTTTTGCAACCGTGTACATCGTCCTTGTCGCCGCTTATTTAGCTTTCTTCCCCGGAGAAGATTCCGGTTACTTGGTCACGATCTTGTTGTTTGTCGTACCCCTCACGGTTTTAGCTATTACCGTGGACAAGATATGGGGGTAATAATCTCGAGTTAGGGTTGTTAGAATGAGTCCTTGTTGTGTGTCGATGTAATCCTTAATAAATGTGGAATAAAACTCGTTTGTCTTTACGTTTAAGAACTAGTCTTGTATTTGCTTTTAATTGTTCGTTTATATTTGTCTTACAGAATAATCAGGGTGATTCATCCTGTGGTGGCTCTCGCTATGGTGGTGTTGGTGGGAGTCCTTGTTGTCATGGCGGGTCAACCCCTCGAAGATTCTATGCCTTTTATTGTAATTATTGTAACCTTAGTGCTTCCGATGCTAATTATCTCGCTATGTATTAATTTTTGTGGTTTTTAATAAAATTCTCGCTACTTGTGTTTTCCATACATCTTTGTGAATTCTTAGGTTTCTAATGTTTGTATTTTTCTCGGTTTCCTATAATAAAGGTGGTGGGGAAATGAGCGTAAATATTTACTGGGGTTTGCCAAAAGTGATGTTTATGAACAATTTAGTTTATCTCAAGATTTTTACTTTTGAATGAAAATTGTTATTAGAAACCTGAAAAGATAACTACTCCATTTATGACATGATTCTTCCTAAATTAGACATAGTTGATCAGGCTATGTATAATTGAGGACCAAATGATGTGATGCTTGGCTCAGTCACAGTGGTATTTATGCTTTTCAAAAAGTTTTAGATGGTGTTCAACGTGTTGTTTTTTTATTTTATAAAATGACAACATAATTATTTTTCAAAAGAGTAATAGAATTTTTTGTTTAAAGCTACGGTGATGAGTCAGGAATTTCTAATGTGATAATAGGATGTCCTTGGTATAAACTTGGGTTTTGGGTGATGATTTCTTACAAGGTGGTAATAATCTATTATTTGGTCAGAAATGGTGTCTAATCAAACTTCTAAAGTGTTAGCAGTGTGTTGTTACATAACGGCTATGCATAGGGAGAATGGAATAGGAATTGAAATAGACGTAGATTATGATTATTACGGAAATGTTACAAGATAGAGTTTTCATACGGTAGAAAGATAGTTGTTACACTTAGGTTACATCCATCGTACCTAAGGTAGAGTACAAAAGGAAATACTACTTAGGAAATCTTAAACTAGGTTTTATTTTTATTACAACAGGAATTTATTCTTCTGCTTAACCTAGGTGTCATTCTTCGACACTGTTGAGGTCTTCAACGAGTTCTCGTTCTCTTGCACACGTCTTGGGCTTCCAGTGCATGTTGTAGTTTGAGCAATGACTCTTGTAATGCCCCACTCCACCACATCCGTGGCATTTTAGGGACGATGGTTGTTCCCTCCCGTCCATAGCTCTGCAATCTCTTGTCTTGTGGCCTATCTTCCGGCATTTCCCACACTTAGCAAGGCAATGTCCGGTGTGATGCGTCTTACATCTTTGGCACAGAGGTTGCTTTCCACGGTAGTTGTCTCTGTTAGCAGGGGTAATGACGTAGTTTCTTCCAACTTCTAGTCTGGACCTTTGCTGGTGAAGGTAGTCAATGCGATCTTGTAGGTGATTACGGATGCAGACATTATTGTGGAACTCACATTCGCTGGGGATAAAGGTTCTCCTCTCATCAATTTTTCGCTTTTGGTTATTTTTCTTAAGTACAATACCTTGCCTAATTCTCTGGGCACATGTGCGGATAGGTTTTGTCACTCTTCTTGGACCCTTTAGGTGAACTGGCCTATGTTCCATGAAACTTTCATGGTCATGCCTACAAGGTATAGTCGTCTTCCTTTTGCTGGACCCTTTAGGTGAACTATTGTAGTCTGATGAACTCAAATAAGTACATTTTATTATCATCATTTGTCCTATTTATTTGACTTGTTTTATTATATTATATATGAGAATTGATACGTTAATGTTTACTTTTGTAATTCTCAGGTAAAAACAAGTATTATGTGAAACTTGGCGATTTTGGACTAATTATGGAGCAAAACAAGCAAGATGTTAAGAGTCTACTGAAATGTACAAGATCAAGATCATTCTGCTCTAGATACGCCGTAACATACTTCTTACATACGGCGTATCACTATCAAGACAGCAAAGGACATGCGCCGCATAGAGAAATGGAGTTACGCCGCATCTTAAGGCGGTGTACGAATATTCCTGAATATATTAATCTTGGACCCCACGCGAAGTTAAGTCAATGCGCCGCATCTACTTATCCTATGCGCCGCATCTAACCCTCAGACAGAAACTATAAATACCCCAAAGTCAGACGAATTTGAGAGGTTGGACAGTGCAAGATACCATACGTACGAGTACCAAACCAGAGACGAATTCAGACGTATTAGCAGCACAAGACACACCCTGAACGAAGATACAAGAGCTGTAAGAAGGTCCTGCATGTATTCAATTCATTAAGTAGTTTTGTTTTATTGTATTAGTACACATTAATTCATCAGGATTGATGGGCTGATGTCATGTGACTACGGAAAATCATGCGCACCCCTTAAAATTGCTTTCCCATTAATTAAAGTTTATATGTTGATATCTTTGGTGACTTTTATTAGTGCATTGATAACCTCTGTGTCTAGCTGAGCATTGCTTGGGTCGCCATGCCCCTTCCTCGCCTATTTGTTTCAGCGTCTCTTTAATAAATAGGATAGACATAAGTAATCATTAAGGGTTTACTCGCCGATAAGATTAGAGCCAACGAGAAAGGTTTAATTATATACACTTCATATAAAACTAGCAATAAAACAAGTGACAAGCTACTTAATTATCAGGACAGGTCTTCTTATTGTCTCAAGTATCTATCTGTGTACGTGTGTGCTAATCGCTGATTCGTGCTCATTAGTTTAGTTTTCTATTTAATCATAACCAAACCGTGCCAGTCTCTCAGGCTGAACCCCCTTGCATTAGATTAGGTTGTACAGCTAACTTAGGATATTAAAATATTGATTAGAATAACTAGATAATACGTTCCACTCTTAGTGATCGACACTCTACTTACCATTATATTCATACTGACCGGGTACACTGCTCGTTAAGTGTGTGTGTTATTGATAAGTCGGCTAAATATAAATTTAAAACTTGAGTAGGCATTAATACTGCTAAACCGCAACGACACGCGCACGTATCATAGTCACTTCGGGTACCACTGCAATGATATTGCTTTCCAACTTCTCGATGGTTTTAGGAGTCATGGTTGTTGTAGGTGCTGAGGGGGTATGTGTATTGCTCATGCTGGCCATCTTCAATGACTTTTACAAGAAACACTCATTTAGTATTCACTTTATCGTTAGTATAATTCAAATAATAAGGTATTTGCATATTAGTGCTAACAATTGTGGTCCCAATACGAAATCAAACCGACTGAGGATCATAAAAATACGATGTGTCTGAGTAACATTGTAAAATAATAATCAACTCTTAATATGGGATTGCTAAGGAACAAACTGATTCATCTACAAAAGCTGAATTACAAGCCCGTTTGGTTTGTAATTAGTGACAAATATAATTTAGTGTATTTGGAAATTGTAATTAGTGAAATTTGTAATTCGTGTATATTGCGATTTGTGAAATATTGGTTTTTGTGAAGTAGTTATGTCCCGTAATACGTGTCATGAACTAATGTCGTTATTTGGTGGATTTTGTGATGACGTGACGTTGTGAGGATAAGAACATTTTAAATTTCCCCCTACAAATGATGATTAAAATTAATGACAGAGATTAATATATAGTTAATCGTAGTTACTTAAGGGAAATTTTTGCTGTTTGCTACAAAAGTCCTTACTATCTTATTATTATTGCCCGAACGTCTAGAAGTGCTGTAAAAACGTCCAGGAAACTTTGAGTTAGAGTCTCAATAGTTTGGTTTGAGTTTGGAGTTGTTTACTTGTCATAGTAGGCGATTAGAGGAGTGTGGTTGCTATAGTTCCACAATTCTAGTTCTTGTAATCCTAAGTTAGGTATATCTTGTTTATTTACAATGAACTACTTTTACTTTGAGTTTAATGAAAGTATTGTTTGTTAATTGTGTTTGATTATGATTGTTATGGAGTAATTTTTGGTATGCTTGTGTGTATGATGTAACTATTGTTGGAGTATTCTTATCTTAAAAAGTGATGCATGAAAACATTTCTTGTTTTATGAGTTTGTTGGAATAATATCTAATCTTGCTTAATTTGTTGGTAAAAATATTTTAAAGAATAAAAAGGCCAAAAGGATTTTCTTTATGTTTTTATTCCAAAACGTTAGTGCACGAATTAGTATGGGATATGATGTGTGACAAGCATCATATTTACTCATTAAAATGGATTTGAAACAATTTCATCACGAGAAAAGGCCGAAAGGATTCGTAGGAATTCATGAGATAAGAATTGCTTTTCAAACAACTAGTGTTTAATAGAATTGTCATAATAGTTAATAAGGCCGAAAGGAGTTAACTAGGAGATTGAATTCTTAGTAATGATTTTTCATGATATAAACCATTGATTGTTAATCATTCATATAAAATTGTGCATCATTACAAGTTACACCAAACTTTGTAGAATACTCTATGCAATTGGTTAAGGAATTACACATAAGTATATGTTTTTGATTGATTGGATTCTATTTACTTTTTGAATTTTCACCAAATTGGATTGACAACCCTTTTTGCAAAAGCTTGTTATACT
This sequence comes from Artemisia tridentata subsp. tridentata, assembly GCA_021014915.2. Lineage (NCBI taxonomy): Eukaryota > Viridiplantae > Streptophyta > Magnoliopsida > Asterales > Asteraceae > Artemisia > Artemisia tridentata. The sequence goes on along the minus strand of CP139505.1, from coordinate 272,755,474 downwards.
GAATACAATAATCACCAAATCCCTTGGGACGATCTCGATTTACCCACCTTTACTATCACGGACGAGTATACTTGCTCGTATGTGTTGAATAGATAATCGAATAAATCGTGTTTATAAATTTTAAAACTTGTACACGGTAGAGCACATCATATGCTATGACAGGATTATGTGACTAAGCATGTGGTATGCTTTCTGAGCTCGATGGGCATTTCTGTAACGTTTTATCCTGTTCAGTTATATGATGAATATCCTCTGTTGGATTCTGTGCTTTCAATTTGGTTCTTCTGTTAATGCTATGCTTTGCTTCTATAATTATATAATACTTTGTTCAGCAGTTCCTTTGCTTCCGTTGCTTATTTCATTTGATTCAGTTATTGTTTCCTATATATATCTATTCACTGGGCTTTTTAAGCTCAGCCGCGTTTCTTTTCCATGCGGCAGGTAATAAGCGGGTTGTTGGGCATGAGTGATGAGAGTAGGAGCTTAGAAGACCTACCATGTTTAGATTTCCCCATTTGTTTGGATTATGATTAGACTATGTTGGATATTTTATTTCATTTTGTATTCGTTTAGACTTGTTGGGAACTTGTAATTTGGAAGTCATGATGTTCTTGACTTTACATTATTTATGAAGTCTTTCGCTTGCGTTGATTGCATATGTTCTGATAGACACCATAATGTAGCATCTTGACCAAGGTCGGGTTGGGGTGTTACAATAACAGTAGGTCCCAACAGTTTATCAGAGTTGCCAATTGATCCTCCAACCATGCCCATTTGCCAAGCCTCCAAACAAGTAGTATATCCAAACATCAGCACTAATTACCTGAGAAAACATGCTAAAAAGGTCAGCTAACGCTAGTGAGTTCATAGGTTTTCCTAAACATTAGTGGACCAAATCAATAATAAATTTGCTATACTGGACTAAGTCACAAACCAACCAATCATACCCATACATAAGTGTGTCATACCATAGCAATAATCCCTATAGGTGCACCGTATAGTCCCGCACTAACTGCAGCACATACAATAATATTCCCGCACAATTGCAGCACATATAACATATAACCTTAGCCAGTTAACATAGCAAACATATTAAAAGCATAAAATAACATTTGGTCCATTCAAAACGGTTTTGCATGTTTTCTCACCCCAAGTTTGCAATATCAGTATAAGTGTAAAAGTGGGGCTATGAAACTCACCTCGATCAAGCAAAGCACAAACTTAAATCAACAGTAGTAAGGCACGACATCAGCTACCACATCACGGCACTACGGACTCAACACGACCTAATAATATAAAGTCTCGTCTTAATATGTATCCCATACAACTATACGCGTACGCGTAAAATCTACCCAAGGGTTAACCATTTCTATTTCCAAAAACATTCTTGTCTTAGCCTTCAGTCAAAGCTTGGTAAGACATGACTCGAGTGTACACACGCCAAAGGAAAATAACAGCACTATCGAAATAACGACAACAACTCAAAGTAATCACATCAAATGGTCGAGGTCAATTAATTTAACTTAGTAGTTTATTAATATATCCGGATAAATTGTTGGGCCCTTATCGAATTCGTCAACTCGATAAGTGTGACAATTCCTTCGTCTTCCTTATTAATCCCAAAGTCAAATTCTACGCATTACCAATGAAAGGTAAGTCATAAGGATGGGGTATCCGTTAATAAATTCCTCCAACACGTTTACCGGGCCCTTATTGAATTCGTTAACCCAATAAGTCCGATAACCGGGTCGGTCGGGTATATTAATGTTAACCAATCCGTAACTCAACAATAAATTCACAATTATTAATATTTCCATATGTGGTATTCCTCGATAAGCGTGCCCTCGGAACACTTAATAAATCGTGCATATTTCCATTTTTATTTCATTTAATACTTTCCTTTTTAAATCCCAAAATATTAAATAACAAAATGATTTGTTAAATAATATTTTCAAGTTATTATTATTATTATTATTATTTTTCTTTTCTTTTTTTTTTTTTATTTATTATTAAAGACATCACTTTATTAGAAACATTTAGGATTTACAAGAAGTTAGTAGGGAGCCGAGATACTAATTGGGCTCCCACTCCTCTAGCTATAGAAAAGCAAATCCTACTAAAAATATGAGCAGCAGCACGTGCTCCAATGTCTTGAGTCATCGAGAACTTTCGAATACGCTTCAATAAAGTCACAGCGTCCTTTTCAAGTTCCCCAAAAGAAGAGAAAGAGAAGGGGAGGAAACCATATCCCATATCTGCACACTTAGCCTCATACTTGACACGTTTACGTTGCGCAGCCTCAATCACCGCACGACCTGGCACGAAATCAACCATACCAGTTTGTGTCAGGGGCGATGATCCAGTCAAATCAACACAAACATCAAGTCCTTCATCCCATGAGTAAATTAACACATCAGCCAGACGTAAAAATTTGTCCCTTTCACCACAAAGTCCAATGTCAACCACTTTACGAGCCGAAACCCCAGATCGAGAACATATGTCAACAAGAACATCACGTACCATGTTATGCCGATGTTTAATACCAATAATACCAGTACAAGATACAGCATGGTCCCCATAAATATCACCAGCAAAGACCCTGGAACAGGCTGAGCACGGCATCTGAATAGAAAATAAGGGGACACCAAGCCGATAACATAACACGCAACGATAGGTCCTGGCGTTCATAGTCTGTCCCAACCCAGAAATCGGAACTACCCTAAGCCAGTCTGAAGTGTGGTCCTCCATTTGCGATTTCCATAACACCATCTGTCGAGAAGATAAAGAAAATGTAGATTCGGCCGTTCGGGTAACACGCGCGAAATATATATCTGCCAGTTTCTTCATGAGTTTGGGGGGAGCGATCTCACACGGATTACTCAAAAGGTCAATCTCCATTTTCAAATTAAAAGCACACAAGGCATCATCGAAGGAAGACCCAGGGGTTACGATACCAGAATGTCGAAGCAACATAGTCTGCAGGCTAGCAGATTGAAGTCTAGACGAAAGAAAAGCATAGTTCAAGACATCACCTGCAGAATATACACCTAGCCCCCCAAACGCAAAGGGTAATGTAGCAAGTCTCCACTGCCAATCACCAAAACCAGGCCCAGAAGCAGTAACAATACGCTCTAGAGTAGAGTGAAGAGCTCCATCAAAAGAAATCTGGGCACGTTTAAAGACCCGAGGAGAGCAAGTGCGCATAGCAAAATATAATTTGGAAATACCAGCACAAGCACGAAGGAGTAATAACTCACATTGGGGATCATTAATCTTAGCAGTAGCATCCATAAGCTCAATGGTTTTTGCAACTCTTTTCATAACAAGCTCACTACTAAAATCAAAGTCCACACTAACGGGCCCACCCAATAATTTAACACCATGCAAAGGTCGAGCAATATTAGGTGGGAAAACACCCACAAGCCTGCTTCTGGGGTCTTCCTTAGGCCAAAAAACCTCAGTTTTATCAACATTAAGGTGTAAACCACAACGAGGGCCCTCCACAATGATAAGCTCTAAAACCTTCCCCACAACCAAAGTATCTCCAATAATAGTGCCATCATCGAGGTACCAAGCATGAAGGGAACGGTTAAAAGAGTCTCTAATCTTACATACCAAAGGATGTAACACTAAAGAAAAAAGCAAAGGCCCAAGTGGATCACCTTGTTGAACGCCTTGATGTGACCATAATGTGTGTTCCCCATAATATAATCTAGCTGGGCTTAAGTAACAAAATTCAACCCATCGTGAAATAGCAGGACAACGAAGACGAACCTCATGAAGCATAACCTCACGAACCACCAAGTTGAAGGCGTTTTTGAAATCAACCAACAGCATCGAAAGACCGACGTCATCTCCACGCTCTTCAATCACCCGATTCACGGCATGAAGAATAGCCTCTCCCCCTCCAAATACCCCAACACCAAACTGTTGATCATTTAGATAACCGTCCAACAAATGACCAATCATAGCGGCGCTAACTTTGGAAACTAAGCGCCTCCAAATGGTCCCCACAGCAATAGGGCGAATACCACCACCCGGCTTTACCAGCGGCGTGAGGGGAGCACTAGCAATATACTCACCCAATGCCCTAGGGCATTTACCATCAAGAAAAGGTTCACCACTTGGGTGATAGAAGCGATCAAATCATCAGAAATAGCCACAGCAGCACCACTAATACAATCCAAAAGGTGTTGGGCACGCAAACCATCCCAACCACAAGAAGTACCATGGGGAAAACTCTTAATCATATCAAGAACCACAGAAGAAGATGCAGTGAGGGGATGATAATCAATAGGTAAAAGAGGCAAAGAAGGAGCTTCTTTGAAAGGGTGCTTAAACTTTAAATCCTCAAGAGTTGCATCATTATAAGGTGCAACACCAGAAGAAGAAAGAACTCTGACCGCAGCAGTATAATGGCCATCACAAATCTTCCTCTTACACTGCTTGACATTACACTCACCCAAGTCCAAGTTATCATCATCAATATTAGACCATGATGGGGAGGGTTCGGCTAAAGCCTCCCTCACTAGCTGCAAACTACCACCCGACATGTCCCAAGATCGAAGGGCATTAACAATATACTCTTCCTGGCGTTGACGTTTAATAGCAGACCTACCCTCTTGATTACTTCTCGGGCAGAAGGTTTTAAAGATACAAGTAGGCAAAACCAATAAACTAACCCAGCAAGAAATGTCATCAGGCGTGCAAATTACCTTATCAAGAGCTCCTTTCAATACCCGAGAAAACCCTAGGCGACACTTGGGAGGGATTGATTTAACGGTTCGCAACCCCTTAGATAACAAAGTGTCAAGAAGAGACAAATCAAAACTAACATGCTCGTCAGGAACCAAATCTTCAACATGGACAGAAGAAGGTATATGAGGTTTGGTGAAGCCAAACAACACGAACCTAACAATACCATCACCACAGTCCGGGGGTGGCACAAATTCAGAGCCATGGCGACACTTAGCCCGGAGAGTATGCGTTTTAAAACAAACACCGCATAACCAAAGTCCCATACGCCTAAGAGTAACCTCAGCCCTCTCAAAAACAACCAAATCAGAAACAAGATAGTGCTTAGTGATAGCTTGAGCCTCACCATTACAATGTCTATCGCGAAGATGTGTGATCAATGAAGTCTTGGTAAGGCCATTTCCACTACCATCGTGACATCCACTTAAACCCACGAAGGGACAATGGAACCTCACAATAGGCATAGGAAGATAAACAGTGCAAAGAATAATTTCAGAAGAAAGAAAACCCCCACCAGTAAGAAACAAAGGCAAAAGTACAGCAGCAAACGAAAACAAAACCCCTAGTATAACAGAAACGTGTAGCCATAGCATACCACACTAGTACCTTAGAACCTTAATACCATAGTACCAAAAGGTCCAGATCAGAATACCACAGAATTCCACAGGATACCACGACAGAAACTGATTTCACAGAATATCAAAGCAACCCCAGCAGCTGATTCCAATGAACCAAGTCAGAACGACAGGAACAGTGCAGTATTTAACACACCACAGAAACCCAGCAACTTATGCCAAAGATACCGTGTCTACCACAGGAAGAACAATATCTCAGCAGGTAACGGAAGCCCCACAGAAACCACAGAACTGACGAACCCCCACAGAAACCATATAACTGACGAGAACCACGGAATACCACAGAATCAAAGGTCCACAGCACCAATATACGTATACCACAGATGCCACGTAACCAGAAATACCACGAGTCCAAAAGGAAAAAAAACAACCAATGCAGAAAACGGGATAGGGAAAAAGTATGAAACCCTAGTTTGATAGATCATGCAGAAGGAAACCCTAAAAAAACAAAGGAAAAACAGTAGCGAAGAGAGGGGAGTATATACATCACCGTGAATCAACAGAGAATGTTGAAAGGGATGGCAAGAACATGGAGCGGGAAGAAGAAGGAGATTGGGTGGAACTCCAGAATCTCCAAATCGCCCACAGTACACCTTATTATTATTATTATATGAATTATTATTATTATTATCATTTCAATTTTTATTTTTGTCATTTTTATCTCTAAACTAAATATATATCGAGTCACTTTACATTCCGAGTCACCATTCCGAGTCTATATATTATCGGGTCAATAAGTCAACAATGATGTCCACAAGTCCAAAACAAGTCTAATATCCATTTTTCGGCTTGTCGAGGCTACACCGAGACTACAAAGTCCCGGTTAGCACTCGACTTTGCTCAAACATCACAATCATAATCTCAAGTCCAATAATTCAAACCACAAGGCCATTCGGCCATAACCATTATTCGGCCACAATTATTACGGATCGACTAAGACTAAACCTACTCGAGTCAAACCAATCTCACGACAACAATAACAACCACAACTTCAAGCTTACCATGCCGAGACCAAGGGGGTCTTGGCTTCGAATCTCGTCGACTACTAGCAAACCAAACGGACCCAAGGGGGTCTCGATTCAATCCTAACACCATCACAACAACTCAAAACTAAAAAAAATCTAAAACTAAAATAAGTGCAAACGGACTCGACCCAACTCGACCACCAAAATCACCAAAATGGTTACCAAGCCCTTTGAACAAAGCAAATAAATAAATAAGCTAAACCAAACATATCCATAAGCACGAAATAAGCTCAGGTGAGCTTATTCCGTCCCGTACCTATGACAACGTGACCAAAACACGAATCCAAACACAAAAACGTGACCACCAAAATGATACCAAACGGTTTTTATTAACTTTTAACTTGACCACCAAAATAAATAAGCTAAACCAAACATATCCATAAGCACGAAATAAGCTCGGGTGAGCTTATTCCGTCCCGTACCTACGACAACGCGACCAAAACACGAATCCAAACACAAAAACGTGACCACCAAAATGATACCAAACGGTTTTTATTAACTTTTAACTTGACCACCAAATAAATAAGCTAAACCAAACATATCCATAAGCACGAAATAAGCTTGAGTGAGCTTATTCCGTCCCGTACCTAGGACAACGCGACCAAAACACGAATCCAAACACAAAATGTGACCACCAAAATGATACCAGACGGTTTTTATTAACTTTTAACTTGTAAAAATAGTTATCCCACCCATACCCAATTATTGTTAACCAAAACAACTCGTTAAACACGAGTTTCGAAACCACAGCGTGTCACAAAAGGGTGAACCAAGGCGTGTCTTACCTTTTCTTCCATGGATCTACACGGATCTTGCTAAAAACGTGGTGGTGGTGACGGGTATACGGTGGTGGTGATGATTTTGTGCACGTGTGTTACGTATTCGGGTTAAAGAGGATGAAATAAGGGTGGTTTGGGTGGCGGTGTGGTGTTCACGGTGGCGGTAGGTGGCGTACGAACGGCGGTAGGAGTGTGGTGGTGGTGATTGTCGGCTAGAGAGAGGAGAGGAAGAGATAAAACCCTAAATGATTTATCTCATCCCTTTTATACCCCTTTCATGCCAATTTTTCCAACCCTACAATCTATAAGGACCGATTATGTAATTTCAGGAGAGGGGCCTAAGGTGTCATTTACCTGATCTTTTCGTTATTTACTCCCGAGGCTCGTTTATGCATTATGAAATCTTCCCGAGACTTTTTAACCTACACCATTAATTTTAAAATCATTTTTCCAATAAATTTGACTATAAATACGTATATACTTACTTAACTCGTTAAAATCGATTATTAGACGCATTGTTAGGTTCTAACTCATGCCAAATCGCAAAGTGCTGAATTCAAGGTATACGGGAAACTTTACTCATCACATAACGATAATTCCAAATAACATTTCCAATAATCCAAATAAATTCTCAAAACATTCCATAATCGGTTCTTAATAATTAAATATTTGTTTTTGAACGTAATGCGATGTTAAAAAGGCTCTAAAAAATTACCGGTTGTCACATGATGGAATATGCTCTACACACATTACATAATTAAATGGCTAAGTATACGTGAGCCTTAGGGGTCACACACAAGTATATTTAGACACTTTTGTTTATAATATAAATAATATATTTATATTATATTAACATCAAGATGTATATATAATTGATAAACTAGTGTATTTATTAATAGTGTATTAATTAAATAATTAGTCAAATATAATTATATTAAATATTTATTAGTAATGTATTAATAAATAAACTAGTCAAATCAAAATATGAAAACCCCATATTTGATAATGGGTGTTCGACCAAACTTGAAGAAAAGAAAAGAAGAGAAAACTTGTTTACCAAGTTTGATAGTTTGAGGACGTGAAATTTACTTTATAAATACCACACCTTAATAAATAAACATCTAGCCCTAACTCTAGTTTTTTCCTCTCTCTTGTGGTGTGTCGATCGAAACACAAACCCAAAGGGTTTTCGGTTTTAGTTTTTGTCTTGCTCGTATCAAGGACGTAAAGGCGACAATCTAATCGTGGTGTTGGACTAGCATTACATAGGTGTTGAGGTCATGTAGTGGGGATCAACCTAAGCATACAACCACTTGTTGGATATATTTATTTCTTGATCATTCCATATAAACAAGGCACGTGTTTCTTGTTTACTTGATATACTAGACGAATACCTGCACGCGGCGATTGTGTATCGTGTCAAATAATTATACTTGTGAACTTGTGATTCTTTTGTGACTCTTGGTGCAACACTTAAGGGTTCAATTTGCAGTTATTGCAAGAAAAATAATCTATGGGTTATAAATGTAAAATGCAAAAGTTTAAGGATTAAAAATATATATAATTATTAATTTAAAGGTGAATATTTTTACTATTATTAGTCAAGAGTATAGTAATTGAACTTTACTCATTATGTTTATAAGTTTTAAGAAAAAGAAGTTTCCTCTTTATTTGTAGTAGAGATTATACAAAACACAAGGATCTTATTGGTGTCTTTTTTAATTGCTTCCACTTTACTTTGATTCATATATTCGAATGTACTTTATATAATTGCCATGTAAAATCGTTTTATAAAACCATAAACACCAACACTCTATTAAAACTGATCAGCCATTTGATCAATTCGTTGAGCAACTTTTTGGATCTAACCATTCTGAGGAAAGACTAGCGACAGAGCATCTCTCCATTTCCAGAAGTCCATATCCAAAAAGGTTGATAAAGGGAAACAATTTTTTGATGAAGAATCTAAGCTGAAAGAGCTCATTCCCTACATGGACTAGAGTGGTTTTAATCAGCAGCTCTAGAGATACCTATTTACAATAACAAAGGCATAAGTGTACGACACTCTCGGGAGGAGATTTAGCTGATGAAGCAAGAAGAAAAAAGGATTCCTGACAAGAAAGCAGCTGAAGAAGCAGATACTAAGGGATTGGATGAAGTCAAACTCTCTTGGATGGCTACCCAACTAAAGCTTCTTGAAAAATTCATTGCCAAGAAGAGAGCTGAGATGGAGAAAATCATAGGTGATTATATGAAGTGTGTATCCTTCTGAATGAATCCTTAGATGAACAATAAATCTCCTTTAAACTCGAGACGAATAAGAAAGCGACCATGACCATTACCAGAAACCATGAAGTTAGAAACTTTGAAACTTACACCAATTTCACTATGGGAAGACTTGGGTTTCTAGAAATTCACGATATTGTAAAAAATCAGAGGCTTAAAGACTCCTCAACTGCTCAATAATCTTGCGCATATGTTTAAATGGGTAAGAAGCGTAATTGCAAAACTTAACATTCCTCCTCCACTTGAGCTACTCAAGCTTGATTTCCTTAAACCCTAGAAGAAGCAACCGAAGTGGGGACAATCAAAGAAGAGGAAGAAGCCTTAATCCTCCAAAGGGTGTAATAGGGGAAGATGGTGACTGATCTCTAATATTGAGGCATGGGTGTTTTTCATAAATAGATACAATCAACTGTGCTTCTAAAGAGTGAATGAATTCCCTTAAGCATATTGGTATGTGTTAAATCGCATACCTTTTCTTTATAGAAAACGGACTCAAAAGACCAAAAACCGACCATAAATGCCAAATATATGCTTGTTTTTGTGTTTGTGTATGTGCAGGTAACGGATATGAGAATAGGACAAAAGAAAGACAAAACCGACAAAAACGAGCATGAGATTGGAAAGAGCGTGAAAAGCCAGAGCTGGGGATGATTTTCTACATGTTGGATCATGCCTAAACCTAAAAATACCAAGCCGAACCTTAATGATAAATCATTTTCACCAAATGTCCAAAACCAATTTACAACATTAGTCCCAAAAATTTTGCAAAGTTAGTCCTAATTTAACTTTGTTAAAATCCTATTAATAAACTATCCGGATCAATCCTTTTATAATAATCTTTAACCCAGCATAGCCCAAAAACATAAAGCCCAGTCCATAACCAATAACCCGACCAGCCCACTCCTTATACCCGAATACAACCCGAGTCAACCGTTTAAAACCAGGGTCAACAAAGGGATAAAAGGCGCGTAAAACAGTTTGTACTGTTCACCTCCTCCTTTTACCCAGCTCTCACATCCATCTATTAACCCAACTTAAATTATTCACCCCTTCTAGAAAGAGCTGACAAAGCAGAGGAATGACACCATATTTTTCCACGCTGGCAAAATAGAGGCTATTGATTGGTGGATGCGATGTGACACTCAATCCAAGGGTACGGATTAAAGATTATGACGACATAATGGATTGGATGGCTGTGATTAGAAGGACGAAACCCTAGAAGCACCCTCAACTGGCTATAAATAGGACCTCCTCTCAAGCACAATTCGTCTTCTTTTTTTCTAGTGTCTTGTATTAGCTTATTTTAGTGTAATTTTCAGCTTATTATCTTTTAAATTCTGTATTTATTTCAAGTATTGTAATAATTTTAAAGTTTAAATAAAATTCAGTTTATTTTATTTCATTGTATCTCTTACTTTATTGCTAAAAATGTTGTCTTATGGTTGAAATAAGCTGTTAATAATCTCTATTACCTTCATTTATGCTCAAATAAGCTTTTCAATAGCTTGTTTTGAGTATTGAGTAGCTTTAATTTGAATTTGAAAACAGTTTTGTTTGGAAATTCAGTTATAAGTAAAAAATAAGCTTAAGTTGGATGAGCTAGGACCAAGGTAGTGTCCATTTTAGCTTAATTCTGCTTACTGCTTTTATTTGCTTATTTGTAGTTTTAAATTTATTAGCTTAAGTTTTTATCAAAATTCATAAAAAAATCCAAGAATATGTCTTATGGTTCTAGCTTATTACTTAGTGCTTACTATCAATCTTAATCTGTTTTCTATAAACTTAATAGTCATGTTATAAGTTTGTGTCTAAATTTGTGCAAGTTTTCTTGTCTTAAATCTGTTTTAAAAACAAATCTGAAAGTTAAAGGAGTGTTTGGATTTAAGTTTTAGCAACAGTCAAAATCTGTTTTCATTTGTTTTGGTCATTAGTCCATTTTCAATTAGCTTTAATTTAGCTTTATTAGTAGTTTTAAATAAGTTTTTGTAGCACCCCCAAAATTCAAATCGTAACGAAAATAATATCTGGGGTGCTACTTATTTGGATCATAACACAAGTAATAGAGAACGAATTTATCAAATCCGTTTTAAAAGCTTCATTAATTAAAACATAAGTTTTTCATAATTGAAATGCGGAAAGCAAGGCCCATAATAGTTTTAAGTTGTCCCATACTACAAAAACGTTGGTCATGAGTGTTATGTGTAAACTCCAAAAGTGTGCCTATGACCCTGCCATGCTCTGCCTTGCATCATCATATATCAACAATTAAACACCTGAGAAAACATGCTAAAAGTATCAACACAAAGGTTGGTGAGTTCATAGGTTTATATAAAGCAGTAAAGTTGGGCCATAATTGAAGCATGTGACCATCACAATGATGACACATCAATATAAATGTCTATTACGCTAGCACTAAGTTCATGCAACCAAAGCTTGACAATGTGCATGCTCTAGAAGCACGTTAAATAAAGGCCCGTGTAAGTGTCTATCCTGAGACACTCGTGTTTCGACATGTTATACGCTCGCATTTGGTCTACCCAATCATTGTTAACCAAAACAACTCGTTAAACACGAGTTTCGAACCTACACCATGTCACACGAGGGTGAACCATGGCATGTCTTACCTTTTCTTCCATGGATCTTGCTAAAAACGTGGTGGTGATGATTTTGGGCACATGTGGTACATATTCGGGTTAAGGAGGATGAAATAATGGTGGTTTGGGTGGCGGTGTGGTGTTCACGGTGGCAGTGGGTGGCGTACGAACGGCGGCAGGAGTGTGGTGGTGGTGGTTGTCGGCTAGTAAGAGGAGAGGGAAGAGATAAAACCCTAAATGATTTATCTCATCCCTTTTATACCCCTTTCGTGCCAATTTTGCCAACCCTACAATCTATAAGGACCGATTATGTAATTTCAGGAAAGGGGCCTAAGGTGTCATTTACCTAATCTTTTCGTTATTTACTCCCGAGGCTCGTTTATGCATTATGATATCTTCCCGAGACTTTTTAACCTACACCATTAATTTTAAAATCATTTTTCCAATAAATTCGACTATAAATACGTATATACTTGCTTAACTCATTAAAATCGACTATTAGACGCATTATTAGGTTATAACTCGTGCCAAATCGCAAGGTGCTGAATTCAAGGTATACGGGAAACTTTACTCATCACATAACGATAATTCCAAATAACATTTCCAATAATCCAAATAAATTCTCAAAACATTCCAAAAACGGTTCTTAATAATTAAATATTTGTTTTTGAACGTAATGCGATGTTAAAAAGGCTCCAAAAAATTACCGGTTGTCACATGATGGAATATGCTCTACGCACATTACATAATTATATGGCTAAGTAAACGTGAGCCTTAAGGGTCACGCACAAATATAGTTAGACGCTTTTGTTTATAATATAAATAATATATTTATATTATATTAACACCAAGATGTATATATAATTGATAAACTAGTGTATTTATTAATAGTGTATTAATTAAATAATTAGTCAAGTATAATTATATTAAATATTTATTAGTAATGTATTAATAAATAAATTAGTCAAATCAAAATATGAAAACCCCATATTTGATAATGGGTGTTCGACCAAACTTGAAGAAAAGAAAAGAAGTGAAAACCTGTTTACCAAGTTTCATAGTTTGTGGAGGTGAAATTTACTTTATTAATACCACACCTTAATAACTAAACTTCTAGCCCTAACTCTAGTTTTTTCCTCTCTCTGGTGGTGCGTCGTTCGAAACCCAAACCCAAAGGGTTTTCGGTTTTACTTTTTGTCTTGCTCGTATCAAGGACATAAAGGCGAAAATCTAATCGTGGTGTTGGACTAGGATTACATAGGTGTTGAGGTCATGTAGTGGGGATCGACCTAAGCATATAACCACTTGTTGGATATATTTATTTCTTGATCATTCAATATAAACAAGGCACGTGTTTCTTGTTTACTTGATATACTAGACGAATACCTGCACGCGGCGATTGTGTATCGTGTCAAATAATTATACTTGTGAACTTGTGATTCTGTTGTGACTCTTGATGCAATACTTAAGGGTTCAGTTTGCAGTTATTGCAAGAAAAATAATCTATGTGTTATAAATGTAAAATGTACAAGTTTAAGGATTAAAAATATATATAAATTATTAATTTAAAGGTGAATATTTTTACCATTTTTAGTCAAGAGTATAGTAATTGAGCTTTACTCATTATGTTTATAAGTTTTAAGAAAAAGAAGTTTCCTCTTTATATATAGTAGAGATTATACAAAACACAAGGATCTTATTGGTGTCTTTTTTAATTGCTTCCACTTTACTTTGATTCATATATTCTAATGTACTTTATATAATTTCCATGTAAAATCGTTTTATAAAAACATAAACACCAACACTCTATTAAAACTGATCAGTCATTTGATCAATTCGTTGAGCAACTTTTTGGATCTAACCATTCTGAGGAAAGACTAGCGACAGAGCATCTCTCCATTTCCAGAAGTCCATATCCAAAAAGGTTGATAAAGGGAAACAATTTGTTGATGTAGAGTCTAAGCTGGAAGAGCTCATTCCCTACATGGACTAGAGTGGATTTAATCAGCAGCTCTAGAGATACCTATTTACAATAACAAAGGCATAAGTGTACGACACTCTCGGGAGGAGATTTAGCTAATGAAGCAAGAAGAAAAAAGGATGCCTGACAAGAAAGCAGCTGAAGAAGCAGATACTAAGGCATTGGATGAAGTCAAACTCTCTTGGATGGCTACCCAACTAATGCTTCTTGAAAAATTCATTGCCAAGAAGAGAGCTGAGATGGAGGAAATCAGAGGTGATTATATGAAGTGTGTATCCTTCCGAATGAATCCTCATATGATCAATAAATCTCCTTTAAACTCGAGATGAATAAGAAAGCCACCATGACCATTACCAGAAACCAGGAAGTTAGAAACTTTGAAACTTACACCAATTTCACTATAGGAAGACTTGGGTTTCTAGAAATTCACGATATTGTAAAAAATCAGAGGCTTAAAGACTCCTCAACTGCTCAATAATCTTGCTCATATGTTTAAATGGGTAAGAAGCGTAATTGCAAAACTTAACATTCCTCCTCCACTTGAGCTACTCAAGCTTGGTATCCTTAAACCCTAGAAGAAGCAACCGAAGTGGGGAGAATCAAAGAAGTGGAAGAAGCCTTAATCCTCCAAAGGGTGTAATATGGGAAGATGGTGGGTGATCTCTAATACTGAGGCATGGGTGTTTTTCATAAATAGATACAATCAACTGTGCTTCCAAAGAGTGAATGAATTCCCTTATGCATATTGGTATGTGTTAAATCACATACCTTTTCTTTAAAAAAAAACGGACTCAAAAGACCAAAAACCGACCATAAATGCCAAATATATGCTTTTTTTGTGTTTATGTGTATGCAGGTAACGGATATGAGAAAAGGACAAAAAGAAAGACAAAACGGACAAAAACGAGCACGAGATCTGAAAGAGCGTGAAAAGCCAGAGCCGGGGATGATTTTCTACATGTTGGATCATGCCTAATGTAACCACTGTAAGAATTCCACTACATAATAAACTATATTATATTCTAATAAAGAGTACTTATCTTTTTTCTACATATAAATGTTTTTTTATTATTATTATCTGATCATAACTATTATCTAATGTGACGTAGCTCACATCCTCGATAAACTTGCTCACAAGCAACCCAACCTTAACTTATTTAATGTATATTCATATAAACATTTTTAAGTATAAAACTTTACGATACCTCATCTGCCACTTTACGTTAATTCGTTAACATACGTTTAAAATAAACATTTCTTAATAAATAAAGTTACCAAGAAACCTTAAATTATTATAACAACATATATGAATAACAAAACCTTAAAAATACTAAAATACAACTTATTTGAGTAATGTACAAGTCACTAAAACACAGAAACCCTAATTCCACAATAACTCCCAATACAAACCCTAATTTCATAAAACTATAATTTTATGTAATAAAATCACATACCCTAAATAATTTATATATGATTTTTATATGTACAAGTCCTTTAAACCAAAGTACAAGTCATTTAAGCATAAAACATAAATATTAATAAAAATACTATATTAACCTTGAAAATATTTATTTTAAATTAAAGCATATTGTACAACAAATTCATGCAATAATTTTTAAAATAAATTTATTAGACTTACTAAATATTAGTACAAGCCTTTAAACCCAATGTACAACCCTTCAATGCTTAAAACATTAAAATCTCATTTATATATTTTAAAACTTAATAAAAATTACACAAAATTTATATAACTTAAGGAGACATTAAAAATATATTTTTCCTATTTTCTAAACCCTAGTACAACTTTATTAAGCTCATGATACAACTCCTTAAAGCACAAAATCAATTTCTTTCCCTTTTAATTAGAAGTCGACATATATATATATATATATAAACAAAACCCTAAATATTTTTCTACTTAAATAACTACTTACACTAAACCCTAAACTAACTTAGTTACATCCTAAACCCTAGAGTACAACATGATATAGCCCATGGTACCACCCTACAAGGCTATTCGATCCTAATCCTTCAACCCTAGTTCGAATTCAACAATAAACAAACCAAACCAATTTCCTTCCAACTCCTAGGTACACTACTCACCATATATACCTTCCTTAGTCCCTCAAACCTCCACATCATCATGTCTCAAAATATCTAACAAAAGTAGGCTACTTGTATGGAGAGGGAACTTCCACATCACCTTTCTGTCCCCCTCCTTCCATGTGGCGCCCCAACAAATATGCCACATCTTCTTGTCTTCCTCACACCTCACAAGATACCTAGAAAAATCCATGGAAACCCTAATCTCATTTCCTATAAATTCGACACACACAATTCCAATTCCTCTCAAACCCATTCGACACAACTCCAATAGCCCACACCCTCAATAGCTACTTATCAAACACCCTCATACAAGCCTAAGAAAAACCCTAAGAAGCCTAGGAGGAAGGAGGAACACTTGTGTCCATTTCTAAGTCCAAATCGCCACATATATATCATATTCGAAAATAAATACAAGTAAGTGATTCAACCCTATTTCATTTCTTTTATATACTTCAATTTCTTCTAAAAATACTACTAAATAACTCCTAATAAAATCTAGGCCAAAAGCTACATGTTTCTTTTCCTTTTTCTTTTGTCGAACTAAACCTAGCGCACCCTAATTTCATTTATTCTTGCTTTACAAATCGAAGGACTATAAAATAGGTTAGATATAGATTAAACATGTTCATAATAACATTAACATGCAATAAAAACAAGGACCTAAACTCAGAAACCAAAAACGCAAACTATTTTCTTTTCTTTTCTTTCTGTCGCAACACATCCAGATCGCCCACCTTTGGACCACAAATTCGACCACCAAACGAACTTTAAAAATTCGGAAAATTTGCAAACTTAAAGATCACCTAGCTAACTAATTTTAGGAAAAAGAACGTTGTAAAATGGTCGAGTAATCGCAAAGATATTCGCGTCTCTTTTCTGCCTCATTTCTGCCACTCTAACGCATACCAAATTAATTCATTCGAGCCTCATAAGCTCGAATGACCAGCCCATAAGCTGTAAATAAGCCCTTAATAAGTTGAAAACAAAGTGTATAAAAGAGTCGTAAAAAGTCTCGCTTTTTCCCGTAACTTATAACGCATTTTAATAAAATAAGGACGTCGGGTGTAACGACCTAGGAGTCTCAAGGGTAATTTTTGCCAAAACTATAAATAGATTTATAATTAGGACCTAAGTGGCGGTCGACTTACAACTCAGGGGTAAAAAGTGTCAATTTCGAAACTATAGGGTAGAAACTGTCATTTGACCAAAGTTGAGGGGTAAAAATTGTAATTTTATAAAATTTCAGGGGTAAAAATTGTCATTCTACAAAAGTTCAGGGGTATAAACTGTCAATATGTAAAAGTATAGGGGTAAAAAGCGTAACTTTATATAATTAATATTATTAGAAATATATTTAAATATATTTATGATAAAAACTAATAAATAAAAATACATTATGTCGATAACGAACGAACGGAAACATAAAAATGAACAATAAGATAAAATCTTATCCAACTTTTGAAGAGACTTCATGTTGTCTCATTTTGAACATTTAATCAACAACCAAAAACGTTACGAAACGAATATTAAAACTTATATATTGGAATACGGTTACTGAAACTTGACATACCAACCCAGGTTGCGTGCCGGAGACGTTTATCAACTCTGTTTAACTTTGTTTTCCATCCAGACTATCAAGGTGAGTTCATAGTCCCACTTTTTATTACGTTTTTCCAAACTTGTGGGGAGATACATGCTATTAAACTGAACACAAGTATTTTCCTGATTGTTATTGCCTAAGTTAACTGTTGCCTATACATTTATATTTTGAAAAAGTCCCTCATATCATAAGCTATTAGTCACCTGCTGGGTGAGCGCGAATATAGTGAATAGATCTATTGGCCTGACGACCCATTTGTACTAGTCGGATGGATATCTTTGTGGTAGCCGGTTAGACAAATGCATTATATTTGAAATCTATGAGGAGTTTTTGGCAAACTCTCACTCGGGGGCAAACTACTTTCATTCTAATTATGTTAGTAGGATTGGAAACTGTCAACGCATTGCGTGTCATGAGGCTTAGTGCAATATACCGAACTGTGATATAACTGAATTCTTTTTATTTAGCTTGTGTTCAAACTGATTATAACTTTAAACGCTATGGATTCACTCAACCTTTGTGTTGACTTTTTAGCATGTTTATCTCAGGTAATTAAAAGACGGAACTTGGCACGGAGTGGCTGTGGACTTTATTCTTATAAAAGAGAATCCATTTTTTTATCATTCAAATGAATAATGTAACTTTTATAACGTATTTCCGAACTTTCCTCTAGGACCTATATTATGTACTCTGATTTAAATAATGAATGATAATAATTTTAATTAAAACGTCTCTTTTCGAGTCGTTTTCTATTTTCATGTCTGTGATACTTGAAGTAACACCCCAACTTATATTCCACTGCGTATTTCAAAAACGGGGGTGTTACACCTAAACCTAAAAATACCAAGCCGAACCTTAATGATAAATCATTTTCACCAAATGTCCAAAACCAATTTACACCATTAGTCCCTAAAATTTTGCAAAGTTGGTCCTAATTTAACTTTTTTTAAATCCTATTAATAAACTATCCGGATCAATCCTTTTAAAATAATCTTTAACCCAGCAAAGCCCAAAAACATAAAGCCCAGTCCAAAACCAGTAACCCGACCAAACCACTCCCTATACCCGAATACAACCCGAGTCAACCTTTTAAAACCCGGGTCAACAAAGGGATAAAAGTCACGTAAAACAGTTTGTACTGTTCACTTCCTCCTTTTACCCAACTCTCACATCCATCTCTTAACCCAACTTAAATCATTCACCCCTTCTAGAAAGAGCTGGCAAATCAGAGGAATGACACCATATTTTTCCACGCTGGCAAAATAGAGGCTATTGATTGGTGGATGCGATGTGGCACTCAATCCAAGGGTACGGATTAAAGATTATCATGACATAATGGATTGGATGGCTGTGATTAGAAGGACAAAACCCTAGAAGCACCCTCAACTGGCTATAAATAGGACCTCCTCTCAAGCACAATTCGTCTTCTTTTTTTCTAGTGTCTTGTATTAGCTTATTTTAGTGTAATTTTCAGCTTATTGTCTTTTAAATTCTGTCTTTATTTCAAGTATTGTAATAATTTTAAAGTTTAAATAAAATTCAGTTTATTTTATTTCATTGTATCTCTTACTTTATTGCTTAAAATGTTGTCTTATGGTTGAAATAAGCTGTTAATAAGCTCTATTACCTTCATTTATGCTCAAATAAGCTTAAGTTGGATGATAAGCTAGATTTGGACGGGCTTTAGGGTCTTACCAGCTTATCATTTGATAAGCTGGAGCTAGTAGAGTAGCTCCTCGAGCTTATTTGGTCCTTGTTGAGCTAGGACCAAGGTAATTTCCATTTTAGCTGAATTCTGCTTATTGCTTTAATTCTGCTTATTATATGCTTATTTGCTTGTTACTTGTTTTTATCTGCTTATTATTGTCTAAGTATTGCTTTTATTTGCTTATTTATAGTTTTAAATTCATTAGCTTAAGTTTTTATCAAAACTCATAAAAAAATCCAAGAATATGTCTTATGGTTCTAGCTTATTACTTAGTGCTTACTATCTGTCTTAATCTGTTTTCTATAAACTTAATAGTCATGTTATAAGTTTGTGTCTAAATTTGCGCAAGTTTTCTTGTCTTAAATCTGTTTTAAAAGAAAATCTGAAAGTTAAAGGAGTGTTTGGATTTAAGTTTTAGCAACAGTCAAAATCTGTTTTCATTTGTTTTGGTCATTAGTCCATTTTCAATTAGCTTTAATTTAGCTTTATTAGTAGTTTTAAATCAGTTTTTGTAACAACCCCAAATTCAGATCGCAGCGGAAATAATATCTGGGGTGCTACTTATTTGGATCATAACACAAGTAATAGAGAACGTTAAATAAAGGCCCTTGTAAGTGTCTATCCCGAGACACTCGTGTTTCGACATGTTATACGCTCGCATTTGGTTTACCTGGCCAAACCGAACGGGGGTGTCATCCCCAATAGATCTATTTATAGCATTCGTGCTTCTCAAGTGGAGTTGACGGTTCATGAGTTTGGGCATGAAGGGGATACAATGCTTAGGCTAATCGTTGCATAATAGTTTGATAAAACATGAGTATAGTGTTGGTCCTTGAAAAGCGTTTTGCATGTTTCTCACCCCAAGTAGTTTAAAATGAGTAATAAAGTAATAGTGGGGCTATGACTCACCTTGAGCGTAACTGGCAAGGTGAAATATGAAATCTAGTAAGTTATGGGTACGGCTCCAACACACGACCTGTATAATAGTGAAGTCTGAGATTTTGATAGTTTTGGCTCAATACGAATCATGAGTGTGAAAATGAGTAACAGATAACGATTTGGTTTGTGATATGTGTGTTTGATATGCTTAAAATGCTTAAAGTTCAAAAATAATATTATATATAATATTATCTTGTTTTTATGTTATTGATTCCATAATTATCATTTCCTCAAATGTCGTCGAATAAAACATTAAGTAAATCGTTTAAAAGTTCGTTATAATTATATAAACGTAACAAAAGTAAACATATTGAAACGAATGATAAAATGCACGTGCTTGAATAAGAAAAGGTAAAATATAAAATAAAAATGAATGTGGAATAAAGTTACTGTTCAGTCGTTGGTCTTATACAGATTTTATATTTTTAACCCTAACGGAGTAACTTTTGCACCGTTAGTCCTTGGTTAGTATATGTTACATATTAAGTCCAACAAAGTTCCAAAGTGACATTTTTATACTTCTGGTTACTGTTTTAACAATTCCCACCCTTACTTTACTGCTTTGGCAGTTTAGAACATAAGTTTGTGAGATTTACACTTTTAACCCGATTTGACCAATATTTTGCAAAACAAGTCTAAATTTCACAAAAGTTGCTTATAAAGTTTTCAGAGAGTTTCTATAATTAAAACATAAGTTTTACATAATTGAAATGCGGAAAGCAAGGCCCATAATAGTTTTAAGTTGTCCCATAGTACAAAAACGTTGGTCATGAGTGTTATGTGTACACTCCAAAAGTGTGCCTATGCCCCTGCCACGCTCTGCCTTGCATCATCATATATCAACAATTAAACACTTGAGAAAACATGCTAAAAGTGTCAACATAAAGGTTGGTGAGTTCATAGGTTTATATAAAGCAGTAAAGTTGGACCATAATTGAAGCATGTGACCATCACAATGATGACACATCAATATAAATGTCTATTACGCTAGCACTAAGTTCATGCAACATGTAACACCCCCGTTTTCGATATACGCAGCGAAATATAAGTTTGGGGTGTTACTTCATGGTTCACAGTCATGAGAATAGAAAACGACTCGAAAAGAGACGTTTTTAAATAAAAATTGTTATGATTCATTTATTTAAATCAGAGTACATAATATAGGTCCCAGAGGGAGGTTCGGAAAATATGTTATAAAAGATACATTATTCATTGAATGATAACAAAGTGGACACTCTTATTATAAAAAGAAAGTCCACAGCCACTCCGTGCCGATAGCCATACTCCTAGTTACCTGAGATAAACATGCTTAAAAAGTCAACACAAAGGTTGAGTGAATCTATAGTGTTTGAAGTAATAATCAATTTTGAACACAAGATAAATAGTAAAGAAATCAGTTCAATCATAGTTCGGTATATTGCACTAAACCTCATGACACGCAATGCGTTGACAGTACGGCTACCACGAAGATATCCATCCGATTAGTACAAATGGGTCGTCAGGCCAATAGATCTATTCACTATATTCGCGCTCACCCTGCGGGTGACTAATGGTGCATGATATGAGGGTCTTTCAATAATAAATACAATCATAATAAGGGACAGTTAGCCTAGTGCAATAACAATCAGGAAAATACTTGTGTTCGGTTTGATAGCATGTATCTCCCCACATATTTGGAAAACATGTAAAGAAAAGTGGGACTATAAACTCACCTGAACAGTCTGGATGGAAAACAAAGTTAAACAAAGTTGATAAACGTCTCCGGCTCGCAACCTGGGTTGGTATGTCAAGTTTTTAGTAACCGTTTCTGAATATATAAGTTTTTATTATTCGTTTCGTAACGTTTTCGGTAAATGTTAAATTGAAGACAACATGAAGTCTCTTCAAAAGTTGGATTTTATCTTATTGTTCGTTTTTATGTTTTTCGTTCGTTCGTTTATTCGTTGAATATATCTCGTTTGTTGGTTATCGATAAAAACGTATTACGTTTACTAATTTCTATTAAATCGGAAATAATAATATTAACATTTATAAAATGTTATGTTTTTATCCCTAAAGTTTCATATATTGACAGTTTATACCCTGAACTTTGAAAAATGACAACTTCTACCCTTTTGTTTCTAAAATGACATTTTCTACCCTTGAGTTATAAATCGACATCAAATTAATCCTAAGTCATAAAATTAGGTAGAGTTTTGTTAAAAACAACCCTTAAAGTATTTTAGTTATTACACCCATGGTCCTTAGTTTGTATAAATACGTGTTTCAAAAATTCGGGAAAGGCAAGACTCATTATGGTTCTTTTATAAAAGTCATAATTAAATTTCCTAATAGCTTATTCAATACTTATAGCTTATTACCTGTGATTATTATCTCGAAAATATTAAAAATAGGGCATATGAAATTAGTGACAAAGGGAGAGTTTTGGACTCGAATTTCTTAGTGAAAAATAAGTCTTTTGGCGAGTTTCTTTTTCCTATGTGGAGTTAACTGGATGATCTCATTTTCTACCAAGTTTCGTTGTTTTTGAAGATCATTTGATAGTCGAATTAAATTACTAAAGTCGATCGGGTGAAATAAAAATTTGACGAAGTCTAGAAAAATTGTTTTTGGGTCCAGCGATAGGGTGAACTTTTGAGGCTAATAACTTTTAACTCGTTCAACCTTTTCACATGATTCTTTCTCCTAAATTAAGTTAGCTAGGTGTTCCTTATCGTGCCAAAAACTTAGAATTTTTAGAGACTGTTTAGGGTTCGAAAAATAGGTCTAAAGTTGGGTTGATGGAATGAAAAACTTAAAAAAAAGAAACTGAAGATATTGGTTTTTTAGTTTCTAGAGATAAAGGTCAAATTGTTGGAGCTCGATAACTTGATGAAAACTCAATCATTTTTCATGGTTCTTTTTCCTATAGTTAGACAGCTAGGTGGTCTTCATCGTGACAAAAATCTAGAATTTTTAGTGGTCGTTTAGGGGTCGAAAAATAAGTCCAAAGTTGGGCGTTTTTATTAAAGTGCTGTTCGGATTTTGAAGAAAAACACCATCTTTTATGCGTTTTCATGACTCAAGGTCTAAAGAGTTTTTTAAGAAAACGTCGTTCCGGACAACTTTCGTGTTTTAACTTTTCGACGAAAAGGACCAGAAAGGCCTTGTTTTGCGTGATTTCGTATTCTGTATCAGAATGTATTTACAGATTTTTGGAAATTTCGATTTGCCATAACTTTTGACTCGTTTACTCGTTTTAGGTGATTCAAATTGCTAAATCTTCGTTTTAATTTTGTCTACAAGAATATGTAAACTACTAAATCTCTGTGTGGTCGGTATAGTAAGAATTTTTAATAAGAAAGCCTATTATTTATAAACTTAAGTTAGCATACAATTTCTTATAACTTATATTTTAATGATCTTTGACTTAGCATGCTATTAGAGTTTGATTAGTGACGTATTTAGGAGTATTTAAAGTATATGAAAGTAATGAAAAAGAGTTAGATTTACTTACTTTGATATGTGCTCGAATAAGTGATATATAAGACGTATGGACTCGGTTTGGAGCACTATTAATTCTCCCTCCTTCTAGGCTTCCTCAATACTATTTCTTAATCATATATGGGGCTGTTTGATCAGTAATGAAGTGGGGAGTGGCTGTTTAGGTTTGGTTTGATGGATATGGGAAGAAAATGGTTATACTTAGGTCAAATTTATAGGGAGAAAGGATTAGGATTTCTGAAAATGGAGATGTGTCTTAATGTTGGTGAGGACAAGTGTGAGGAGGGGGGATGTTGGACGTGTGGTTTTGGAGAGGGGTGATGTGTCTTGTCTAAAATCCATACAAGTTCCCTACTTGGTGATGTCATGGTGATGGAGGAGGAGGGAACTAAGGGAGGAATATATGGGAATGGTTCTACTTGACAAATTAAATTGGTTATTGTCTAGTTAGGGGTTCAAACTAAGGAGGGGGAAAATGGCCGAATAGGCTTGTTGTGGTGGTATTTTGGCTATAAGGATTTGTACTTAAGGTTACTTAGTTAGTTTCCTAGGGTTTAGTTTAAGTAGGTATTAGTTAAAAAAATAATTAAGGTTACTTATATTTATACTATGTCGAATTCTAATTTAAAGGAAAGATATTGGTTTTTTGCTTTAAAGTGTTGTACCTTAAGCTTAATATAGTTGTACTTAAGGTTTATAAATATAGAAATTATAATTTTAATGTTTCCTTATGTTATATAATTTTTATATAACTTTTATTATGTTTAAAATGTATATAAATGGGATTTTAAGATTTTGTGCTTTAGAAACTTGTACATTGGGTTTAGAGACTTGTTCTTATATTTAGTGAGTTTAGAAAAATTAATCTTTTAAGGTTTATGTATGAAAACTTGGAATTTGTGCTTTAAAATAATTTATATTTAAGATTTTTAATAAGGTTTTTATAAATATTTGGTTTTTATGTATAAAAGACTTGTACCTTGGCTTAAATGATTTGTACATTAATATTTTGTAAAAATCTCATGCAAATAAATTAAGATTTGTAAATTTAGTTCATAAAATCAAAGTTTAAATATAATTAGGGTTTTACCGAGAGTTATTATGGAATTAGGGTTTCTGTGCTTTAGTGACTTGTACATTACTCAAATAAATTGTACTTTAATATTTCTAGGGTTTCGTTATCTTCGCATGTTGCTATGGTAGTTTAGGATTTTCATAAAAACTCTCATTAGTCAAGAAACGTTTAGTTTTAAACGTACGTTAACGAAATAACGTAAAGTGGTAAATGGGATCTCATAAAGTTTTAGGATAAAGATGTTTATATAGTTAAATACTAAATCAGTCAAGGTTGAGTTGCGAGCACGTTTATCGAGGATGTGATCTACATAGGATAATAGTTAAAATAAATAAAAAAAAAATTACACGTAGAAAAGGATAAGTTTTTCTATAAGATAGTTTATTATAAAGTGAGATTTTCATAGTGGTTACACAACCGAAGCTTGACAATGTGCATGCTCTAGAAGCACGTTAAATAAAGGCCCGTGTAAGTGTCTATCCCGAGACACTCGTGTTTCGACATGTTATACGCTCGTATTTGGTCTACATGGCCAAACTGAACGGGGGTGTCATCCCCAATAGATCTATTTATAGCATTCGTGCTTCCCAAGTGGAATTGACGGTTCATGAATTTGGGCATGAAGGGGATACAATGCTTAGGCTAATCGTTGCGTAATAGTTTGATAAAACATGAGTATAGTGTTGGTCCATGAAAAGTGTTTTGCATGTTTCTCACCCCAAGTAGTTTAAAATGAGTAATAAAGTAATAGTGGGGCTATGACTCACCTTGAGCGTAACTGGCAAGGTGAAATATGAAATCTAGAAAGTTATGGGAACGGCTCCAACACACGACCTGTATAATAGTGAAGTCTGAGATTTTGACAGTTTTTGCTCAATACAAAGCATTAGTTTGAAAATGAGTAACGGATAACGATTTGGTTTGTGATATGTGTGTTTGATATGCTTAAAATGCTTAAAGTTTAAAAATATTATTATATATAATATTATCTTGTTTTTATGTTATTGATTCCATAATTATCATTTCCTCGAATGATGTCGAATAAAACATTAAGTAAATCGTTTAAAAGTTCGTTATAATTATATAAACGTAACAAAAGTAAACATATTGAAACGAATAATAAAATGCACATGCTTGAATGAGACAAGGTAAAATATAAAATAAAAATGAATGTGGAATAAAGTTACTGTTCAGTCATTTGTCTTATACAGATTTTACATTTTTAACCCTAACGGAGTAACTTTTGCACCGTTAGTCCTTGGTTAGTATATGTTACATATTTAGTCCAACAAAGTTCCAAAGTGACATTTTTAAACTTCTGGTTACTGTTTTAACAATTTCCACCCTTAGTTTACTGTTTTGGCAGCTTAGAACATAAGTTTGTGAGATTTACACTTTTAACCCGATTTGTCCAGTATTTTGAAAAACAAGTCCAAATTTCACAAAAGTTTCTTATAAAGTTTTCCGAGAGTTTCTATAGTTTCAAAAAGCTTATTTGAGTTGTAAAAACAGCTTATTATCAATTAGAGCTTTATTAAGTGCTTATTAAGCGGTAAATGGGCTTTAACGAGTTAACAAAGACCCATTAACGAATATGGATCCGTTGGGTTTAAAATGGTTTTAGGCTTATTAAATGGTCTTAAAAACATAATGAAATTGCTTATAAGTACTGCTTATTGCATTAGCTTAATGGGCCGCTTATGGATAAAAAAGCCCATTCGATAAATAATAAGGGTTTGTAACTGTGTTCGAGTAGCATTAGATTTGGAGGTTAAAAAGGGCTTTTATGAGCTTATCATGAGGGATTATCTGTATAGCTTATTAGATGAGATAGTAGAGAATTAGTTTGAGAAATAAAAACAATATGTTGCGTGTATGTATTCGATTGTACAAGGTCGTTTCTAAGTCGAGTAATTCAATTGGTCCCAAAAAGAAATATAACTTTATAATGTGTGGTATGAATTTAAACGATGCAACAAATGAAAAAATGGGTCTCGAAATGCATTGTAACGTGAAAGTAATTGTTGAGCAAATATGTAACTCGTAAAATCTAGCCATCCATAATTAGGAGGTCAAAATGCAAACGTAAAATAAATACAAGAAAGGAAATAATACGTAGAAAGTAAATATAGATCGAATGGAGTAATAATAGATGCATGAAATGAAGAAAATGTGTAATAAGGTAGGAAATGAGTTCGAAGGAACTTACTACACCCAAATGGTGGTGTGTTATACGTTTAGAATGGATTAGAACGCCTATGGATTGCAAGTATGATCAGAAGGGCATCGAATGATGCTCGAATGAGTTGGAAATGAGCTCAAATAATTATGGAAAGGAACCTTGTGCTTGGGGAGAGTCTTGGCAGTGAGTAAAACATCCAGGAGAAGTGTAAGAAGTTGTGTTTAAGTGTGAATGAGCAAGTATGCATGTGTATCGTATATATGGATGAATGTATATAAGTTTATATAGTTTAATATTGATCAAGTGGTGAGATTTTATTCCTTTTGCAGAGATTTGTTGAGATACTTGGAGGATATGGTGAGGTCATGATTGAGTATGAAGGTATTAGGAGGAGGGTTTGCTTGTTTAGTTCGGTTATGTACATGTTGTGTATATATATGTATCGTATGACATTTTAATGGGTCCAAAATGAATTCTAACGTGACCAATAACTTAAAAACGATTAGGAATGATTCCATGAACTCTCATTTGACTAAAAATAATCAAAGACATAGGTTAAAATTTGTTTTGTCGCATTTGGTTAATTTTTGCCCGATTAGTACTTGTTTCGAATGGGATTCACTTTGGGTCTCGTTCAATGGTTAAACCTTTGAGTTAAGAGGTGAGGTTGGTCAAACCTGGTTCCTTAATGTATGAGGATTCGATCTATGTAAAATGTTTTATAAGTTATGTGTCGAATTTAAAAGAAATCAAGGTCAAGTGATGGTATATCGAACCGCATGAAATATGAGAAAAAAAATGTTGGGTTGGGCTGTTTGAATAGTAACATGCTCACAAGTTGGGCCAGAAATAGTGATATGGTCCGTTTGGTTGTTTATTAGAAATATTTATTTTTGGTGGTCCGTGTGTGAGCTCGTTCCAATGTATTGTATCACGTATCAATGTGTTTGAGTTATCGTAGTGTGATAACGTAATTAAATGAGATAACCTCTCATTAATAGATGTCAGAAAATAAATAGTGCGCATTTTTTGATAAAGTAATAATTGTTCTTAAAATGGAAATTTACCATTTGTTACAGTTTTAAGCATTTTTACATAGATTTGTAGGTTTTGTTTAAGTTTTCAAATTTGCATAGTTCAAATCTATCTTAATTAGCTTATTTTGATAAATTTGTCAAAAGTACTTTTTATGAGTTGTTTTTTATTCATAATATGCATGTTTCCATAGTTTAGTTAAGTGTCAAAAGTTTTTAAGTCTTATAAGTAAGTCTGCTAGTTTTGTCAAAAAGTTTCAAAAAGCCAAAAACAAGTCTGAGTAGTCTGTTTATCAGCTTATTTTTAAGCTTATTTTTAATTCAAAGTGTGTGAAAATTATTTTCTGTGTTCTTTGGTTGGTATTCTATGTTGTTTTAGAGTTTTTAGCTTAATTCATTAGCTTATTGAAGCTTATTTTTAGTGTCAAAAGTAGCCTCTCAGGCCTGCAAGTTTAAAAAAAAATCCAAAAATATAGTCTGAGTAGCAGTTTTCATTAGCTTGTTTCTAAGGTCAAAATAAGTCCAAATTGCCTTAAACAATGGCAAAAACCCCAAAACAAGAAATTAACGACAATTCACAGCAAACATGTCACATGTGGTCTAGGTTTTCATCGGCTTTGCATATCACACATAATGATACAATAACATTATGAACATAAAAAGGTGTTGGCTAATTCCATGGACAAACATGCATGTATTTTCCATGGAAACAAAATTAACAACAAGAATTTAAAGAATTAGCCAACGAAACGAGGAAAATAATTAACAATAATTAAAACCCCGATAGGTACACGTGTCAAATGGCCTTAGGTTCATAACCCACTGATATTAGAACCTTCTAATTATCATTTTACCACAGAAAATTAAGCCATAGGGGCTGATTTGAAATTGTTTCATAAATCGATCAAAATAGTGCATTTTAGGCCATTTTACACGTACCGGACAAGTATACCAATTAAAATATGTGTAATAAATGGCTATAAGATCAAAAATCACAGATCATAAGACCCCTCATGGGTCATTGATATAAAAAAATAGAGCCCTAGGGGCAGTTTCAAAAATCATCAAAAAACACCCGATTTAGCCATTTTTCCGCATACTCGATAATCATATGGCACATATGATGGCTCGTGATACCACTATAGGTGATGATAGATATAAATAACATATTATAAATAAATAACTGCAGCGGAAGATCACCTATTAACGGATCCATATAGCCATCTGATCAATCACTAATTAATATAATAAATATCACAATTATATACCTTTGAAGCGGGTTTCACCACCAACACCAACGCCACGATTGGATGTAAGAAATGAAAGATCAATAAGGTTGATCTTCCCTTATGTGTGAAACATACTACACGTCACGGATCACCACTTGATGCTAGTCTTGACCTTATAACACGCGATCTAGCCTTGAACTACACTAGAATAAGGTTAGATGGGATCAAAAACCACAAACCCTAATATAAGAGTGTTTAATTTTGTGGTTTTTGGGGAGAGGAAGGAGGAGAGACATTTGGTAAGTTGTTATTATAATTGATAACATTAATTAACCAAATCAATTGGAGGTTATAAGAAATAATGTTACACTTAACCCCTTGCTATTTTCCTTCTTGTTTCCCACCATGGCCGGCCATATGGGGGCCCTAAATGGGCTTGCCCATTTGTTGGTCCAATCTAATAAACTAAGTACTAGCTTAGTTATTAGTAGCCCGTTATTGATCCCGAGTTACGAAGGTTAAATATAACGTAAATATGATAGATACGATATATTAAATGGTGTCTCTGTGTATAAGTGTATGACCCCATAGGCTCACATATGTCTAGCCATATAATTATTTATTATGATACAAGCATACTTCAACACGTTTGTCTATTAACGTATGCCCTTCGGCTTATGCAATGCTTTGGGCACGTTCCAAAGGTGAATGATGGCCATTTTTCATAATATGATCGAGAAAACAATGGAAGTTTTTATGGATGATTTTTCAGTTTATGAAAATTCTTTTACGTCTTGCCTCTCCCATTTAGACAAAATGCTTAAACGGTGTGAAGACACCAACTTAGTTCTAAATTGGGAGAAGTGCCACTTCATGGTTAAAGAGGGCATTGTCCTCGGCCATAAGATTTCCAAATCTGGGATTGAGGTCGATCGAGCTAAAGTCAATGTTATCGCTAAGCTAACTCATCCCACCACCATTTTTACCGTAAATTTATTCAAGATTTTTCTAAAATCGCCTGGCTATTGACCCACCTTCTAGAAAAATATACTCCATTTTTCTTCTCTAAAGAATGCATCGAAGCATTTGAAATTCTTAAGAAGAAATTAACGGAAGCACCGATTTTAGTTGCCCCCGATTGGGACTTGCCCTTTGAAATTATGTGTGATGCTAGTGATTTTGCTATTGGGGCTGTCCTAGGGCAACGTAAGACCAAATATTTTTAGCCGATACACTATGCGAGTAAGACGATGACCGATGCCCAATCTCATTATACCACTACTGAAAAAGAGTTATTAACCGTCGTCTATGCTTTTGAGAAATTTAGACCTTATCTAATCTTATCAAAGACCATAGTGTATACGGATCATTCAGCTCTTAAGTATCTCCTAGCTAAGCAAGATGCTAAGCCGAGATTGCTTCGATGGATCCTCCTTCTCCAAGAATTTGATGTCATTATTCGTGATAAAAAGGAGTGGAGAATCTTGCCGCCGAGCATTTGTCTAGACTAGAAAATCCTCATCAAGGTGTTCTCGAGAAAAAGGAAATTACCGAAACATTTCCTCTCGAGACACTCGGAATGATATCACTTAAAAGTGATTCTAATACCCCATGGTTTGCCGATTTTGCAAATTACCATGCGGGGAATTTTATTGTGAAAGGGATGTCGTCCTAACAAAAGAAGAAATTCTTTAAGGACGTAAAACATTATTTTTGGGACGACCCCTATTTGGTTAAGATTTGTGCGGATCAAGTAATTAGACGATGTGTTCACGGCCAAGAAGCCGTTGATATCCTCACGGCTTGCCATAATGGACCCACCGGGGGACATCATGGTGCCAACTACACCACTAAGAAAGTATTTGATTTCAGTTTTTATTGGCCGACTATTTACCGTGATGCCCACGACTTGGTAAAGTCATGTGACTCTTGCCAACGTCAAGGAAAAATCTCGCAAAAGGATGCAATGCCTCAAAATGCAATCCAAGTTTGCGAGATCTATGACGTTTGGGGCATCGATTTTATGGGTCTGTTCCCGTCTTCTCGAGGGAACAAGTATATTCTCTTGGCCGTCGATTATTTGTCAAAATGGGTTAAAGCAAAGGCGCTCCTCACTAACGACGCCCGAGTTGTTGTGAAATTTTTGAAGAGTCTATTTTCCCGATTTGGAACTCCTCCTGCTATTATAATTGATCGCATACTCATTTTTGTAATGATCAATTTGTGAAAGTTATGCTTAAATATGGAGTTACTCACCATCTTTCTACCGCGTATCACCTGCAGATGAGCGGACAAGTTGAGGTTTCCAATCGTGGTTTAAAACGTATTTTAGAAAGGACCGTAGGTGAAAATCGGGCCTCATGGGCCGATAAGTTAGATGATGCACTGTGGGCCTTCCGTACCGCCTTCAAAACACCCATTGGGTGCACCCCTTATAAGTTAGTTTACAGAAAGGCTTGTCATCTCCCCATAGAGCTTGAACATAAGGCCTATTGGGCCTTGAAAGATTGAAATTTTTACCTTCAGACCGCGGATGATCACCGAAAAATTCAAATGAATGAGTTAAATGAACTTAGGGATCCAGCCTATGAGAACTCTTTGATCTACAAAGAGAAAACGAAGAAGATTCACGACTCTAAAATTAAGAACCGCGTCTTTAACATTGGTGATCGAGTCCTTCTTTTCAATTCTCGATTAAAGATTTTCTCGGACAAGCTAAAAACCCGTTGGTCCGGGCCGTTCACCGTTGCTCAAGTTTTCCCTTATGGAACTGTCAAGTTATCTCAACCCGACGGCCTCAAATTCAAGGTGAACGGTCATAGACTCAAACACTATTTTGGAGGGGACATACCATCCATGGTTGTCCCGGATCTCCAAACCTTCCCCATGAACAATTAAATTTGGGGCGAGTCAAGCTAAATGACTCGATAATAAAAAAGCGCTTCTCGGGAGGCAACCCGTGTTTCTATCTTCTTTCTATTTTCTAATAAGTGTAACGTGATGAGGCCCACCTCTTCCAGTTCTCGTATTTCGTGGTTGTTGTTTTATGTCCAGGATTTGCCAGAATTATGAAGACTCTCATGCTCGTGGTTTTGTCTTTCATCCACTCGAGTTTCATCCTTCAGTGATTATTGGGAAATCCGATATCCTAAATCTTATCGATTAATGTTTATCTATTAGCATAATTAATAAACGGCTTTAGATTTGCATAAGAGGACCCTTATTTCAAAACATTGAAGACAATGTCTCGTTTTAGTCTAGGGGGTAATCTTTCGATTTGATTTTACCTTGCATTTTGCCTTATACTCTCGCAACCCCGTTTTTCCTCCAAAATTCCAAAAAATGAAAAAATTTAAAAAATTTTGAAAAAATATAATAAGTGTTTTGACACATTGTTGACTTTCCGTTGGTGAGAGTAGGAATAAAATATTGACTTGATCGAGCGTGTTGAGCTCTAGCTTGTACCCTTAACCTTTATAATTGAAAAGTTGTGCTAGTCTCTTATACAAGAAGCTATAAAATGCGAATTCTAGCAAGAATTTGCAAGTTTCCATAATTGACTTTAAATATGTGCAGCTTGATTTTATTCGACTAAGCATTCACGGATCTTATTATTTAGGATTTTGAATTTGCGAAGAACGAAAAATGATAGAGTTAAATATAAGTTAGATGCTAAGCGTGGAGTAGTTGGATCTCTTTAGAGCTCGTAGAGGTTAATTGTGGCTTTTTGCTCCCATCAGCTAAATAAAAACAAAAATAAAAATCTTCAAATAATTAAAGGTGCACGGTTTTGGCGATAATTAGTTTTTACTTCTTCTTTATAGAATTCTTGCTTATGAAAGTTGGGTACACATCAAGGTACTGCCAGCGTTACGGGGAAATAATACAACGGATTCCTGATAGTACGTGCTATTGTTTCGGATGTTGAAAGACCGTAGGACTCGGGATTTGGCACCCCCGTTGACATGGTTGTTCAAAAGGTTGAAGTAAATAATAATAATCCAAAGCCATAAAAGTTTTCTGTTTCCTGACGGTTCGCTCCCGTTGACTCAAACTTCAAAAAGGCAGAGGAAATTCCCAAGGTCATAATAGGCTACTGTTTCTTGATGGTTCACTCCCATTGTTGCAGTTGTTATAAAGGGCCGAGGGCTAATGTGCTTAATAATGT
The DNA here is from genome assembly GCA_021014915.2 of Artemisia tridentata subsp. tridentata. Classification (NCBI taxonomy): domain Eukaryota; kingdom Viridiplantae; phylum Streptophyta; class Magnoliopsida; order Asterales; family Asteraceae; genus Artemisia; species Artemisia tridentata. The sequence continues at coordinate 272,721,895 of CP139505.1, read as the reverse complement.
TAATAATGCCAAATTCCGACTCCGGGAATATCCTAATAAAGCATCTGTCTCTGGATTGGTAGATGAGTTGTTTCGGTCGAAATAAAAAGGATATCCCTTAAATCATGTAAAATTAGGACCTTGATGTGGACCTCATTTTTATGGGCAACGGTTCTCGAGGGAAGGATTTTAAACTAGTTAGCGTCTAAACTTGGTGCCTTTATCGGACTAAAAATCTATGGAAACAAGAAAAGCTCGTTTTTAATAAAATACTTAGAGAAAATAGGAATAAGGGAGCAAGAAGTAGTTGTGCGCACACATTTAGCTTCTATGGGTAGTGTTAGCATCTAACTTGTATTTAACAATGATTTCCTTTTTTAAGCTTGGTTTGGGGACGATGAATTTTATCCGAATGGACGCTTTTTCATGAAAAGTGCTTCTTACTCCGTGATCCTAAAAGTTATTTATTAAATAATAAAAGTCAATATCCCGTCATAAAAAGAAAAATACAAAAAGATATTATACATAATAAAATGGTCAAATGGGGCATTTTTATAACTATTGATTTCTTAATCTCTTTTGAGGAACATTTTGCTACTTTTCAAAATTTTTAGTAAAAAGAGGTTTGAAATTTTTGGTTTTAAAAGCGTGATGTGATGACATTGCTTGAGGACACGACAATACCTTAGTCTGTGGGATTTTGCTATGTGTTAAATCACATACCTTTTCTTTATAAAAAAAGGACTTAAAACACAAAAAAACCGACCATAAATGCCAAATATATGCTTGTTTTTGTGTTTGTGTATGTGCAGGTAATGGATATGAGAAAAGGACAAAAGGAAAGACAAAGGGGACAAAAACGAGCACGAGATTGGAAAGAGCGTGAAAAGTCGGAGCTGGGGATGATTTTCTACATGTTGGATCATGACTAAACCTAAAAATACCAAGCCGAACCTTAATGATAAATCATTTTCACCAAATGTCCAAAACCAATTTACACCATTAGTCCCTAAAATTTTGCAAAGTTGGTCTTAATTTAACTTTGTTAAAATCCTATTAATAAACTATCCGGATCAATCTTTTATAATAATCCTTAACCCAGCCAAGCCCAGTCCAAAACCAATAACCCGACCAGCCCACTTCCTATACCCGCATACAACCCGAGTCAACCTTTTAAAACTCGGGTCAACAAAGGGATAAAAGGGTAAAACAGTTTGTACTGTTCAACATCTTCCTCCTTTTACCCAACTCTCTCATCCATCAATTAACCCAACTTAAATCATTCACCCCTTCTAGAAAGAGCTAACAAAGCAGAGGAATGACACCATATTTGGTCCACGCCGGCAAAATAGAGGCTATTGATTTGTGGATACGTTGTGGCACTCAATCCAAGGGTACGGATTAAAGATTATAACGACATAATGGATTGGATGGCTGTGATTAGAAGGACGAAACTCTAGAAGCTCCCACAACTATCTATAAATAGGACCTCCTCTCAAGCACAATTCGTCTTCTTTATTTCTAGTGTCTTGTATTAGCTTATTTTAGTGTAATTTTCAGCTTATTGTCTTTTAAATTCGGTATTTATTTCAAGTATTGTAATAATTTTAAAGTTTAAATAAAATTCAGTTTATTTTATTTCATTGTATCTCTTACTTTATTGCTTAAAATGCTATCTTATGGTTGAAATAAGCTGTTAATAAGCTCTATTACCTTCACTTATGCTCAAATAGGCTTTTCAATAGCTTGTTTTGAGTATTGAGTAGCTTTAATTTGAATTTGAAAACAGTTTTGTTTGGAAATTCAGTTCTAATTAAAAAATAAGCTTAAGTTGGATGATAAGCCATATTTGGACGGGCTTTAGGGTCTTACCAGCTTATCATTTGATAAGCTGGAGCTTGTAGAGTAGCTCCTCGAGCTTATTTGGTCTTTGTTGAGCTAGGACCAACGTAATTTCCATTTTAGCTTAATTATGCTTATTGCTTTAATTCTGCTTATTATATGCTTATTTGCTTATTACTTGTTTTTATCTGCTTATTATTGTCTAAGTATTGCTTTTATTTGCTTATTTGTAGTTTTAAATTCATTAGCTTAAGTTTTTATAAAAATTCATAAAAAAATCCAAAAATATGTCTTATGGTTCTAGCTTATTTCTTAGTGCTTATTAAATGTCTTAATCTGTTTTCTATAAACTTAATAGTCATATTATAAGTTTGTGCCTAAATTTGTGCAAGTTTTCTTGTCTTAAATCTGCTTTAAAAGCAAATCTGAAAGTTAAAGGAGTGTTTGGATTTAGGTTTTAGCAACAGTCAAAATCTGTTTTCATTTGTTTTGGTCATTTGTTGGGAATGCTTAAAGGAACGATCATTATCGAGTCAACGAGTCTTGTAATATGGTCATGTAATAGCTCGTTAGAATTGGAAAAATATAGTCTACATGATAGTAGAAGTGTGCCGTCTAGTTTAGTCTTAGTATTTACGTTAATGTTGAAATAGTGAAATATGTAAAGACGGCACACTTCCCTTATCTCATATCATGGAGGACTATATATACGTAAACCTCTCATTTGAGAGTTGCGAATGGTGAATGGAAAAGAGAAACTCTCTCTCATTTCTTACTTGTTCTTTCTCTCTCTAAACATGTCTTTCTCTCTCTAACATATTATATGTGTGTGAATTGATCTAAAAAGGGTAACCTACAAGTGGTATCAAGAGCCAAACAAAGATTTAGGAGAAATTTTTTTGGATCGTTACTGTTCATCAGACGCTTTCTTCGAGTTTTTGTCCGATTTCTTCGACTTTGTCAGATTTCTTCAAGTTTGAAGTTATCTGATAAGATCCTTCGACTTTGGTTAAGATCCTCCGAGTTTCTAGTCTTCGACTTTGTGCAAATTTCTCCGAGTTTGGTGCATTTTGTACAATCCTTCGAGTTTCTTTGGATTCTCCGAGTTTGTGAGTTTCTTTGGATCCTTCGAGTTTAGCATCCTCCAGTTTGTGAGTTAACATCCTCCAAGTTTGTGGGTTAAGGAATCCTCCGAATTTCTTAAGTAAAAAATCCTCCAACTTTCTTACCTAAGATCCTCCGAGTTTCTTAAGTAAAAAATCCTCCGAGTTTCTTAAGTAAAGAATCCTCCGAGTTTCTTAAGAAAAAAAAATCCTCCGAGTTTCTTAAGTAAGATCCTCCGAGTTTCTTTGATTAAAACCCTTCGAGTTTCTTTGATCAAAATCCTCTGTGTTTGTTTTTAAGTCTCCGAGTTTGGATTGCTTAAAAAACTTCGACTTTGTTCAACATTCTCCGAGTTTGTTTATGACATAAATCCTTCGACTTTCTAAGTTTTTTAAATCCTTCGACTTTGTTCAACAGACTTCGACTTTGGATTTTTGAAAGACTTCGACTTTAGAGCTTTATAATTCTTCGACTTTGGATTTTGATAAGACTTCTACTTTGGATTGTTAGACATCGACTTTGGAACCGAGTAAGACATTCTAAGTAAGGATTAAAAAAATAATAAAAAATAAATAAAATAAAATTTAATTTAATTTTGAGGAGTGATTAAACGTTCAAATTTTACGCGAAATTCAAATTTTGGTATAACGGTGAAAATTTTGGCCCAAAATTCAAATTTTTAGGTCAAAATTCAAATTTTTACGGTGAAATTTGGCGTTAAAATCTTTAAAACTCAAATTTTTCTAGAAACTTTAGAATTGCATTTTATGGTGTATTTCAAATTCTGGTAGAGAAATTTTTCAAATTCAATTTTTGGACGGAAATCAGAAATCACCATTAAGAAGTACTTTAAACTAGAAAACTCGGGAAAGTACTTAACTTCAAACGAACACAACTCTTGAACCTTAAACCAACATCAATCACAACTCCTATTTCTTTGCAACGATCCAAGATCAACTTTATCACACACCGGAACGAAATTAAATGGAATCATGTACAAAAGAGAGAGATACGCAAGAGCTACTTATGCAAGAAAAAGAGAGAGAAACGAAAGAGAAATGCATGGCATGTTTTAGATTACTTCATTCACACCTTAAGGTCCTCTCAAACAAAGACTTAGCAGGAACTCGTACCGAGAATGCATTTAAATGGGCATTTCCATCTCTTTGGAGAAGACATTGAGATGTTCACAGAAACTATGTTCCTCAACGTGGATCAACTGGAGAAGCAACTTGAAAACAAGAATTTCACGAGAATGGATCCACGGTCGTCTTTAGAGTGCTCAAGGAACAGTTTCAGCAGTTCATCGATTCGTGGTTCTCTTCGGATTATGACAGTATAATGGCGCGCAAGTATTTTTTAGAATACACTCGAATCGAGGTTCAAACTTTCAAAGACATATTGATCCAACAAATGGACTCTATTGAGAAGTCAATTGCTGAAAGAGTACTTCACAGAAGAGAGTATGATAGAATGATGAATGAAAGGAAGTTGCAGACTCAAGAGGAACAGGTTAATGAGGTTAAAGAAGTGTGTGCTAGTTTGGTTGTTACGAAAAGCAGTGGGACAGAATCAGAACTACAAGAAGAAAAATGCATATCAGGGAATGATACTGATGCTGAAAGTGCATATATCAGACCCATTTATGACACAGAGCCTATGGCTGAGGTACCAAATTATAACATTTTTTTATGTCAATGATATGATTTCTTCATCTTCGGAAATACAGCATTCTGAGCAACCTCAATTCACTAATGAAGGAGAGGTTGACCAGAATGTTGAACAATTTCACAACAAATGTCCTTCACTTGTTTCATTAATTTAAAACAAAACAACTGAACTGTCAAAACAAACTCTCGAGTCTGAAGAATCTTTGACATCGGTGCTTAAAGGAAAAGAAAAAGTTTTTGAGGAAAACTATGATAATGCCAAAATCAAGTTTGATTTTGAAAATCTTGAAACAAAAAATATTGAGTTGGAACATACTGTAGCATCATTACAAAATGAAAATGAGCATTTGAAACAGATTTACAAAAACCTTTTTGATTCAATCAAACGTTCACGAGTTCAGACACAAAACTCAAACAAGAAACAAAAAGAGACTGAAGATTTGAAGTCTCAATTGTCTGAATTCGCTGATAAAAAGTTTGAAAATGTTTTGCAAAAGATTGAATCAATGAAAATGAAAAAGGTTGAGTCTCAAATCACAAAAGTTTCCTTTCCAAATACCCTATTCAATTCTAGTACTCCAGATTTTGAAAAGGAAACGGGGGAGAAAATGTATCCTTTTGAAAATGAAAATCATGTGCTTTTAGCTCAACAAACAAACGATTTTGAGGATGTCAAAACAGACTTTTTCAACAAAATAACCAAATTCGAAAATTATTTTGAAAGACTTGAAAAAGAAAATGTTGAGTTCGAACGGAAATTGGCTCGTAAAATGGATGATTCTAAAGCCGAAAAAGATCAACTTTTGAAACAAATTGCCTCTTTAGAATCAAAACTGGCATCCCAAGATTATCTTTCTCTTCAAAAAGAATACAGTGATTTGAGAACTTCATACAATGCTTTAAAAGTGAAGTTTGAATCTCTTGACCGATCAAAGGAAAAAGCTCCTATTTCAAATTTTTCAACACCAGAAGTGAGTGTTTCGAAGAAGGTTTACACGGGTGAATCTTCAAAACCATTTTCGAAAAAGGTTTCCCAGTTTACAACTTATTCTTTGCAAAAAGGAAGGAAGTTTTCGAAGAAACCAAGTTTTTCTGAAACACTTACTTCTCAAAAGTTTTCAAATCCAAATGCTTCAAAAGAAATCACTCAATTTTTTCAAACTCCACACTTTCGTTTTACACCGGTAAAGCAAGTGTGGAGACCAAAGCAAAGTCGTTCGAAACCTTTCAAATATTCAATATCAGAATTGCTTTCGCTTCAACATAAGAATGACTCTACTTTGAACATTTCAAATACCGGAAGGTTTCCATTTATCACAAAAACAAATCTTCAAAGAAAACCCATGCTTAAATGGGTTCCCAAGGTTGTGGTCTAATCTAAACTTTCAATGACTTCTTTGTACTTCAGCTAAGGACTCGGACTTCAACATTACGACTTTTACATACATTATAGTGTACAACTCGGGTTTCAAAGAAAGGAAAGTGCCTTGCGAAACCATTCTTTAAAACCAAGCGTCCACTTATCCTAAAATCTTCTTAATCTTGAGCATAATTTATTCAAAATTTTTCAAAAGGTTTTTCAAAACTTTTCAAAATTTTGCTCAAGATTTTCAAATCTTTACTCCTCATTTCGCTCAAAAGTTTAAAAATGTCAAAACGTATGCTAGTTTTGAGGGGGAGTATTTCAGAGTATAACGTTTTACTTACCTTGAAGCAAAATTTATTCAAGAATTTTTCAAACTGAAATATCTAAATCTTTCAGAATTTTGCTTCAAGAAGACACATTCCCTCAAACTTTAAAAAGTTTAAAATTCTCAAAACAAATGCGAGTTTTGAGGGGGTGTGTTTCCAAAACAAAAATGTTCCATCAAAACCATGCTTAATGGCTTGTGCACACATCACAGTGCACAACCCGTTCCTATAAAGAAAGGAGCCTGAGGTACGCATCAGTGCCTCAATCCTGATCAAAGGAGCGAAAGCTTCTTACTTATGAGTAGAATTAACCAGAATTTTCTAAGTTTTTTTCAAAATTCTACTCATAAGGACAAGTATTCCCTTGTCAAGGGGGAGTATTTGAAACAAAATCTTTGTTATAAAAACAAAAGTTCTTGAAATTCTACCCATAAACCTCAAAAAGAGCATATTTTAATCAAAAGTTTAACAAAAACAACATGAGTATGCTATTTTTGAAGGGGAAAATGAAAAAGTGATTAAAATATGGTAATAAATAGTTGAAATCTCGTATGAGCTTGACTCATAATTGAACCCTCGAATTGACGATAGCAAAAGTTAGTAGTCGAAAATAAATGTCCGGGACGGGTAATAATTTCAAGCCAGTTTATCTGGTGATGTAAACGTGTCTCGCAAAGGACGTGTCTGAGTAGAATGTACCGATTTCGAGAAATTCTCCTTGAATATGATCTGGACGGGTAATAATTTCAAGCTAGTTTTACTAGTGATGTAAATGTGTCTCGCGACGATCATGTTCATTGAAAATCAATCAATTCAAAAAGTGCTAACTCTACCCGACATGTGCAAATTTACCTTAACTACTTATGAGCACATGTTAAGGGGGGAGTATTTCTGAAAATCACAAAACTCTCAAAGTGTTAACAAAATATGTTTTTACAATCATAAGCACTTTGAGAGATTTTTCAAAAGGTTTGGTTTATGGCAACAATAGGATAGTCATGGATATATAAGGTGACTAAGGTTAGGAAAAACCGTCCTATGGTCCGCCAGAGCCAGAGGGATCTACATAAGGACAATACCACTAGTTTAGTACTAGAAAGTCCTAGGTATGATGAAAAAAGGAGAAAAGAAATGAAAGGAGAAAGAAGGGGTTGAAGAATGAAAAAGAAAAGTAAAGAAAAAGGTGAAAAGAAATAGCCCTCCATTTGATCAACCTTAAGGCAGACACCGGGTTCAATACATAAGTTACTAGTTGTTACCACGGCAACACCGGTATTGAAGATTAAGCCGTCATGGACCCAGTGACGCAATGCACTAAACCTTCTAGCCACTCAGGTGTCTCTTAAAAGACACTTGTTTCATTTCTCACGGAGAACCCTTCATTATCTATCGACCTCTCACTCCGAGATGTGTTGATATTGAAAAGGAGGCAATCTGATCCATGCCTCCGACGACCAAACCAATACGCACTGAATCGAGTCTAGAGCCATGAGATATATCAAAGATCTCTTAGGAACACTTAGAATTTCCACACTGGTTGCTCTACATTATGGACGCCAGTTGTAAATTATAAGTGTCCTATGCAGATCTTAGTAATCTGCCGAGAACATTCATGAGAGAATTCATAAATTGTGATTCTCAATGATTGAATGGAAATCCTGCCAGGTTCAACATCAAACAGCCCTGACAGCAGGTCACTTCGGTAATCCCTTGTGGATTACGCTTAGTGTTAGCTCCAAAACGGTCTACAGTCGTGGAGTGATACTTCGGTATACTTCAGCGGCTCACTGAATCGTTGATGCACTTCGGTGTATCTGTGTAAGCCCTTTCGGGGGTATCCGGTTCAAAATGGCCTGGGCTAGGATTAGAGAAGTTCTTCACACTATGTTGTTGATGATCTCAAAGTCCGAACCCGTAAGTGCTGGATGATTTATTGCTAACTGTTTACCTGCATGAAATCATGGAGACCTGGAGTACCACTACCACCATTCCATCATGCTCATATCCTGAAGAAAAGTCCTCACAAAGACTAAGAGATAACAAAAGTTCAATGAAGCTAAAGAAAAGTCAAAGTTCAAGCATTACAAACTTTCACAAGTCAAAGATGGAAGCTTGTCAAAAGACATATGAGCATGGTGGAAAAGACGTATAGACACAGTCATCAAAGAATGTTGGTGGAAGGCAGATCAAGATACTACCATATCACATCACAACAATAACAAAGAACAAAGATTCTAAAGACGTCGAAGCCGAAGAAGCAAAGAAGACTTCAAGCAACCTTGATAAACAATCCTTAGGAGGAGATTGTTGGGAACACATTTTGTATTAATTCAAGTATTGGTCATTTAAGGTTGTAAAATCACAAAGCATGTTTGGAACAAAGAATCTAGCAAAGCTATTACACAAAGACTCAACGTTTAAGACAACAAGCATCAAAGAAGATTAATGATCATCCATTTCTATTGATGGACCCATAACCTACATGTCACAGAATGAGAACTCAATGATCACCCCTTAGGGGGAGATTGTTGGAAACGCAAAAGTGATGATCATAAATGTAATCAAAGAGAGATCTCAATGATCGTCCCTTAGGGGGAGATTGTTGGGAATGCTTAAAGTGACGATCATTATCGAGTCAATGAGTCTTGTAATATGGTCATGTAATAGCTCATTAGAATTGGAAAAATATAGTCTACATGATAGTAGAAGTGTGTCGTCTAGTTTAGTCATAGTATTTACGTTAATGTTGAAATAGTGAAATATGTAAAGACAGCACACTTCCCTTATCTCATATCATGGAGGACTATATATATGTAAACCTCTCATTTGAGAGGTGTGAATGGTGAATGGAAAAGAGAAACTCTCTCTCATTTCTTACTTGTTCTTTCTCTCTCTAAACACATCTTTCTCTCTCTAACATATTATATGTGTGTGAATTTATCTAAAAAGGTTAACCTACATCATTAGTCCATTTTCAATTAGCTTTAATTTAGTTTTATTAGTAGTTTTAAATCAGTTTTAAGCATTTTTACATAGATTTGTAGGTTTTGTTTAAGTTTTAAAATTATCATAGTTCACATCTGCCTTAATTGGCTTATTTTGATATATTTGTCAAAAGGACTTTTTAGGAGTTGTTTTTGAGTCATAATATGCATGTTTCCATAGTTTAGTTAAGTGTCAAAAGTTTTTAGGTCTTATAAGTAAGTCTGCTAGTTTTGTCAAAAAGTTTCAAAAAGCCAAAAACAAGTCTGAGTAATCTGTTTATCAGCTTATTTTTAAGCTTATTTTTAATTCAAAGTGTGTGAAAATTATTTTATTTGTTCTTTGGTTGGTATTCTATGTTGTTTTAGAGTTTTTAGATTAATTCATTAGTTTATTGTAGCTTATTTTAAGTGTCAAAAGTAGTCTCTCATGCCTGCAAGTTAAAAAAAAATCCAAAAATATAGTCTGAGTAGCAGTTTTCATTAGCTTGTTTTTAAGGTCAAATTAAGTCCAAATTGCCTTAAATTGATTTTGTGAACTCTTTGTTAGCTTATTTTAATCTGTTTTTAGGTTTCATGGTCTAGCTTATTGTTTAAGTAGCTTTTTGAATAGTATAAAGTTGTCCTCATAGGCTGTTTAGTTGTCAGTTTTGGTATTGGCTTAATTTAGTTTTTTGGTTTTTTAGCTTATTAGGATTGCTTATTTTAGGTTAGAATATGCTTATTAGTTAGCTTTTAGTATTTTAGTAGCTTATTAGGTCTGCACAAGCTTATAGAAGCTTGTGCCTCATTTTCAAGTCATTTCATTTAGCTTTTTAGTTTCTTAACAAAACTGTTTGCTTTTTCAGCTTTGTCCAACTTATTTGGTTTAATATAAAAAAGTTGTTTTCATTAAAAGTGCTAATAATTAAGTGGTTAATAAGTTCCATAAAAAGTTTTTGTAAAAAAAATGGGAAGTTAGGAAGCCAAGGGTGAGCAGGGCTCAAACCCCTGACCTCAACCAATCTCAACCATTAAACACACCACACCACAACCAACTCTGCCCTTGGGACTTATTTGTTAGGGATTACATCAGTTATTCATTTAACCAACTTTTTCCCTTTTAACTTAATTTCCTTTTTAGCTTATTCACAGCTTATCTAGATAAGCTGTCAATCCAATTTTATTTTTCCTATATTCCTCATTGTTTAAAGTACTTTTCCTGAATTTTTCATATTTTTCTTAGATAGTTTAGTTCTTTTAATATTATTTTTAGATTAAAAGCATTTTTAACTCACAATAAATAAAATAAAAAGAAAAAAAATATAATTCTTTTTTCTAAAATTATTATTAGTCATTTAGGACTTTTAGAAATTAAATTTACACATCTAGGGTTAATTTTTGATTTTTAGGTTTTTTATGCCCGTTAATTTCCCATTTAGAGCCCGTTTTTAGTTTAATTTTCGTTTTTGCTTATTTGTGCTTTACTTTCTTGTTTTATATGCTGATTAGTTGCTTTTTAGTATATGTTTTCTATTTTTAGTAATAATTTCAAAATATCTCAATTATTCAAATCACCTAATTACGAACCGAATTTGAAGTTCCATTCACACTTCGTTGGGACTTAAACGACCCGGGAATATCCAATACTTCCGGAAAATATATATAGTTTGTGAGAGGATTATAAAACACTTAGGATGTTACTCCCTTATGATGTGTTTGTGATACTTTGAGATTATGTAGTCAAGTACGCGGAATCTACTCAACCACACTTAGAAGAATTTGTTTGTTTAATGGAACAGTAATGCTTGTATGAACACAGAAAGATTAACACCAAATGATTCAATATTATTCAATGATAATACGAGTGATCTTGCTATCACTAGGGTTACAATGACCTTGAATCTTAACAATGTATTCGACTGATATATAGTTTATCTAACATCTAACCGAGGATTTCCTTTTATAGACTTAAGGAGTCCTTTAAAAGATAAGTATTCTACCGTATAATTCTAACTAATTAAGATATACAAAAGATCTATTCCACACTTATCCTTAATACATATCTTCTAAACGTTTATCCATGCAGCAGTACCTTTGACACAACTAGCAGTACTAACTTCAGAGTTTGTACTGTCAGCTATACTTCAGCAGTTCTTCAGTTTATACACTAACAGTTTGTATTGTTAGTGTAATTCTCCAGTAGTACTAAGTCCTGATCATTTAATTCCCAACAATCCTCCCCTAAACTTGTGATTTATCCTAAATCATCATGTTTCTCTGAATTAAATGAGGATGTGAGGATTCTTCCAAACACTACATAGTTAATCTTAGTCTTCTGGATTTTCTTTGTTCTGCAAGCTGAAATATCTTTCTGATTAGTTCATCTGCCATCTCTGAATCTTCTTCAACTTTAAGTGTTGATGATAGCATAGCCATTAAGATTGCTGCTCTGAGTGGATAATCCTTTTCCACTAACATATAAATTTCCAATCCTGCTTTAGTGGAAATTCTATGAACACCACAGTTATCAAACAATCTCCATGTGATGTCTGAAACTTGAGTTTGGAATCTCCATATAGCTTCACCTCCATCTGAATACACTTCCCAGTCAATAATAGGATGTTTGGCTTGAAGGGTATCAATGTTAAGGGATTCTGGAACCACTACTATCATACTATGGATCTGCTCATCAATCAATGTCTTTCCTTCTTTCTCAGCTGATTCTTGGTTCCTCTTGAACTGATTCTTCCTTAGTTCTTTGTTTCTTGGATTCCTCAGATTCCAATAGCTCTGCTGTTCTCTTTACACCTTTACTGGATTGAGTCTCAACTATTGCACTTTCATTTCTTAATGAATTTTGAATTCTTGTATAAGCTTCAATGTAAGCCTTCTCAATTTCTTCGTGTGACCTTCCTTTGAAGTATATTTCCTTCCAGTAATCCTGATGTTTCAATAAATTCTTCATGTACCTTAATTGTTCACTTCTTGAAGGAGTCTTTTTCTGATAAGCTTTCTTTTTTACTTTGTTTCTTTCTAATCTCCTGCAATAAGACATCAAGTGCTGATTCTTGCTCTTCTCTAGTAAACTTAGACCTTTCTTCTTCTTGAAGCTTTTCAGCTAGCTTCTGATCTGCAAGAACCTGAGCAGCTGTCTGTTCTTCTTTAGTCTGATACATCTATTCAACCATAAATGTTGCCATTTGTTCTTCATCAGCTACTCTAGCTAACTCTTCTTCATGAAATTTTTGAGCTAGTTCTTCACTATCTGATGAAAAGTAGCATCACCTCTGCTTTTTCCAAGAAAACGACCACGTTGTGTTTGTCAACAAAGGATAAAGTAGCCATTATTTTTTCAGTAAAAGATGATTTGACTGCTGTGAATAGTGTAATTTTAGGGTAGAAAGTAGAAGAAGAAAGTGAATTGAGATATTATGAAAAGCTTATTAGGGTTTCTATTGGACCGACTTTAATCAAAAGATAACTTTTAATTGAAGATAAGGTTAATATAATAGATTAAAAGTGAAACTATCCAAATAGGAAAACCCTGGAAATAAGGAATTGAGCAGTAAAAACCTCAACTGAATTTCAACGGCTATTTTCAAAAAGCTGTTATTTCGCACCAGTACTAACGACTATCCAGCAGTACAAACTTATGCCTACCAGTACTAACATTAAGCCAAACAGTACAAACTTTTTGGAAAAATTTGACTCAGCAATATGAACTCAGTTTTGATTAAAAATCATACTGCTAACAACCATTTTGAAGGGATTAAGTGTAAAGACAGACACTTAATCATGATTTCGGTTTAATGCAACCTCTGGTTGTGTAAGAACTAATGATTTCAGTTATAAATAACTACCTGTGATCAGATAAACTTATTCAAAGAGCTTTCTTGACAGGGTTTCCAGCTCGTGGCAGTTGTTGCCTCTAACACAAGTGTTAGATTCACGTTTGCTCGCTGGTCTTTCTACCAGATGTCCTTAGACTAACTCATTATACAAAAGTATAAAATGGTAGAAAGTGAGTTATGTCAGTTACTGTCTAACTAACTAAGCCATCAATTCAATAAAAAATATCATAATAAGATCTCAAGAAAGAAGTTTTAAAGAATCAATCAACTTAGGTATAAACCTTTGTTAATAGATCCCCAAACTCTGTCCATCATCAACTTATTATGTCAACAACTGATCCACCATTTGCTACTCACACAATGTACTTTTAATTCCTTTGTGCTCAAACTTCCATACCTGTAATTGTTAGTCCAAAACCAGGAAAACAAAGTGCAAAGCACTTGCTTCATAACAGTATAAACATATGACTAACAGTCTTAACAAACAGTCAAATTTTGTACTAACAGTACAAATTATACTTAACAGTACTAATTGACAAGTCTAGCAGTACAAATCCATTTTAATGTACAAAAACACACAGTTTGAAAACTTTAAGGGTTAAGCATTCCAATACTTGCTACCAAGTATTGAAACCTTCCTACATCAAAGGCTTTTATGAGAAGATCTGCAAAGTTTTGATCCGAATCAATTTTACCCACTTGAATTAACTTTTTTTCATTGCAGTCTCTAATAAAATGATGCCTAATTTCTATGTGTTTTGTTTTAGAATGCTGCACTGGATTTTTAATTATGCAAATTGTACTGCTATTGTCAATATATATCATGGTGTTCATAAAATTATACCCATAATCAAGCAGCTGATTTTGAATCCAAAGCACTTAACCACAGCAACTTGCAGCAGCTACATACTCAGCTTCAGTTGTAGAAGTTGCCACAATTGTCTGCTTCTTACACTGCCATGATATAAGTCTGCATCTAAAGAATTGACATCCACCAGTTGTCGATTTCCTGTCCAGGCTTGCACCAGCATAATCACTATCTGAATATGCCACTAAGTCAAAAGGTGATTCCCTAGGATACCAAAGACCCAACCTAGGTTGACCCTTAAGATATCTAAAGATTCTCTTGACAGCAGTTAAATGAGAAGCCTTGGGAGTGACTTGAAACCTTGCACAGGCACATACAACAAACATGATATCTGGTCTTGATGATGTGAGATACATTAAGGACCCTATCATAGATCTGTAAGTGTGTACATCCATACATTCTCCATCGGCATCTTTAAGTAATCGTTTCTCTGGATCAATAGGTGTGCTAGCCACTTTAGAATCAGCAAACTAAAATTTCCTTAGTATCTCTGCCACATATTTATCTTGGCTGATAAATATGCCTTCAGTTGATTGCTTTACTTGCAACCCCAAAAAGAAGGTAAGTTCCCCTATGGAACTCATCTGAAACTTATCATGCATAAGTTTCTCAAATTCTACACACATCTCCTTCCTTGTGGATCCAAAGATGATATCATCTACATACACCTGAACTAGAAAGATATCCTTCTTGTTCTTCTTAATGAATAAAGTCTAATCTATCTTCCCCCTTTGGAATCCATTCTCTAACAAATAAGAAGCCAAATTTTCATACCATGCCCTTGGAGCCTGATGTAGTCCATAAAGAGCTTTCACAACCTTGTACACCTTGTCAGGATGTTTTGGATCAACAAAACCTGGAGGTTGAGAAACATATACCTCCTCTTCAATAGTACCATACAAGAAGGCACTTTTAACATCCATCTGGTAAACAGTGAAGCCCATGAAAGAAGCATAGGCCAAGAATAGTCTGATTGCTTTAATCCTTGCTACTGGTGAAAAAACTTCTTCATAGTCTATTCCTTCTTCTTATGTATACCCCTGGGCTACAAGTATAGCCTTGTTTCTGATCACAATACCCATTTCATCCCTTTTGTTTCTAAAACCATTTGGTTCCTATTACCCTCATACCTTTGGGTAAATCCACTAGTACCCACATCTTCTGAATCTTGAATTGGATAAGCTCCTCCTGCATTGCTTCTACCCAGCTTGAATCTTCTAAGGCTTTGAGAACATGTTTGGGTTCATACCGTGAGAGAAAACATAAAAACAAGCATGTGTTGGCATCTTCATGCTGCTTTTCTTCATAAACAGCACTAAGAAACCCTTGTTGATCTGAAGTCATGAGTTTCTTTCTTGTCTTTACTCCAGACTGCATGTCACCAATCCCATTGTCTAGGGATTGATCTTTATGTATCCTTTTGTGTGGTGTAGTGAGAACTGCATAGGTAGGTGGTAGATTGTTGATATCCACCTCATCTTCTGAGAAATCAGCAGTGTTAGTATCTGATGGGCCAGCAGTATAAACATTTTGCCCAGCAGTACAAACTTGGGGCTCAACAGTACAATCTCCATTAGTACTGTTATCTTGATTCTCTTGTTCCTCAGCTCCAACGACATTGTTTTCATCTTCAATGCCTTCCTTGGCTTCATCAGTAGAAGGCTCACCATTCTTTGAAGACGAATCCACACTGTTCCATATTGGCATCAGCAAATGATCTTGATCTTTCTCCTTTCCCAAGCCTGCTTCATTTGTTGCATCATCAGCTTCTGAACCTGCAAAATCATTAGAAAAGGTTCCTGCAACAACTGGCACATAATTCATGGATTGGGTTAGAGTATCAAGGTCAAATAGCTATTTTGGACCTTCCCCTGCAACATTAGATTTATTTTCTAGAAACTGTACCTGCAGGTTCTCCTCAACTTTTCTTGTTCTTGTGTTGTATACTCTAAAGGCCTTACTATTTAAAGAGTACCCAACCAAGAATCCTTCATCTGATTTGCCATCAAACTTGCCTAGATGGTCTAAGGTATTTAGAATAGTTACATGACAGCCAAAAGGTCTTAGAAATCCTAATGCAGGAGTTCTACCCCTAAAAAGCTCATATGGTGTCTTGTTGTGAGGTTTAACCACCAAAACCCTGTTCTGTACATAGCAAGCAGTATTAACTGCTTCAGCTCAAAAAGTGATAGGTAACTTAGAACGAGCTAACACGGTTCTAGCAGCTTCTATTAGTGTTCTATTTCTCCTTTTAGCAACTCCATTCTGCTGAGGAGTTCTAGCAGCACTAAACTATCTTCTAATACCTTTCTCCTTACAAAACTCATCCATAACTCTATTCTTGAACTCTGTCCCATTGTCACGCCTAATGACTTTTACTTTCTTATCGACTAAGTTTTCTATCTCAGTAATGAATGTTTTAAGAATGCTAGGTGTCTTATCCTTAGAACCTAAAAAGAAAACCCATGTGAACCTAGTATAGTCATCAGTAACTACAAGATAGTACCTTTTATGCAAAATACTACTCACAGATGTTGGCCTAAATAAATCCATATGTAGCATAAATAAAGGTTGATCAATAGAGTTAAGGGTCTTGGGCTTACAAGAAGCCTTGTGTTGTTTGCCTTTGAGACAGGCAACACAAGTCTGGTCATTTTCAAATCTTTTCTAAGGCAAGCCTCTTACCAAACCATCTTTAACAAATTTATTAATGGTCTTAAATTTTATGTGACCAAGTCTTCTATGCCATAACATAGACTCATCCAATGTGGCCTTTGCAACAAGACAAGTAAGGGCCTCTTTAGGAACAATCTTCTTCATATCAACAATGTACATGTTGCCCTTTTCTTGGAACTTTAAGTAGAACCTGACTTTCATCAGGAAGCTTAAAGTCTGAGGAAAGCACAAGACATTCAGTGTCAGTAAAAAGAACCTTGTTCTCTTTTTTACACATTTGTGAGACACTAAACAGGTTATACTTAAGCTCTTGCACAAAGTACACATCATTAAAGTCTAATTTACCGGTTTTCAAGGTGCCTTTACCAGTAATTCTTCCTCCTATTCCTCCCCCAAAGGTAACATATCCTCCATCCATTGGTTGAAAGTCTGAAAGATAGGACATGTTGCATGTCATGTGCCTGGAACATCCACTGTCTGCATAACCTTGATCTTCATCATCTTCATGTGAATGTCCCTGCACACAAAATAAGGAAATTAGTTTCCTTGGGGTACCAAAGCCATCACTGACTTGGGTTTGCCTCGTGCATCAATATAGTCAAATCTTTTCAAAACAATTGATGCACCATAGGGTTTGATTGGTCTCCATACCCAACATGCTGAGGCCTTAACAGCATTAACCCTTTTATCCCTAGCAGTGTTTTGAGAGTTACCAGTACTAACTGCTTGGCTAACAGTACTAACTGCTGGCTTTGCAGTTGTAGCCTTTGGTTTCCAAAATTATTTTTGTACCACTGCTGTCTTTTGAAAAGGTCTTTTAGCAGTTTGTTGTGCATGTTTGAAAGTTGGTTTTGCACTTGAAACTGCTGGTCTAGGGTAAACAGTTCTAAAAGGTCTGGCAGTACTAACTGCTGGTCTGGCAGTACTACTAATTAGTTTTGGGCTAGACTTCATTAAAAGTGTTCTGGGTGTCATTCTATTAGCATTGGGGTGAATTTGTGACCTGTTAGAGTTAACCCTTTGGTTTGTGGTCCCAGATACCCTGTTGTTCTTAGTAACCATCTTTCTACCCTGATGGTTAGTACAAAAAGCCTCTAGGTGGTCAAAACTTCCACAATCAAAACAAGTCTTGTTATACATAACAAAGTCTTCACCTAGTTGGTTGGACTTGAGGTTATTCCAATTCCTCTTGTTACCCCTTGGCTTGTCTGTGGATCTATACATCTCACAGTACCTAACTATTTTCCTAGCTGGTTTAACATTTGACTTAGGCTTAACAGTTTCATTATTAACCACCTTAGGAACACTTGTTCCTTCTACTTTAACCACATCAGGTTTAACCACAATCTGATCTTTATCATCATCAGATGTCCAGTCCTCAATAATTAGAGCATTTGAAATCCTATCAGTGGACACCTTATCATCAGCTAAAGAGGTGTCACTTGCACTCTCAAAAGGCTCATTATTCTCTACAGGTTTATCAGCAATTGTGTTTTCCTTAGGCTTACAACCATACTCTAACTTAGGTTGTTGAAACTCAGGTAAACCTGTATGTTCTAGGTCAATTCCTGGGGGTGCAGGAACTCCTCTGTGAGGAGGTGGACATGTTTTATACCCCAACCCAGACTTAGCCTTATTAACTATTTGACACTCTATGATTTTGTTTACACATTTTGATACATATTCCAAAGTGTCTACAGTTAACTGGATATTATCTTTTGCCTTAGTGATTCTATCTAATTCAGCTTTTAGCAAATTTATCTCAGCATTCTTTAATGACAAATATTTCTTTAAAACAGCTATGTCCTCAGCAAAAACAGACTCATTGTTCTTGTAATGCACTATTTGTTCTTCTAGGACTGCTAAACCTCTCTTATGATTAGACAAATTGTAATTAGTTTTGTTTAGTTCAATCCTTTGCTCATCATAGTGTTTCTTGAAAGTTTCTAATTCTTTTAGAGCAGTGCATGTTTTAGAACAACATTTTGCAGATAGTATCTCAGAGTCAGAGAAGGCCATAAGAGCCATCTCAGTAGGTGCTTCCTCATCATCTGCCATAAAACTCCAATCATAGACTAAGCCATCAATAGCCACCATAGCCTTTAAGGTTGGCTCAGCATCTTCCACTGCCTTGGGCTTGCTTCTATAACCCTTGTTCCTGCTGTTTTGTTGCCTAGGCCTCCTGCATTCCATTGAAAAATGTCATAACTTGTGACAGTTGTAGCATTCTACCTTGGACTTGTCAAAACCAGCAATATCATTACTGCTGATGGTGATTTTCTTGCCAGTTCTTTGGTAGAATTTCTTAGCCCTCATGCTAAGAAGTGAAATCTGCCATTTGAGATCCATCTCCTCCAAATCATCATCATTAATTTCCTGGAGATCTTCATGTGTCAGCATTGATCCATCATTCTGGCTTGTTAGGAATTCACAGTAGGTTGTATCATTCAGAATACCAGTAGTACTACTTGATGTGCTAGCAGTACTAACACTAAGGTTAGCAGTACTAACTCCTGTAGCAACCTTTTCTTCAACTAAACTTGAATTACTGGGAGATGACACAAAGGCCATGTTCCCAGTGCTTGAGCTAGTCCATCCAGCCTTCTTCACATCCTGCTCAACAACCTTGAAGTTGCTATATAAATCATTGAGGCTCATAGAATCAATGTCTAGTTTATTCTTCCAAACTACCACATGCATAGCCCATTCTGTAGGTAAACTCCTCAAGAACTTGGAGTTCAGATCTTCCTTGGGTATATCAACACCAAGAACAGCAAGTTGGCTAACAATCTTTTGCAGCCTGTTGAACATGTGATCCAAAGACTCATTACTGGTTGTAGTAAAGTTTTCAAAGTTCTGCTTTAACAGAGTCTTCTGAGTCTTCTTGGTGGCTTCATTCCCACCATACCTAGCAGTGATTGCTTCAAATAAGGACTTTGCATCCTTATACTTTCTAAAATTCAAGAGTTGATCATTAGGAATTGTCATCATCAGCAGACTCCTAGCCTTAATTCCCACCATAACTAGCAGTGATTGCTTCAAATAAGGAGTTTGCATCCTTATACTTGCTGAAATTCAAGAGCTGATCATTAGGAATTGTCATCATCAACAGAGTCTTCTGAGTCTTCTTGGTGGCTTCATTCCCACCATACCTAGCAGTGATTGCTTCAAATAAGGACTTTGCATCCTTATACTTGCTGAAATTCAAGAGTTGATCATTAGGAATTGTCATCATCAGCAGACTCCTAGCCTTAACATCGTTTTTCTTTTGTAACCTCTCTTCTGCAGTCACTGGAGAGGTTTGCACAACAGTTACTTCTTTACCATCAACTGTTGAGACAGATGTGGAAGGTTTGAATGAGTTGCCTTCTTCAATGATCTCCTAGAGTGCACAGTCCTGCACTTGGAAGTACTGTTCTATTCGCAGCCTCCACATATCAAATTCGTTTTGCTTGAACATTGGCAATTTACCAGCCATGTTAGTCTGGGTAGTCTCCATGTCCATGATCTTCAGAAAGAGTTCTTCTAAATTCAGTAGTATCAACTTGTCTCTGATACCACTTGAGAGGATTATAAAACACTTAGGATGTTACTCCCGTATGATGTGTTTGTGATACTTTGAGATTATGTAGTCAAGTATGCGAAATCTACTCAACCACACTTAGAAGAATTTGTTTGTTTAATGGAACAGCAATGCTTGTATGAACACAAAAAGATTAACACCAAACGATTCAATATTATTCAATGATAATACGAGTGATCTTGTTATCACTAGGGTTACAATGACCTTGAATCTTAACAATGTATTCGACTGATATATAGTATATCTAACATGTAACCTAGGATCTCCTTTTATAGACTTAAGGAGTCCTTTACAAGATAAGTATTCTACCGTATAATTCTAACTAATTAAGATATACAAAAGATCTATTTCATACTTATCCTTAATACATATTTTCTAAATGTTTATCCATGCAGCAGTACCTTTGACACAACTAGCAGTACTAACTTCAGAGTTTGTACTGTCAGCTACACTTCAGCAGTTCTTCAGTTTATACACTAACAGTTTGTACTATTAGTGTAATTCTCCAGCAGTACTAAGTCCTGATCATTTAATTCCCAACAGTTTGGCTTTTCTTTGACCTCTTGGGATATTCACTCTTAGTTAGAGAGAGAATTGACCTTTTGGTCGGGTTTTTTCATATTATATATATATATATATATATATATATATATATATATATATATATATATATATATAATATATATATATATATATATATATATATACTGGTTCACACACCATACCACTCAGCTGATTGGACTCCAACAAGGCATCAGGATGAACATTGTTATTACTAAGGAATTCTCAGCATGAATGAACATAGAGATAGAAGCCAGGCAGTACTGTGAGGACTGCGAAAAGTGAAGAATTTTAAGGATTAGGACTTATATAATATGTATCAACGCATGTCCTTTGAACAAAACTTCATATTTTGTTATCCTATCTTTGAAAAATTATTTGTAAGAAGATGTTGTGTGTCAACTTACATTACTTTAACTTGGTATAATTTATATTCAAATATGGGGAGATTGTTGCGCTAATTCGGTAACCAATGGTCTCTGACTAGATTTAAAAATAAATTAAGCTAAGTATAAGAAGTTTCGCAGATAAAGAAATCAACGAGTAATCTCACCAAGGTTCACGTCAGAGACATCATCAAGGAATCAAAGATAACTTGAAGTTAAACTCGCTAGCTGATGCGGAGTCAGCTAGTATGTATAAGAACTAGAAACTGAATGACAAAGGATCATAAGGGATCGATAATGCCCTGATGATCCTATCAGCTCTCTAATCCAACCAACAGAGTTTAACTTAAGATCTCTTAGATATTTAGGCAAAAAAAATTTCAAAGCAAAAGAGGAGGATAAAGTATAATCCTGTAAAAGTCAAGACAAGTACAAATTAGTGAAAAATGAGGAACAATTGTCATCACTATTCCGCAAAAGCAAGGTTGTTGTTTTAAGAATAAAAATATTTAATTGGAAGATATGCATTTCCAGTAAATGTGTGACACGTTTCAACAACCCTCACGTAGCAACCTCATTTGTCTACTATATAAAGAGAATGTTGTCGGAGTAAGTGACATATTTTTCACATTTAATATCACATTAAAGAAGAACATTTACTCTATTTTAACTCATTTTTTATCCAATCAAAGACTAAGAGTTCATTTGTCGTTTGAGTTTTGCTTGACTAGAGAGCAAAACCTTATTGTCCTCTAATTACTTGTTTATCCGCAAAACAATTTGTAATTTTTTGATTTATTCATATAAGAATTATGCGTTCAAAATTTTATCTTTATGTTATTGCTTTAAACATTTTATACATTGTTTTCATAAAAAGTCATGGATTAGAGAACTACAAACATGTCACTGATTCAAGTATGCACATTTGCATGTATACTATACACGCAAACTAAAGGTTGTCCTATTTTATTATTGACTCGTTTGTTCTAATATTAGGCAATAGGCATATGCTTCGGTGTTAGGAATATGAATATTCAGTTGAAGACTCGGTCACCCCGACTACTTATTAGCACATCATAGCTCGTAGGATAACTAGTAATATTAGTAGTAGCGTAGTTATTATTATTAGTATTGTGGAGTGGGTCGGGTCGTTACCCTCTGTCAGCTCTCTCCACAGCCCGCTAGGGGCATATTATGTAAGAACTATATATACCATTTCCCACACAAGGGAAAGGGTGGAACTTCTCATTATTTCACAAGCTAATACACACACTCTTTCTCTCTCTAAGTTCCCATCTCTCTCTCTCTAAACTCTCCTCTATTCGATCCATACTAGTCCCAATCTTGTGTTTATGTGTTAGTGAATATCCTACAATTGGTATCAAGAGCCATGGTTAGGTCCATGTGTGTTGATATTCACAGATTCGTGTAGATTGGGGTGGTTTTTGGTTCGAAAAGTGTTGTTCTTAAAAATTCCATTTTAAGCTTTGTTTAGTGGTTAAAAGTTGTTAAATCTTGTACTTTATAGCTTAGGGATTACATAGGAGTAGTGTTTAGTGTTTGGAATCACAGATCTAGGCTTGGTGTGGTGATTTTTGGAAGATTCGAAGGTTAAAAGGTTTGTGTTCTTAGTGGCAATTTGTCCCTCGTTAAGACATTCTTGGTGGCCATTTGTGTCTGGCTGGAAAGAAAAAGTAGCCATTTGTGTTTTCTCGAGATAGCGAATTGTCCCTTTACCAGATTTGGTAAAAACGACAAACGGCTACGATAGTGACTTGTCTGGCATTTAGTGTCTGGCGATTTGTCTCTGATAGTGACTGTTCTGTCCTGTAGCGGCTGTGGCGATTTGTCTGTGGCAATTTGTCTCTGGCGATTTGTCTGTGGTGATTTATCTGTGGCGATTTGTCTGTGGCTATTTGTCCGTGGTAATTTGACTGTGGAGATTTTTCTGTGGCGATTTGTCTGTGGTAATTTGTCTGTGGCGATTTGTCTGTGGCGATTTTTCTGTGGCGATTTGTCTGTGGCGATTTGTCTGTGGCGATTTATCTCTGGCGATTTGTCTATGGTGATTATTCTGTGGCGATTTGTCTATGGAGATTTGTCTCTGGCGATTTGTCTATTAGTAGTGGGAAATTAATCTTAGGTTACGGTTTGTTTCTTGGTGATTTTAGAAAGTCCCGCGAAAGATTCGATTTCTCGGTTAAATCACAAGATCTGTAAAATCCCGTATTTACTATGGCTACCATATCAAGCACCTCATCAGATGACATTCAACCAGCAGGATCTGACACTCGTCCACCTATGCTAGATAGGACGGACTATGAGTCTTGGGCACAACGAATAAGACTTTACTGCTTGGGAAAAGAAAATGGAGCAAACATTCTTAAGTCCATTGATGAAGGACCATTTCAGATGGGTACCACCAGAGATGTTGTTACTACTGGTGAAGATGGCACAGACACACTTGGAATTGACAGACCTCGTGAGTACAATGATCTTAATGATGAAGAAAAGAAGAGGTATGATGCTGACATTAGAGCTTCAAACATTGTCATTCAAGGTCTGCCAAAGGACGTATACAAGCTCACCAATTTCAACACTGAAGCTAAAGCTGTGTGGGACAATGTTAAAATGTTGTTGGCAGGGTCAGAACTCACAAAGGAAGACCGTGAGTCACAGCTGTATGATGAGTTCGAGCATTTCAAAATGAACCCAGGAGAGAATATCACAGACTACTATGTGAGATTTCATAAGTTGGTGAATGATATGAGGATGATCAGAATGACTATGCCCAACATCCAACTAAACTCAAAGTTTGTGAACAACATGACTCCTGAATGGGACAGATTTGTTACTGCTGTCAAACTCAACAAAGGTTTAAGGGATACCAACTATGAACAGCTATATGCCTATCTGCAACAACATGAGAAGCATGCTGCCTACGATCGGGTGCTGAGAGAAAAGTTAAATCCTTCAACTCCAAATGATCCACTGGCTTTTATGACAAATGTTCTACCAACAACCCAATCATCATCCAACCCAAGCTATCATCAACTTCACTCACCAGTACCTGCTATGAGTTCTCAACTTGACTCAGGCTACTCTCAGACCGACAAAATGATTGACAACCTCACCAATCAAGTATCATTACTGGTTCAACAGTTTCAAGCATCACTCCCTCAGACCAACAATCAGTTAAGGAATTCATCCAACCTACGCAATCAAGCAATGGTGGAGGATGGGAAAATTGTGGTTCAGAATGTGCAAGGGAGAGCTGGAAGAAACATGGGTCGAGGTTATGTGCAGAATAGAGCAGGGAATGCCAATCAGGGGCAAGGGAAACAGATCAAGTGCTACAATTGTGGAGGACTGGGACACATTGCTAGAAAATGCAATCAACCTAAACGTCCTCAGAACTCAGATTACTTCAAAGACAAGATGCTGTTAATGCAAGCTCAAGAGAATGGAGCTGTATTGGATGAGGAAGAGTTATTGTTCTTGGCTGGTGATGGGGGAAATACGTTTGATGAAGATATGGATGAGCAACCAGTTCAGGATCTAGCACTCAACGATCCTAACATCTTCAAGGCAGATGATTGTGATGCATTTGACTCAGATGTAGATGATGAACCTACGGCTCAAACAATCTTTATGGCCAACTTGTCTTCCTTGGCTGCATCACCTTGACAAGCTGGTTCCTCTAGTGCATCTGTGATATCTGAGGTACTAAAAATCTATGACACATATGATATAGTTGATGAACAAAAGAATCCCAAAGAAGTACAACAGGCAGATGTTTCTGACTCAAGTAATGTTGACATGGAAAATAGCATTATTATTTCATATGAACAGTATTTGAATCACAACAACTCGCCTGATGTACCAAATGGTGAATCTTCTGTCAATAATGATGCTTGTGTTATAAGTAATGTGTGTGCCTTAGATAATGCGTGTAATATAGATAATGCATGTGAGTGCCATGAGAACAACTTGCCTGTCCCTGATGATAACTTGATCACTAGACTAAACATTTATAAAGAACAAGTGGCTATGTATGAACAGCGTGCTAAGTTTGACCTTAATCAACGCGAGCAGAAATTAGAAGGTCAAATGAGTACACTTATTAAAGAGTCTAGAGTAAGAGAAGAAACATTAAAACAAGAGTTGAATTCTTTGAAAAATCAGCTAGAACAGTCTGTCAAACAGAAACAGGAAGTACAAAATTGTATAACTACACTTAAGCTAGAATTCAAAGAAAAAGAAACAACACTTTTAAATGATTTCTCTAGACTCAAGACTTTAAAAAATAAGCTTGAAGATAAGTTGTACACACAAGATCAAACCATACAAACTGCTCAAATGATTCATAAGCACAGAAAGTTGAGTGATAAGCATAGTAAGATCATGATAGGTGAACCCAATTCAACCATCCTTAGGGACATGAAAGTAGCTCAACCTGCCCTATATGATGGTAATGTGATGCTTATGCCTATTCATGACCTGCCTGATCATATCTACACAAATGAAGAGGATGAGATAAGTGATAGAACGAGAGAAAAAATGAGTGAGAAAATGAGGGATTCCGAGTGCATAGCCAGACGAATAATAATCAAGCCCCATGACTATAGTGAGGAAAATCGTTTGACTGTGTTTGCTCCTCAAAAGAAGTTAACACCTGAACAGATATTCTGGAAACAAGATAACGAAAAACTTAAGGAAGAAAAACTTAAGGCCAACACCCCTCTCATTAGAAAAGTTGCGTCCATAACGGTGTATCCTCTCAATACACCTAGGAATTTGGTGCCTTTGTCTCTTCCCACTGAATGCAAAACCTTTATTAGCTTATATGTGCTTTGGCAACTGTTTGCTGATTTTGATAAAACATGTAAGAAGATAATCACACCAACCGGCATTACTGAGGGGGAAAGGTGTTTTGAACATGCAAAAAGGTGTTACTTAACTAAGGTCATGCCATTCTTTAAACTACTCAAAGAACATTTTGAAGGGATGCAAACTGCCCTCAACACAGAAATAAAAGAAATGAAAGTAGTGTTTAAAGATATGGAAAATGAGGTGAATGAATATGCAATAGAACTTAAGAGTCGTGAGATTGAAAGAAAAAACATACTCATCACTAATGACAACTTGATTGCTAAATGTATTGCACAAGATGTATTTTACACTGCTACTGATTCTGCATTGTCTGCTTGTCAATTTAATGAGTATGCTATTGCGTTAAATGTCACCCAGAATCGTGTTGTTGAGCATGAGGGGGAGAATTTAAAATTGCTTGAAAAAATTCAAAATGATGACCATGATAATATGGTTAAACGTTTTTCAAAATTAGAAGTTGATTATCTAAATTTGCAAATGAAACATCAACATTTAAATGAAAAACATAAAATATCAAATGACAAGACATCCTTGGATGCTCCTGAATTTGATACTTATTTTGAATTAAGCAAACGAGATGAGAAAATTCAAGCTCACACGAACACGATTCGACTGCTGAGGGCCCAAATTGCCCAATTGAAATCCAACAAGTGTGATGTGTATGTGATGAAGCGAAAAGTGTACCGCTTTTAAGGGGTCATTTAAGCCCTAAATCGTATTTATTTGATCAAATATTGCCCTAAATCGTTCCTTTTGTCATTTTAGGTACTTTTGAGAAGAAATCTGGAAAAGGAAGCATTTTGGACGTTTTTGGAGCATAAAAGTGAAGAAAACGACAAAGTCTCAAAATCATGCTAAAAGTTACCTTTGACGGCGTCAGGATTATCCCTGGACGGCGTCATGGCTTGGCAAGAAAAGGTGGATGTGAAATTTACTCATGATAAGCCAGAGAAATTTGCATGGGAATTCTGACGGCGTCACGCTTTAATCTGATCAAGGTCGTCACGGCTTAATTTAAAGAGGGACGGCGTCACCCCTAATTCTGACGGCGTCAACCCCTGATAAGCCAGAATGGATTTTGGAGAGCTAAAGAGGGACGGCGTCAAGAAGGTCATCCGGGAACCCTAAAAGCGGCGAGGTGACGGCGTCACACTCCATAACGTGACGCCGTCAGATCTGAAAGTCTATATATAGTTTTGCAATTTTTTGTCATTAGTGTGGAACTTATTGTGGAACTTATTGGGGAACTTTGTGTGTGAAAACCCTAGGACGAATTTGGCAGCTCTTTCAAGGCTTTTTGCCTTGAGATCTTCCATGTTACATTGAAGATAAGTTATCAATTAATCATTCAATATGTCTATGTGTTGTTTGATTCTATCTTGTTCTTGTCTTTTGTTTAACATGCTAGGCTAGATTTATCTTGTGTTTGCTTAGATCTAATGAAACCTAGCTATTGATTATTGGTTATTAGTGTGTTGTTAGTTGTATTGGATGATTGTTCATCTATGTTAGGCTTAAGAAAACTGGCTAACTTCCTATTCGGTAACTTGCTTGAACGTCTTAAGAAACATGAACCAATGCGTACTAAAGGTTTTTATGGTTGTATTTAATGCACAAGCGAATTCTAGTGATCCCATGTTAGGAGCTTCCTAGCCGGCTCGACATAGGAGTGAAGTAGGAGCTTGTAGAGTTGGGGAAGTACGTACGCCACCCCACGAATGGTATTAAGGAATACACCCGTCATCCACGCAACTAATACACACTAATCAACCGGTAAAAGATAGTTAGGGAGTAAGGAAATCTAAGTAAACACATTTCCCTCCACATAAGTTTTCACCAACCTTTTCATTTTTGTTATTTTATTTTATTTGCATTCGTAGTAATTTGGGTTAGTTGACTAGCAACTAATTCCGCCCACTCTTTCAAACCCGAGATTTTACTTGCTTTCATAAAAATATAAAAAACACAAAAAGAATCTTCTCTCACCCTTAGACCTATTAGAGTAGTTTTTCATACCTAACGAACACTATTCCCTGTGGAGAACGATCAATCCCCCGTACTTACCACTACACTATACTACATCGGTCAGGTACACTGCCTGGTGGGGTTGTAAGCCTCTTGAGATCCCTCGAGAGGTAAAACCTGTTGTAAGGTTGCAAAACCACGCATCAAGTTTTTGGCGCCGCTGCCGGGGAATAGTTATTGTTTAGGTTGAATTTTTATTTTATTAGGTCTACTCACTAGATTCCTTTCTAGTGAGATTTTTATTTTTCTTTTTATTAGATTTCTTTAGTCTATCTTTTTCTTTGTGCCCTTTGTTTGTAAAGCCATTTTTATTTGTCACCATGGCGGATGAAATTCCATTTAGATCATTAACAATAGAGGAACAATTACTTTACACGGATAGATTTGCTTCCTGTTGTTCCAATGAATTTTTAAGTGATCTTAGATATATACAAGAGGAGATGGGTATAAAGTTTGATAGGTTTGATGAATTATGTGCATGTGTGGCTTCTATTAAACAATCATTGTTAGGATCAACTCCTTTTAATAAGACCCTTTGGAAAATTTTTGAGGAAAGCCTCCTAACCGTGAACCATAAGTTTAATGAATTAATGGGTTCGTATACATCACAACTTGAGGAAACAATTGAGGAGGATTTAGCCGAACATGAGCATATTGAGCAAAAAGACCTAGGTTTTATGATTAATGACTTTGAATCTCAAGGAACACATGATGAATCCTTTAGGCAAATTGAACATAGTAATCATGTTATCGGGGAAGATTCTTATGAATCGGACTTAGAACTTGAAATGGCTAGAGAAGGATTTGAGATACTTAGGAACATGTTTGGGTTAGATTCTACTAAAACACATGATGTGGATATAATTGATATAGAGACAAGGAAGGATGAGGTAAATAACACAAACCTACAAAGTACCCCACAAGTCCTACCATCATTCGAGGCATACACACCGCCCGTGACTTACCCGGAAGAAGTAGAAGGGACTATAGGAACCCCAATTGAAGTAGAACCTTTGGAAGAAACAAAACTAGAAGAAATAGGTTTGAATACTTGTAGTCATAACCTTTCTTTTAGTTCTATGGAAGTTCCTAGTTTTGATGAACCGGAGCCTAAACCAAAACCGTTACCTAATCTTCCATCCTTAGATGTGAACTTAGGAATTGAATTAGGTCCCGATCCACCCATCAAACCATGTAGTCCGGGTAATGTTAAGATTAAGGAAGTAGACTCTAGGCCTTGTAGAGAGGAAGCTAACATAGGAGTGAACCATGACCTTACATACTTACATCACCCATTTATGATTGATCACAAGAAACATTATGGGTTTAAACCGGGTTTATTAGGTCAAAGTGGAGTCTTAACTTGGAGTCTCTCGAAGTTGATAGAAGATGATCCCTTTCTAGGAGAAAATCTTAATCCGCCCACTAACCCAATTGAATTAGGTAAGGTTATGATGATAGGATCCCGCACCTTTGAGCATATAATTCACCCGTCACTCTTTCCTCACGTGGCATATTTCCACCCTAAGGGTGTGTATCGCTACTTTTACCCACACTTAATCCTAAGTGTAGGGAAAACCTCCCCTATTTCGGTTAAATAAGGGTAGAGTCAGGCTCGTGACTCGAACAAAAACAAGCGCTTCTTGGGAGGCAACCCGAGCTTTATTTGCTTTGTGTGTTTATTTGTTTGGTTGTTTGATTTTATTTGTTTCCGTATGTGTGTTTAATTTTTATTATTATTGATTCATATTCAAAACTAAATTGTGAAAATGCTTTATATTGTTTTTAACTTCGTCTTAACTACATATAAAGGTATTTTGCAAAAGATAAGTGTAAGGGAAATCCAAATCGGTTTATTAGAACAAATGAACACGAATCGTAATAATATTAAATTAACGTACATATTAGTATTTGTTTGAGTCAAATGCTTGTATCGAGTCATAATGATATTTTGCAGGAATTCCAGGAAGTAAGGTATAGGTTTTTCCAGAAATTTTCCGGAAACTTAACATGAGAATTCTGTCAGATCATTTCTGACGGCGTCAGGCTTTACAACCTGACGGCGTCAGGTTTGATTTTCTGAAAATTTTTGAAAGTTTTGTTTTCATAAAAAGTTTTTATTAAATCTCTAACTTATAATCTCCAGGAATCTGCAAAATTATCGTTCCACAAGCATTATATCCTTATATATAGAGTTTATCCCGCCGATGTTATGCAGGTTTTCGTGTTTGTTTTCTCAGGTTTAACAGGTTATTTTGGACAAGGAAATGTTTTGGATCAAGCTTATGGCGATGCACTAGTCATGAAGCTTTTACATTCTCTTTGGAAGAAGATCTAACCGTGTTACTTCATTATCCACCGAGCGAATCAGGGGAGTATTTGATTTCATTCTTTTACTTTATGCTTTTACATTTGTTATTTGAACATTGGGGACAATGTTCATCTTAAGTGTAAGGGGGGGTAAAAGTACGATTAGAGAATGCTATTACGCTTGATTTTTGTTTGTTTAATAGTAGATGTGTAATAAAACTGAGATAAATACCTGTTAGGGCAATTTTAGTGCCAAATTTAAAATTTTTTACAACATATAGGAGTGAAAATTTGATCTTAATGAGCGTCTCACGGATAGGAGTTATATGACTAGCACAAAAACCGTACCACTAAAAAATTTTCCACCCCCAAATATGTGAGGTTCGCCCCTAGAATTGGTAGGAAAAGCATTTATGCTATGATGTGTGTACCGGTAGCACTTAGATTCTAGAACTTGCGTTAGGACCATTCCGAGGCCACAAGTGAGACTACATTTGTGTAGTTAGATTTACTACATGATAAGAGGCATTAGGATTAACCCATTGTTTTACACCTGTGTTTTTGTTATAATTACATTGGCTACATTAGTCAAGTGATTCTCCCACACCCTTTGCGTTGTACTCATTTTTAGTGCACGATACCCCTAGTACACCCCTCATAGCCTATCTTTTCGTTTCGACCTTTAAGCATTTTACTTAAAGGAAGAATTTGTTACACCCCACTAAAATGTACACCCAAATCGCCTTAGCCTACCTTGTATGCACTCATTTTTAGTGCATTATTGTGACAACATTTGTTTAAAACCCAAGTTAATTATCTAATTGATTACATGGTTGCTAAGTCGAGTCATATCCTTGTACATATTGTTTTGGGACGATTGGGACTCATGGGTAAAGTACTAGTGTAATGGAGTAATGGGGAAGAACATCATTTATTACCCCCATGTGTGCTAAATATTTTTAAAAGTACTCCAAGTTTTTCAATTATCTTAATTCGAGTCATTAGATTAGTTAATTGTAAAGTTATGTAAAAGTTCAAGTGTAAGGGGAATGCAACGCCCCTATGATGTATTATTTTGGATGGTAGGGCAAGAGTGTATGCAAAAAAAAAAAAAAAAAAAAAAAAAAAAAAAAAAAAAAAAAAAATCGAAAAATCAAGAAAAATACAAAAAAATGAGAAAAAGAAAAGTAGAAAAAAACATACGGACTACCATCCCGTTTCATTTTATATTTATTTTATGTTTTTGTTATTTTGTTTTTAGCTTAAGATCGAGTCGAGTCTTGGCTTAGCAACATTGTATAGTACATGTAATTGATCAAGATCTTTAACTCGCCACCAGTAAAATATCCATTATCCAACAAAACCGTGTTTTCCTTTTCCCTACACCTAACGTTATAACCCATTTAAAAGCCCTCTTTGATAGTTTATCTTTGGTGCTTACGCCTAGTGGAGGAGGTTTTCGATCTTTTCCCAAGCCTATGGTAATCTATTTGCTATGACAGGTAGTGAGAGATATTATCCGTTTTCATTTATGAGATTTATTTTGATGACACTTGAGAGATGTGAGTATCTAAACACTACTTGTGAGGTGCTAGTTTGTAATCTCCGTGCTTATTATGATTAAAGTGGAATGACTATTTGTTTCAATTACTTTTATATTAGCATTAAATGACCCCTAACTTGTATTTTGATTAGAATAAAAGCGCATTTGCTTGAGGACAAGCAAATCTCAAGTGTAAGGGTATTTGATGAAGCGAAAAGTGTACCGCTTTTAAGGGGTCATTTAAGCGCTAAATCGTATTTATTTGATCAAATATTGCCCTAAATCGTTCCTTTTGTCATTTTAGGTACTTTTGAGAAGAAATCTGGAAAAGGAAGCATTTTGGACGTTTTTGGAGCATAAAAGTGAAGAAAACGACAAAGTCTCAAAATCATGCTAAAAGTTACCTTTGACGGCGTCAGGATTATCCCTGGACGGCGTCATGGCTTGGCAAGAAAAGGTGGATGTGAAATTTACTCATGATAAGCCAGAGAAATTTGCATGGGAATTCTGACGGCGTCACGCTTTAATCTGATCAAGGTCGTCACGGCTTAATTTAAAGAGGGACGGCGTCACCCCTAATTCTGACGGCGTCAACCCCTGATAAGCCAGAACGGATTTTGGAGAGCTAAAGAGGGACGGCGTCAAGAAGGTCATCCGGGAACCCTAAAAGCGGCGAGGTGACGGCGTCACACTCCATAACGTGACGCCGTCAGATCTGAAAGTCTATATATAGTTTTGCAGTTTTTTGTCATTAGTGTGGAACTTATTGTGGAACTTATTGGGGAACTTTGTGTGTGAAAACCCTAGGACGAATTTGGCAGCTCTTTCAAGGCTTTTTGCCTTGAGATCTTCCATGTTACATTGAAGATAAGTTATCAATTAATCATTCAATATGTCTATGTGTTGTTTGATTCTATCTTGTTCTTGTATTTTGTTTAACATGCTAGGCTAGATTTATCTTGTGTTTGCTTAGATCTAATGAAACCTAGCTATTGATTATTGGTTATTAGTGTGTTGTTAGTTGTATTGGATGATTGTTCATCTATGTTAGGCATAAGAAAACTGGCTAACTTCCTATTTGGTAACTTGCTTGAACGTCTTAAGAAACATGAACCAATGCGTACTAAAGGTTTTTATGGTTGTATTTAATGCACAAGCGAATTCTAGTGATCCCATGTTAGGAGCTTCCTAGCCGGCTCGACATAGGAGTGAAGTAGGAGCTTGTAGAGTTGGGGAAGTACGTACGCCACCCCACGAATGGTATTAAGGAATACACCCGTCATCCATGCAACTAATACACACTAATCAACCGGTAAAAGATAGTTAGGGAGTAAGGAAATCTAAGTAAACACATTTCCCTCCACATAAGTTTTCACCAACCTTTTCATTTTTGTTATTTTATTTTATTTGCATTCGTAGTAATTTGGGTTAGTTGACTAGCAACTAATTCCGCCCACTCTTTCAAACCCGAGATTTTACTTGCTTTCATAAAAATATAAAAAACACAAAAAGAATCTTCTCTCACCCTTAGACCTATTAGAGTAGTTTTTCATACCTAACGAACACTATTCCCTGTGGAGAACGATCAATCCCCCGTACTTACCACTACACTATACTACATCGGTCAGGTACACTGCCTGGTGGGGTTGTAAGCCTCTTGAGATCCCTCGAGAGGTAAAACCTGTTGTAAGGTTGCAAAACCACGCATCAGTATGGCACCAATAAACCTTCGTCTTCAGATTCTCAGAATTTTCAATATCAAAACACCATAAATAAGTTACATCATGAAAATGAGTGTTATCGAGAAGAAAATTCAAAGGTCAAACAACATTTCAAAGAGTTATATGATTCTTTTAAAGTTACAAGAAGCAATCACAATGATCAAATAACCTCGTTGACAAATGAAATTGAGAATCTTAAGGCTCAGGTGAAAGGTAAAATGCCATGCACCACTTGTAATTGTGATGCACCAAAGGCTACTGCTAGTAAAAAGTATGATGTTGATGTTGGGCGTATTCCATTTAACCTTAGAAATAATAGCTTTGCCCATCAAACATATCTCGATCATCTTAGAGAGGGCCTTGACACACTTCGTGAGGTAGTTGAAGAGGATAGAACTGAAAAGCCACTTGATAGGGCAGTTGTTTATGCCTGCAAACTCACGAAAAGGATTCAGGAAAACTTAGAATATGACATAGGCTCAGTTCCTAAGTTTAACAGCCATAGAGATAGATTTGTTGCATCATCATCCACTATTAAGAACAAGCATGTAGCCTTTGATCTACCACCTAAAACATCAGAACCCAACACATCATTATCAGGAAGGCATGTGACAGAAAAACAAACTAATGTTCCCTTCGATGCTTCTACAGGAGTAAAAAATGACACCCAAGCTAGCGGGTCAAGGTCTAGAGGAAATCCAAGAAAGGATAGGACTACGCCAGCTAAGAATGATCACTTGAAGAAAGTAGAAGCCCAACCTAGGAATAATAAGTTTGCAATGAGTAGGATGAATCGTGTTGATTCTAGTATCAAAAGTACTGTAATTAATTCAAATTCTAATGCTGTCTGTAAAACAAGCGACAATTGTTTATTTTCTGCTAATCATGATGATTGTGTTGTGTCTTTCTTGATGTCTTCTGCTTTGCCCCATGTTAAGAATGTTAGGATAACTGAAACATGCAAAAAAGTTTGGAAAGCAACAGGAAAAACATTTGCTAGCGTAGGCTATCAATGGAGACCCACTGGAAGGAAATTCAATTTAGGAAAACAGTGCACATTACCTAAAATGAATAAGCATAAAATTGTGAAGGTTAAGGAATGGAGACCAACTGGTAGAATCTTGCCTTTAGTGTCACAATGCCTTCCACCTAGGTCTTGTCCTGCCTCTAGTACAGTCTCCACTGTAAAGACAGTAGCATCTGCGAACTCTGTGGTTCCAGAATATGTGTGTGCTGACTAAACGGACCCCAATTGCACGTGGGGATCCACATTTTTTAGTTATCCATTGTTGCCTGGTTTCAAATGCAGGTCGTGCAAATCGTCCTCTGGTATTTGGACTCAGGCTACTCAAAACATATGACTGGGGATCGCTCGCGGCTCAAGAACTTCGTGAAAAAGTTTATCGGGACAGTTAGATTTGGGAACGACCACTTTGGTGCGATTATGGGTTATGGAGATTATGTGTTCGGTGACAGTGTAATCTCAAGGGTATATTATGTGGAAGGATTAGGGCACAATTTGTTTTCTGTGGGTCAATTTTGTGATTCAGATCTGGAAGTGGCTTTCAGAAAACATACATGTTTCGTCAGAGAATTGGATGGTATAGATCTCCTCAAGGGCAGTCGGGGCACCAATCTATATACCATATCGATTGAAGAAATGTTGAAGTCCTCTCCCATATGCTTGCTTTCTAAAGCCTCTAAAACAAAATCATGGCTGTGGCATCGTCATTTGAACCACTTGAACTTCGGTACCATAAATAATCTTTCCCGTAAAGATCTTGTAAGAGGGATGCCCAGACTAAAATATGAGAAAGATCATCTCCGCTCTGCATGTCAACTGGGCAAAAGCAAGAAACAAACCCACAAGCCTAAAACCATTAACACCAACTTGGAAGTTATTCATACCCTCCACATGGACTTGTGCGGTCCAATGAGAATACAAACCATAAATGGAAAGAAGTATGTTCTGGTGATAGTAGATGATTATTCTCGGTTCACATGGGTAAATTTTTTGAGAACCAAGGATGAAACTCCAGAGGTTATCATTAAACTGATAAAACAGCTGCAAGTAAGGCTCGATAAAACTGTCAGAATCATCCGCACTGATAATGGTACTGAGTTTGTTAACCAACAACTCCGTAATTTCTATGAAAGTATTGGCATCACGCATCAGAAAAGTATCCCTCGCACTCCTCAACAGAACGGTGTTGTCGAACGAAGGAACCGTACTCTGGTGGAAGCTACAAGAACCATGCTTATATTTTCAAAGGCACCGATGTTTCTCTGGGCAGAGGCTATAGCAACAGCTTGTTTCACCCAAAACCGATCTCTAATTCATCCTGTTCATGAAAAGACTCCCTACGAGTTAATTCATAACAAGAAACCAGATCTTTCCTTTCTCCGTGTGTTTGGCGCACTTTGCTATCCGACTAATGATAGTCAAGACTTGGGAAAGTTAAGAGCTAAAGCAGACGTAGGTATTTTTGTTGGATATGCACCAGACAGTAAAGGGTATAGAATCTATAATAAGAGAACCCGTAAAATCATGGAAACCATTCATGTCACGTTCGATGAGCTGAGTGAGCAACTTGCTTCAGGACAAATTAGTTCTGGACCCGATCTTAAATTTTTGACACCTGGACCCATTAGTTCAGGACTTGTACAGAATTCCATGCCTGCGGATTCTTTTGTACCACCTACATTTGAGGA
Source organism: Artemisia tridentata subsp. tridentata (assembly GCA_021014915.2). Lineage (NCBI taxonomy): Eukaryota > Viridiplantae > Streptophyta > Magnoliopsida > Asterales > Asteraceae > Artemisia > Artemisia tridentata. The sequence goes on along the minus strand of CP139505.1, from coordinate 272,685,516 downwards.
GTTGAAGAAGTTATTTGATCCTATGTTTGATGAATACTTTGAGCCAACGAATGGAACCATCCCAAGTGCACCAGATGTACTTCCTATGGCTGAGGCTCAAGCCCCGCAAGGCACAGAAGGCCCAACAGCTTCAGTTTCAGTCAGTCTCAATGCTCCAGCTTCCAGTCAATCGCCTTCATCATCAAATACTCAATCCTCTCCAGTACTACAAGAATCTGCAGATAACCATTCTTTGGAAGTTAATCCTTTTCCTCCTGTTGATGAGGTTCCTTTTGAAAACATATTTTCTCCTGAACATTCATCAGACACATCCTCTCTTGAAGAACACAGCACTGCTACATCTGTTCAAAACCCTCAACCTCACGACCATCTCAGAAAATGGACCAGTGATCATCCAATAGACAACATCATAGGCAATCCCTCACATCCAGTATCCACACGTAATCAACTAGCCACTGATGTACTATGGTGCTTTTTCAATTATGTACTGTCCAAAGTCGAACCAAAAGATGCCAAAGAAGCAATGACTAAAGATTGCTGGTTCCAGGCTATGCAGGATGAAATCCATGAATTTGATCGACTTGAAGTATGGGAATTAGTGCCTCCTCCAGAGCTTGCAATGATCATTGCTTTAAAGTGGATCTTCAAAGTGAAACTTGATGAGCATGGTGATGTGTTGAAGAACAAGGCACGGCTAGTTGCAAAAGGGTTCAGACAAGAAGAGGGCATTGATTTTGAAGAATCGTTTGCTCCGGTTGCTAGAATTGAAGCCATAAGAATCTTCCTTGCAAATGCTGCTAGTCGGAATATGATAGTCTACCAAATGGACGTTAAAACGGCCTTCTTGAATGGAGACTTAAAGGAAGAAGTTTATGTGAGCCAACCCGAAGGATTCGTGGATGCTGAACATCCTACTCATGTTTACCGCTTAAATAAGACTCTTTATGGGTTAAAGCAGGAGCCAAGGGCATGGTACGATACATTGTCCAAGTTCCTTCTAGTGAACGGGTTCTCCAAGGGTGTTGTTGATCCCACACTATTCACCAGGAAGTCAAGAAAACATCTACTACTTGTTCAGATTTATGTAGATGATATCATCTTTGCTTCAACAGATCCTAGTGAATGTGATAGATTTTCAAAGGAGATGAATTCCAAGTTCCAAATGTCCATGATGGGACAAATGTCATTCTTCTTAGGATTACAAGTTTCTCAAAGTCCCGGAGGCATATTCATTAATCAATCCAAATACGCCAATGAGATCTTGAAAAAGTTTGGATTCGATTCAAGTAAGCCTGTTGACACTCCCATGGTTGATAGAACAAAGCTGGATGAAGATCCTTCAAGGATTCCAGTGGATATAACAAAGTATCGAAGCATGATTGGATCTTTGATGTACATCACTGCTAGTAGACCAGATCTTCTGTTTGTTGTGTGTATGTGCGCTCGGTATCAATCCAAGCCAACCAAGAAGCATGTTGAAGCGGTGAAAAGGATCTTTCGATATCTTCAAGGCACAATTCATATGGGTCTCTGGTATCCTAAGGACACAGCAATGGAGTTAACAGCTTATGCTGATGCTGATCATGCGGGATGTCAAGACACTCGTCGTAGTACTTCAGGAGGAGCACAGTTTTTAGGGGAAAAGTTGGTTAGTTGGTCTTCTAAGAAGCAGATGAGTACTTCCATATCATCTACTGAAGCTGAGTACATTGCCATGTCTACTTGCTGTGCACAAATTCTTTGGATGCGATCACAACTTTCGGACTATGGATTCTCATACAACAAAATTCCCCTATATTGTGACAACAAAAGTGCCATTGCTCTTTGTTGTAACAATGTTCAGCACTCCAGGTCAAAACACATCGACATCAGGCATCACTTCATCAGGGAACAGGTGGAAAAAGGAATTGTGGAACTATACTTCGTGAGGACAGAGTTTCAGTTAGCTGACATCTTCACCAAGGCTCTCCCAAGAGAAAGGTTTCAGTTTATTCTCCCACGCCTTGGTATGAAGAGCATGACACCTGAAACCCTCAAGTGTCTTCAGGAAGAAAAGGAGGAGTAAAGGATTGTCTTCTTATATCCTTGTACATATTTGTATATATCTTAAATCAAAAAGAAAATACAAAAATATAAAACCTATAAAAACCATAAAAATCGAAAAAATCAGAAAATACGAAAAATAGTCCTACCTAGGCGTGTCTTCTGTTTATCGATAACATTTACGGATCTAGAAATGTCATTCAACAATGAAACGGATCTTTAAATGAAGCTCGAGCAGAAGTTATACTAATCAGTTAAAACATGTCTTAATGGCTTGCAGTTACTTCATACTGCAACCCGCGATATACACTGGGGAAAGCACGTCGCCAAAAAGACGGCTGTTCCTCCAACTGGGTGATGTTCACCTGGGCATGGATTACTTTATATCCATGTTTCACCGACTTGATGTACGTTTCAGTGCGTCATTTCGTGTATAAGAAGAGAAGTCTTCTTTACATCAAACTCTTTATCTTGTTTGATTCTTCAAGAGAGTCTTGATGTTACACAAGGTGGTAAATTGAATTAAATTTTCACAAATACTCGTCGCTCAATTGAATGACTATAGCTCTTTCAATAGAAAACGGGTCATTAATTGAGGGGGAGAATATTTGTTCAAATTTCTGACACCTTGCCAAATTTGTGCAACATCAGCAGTGACACTCTCTCGTGGTTTAAGGGGGAGCATAGTATGCTCCTAAATCAGAATACATTTAAACCTGACCACATTTTCTTCCAAATTTTCTAAACTTATTTAAATCAATTGGGATCACAAATCTCAAATGGTTTGAAATTTTTGATCGGGGGAGAGAATGCGATTTAAATATGAAATTCTGATAAAATGTGATGATTTGGAAGTAAATGTAAGCTCTCCCGTATGTGCTAAATTGCTTTGTATATCAATGCACATATTGAGGGGGAGCAAAATGTTTTGGACGTAAAAGAAAGCTCTCCCATATGTGCTAAACTCTTTCGTATATCGATGCACATATTGAGGGGGAGCAAATGGTTTTTAACAAAACATAAAGGATTGGGCATCTCATGCGAGTGTGGCTCAGACATAACAAACGAATTGACGAAACTTGAACTGTCATCAATCGAAAGGATGCGTCTTGGCCGGGTAATAATTTCAAGCTGGTCTAACCAGTGATGTAAGCGTGTCTCGAAAAAGACGTATCTGAGTAGAGTGTACCGTTTCGAGAAACTTTCTGTGGACTTGACCAGGCCGGGTAATAATTTCAAGCTGGTCTAACCAGTGATGTAAACGTGTCTCGAATCGGTCATGTTCACTGAAAGTTGATCAATTCAAAAAAAGTGCGAGCTCTACCTAACATGTGCAAATTTATAAAACAATCACTCGAGCACATGTTGAGGGAGAGCATTTGAATAATATAAAACTCTCAAAGTGTTAGCAAAATGTGTTTCATAATCATGAACACTTTGAGAGATTTTTTCAAGGATTTTGGTAAATGGCAACATAGGATAGTCATGAAGTTATAAGGTGGCTAAGGTTAGGAAAACCGTCCTATGATCCGCCAGAGCCGGAGGGATCTACCCAAGGACAATACCAAATAGTTAGTATTAGAAAGTCCTTAGGTATGATATGAAATAAGGAGTAATATGAGAAAGGAGAAAGAAGGGGTTGAAGAATTAAAAAGAAATGAAATGAGAAAGGGTGAAAAGAAATAGCCCTCCAATTATTCAACCTTAGGGCAGAAACCGGGTTCAATTCATATGCTACTGGTGGTTACTAAAGTAACACCGGTATTGAAGACAAGACGTCATGGACCCAGTGACGCACTTCACTAAACCTTCTAAACCACTCAAGTTCTCTTAAAAGGACTTGTTTCATTCTCACGGGGAACCCTGCATAATCTATCGACCGCTCATTACGAGTTATGTTGATATTGAAACAGGAGACACCGCTCCAGTCTCCGACTACCAAAAAATGCACTTTTCAAGTCTAGAGCCACGAGATGCATAATAAGATCTCATAGGAACACATGCTACTTATACACTAGTTGTTCAACATTAAGGACACCAGTGGTAAACTTAAGAGTCCTACGCAGATCTTAGCAATCTGCCAAAACATTTATGAGGGAATTTACAATTGTAATTCTCAATGATTGAATGGAAATTCCTGCCAGGGTCAACATCAAGCAGCCCTGAAAGCAGGTCACTTCGGTAATTCTTTAAGGAATACGCTTAGTGGTCACGGCGGTTTCAAACGGTCTACAGTCGTGGAGTGATCTCCAGCGACTCACCTAATCGTTGATGTGCTACGGTTCGATCTTAAAAAGCTCTCTATGGATTTTCGATTAGGAACGGTCTTGGTAAGGATTAGAGAGAGTTTTCACACTATGCTGTTAACAATCTCAAAGTTCGAACCTGTAAGTACCGGTGGATTTGTTGCTAACTGTCGTATGCAGGAACTTCTGGAGATTGTAGCTGTGGAATGCTGTAGCTGGTTGCTGTTGTAGCTGGTTGCAGAGAAGATGCCAATCCTCTACCACATGTTCACACTACATCATCATCTTAATCAAAAAAGTCATGACAACCTAAATGACCTTCAACACAGCTTCTGCTAACTCTGATGCTGAAAGTTATGACCCAGAATGGAGTGAGCATGTCGGTTCAAAGAGTACCACATCACATTGATACATACCACTGAAAGATGACATGGAAACACATGGTGGATGATAACTCCAACGAATCAACAAAGATCATCCAAGACAGAAGAAAAGGTCATCTGAAGAGTTGCTGCTGCACAATGATCAAGGATTGTGAAGAATCATTGTTTAACGAGCTATGAAGTCAAGAGCCATGGATGAAGTGCAAAAATTCTGAACATTACTTCAGGGGTGACCTCCCTTAGGGGGAGATTGTAGGAATATGAATATTCAGTTGAAGACTCGGTCACCCCGACTACTTATTAGCACATCATAGCTCGTAGGATAACTAGTAATATTAGTAGTAGCGTAGTTATTATTATTAGTATTGTGGAGTGGGTCGGGTCTTTACCCTCTGTCAGCTCTCTCCACAGCCCGCTAGGGGCATATTATGTAAGAACTATATATACCCTTTCCCACACAAGGGAAAGGGTGGAACTTCTCATTATTTCACAAGCTAATACACACACTCTTTCTCTCTCTAAGTTCCCATCTCTCTCTCTCTAAACTCTCCTCGATTCAATCCAACTAGTCCCAATCTTGTGTTTATGTGTTAGTGAATATCCTACATTCGGCTTACACAAGTTATTCAAATTTTCAAAATATTTTTCAGAAGGGTGATTTAAATTTGTTAACCGTTTGTAAGCCATATTCCTTACAAACCCCAACTATTCCGAATCTCAAATTTCTTCAAATTTAAACTAAAGATGTAGTTTATCATATTTTTTTTCAATCATCTCCAGAAATCCAAATTTCCAAAACCAAAAGATGTAGTTTGTATCTTTCTCTTTTTCAACACCAAAAACCATAAATCAAAAATTGATCAAATCCACTTTCAAAGAATTTCATAACGTTTCTATACTGATAACGCCTAAATCTAACATGTTTTTTATAGCGTTATTGGTAGTTTTATATATGTTTTGTGGTTATATTTATATGCTTTTGTTACTAAATCATACGAAAGTGTGTTTGCAAAGCATTTGTAGCCAAAGACAGGAAAATGGATGGAAAAGATGCAAAAATGAGGAAAAAGGAAGTATTTGAGATTGCATGTGAATCTTGTGTCAAGTTCTGCTCCGTAAGGTACTTCAATGAGTTAAAGTCCGAGTAGTCGAGTTAATAAGCTTAAGGATGAAGGGAAAGATCAAAGAATCAAGAGCTACAACCGAGAAACAAGTCGTACACAAAAGTCTAAGAAATAGGTTCATCAGCCATAGCCATCCAATCGGTCGCCGCCCGCAACCGATTCGGATGGAGTGAATTTGGATTTACCGAGAAGACCAACCGATCGGTAGACCATTCTATCCGATCGGTTGGAAGTCGCTGTTTGACCCAAGACTTCTTTATTAAGGATTGTGACTTTATAAATCCGGTTCTAGGTCCTTCTTTTCAGTATTCTAACCATTCAATACTACTTGGGGAGCAAGAGAAGCATTTATGCACTTAGACCCTTGGTTAGAGCAATTTATGGAACCATTTGTTGAGTATTTATATACCAATCAATCTAGAGTGCTAGAGAGGTGTTAGAGAAAGAACCATTCACAGAAAATACTCAAGAAATTCGTCCATAAGTCCAGGAGAAGGGAGAAAGTCGAATATACCATTTTCATTGCTTGTGGAATCATTGTCTTTCACTTGTAATCTTATTTCCAAATCATTGTAAGACTTTCAATCATGGTTTCTAATGTTCAAAGTATTGAGTTTACATTTATGTTTGCTATGAGTGGCTAGTGCCTTTGTGCACTTGCTTAGATGATGTGTATTATTCATTGATTGGCATATGATTGTGATAACATGTTTTAATTCAATTTCAAGTCAATTCTAAGAACCAATTGTGATAAAGTTTCATAGTGACATTTGGGTAATCAAGTTTAACTAGTGCTAGTAATCTTAAGGGTTGAAAGAACTATTGTTATTCCACTAGTTATAATCATTTGTCTATGAATGATTGTTGTCTTCCACTATTCTTGATTAAACAAAGGAACTTAATTGTGATTGTAATGAAAATGCTTTTGTCTATCAAAATGGATTGATTGTAAACCACTTTAAAGGTCGAGAGATTAATAGTTTGCTTTCAATTGTGACCTTTTGTCTATAATCGGTTACCTTTTGTATTGACCATTTCCTAAGCTTGTTTGATTAGACAAAAGATTGTTTTTGTGTTTGAGGAACACCAACTCATGAACCTTGAATTGATCTTGAATTGATTGGTTAAACTTAATGCTTGTTTTTTATAAATCAAAATCTTGATGAAGGTTTAATTTGTAGAAACAATAGATTAGTGTCAAAACTAATTATCACAACCAACATGTTTTCCAAAGTTATCACAATCATATTAGTCAATTGTAGTACACTAGTCTAAGCAAGTGTAGTTTTTAATCATTTGAATTTTCATTATATCATTACTACTTGTTTGAGATAGTTGCTTTTAACTTACAATTCGATTCACTACACAAATCCCTGCGAACGATCCCGACTTACCATCAAAATCTTGCTACAACGGACGAGTATACTTGCTCGTATGTGTTGTTATTAGATTCGGTAATTCACCCCCTTATAAATTTAAAACTTGCACCGAACCAGGCACATCAAGTTTTTGGCGCCGCTGCCGGGGATTTTGATTGTGTTTCTGTAAGTTTTAGTCCATTTCTCACCTAGTTAGTTTTCGTAAAAAAAAAAAAAAAAAAAAAGTTTTACCGAGCTGCCCATCCGATCGGTTGTTCATCCATCCGATTGGTTTTCTAAAATTTTCATTTACCGAGAGAACCATCCGATCGGCGGATACTTCCATCCGATCGGATCCTTCAAATCAAATTTACCGAGAGATCTATCCGATTGGTAGACTGTTCTATCCGATCGGTTGGACGATTCTGATCTTTTCAAATTGTTTTCATTCTTTGCTCGTTTGTTTAGACATTGCCTCGATTCCTTGGGGAATTGTATGAACACTCGATCAACTGGAGTAGAACCAATTCCACCACTTTTCAATCCCAAAAGTTTGATTCGAACAAGATCTAGAAGAAGAAGAAGAACACCCTTTGTTCCACTAGCCAATCGTGTACCAAGAATACCAAACCCAACTTTTGATAACCTTTTTGAAGCCAAAGTCGTTTATAACCCATTCACTGATCAACCTTTTCCCATGGCTGACGATAGACCCATGTGGGAAGCAAACCGAGCCGTAGCACCCACTCCTGGAGCTGCTATTGTTACTGTCAACTTAGGTGACAATTTCACCGTGAAAGGTCACCATCTTTCTATGATCAAAGACCGTCAATTCGATGGCCGTTCGAGGGCCGATCCTCACAAACACGTTGCCGAATTCATTAAAATTTGTGGCATGTTCCGATACGGTGATACAAATGTAGATGCCATTAAACTCAAACTTTTTCCGTCATCACTTGCTGGAGATGCAAAAGTGTGGTATAACGAATTAACACCAGGAATCATCACTACTTGGGAGGAGATGAGGCAAGCTTTTGTAAGCCGATTCTTTCCACCTGCAATGTTTGATCGACTCATGGGAGAAATTCGTGCTTTCACACAAAATCCTAACAAATCACTCGTCGAAGCCTAGCTTCGTATGAAGGATTTACTTCGAAGTTGTCATGGACATGGTTTAGGACGAGGAACCATTATCCAAATCTTTTACCATGGACTTGATGAAACATCTCAAGGAATTCTTGATGCTGGAGGAATTTTTCTTTATAAGACTCCTAACCAGGCATACCAATTGCTTGAAGACCGAGTTCTTCTCAAACTCGACTGGTCAAAGGATGCCAAGACAAAACCCTTAAGAAAAACCGTTGCTTTTGCCGAAAGTTCTGATTCATCTAAACTCATGGAGAAAATGGAAACCTTGGTTTCCAAAATCGATTCGCAATACAAAGATCTTAGAGGAGAGATGAAAGAAATGCGAGATGGTTGTAACAACTGTGGAGGTAACCACCCGTCATCAGAATACGATGATCAACCTATGGACCGACCAAAAGAAGGAGAAGCTAATTACATCCAAGGAGGATACCGAGGAGGAGGATATCGTGGAAATTATTACGGACGAAACTCTGCTAGTTGGCAAGATCGCCGACAAAGGGATAACAACCATGAGTCCCAACCAAAAGTAGAGAACCAAACCTCACAAAATTCCGACAAGAAACCTGAAGAAACAGATTTTGAAAAAATGATGAGAGAATTTGTCACTGCTCAAAAATCAACCAACGAGTTCGTCAAGAATCAATTTTTCAATCTCAAGACCAAAGTTGAGCAAGGTCAGAAAAATCATCAAGCATCTATCCAAGATCTTGAAAACAAATTTGGGAGACTCTCTGATCAAATTTCTTCCCGACCATCAGGTTCGTTTCCTAGTAACACCCAAACCAACCCAAAACCATCATCATCATCGAATGATAAGACTTATCGTCCACCACAAACCAGAAATGAGCATATCAATGCTGTATTCACAAGAAGTGGCCTGTCTTATGATCCACCACCCAACCCAAACAACACCACAACTATCAATTTTGATAGTGAGGATGAAGATGAAGAATCCAAGAAGGAAAATACACCAAAAACACCACCCAAACCCAAACCCAAACCACCAGTTAAGGCTTACACTCCAAAAATTCCATATCCTCAGAGCCTTAAGAAAGAAAGAATGGAGGAGCGTTATAAGAAGTTTGTTGAAATAATCAAAGAAGTTAGACTCAATGTACCCCTCATTTATGTTTTAGCCGGAATGCCCAATTACTGGAAATTTTTGAAAGAACTTCTTAACAACAAGAACAAGTTGGAGCAAATATCCGCTACCTTTCTCAATGAAGAATGTTCAGCTATTGTTCAAAACAAAATTCCACAAAAACTCGGAGATCCCGGAAGTTTTCTGATTCCATGCATATTAGGAAACAACATCACATGCGATGCTTTAGCCGACTTAGGTGCGAGTATTAATTTGATGCCCTATTCGCTGTATACGAAACTTTCAATCAATACCTTGAAACCCACAAGGATGAGTATCTGATTAGCTAATCATACTTACCAATATCCTGTTGGTATTGCTGAGAATATGCTTGTCCAAGTAGGTAAATTTATTTTTCCCGTGGATTTTGTGATTTTAGAAATGGAGGAAGATAGTAGAGTACCCCTTATTTTAGGAAGACCTTTTCTAAACACCGCTGATGCGATCATCAAAGTAAAAGGAAAAGAACTCAATCTTGGAGTTGGAGAGGATAGAATCACCTTTTTAATCGATAAAGCAATGAAATATCCACATTCCAGTGATGACACTTGCTTTAACATTGATGTAATCGATGAAGTCACTGAGGAAGAATTGGATGCATTACTTGAAGATTCTGATCCATTCATGACTATTTCAGAGAAGATTAGTGAAACAACTTTTGATAAAGAATTCGCTCATTTTATGGAAGTAAAGATTGATGAAGAAGAAGAAGAAGAAAAAGAAGAAGAAGAAGGAGAGATAATAGAAGAAGATTTTGAGGAAATCAGTTTTAATGATCAAATGAGGATCAAAACATCACTTCAAGAACCACCGATTGATCTTGAGTTGAAACCACTTCCAGAAAATCTTGAGTATGCTTACTTGGAAGACAATTCGCTACTTCCAGTAGTCATATCTTCGTTGCTCAATGATTATGAGAAAGAATGTCTGATTTCAGTTCTTAAGAAGCATAAAGAAGCTTTTGCGTGGAAAACTTCTGACATCCCAGGAATCAGTCCTGATTTTTGCAAACACAAAATCAATTTCGAAGAAGATGCCAAACCAGTTGTTGAAAGACAACGTCGACTCAACCCCAACATGAAAGAAGTTGTTAAAAAAGAAATCATCAAACTTCTTGATGCAGGTATCATTTACCCCATCGAGGATAGTCCTTGGGTGAGTCCTGTTCACTGTGTTCCGAAAAAAGGAGGAATGACTGTTGTGACCAACGAACGAAACGAATTAGTCCCAACTAGAACTGTCACCGGATGGCGAGTATGTATTGATTACAGAAAATTAAATAAAGCCACCAGAAAAGATCATTTTCCTTTGCCTTTCATGGATCAAATGCTTGAGAGATTAGCAGGAAATAAATACTTTTGTTTTCTCGATGGTTTTTCAGGATATTTTCAAATTCCTATTGATCCAGCTGATCAAGAAAAGACCACATTCACATGTCCCTTTGGAACTTACGCTTATCGGCGTATGCCTTTTGGATTATGTAATGCTCTCGCGACTTTTCAGAGATGTATGATTGCCATATTCCAAGATATGCTTGAAACGTCTATGGAAGTTTTCATGGATGACTTTTCAGTTTTCGGAAGCTCATTCGAAGCTTGCCTTTCTAACCTCGATAAAATGCTTGAAAGATGTAAAGATGCACATCTTGTTCTCAATTGGGAGAAGTGTCATTTCATGGTAACTGAAGGAATTGTGTTAGGACACAAAATTTCCAGCGCAGGAATGGAGGTTGACAAAGCAAAGATCGATGTTATTACCAAATTACCACCACCAACTAACGTTAAAGCCGTTAGAAGTTTCCTAGGACATGCAAGTTTTTACCGTCGTTTCATTAAGGATTTTTCCAAAATATCTCGTCCAATGACGAAACTTCTTGAAAAAGATGCTGTTTTTTATTTTAATGCAGACTGTATGAAAGCATTTGAAGCATTGAAAACACAACTGACTAGTGCACCCATTATGGTTTCCCCTGATTGGTCACTACCATTCGAGCTTATGTGCGATGCAAGCGATTTTGCTGTTGGAGCTGTATTAGGACAACGAGAAGAGAAACATTTTCGTCCTATATATTTTGCCAGCAAAACACTCAACAATGCTCAACAGAATTACACAGTTACAGAGAAAGAATTTTTAGCCGTTGTTTTCACTTTCGATAAATTCAGATCATACCTTGTACTTTCGAAAACAATCGTGTTCACTGATCATTCAGCGTTAAAATATCTGTTTAAGAAGCAAGATGCCAAACCGCGTCTCATCCGATGGATTTTACTACTCCAAGAATTCGATATCGAAATCAAAGATAAGAAAGGAGCAGAAAATCTAGCCGCTGATCATCTATCTCGTTTAGAAAATCCAAATCTGGAAGAGTTAAAAGAAGATGAGATTGACGATTATTTTCCGGATGAAACACTCATGACTATTGATACAGATGATGAGAACGAAATTCCATGGTTTGCCAATTATGCAAATTATCTCGTTGGAGGAATTCTAAAGAAAGGATTAACTCATGCCCAACGAAGTAAATTCTTTTCGGATCTTAAACATTATTATTGGGAAGAACCTTATCTTTTCAAAATGTGTCCCGATGGGATGATTAGAAGATGTGTTTATGGTTCTGAAACAAGAAGAATTCTCGATGAATGTCATCATGGCCCAACTGGGGGACATTATGGTCCTTCTACCACCGCTAAAAAAGTCTTTGATGCTGGATTCTATTGGCCGACTATTTTTAAAGAAGCCCATACTCTTGTTAAGAATTGTGATGCTTGCCAAAAATCCGGTAGTCTTTCTCGAAGAGATGAAATGCCTCAGAAGAGCATTCAAGTCTGTGAATTATTCGATATTTGGGGAATTGATTTCATGGGACCGTTTCCTAAATCACACAAATACGAATACATTCTCATTGCTATTGATTATGTTTCCAAATGGGCTGAAGCGGAAGCTCTACCCACAAATGATGCACGAGTAGTTGTTAATTTTCTCAAAAAGCTTTTCGCTCGTTATGGAATTCCTAAAGCTTTGATAAGTGATCGTGGAACCCATTTCTGTAATAAACAAATGGAGAAAATTATGAAGCGATACGGAGTTCATCATCATTTCGCTACAGCTTATCACCCACAGACCAGTGGTCATGTCGAAAATACCAACAGAGCCTTAAAAAGGATACTCGAAAAAACGGTTAAAGACAATCCCGCCGTTTGGTCGAGAAAATTAGATGATGCTCTGTGGGCATTTCGCACAGCTTACAAAACACCAATTGGTACAAAACCATACAGATTGTTGTATGAAAAAACTTGTCATTTGCCGTTCGAAATCGAACATCGCGCTTACTGGGCATTAAGAAACTGTAACCCAGACCTCAAAGTAGCTGGAGAAAAGAGATTTTTGTAATTGCATGAACTCGATGAGCTTAGACTACAAGCTTATGAGAACTCCAAACTTTACAAAGCAAGAACAAAAGCTTATCATGACAGAAAGCTAAGAATCAGAAAAGAATTCAAAGCTGGAGACAAAGTTCTGCTTTTTAATATGAAGTATAAGTTCAAAGCTCCCAAGCTGAAACCGAAATGGTTCGGACCGTATACAGTGAAACATGGATTTCCATCCAGATATGTTGAATTGCATGACAAACATGGTGGAACCTTCATTGTTAATGGGCACCGAATTAAATTATACTATGACAAGGAGCAGATGAATGAAGTTTCTATTCAAGAGATTCCGCCTGAATCAGAATATGAAGCTATAACCTTTATGTCACCCTTCCCGGCCGATTTCAAGAAAAACACTCCGTGGGCCGAAGATTCTGGTTATATCTATGATGTTCTACCAAGACCGTGGGAGAAAGTTAAGCTGGAATACATAGATGAAACTGGAGAAGGAATAGTGATTGGAAATGTGTGTACGTTCCAAAATTTCAAAAGAAGAAGTCAGCACCAACATGAAGAGAGAGAAGTTCGAGTCCGGCTGATGACTCGTTAATAAAACAAGCGCTTCTCGGGAGGCAACCCGTGTGTTTGCTATGTTTATTTTTCATTTTTATTTTCTAGTGATTAAACCCCAAAGTTTTTCTAAATTGCTTAGTTGAACTTAAGTGTGGGGGTGTATCACTGTCTTTTGAATAAAGCGAAGATATATTTCGTATCTGTGTCTCTTTTGTTTTTAGATTACTGCAGATAATGATTTCGAAGCTTGGACGCTAGGATCAAGACTCCTCTTGAAAAGAAAATACGGTTTATTCTCTTATTTTCCTATTTCATTCTTTGTCGTTTATCACATTGAGGACAATGCTTAACTTAAGTGTGGGGGGTGAATAGGAAAATAAGAATAGATTGTAGTTTTGAGTTGAATTTTAAATTTTGTTTGCCCTTGTAATCTAGTCTTTTGTCATTTTAAAGATCATATTCTAGAATAACTGGATTTATCCACTGGTGAAATCTGTAATTTTGAAAATTCGAGATGTGTCCCGATTAATATTACAATCCATTCTGGGATCGATAACATTAGCTAGCACAGATTATAGCCCTTTCCACTAAAGTGTGAGGATTTGAGCCTGTTCTATATACAGCATACATCTTTTATGCTTAGATCTGTTGCTATGAGTGTGCCGGTGATTTTATTTATTCTAGAACTTGTACTTGTAAATCATTACGAGACCGTTGTGAGATCACATTTCGTTTGTGATATAAGTGTATATGCGTGATAAGAGGCAATCTTAGGTTTTATCCCAAATGGCCTTCCATTTTCATATAATGCTATATTAGCTAGCTACATTGGCTAGTTAACCACTCCTATGGACCCATTTGTTAGCATTTGTCTTTAATGCTAGATACCCCTAGTTACACCCGCCGAGCCTATCTTTTCTTTTGATGCAATCCAGAAAAATTCAAAAAGATTTTACACCTTTTTAGCCTAGCCTTATCCATAGTCAAGTCTTGGTTGGTTGCTAGCTATTTGGCAAGATGGATGTTAAGTGGAAATCATGAAAGTTCAAAGAAAGCGTAAACTCCGAAAGTTGTTATCCAAGAAAAGTCATCGCAACTATAAGATGACAAGTCAAAAAAAAAAAAAAAAAAAAAAAAAAAAAAAAAAAAAAAAAAGGAGAAAAAGAAGAAAAGTCATTGCAACTATAAAATGACAAGAATAAGCCAATGGGCTAAGTGAATCAAGTATGAATAAAGGAAGTATGGAGTTTTTCACAAAATGGCATGATATTGGTTTGAAATAGCTAGTAACATTTGGTTCGTAGACTTTGACTAATTTTGTTCTTATGTTCAACCAATTGCATAAACATATCCCATGCCTTATCCTACCCTTTTTGACTTTGTGAAATTATTAAGTGTATGGACATGTAGTGACCATCCGATTTCTTGAGGAATTGACTAACGTTGTTAGCGATCTAGGGCGTATTTTGGCGACCATCCGTTATGCAAGTAACGTCGTTAGCGAACCAAGGTACAATCTAGTGACCATCCGTTATTTGGTAATGCAAGAATTCGTTGTTAGGGAGCTATTATGTTTTGCATGAGATAGTGGCGCGTTAGTCTTTTATACCCCTTTAAGCCTTAAACCCGAATAAAAGCCCTCTTTGATATGTATACTTGGCGCTCACACCATTTCGGTGTAGTTTTGTTTCTTGTACAAGCCTATGGTAATATTTAGATCATGACTGAGCAAATGAGTGTCATTCCTCTTATATACTCCACCAATTATACAAATGAGTGTTTGAGTGAATTATATTTCATTTTCCTTTCGTGAGGTGTTTAGTAATGTGTATCATGCAAGAAGATCATTTGGGTATTGTCAAACATCTCGATGATTCAACTATAAAAGCTTAAAACGATGAATCTAGCTTGTACTAGTGCTTGATAGATTTGCATCACATTTTCCTAATCATTTGTGTATACCATGTGGATAATTGTTTTTATTTCTAGATTTGCTTGAGGGTAAGCAAAGTTCAAGTGTGGGGGATTTGATAACGCCTAAATCTAACATGTTTTTTATAGCGTTATTGGTAGTTTTATATATGTTTTGTGGTTATATTTATATGCTTTTGTTACTAAATCATACCAAAGTGTGTTTGCAAAGCATTTGTAGCCAAAGACAGGAAAATGGATGGAAAAGATGCAAAAATGAGGAAAAAGGAAGTATTTGAGATTGCATGTGAATCTTGTGTCAAGTTCTGCTCCGTAAGGTACTTCAATGAGTTAAAGTCTGTAACACCCCCATTTTCGGATTACGCAGCGGAATATAAGCTTGGGGTGCTACTTCATGGTTCACAGTCATGGAAATAGAAAACGACTCGAAAAAAGACGTTTTTAAATAAAAATTGTTATCATTCATTTATTTAATATCAGAGTACATAAGATAGGTCCCAGAGGGAGGTTCAGAAATACATGATAAAAATTACATTATTTATTGAATGATAACAAAGTGGACACTCTTTTTATTTTAAAAAGAAAGTCCACCGCCGCTCTGTGCCATTAACCATACTTCTAGATACCTGAGATAAACATGCTTAAAAAGTCAACACAAAGGTTGAGTGAATCTATAGTATTTAAAGTTACAATCAGTTTGAACACAAGCCAAAGTATGAGAAATCAGTTATATTGTAATTCAAAAATATTGCACTAAACCTCATGACACGCAATGCGTTAACAGTTTCCAGATTCCACAAACATGATTGAAATGAGAGTGGTCTCGCCCCCGAGTTAAAGATATCAAATATAATGCATCTGCCTAACCGGCTACCACGAAGATATCCATCTGGTTAGAACAAATGGGTCGTCAGGCCAATAGATCTATTCACATATTCGCGCTCACCCAGCAGGTGACTAATGGTGCATGATATGAGGGTCTTTTAAATAAATAATTCAATCTCAACAATAACGAACAGTTAGCCTAGTGCAATAACAATCAGGAAAATACTTGTGTTCGATTTAATAGCATGTATCTCCCCACATATTTGGAAAAACACGTAATAAAAAGTGGGACTATAAACTCACCTGAACAATCTGGATGGAAAACAAAATGAAATACAGTTGATAAACGTCTCCGGCTTGCAACCTGAATTGGTTATGTCAAGTTTTTCAGTAATTGTTTCTTAATATATAAGTTTTTATTATTCGTTTCGTTATTTGGTTTGTTGATTAAATGCTTATTTGAGCCAATATATAGTTTTAAAAGTAATATTTTGTTATAATTTCTTATCTGTAAGATTTGGTTTCGTCCGTTCGTTAAATGGATACTTTGTTTGTTAGTTACGGTACAAAACATATATTAAGTTTAACTAAAACTTAAATAATATAATAATAATAATAATAATAATAATATAATAATAATAATAATAATAATAATAATAATAATAATAATAATAATAATAATAATAATAATAATAATAATAATTATAATAATATTAAATAAGAATTAGGGTTTTATAATAGTTTTCATTTTAAACCTTCAAGTTTCTAGGTTTGGCAAGTTTTACCCTTAAACTATATAGAAATGACAACTTTTACCCTCGGACTTTAGTTAATTGACACTTTATACCCTCAAGTTTCAAAATCGACACTTTTACCCCCTTAGGGATTCCCCGATCGCAAGACAAGTCCAAAACAGAAATCTTATGGATTTTTGACAGAAATTGTCCTTGAGACTTCTAGTTACTTTCACTCGACATCCTTTTCACAAAAACAATTTATTTCTAACGATTCGAGCCGAGACTTTTTACGAAACCTTTTCTAAAGTGTATATAAATATTTTAAAAGTATTTTTGTAAAGTCTTGGGGCCAGAATCGAACCCACGAATTCAAAATTTAAAACAGAAAGTCGTGATCACATGTGACTCGACACAGAATTTTGACTCAACTTCAAACGCCCCGTTCTCCCTCGTTTCTTAACGAAAATCCTTGATTCTTTTTCCTACTTTTAGACCTTCTCGAGTACTTTAAGCATGTCAAAGGCCATAATTTTTAGTGAACGTTTGATAGGGTAAAACGAGCACCAAAGCAGCAGACCTGCTGTTGGTCTCGACAGAAAATAAAAGAAAGAAAACTTGTGTTTTGCTAAATCCGATTTTTAGTCACTATGTTTTTATGATTTGTCTAGTTATTATAACATGTTTTAAGAATTTCTAAACCACTTTTAACATCCTAGATCCTTTTGAACTATATTTCGAAAATTCATATATATATGTAACTCGATAGAACTAGAATTAAACAAAAGTGTATTTTAGCTATTTCTGGGTTATGACACATGTTTTAAACTTCATTTGAACATAAATTATCTATATGAAAGCAAGTGAAAAGGGCTGGGACATACCTTTCTTGAAATGGTCGACTAGGGTTATATTGGATGAGGTATGGTTCGAACTTGGTTTCTACTGGACTTGACTTGCTCCTACTGCTTCTCTAGGCTTAGTTTAGCTTATGTGGGACTAAGGGATCATTGGTGTGAAAGGGTAGTGGCTGTTTGTGGTAGTTCGAGTGGTTGGTGATGTCCTAGGGTTTCATTTGTGTTGCTATTTATAGAAGGCTAAGCTAGGGTTTCCTGGGACTTCTAGGGTTTCTGTGGGGACGTGTGAGATGAGGTGTAAGGCCAGGGAGTTGCCACATGAGGGGGAAAATGATTAGGGAAATGTGGAAGTTTATGGTCCTTACACATAGGGCTTCTTCTAGAGAGAGGCTATGTGTACTCCCTCTTCTCCATACATGTGGGCTGTTTAGGGTTTAAGGTTGCTAGATATTTAGTTGGTTAGGGTTAAATTTGAACTAGGATGTGTAACTAAACTAGTTAGGGTTCGATCCTATGCTTAAAGGGGTTGTACTATGGCTTTGTGATCTTGTAAACTAGGGTTTTGGGTAAAGTTAGGGTTTCCTAGGTTTAGGGTAAGTTAGAAATAAAATTTGAATCTAATTAACCTAATTTTGTAAGTATCGATTTGTATTATTTAGGTGGAAAATAGTTTTTGTGCTTTGGGTAGTTGTACTTTAGGCTAAGGAGACTTGTACTTATGTAAGAAAAATAAGAAAAATGTATTTTTAATTATTTCTTAATTTTCTATAATTTTTATGTAATTTTTATTAAGGTTTAAATATGAATAAATGAGTTTTTATGATTTTGTGCACTAAAGGGTTGTACATTGAGTTTATGAAGTTGTACATATGTTAAATAAATAAATAAATTATTTTTATAATTTATTGTGTAAAAATATTACATAAAATGTTATTTTAAATAACTACTATTAAGGTTTTATTTAGGATTTTATAAATATATAGTTTCATGTATAAAAGACTTGTACTTTTAGCTTTAGTAAGGTTGTACTATAATTTAGAATATGAGAAAAACGAGTTGGGCGCCGGTGCGCCGCATTGCGGCGGGGCGCTGTATTTGACAAAAAATTTAATTAAGATTTTAAGACAGAATATTGATGTAAGAGGCCGGCTACGGATAACCGCGTTGCGGCAGGGCAGTGATCTTAGCCTTAATTTACTTTAAAAAAAAAAAAAAAAAAAAAAACCTCTTTTGCAAAGACCCGTGAATTTTGAGGGTATTTTTCGCCAATTTTTTTGATTTTTTTTGGAAAAAGGACTACTTTTGCAAAGAGGCGACAGATTCAGGGGTATTTTTTGCCAAGTTTCGAAACTTGATTTTGGGAAAAAAAAAAAATTTGAAAAAGGACTACTTTTGCAAAGATGCGTCAACTTCAGGGGTATTTTTTGCCAATTTACGAAACTTGATTTTGGGCTAGTGGTAAACGGGCCGGGCCAAACCGGCCCGTTACTGTAGCATACTGTAGCTACTGTTCATAAGGGCGATGAAACGGCAACGTATCAAACGTGTTTTAATATATACTATAATGTAATTTTTATAATTTATTAAGTTATGAAAATTATATGTTAGGTTTTGCTAAGTTAAAAGTAAATAAATGAAATTTTTAGTTTATGTGCATTAGGTACTTGTACTTTAAGCTAAAAGACTTGTAAAAATAATTAAGGAGTTTAGAAATTATAATCTGTAAAAGTTATGCATGAATGGTTTGTATTTTATACTTGAAAATAAATATAAAAGGGATTTTTATAAGGTTTTTGTAAATAAATGGTTTTGTGCATAAATGACTTGTACACTAGTTTAAATAACTTGTAAATATATTATCTTGTAGAAATATTATATAAATAAATTAGGGTTTGTAAAATATATATATAAATTCATAGTTATGTGAGATTAGGGTTTTATCGGAAGTTAAAGTAAAATTAAGGTTTTTATGCTTTAGGGACTTGTACATCGATCAGATAATTTGTACTTTAGTATTTCTAGGGTTTTATTGTTCATAAATGTTGTTATGGTAGTTTAGGGTTTTATAAAATTATCATTAGTTAAGGAATGTTCAGTTTTAAATATATATTAACGAAATAACGTAAAGTGATAAGTGAAATCTTATAACATTTCAGATTAAAGATGTTTACTTATTTGAATACGAAATCAGTTGCAAGCACGGTTATTCGGGATGTGATCTCCGTCACATAAGATAATAGTCACAATCAAAATAAAAAAAAAATTCACGTAGAAAAGGATAAATATTCCGAGAGATAGTTTATTTAAATAAGGGATTTTTCACAGTGGTTACAGTCACCCACCGTCAAGGGAATCTCGTCCCGAGATTCAGTCTGTGTTGGTTGTGGAAATTTGGGAAAATGAAGTATAGAGATAATCAGATCTAGATTTCTAACCTAAATAGGGAATTTTTGTATAGGTTGCGATAGGAGTTTGATATGCTTAAAATGCCTCAAGTTAAAAATAAAATAATATAATATTATTTTATTCTTATGTCCTATGTCTCCAAAAATATTATTTCACTGCTAAATCCTTAATTATAGTTTTGGCCTAAAAGAGTCGTCTAGGAATTTCCATTCGATACCTAAGGGAACGTATTTTCATCAGTTTTATTCCTAGTAGGTAAAATAAATTTGAGTGTTTTGCCACCTAATAAATTTTAAACATTGCAACAGCACTATGCAACGTTCGAATTTCAATAGTGAAATTAACGGCTACATTTTCTCCATAAATACCTCATTTTCAATCCTCATTCTTTCACCACCAAATTTCTCTCCTAAAAACCTCAAAATGCCGCACCTTGTTACATTCTTAGCGATCGTCTACGTGGTCCTTGCAGTTTCCTATTTGGCTTATGTATCGAACGAAGATCATGTGTTCCTAGTTTATGTCCTAGTGGTCCTTATGCCTATTGTGGTCTTTGCTATTGGGGTAGACAAGATATGGGGGTAAGGGTTGTTTTTTTATGTAATCCTCAAATAAAGCTTATTTATTCTTATGCCTAATATTTAGTCTCGTGGTACTTGCTACGCAGGATAGTTAAGATCCTTCATCCTGTTGTGGCTCTAGCTATTGTGATGTTGGTGGCGATCCTCATTTTCATGGTGGGTCAACCTATTAGTGAATCTATTCCTTATCTTGTAATCATTGTAACCTTAGTACTTCCGATGCTAGTGATTTCGCTTTGTATGAATTTTCATGATTCCTAGTTTAAGTTGTAATATCTACGTCTTTTATTAGGTCTTTGTATGTTTCCTAGGAAATCCTAAATGAAATTATGTAATCCTTGTAATTTTAGCATTTCCGTTGCTAACTATGTTTCTATGTATGAAAATTGTACCGTTTGGGTTTGTCGTAATTCCTAGGGTTTTTCTAACCTCAATTCTTGTAAATTTCCTATTTTAGAGGTAACAGGTAGTAGATGTAAACTTTTATTGTATCAATTCGAATGTGATGAAAAAGTTTTGCTTCAATATTTTGCTTTTGAATGAAAATTTGTAGTAGAAAATCTGAAAAGATAACTGTCCAATTCATTACATGATTCTTCCTAAATTATACATAGTTGATCAGGCTATGTATAATCGAGGACCAAATGATGTAATGTTTTGACTCAGCCATGTGATATTTATTCCTTTTCAAAAAGCTTTAGATGGTGTTCAACGTTTTGTTTTTATAAAATGACTTCATAAATATATTTTTTCGTTTTTTTTCAAAAGATTAAGAAAATTTTTTTATTCATACTACGGTGGTAGGTCAAGAATCTCTATGGTGATACCAAGGTAATCCTCGAAATAAATCTTAAAGTTTGACTAGGGGTCCTACAGGATAGATCCGTCTATTGATTGGTTAGGAATAAACCTAATTTCTAATGGTATAATAGTGGATGGCTACGAAATACCTATGGGCAGAATAGATGAAATAGAAGCTGAATTTATTATGGAGTTTTATTACAAAATGAGGGTTTATATAGCAGGAAAGTAGTTGTTTTACTTAGGTCACATCCATCGTAACCCAAGTAAGATTTGAAAGGGATTACAACTTAGAGTGTTTCTAAACCTCAATTTATTTATCTCCTACAGGGATTTATCTTCTGTTTAAATACTACAGTCATCCTAGGACATGATTGGGATTCCTAATAAAGTCCTTTTTCTTAGGCGTAGCACCTTGCTTAATTTCTAGGTTGGGAATCCTTAGGTTAAAATGATGGTCTTTCTATCATTGAGTTTTTGTTTTTGGTTATTTTGCTTAATTCCTAGGGCATGGTTCATGGTAGGTTTGGTTATTCTTCCTAGGTTTTATTATTACCACAATAAGGCATACGTTTATATTTTGTCCATGTTAGATTTTCAAGGTACAACTCATGATAATCATAAGGTCACAACATGTCCATACGCGTATACAAGATGATCATCATTGGTCCACATCAACCGATACCATATGCAGCAAATTACGACAAAATCAAGACCACATATAGTCATAAATAACTTGTACTAATTTATTATATATATAACAGATTAGTATAAGCGTCATATTTATGCTACATATCTCGTGGCCAAGATATTGTACAGAAACTGATAGGTATAAATCTGATTTAGTGGTTACCAGAAACTCTTTTGAGTTAACTTTTCAGTTTGACAATCATGCTGATGAGGATGTATATTTACTCTGGGTAAGGAACAAACTAATAAAAGCTAAGGTTCAGGGACTTTCTCTTCATTCATCAAGTTCTCTTCCGAAATTTATCCTAGAGGGAATTTCTATTGGTTATAGCCTAGTCTAGGTGGGTCTTGGTATGTTGGATTATAGCATGATATTAATAACTTGATTGATTGTTTTTACACAAAACAATTAATACAAGGTCCTTTTATTAACTTTCCATGGGGTAGGTTAAGGATTCTGTGTTTCTAGTATGAATATTTAGGTTTCTTGTTGTCATTAGTGGTCCTAGTTTTCGTTACTTATTATGTTACCAGTTGGGTGGTTGTCTATGGTTGGAGTTTGTGGGAAGGAACTGTTATCTAGAGTGAGGTTTGGGGTGGTTTGGTTAACTTTAGGGGTTTCGGGAGACATGATACTGTAATAATTTGCAAATAATAATTTATAAGAAATTATTACTAATAACATTTGGGAAGGAAACTAAAGGTGAAATACGAAGTTTAGTATAAAGGATCCTAAATGGATAAGGCTCTAAGTAGGGTTTCATCTTGATGTCCTAGTCTAGACATGAGTGGGATAAATTGAATAAGGGAATCAGGATTCTGTAACCACTTTATAGTTATAATTATTCCATTTATATTGTTTAAACGATTACAGTAACTTACATACAAATAATATTTCAGTAACGGCGTGGCACGGAGGACTATGGTTAAGTTTTTGTGAAAACCGGTTATAGTCCAATGTTTGAAAACATTTGGTTCTCTATAACCACAAGCTCTGATACCACTCTGTAACACCCTCATTTTCGGATTACGCAGCGGAATATAAGCTTGGGGTGCTACTTCATGGTTCACAGTCATGGAAATAGAAAACGACTTGAAAAGAGACGTTTTTAAATAAAAATTGTTATCATTCATTTATTTAATATCAGAGTACATAAGATAGGTCCCAGAGGGAGGTTCAGAAATACATGATAAAAATTACATTATTTATTGAATGATAACAAAGTGGACACTCTTTTTATTTTAAGAAGAAAGTCCACCGCCGCTCCGTGCCATTAACCATACTTCTAGATACCTGAGATAAACATGCTTAAAAAGTCAACACAAAGGTTGAGTGAATCTATAGTATTTAAAGTTACAATCAGTTTGAACACAAGCCAAAGTATGAGAAATCAGTTATATCGTAATTCAAAAATATTGCACTAAACCTCATGACATGCAATGCGTTAACAGTTTCCAGATTCCACAAACATGATTGAAATGAGAGTGGTCTCGCCCCCGAGTTAAAGATATCAAATATAATGCATCTGCCTAACCGGCTACCACGAAGATATCCATCCGGTTAGAACAAATGGGTCGTCAGGCCAATAGATCTATTCACATATTCGCGCTCACCCAGCAGGTGACTAATGGTGCATGATATGAGGGTCTTTTAAATAAATAATTCAATCTCAACAATAACGAACAGTTAGCCTAGTGCAATAACAATCAGGAAAATACTTGTGTTCGATTTAATAGCATGTATCTCCCCACATATTTGGAAAAACACGTAATAAAAAGTGGGACTATAAACTCACCTGAACAATCTGGATGGAAAACAAAATGAAATACAGTTGATAAACGTCTCCGGCTTGCAACCTGAATTGGTTATGTCAAGTTTCTCAGTAATTGTTTCTTAATATATAAGTTTTTATTATTCGTTTCGTTATTTGGTTTGTTGATTAAATGCTTATTTGAGCCAATATATAGTTTTAAAAGTAATATTTTGTTATAATTTCTTATCTGTAAGATTTGGTTTCGTCCGTTCGTTAAATGGATACTTTGTTTGTTAGTTACGGTACAAAACATATATTAAGTTTAACTAAAACTTAATAATAATAATAATATTTAATAATAATAATAATAATAATAATAATAATAATAATAATTATTATTATTATAATAATATTAAATAAGAATTAGGGTTTTATAATAGTTTTCATTTTAAACCTTCAAGTTTCTAGGTTTGGCAAGTTTTACCCTTAAACTATATAGAAATGACAACTTTTACCCTCGGACTTTAGTTAATTGACACTTTATACCCTCAAGTTTCAAAATCGACACTTTTACCCCCTTAGGGATTCCCCGATCGCAAGACAAGTCCAAAACAGAAATCTTATGGATTTTTGACAGAAATTGTCCTTGAGACTTCTAGTTACTTTCACTCGACATCCTTTTCACAAAAACAATTTATTTCTAACGATTCGAGCCGAGACTTTTTACGAAACCTTTTCTAAAGTGTATATAAATATTTTAAAAGTATTTTTGTAAAGTCTTGGGGCCAGAATCGAACCCACGAATTCAAAATTTAAAACAGAAAGTCGTGATCACATGTGACTCGACACAGAATTTTGACTCAACTTCAAATGCCCCGTTCTCCCTCGTTTCTTAACGAAAATCCTTGATTCTTTTTCCTACTTTTAGACCTTCTCGAGTACTTTAAGCATGTCAAAGGCCATAATTTTTAGTGAACGTTTGATAGGGTAAAACGAGCACCAAAGCAGCAGACCTGCTGTTGGTCTCGACAGAAAATAAAAGAAAGAAAACTTTTGTTTTGCTAAATCCGATTTTTAGTCACTATGTTTTTATGATTTGTCTAGTTATTATAACATGTTTTAAGCATTTCTAAACCACTTTTAACATCCTAGATCCTTTTGAACTATATTTCGAAAATTCATATATATATGTAACTCGATAGAACTAGAATTAAACAAAAGTGTATTTTAGCTATTTCTGGGTTATGACACATGTTTTAAACTTCATTTGAACATAAATTATCTATATGAAAGCAAGTGAAAAGGGCTGGGACATACCTTTCTTGAAATGGTCGACTAGGGTTATATTGGATGAGGTATGGTTCGAACTTGGTTTCTACTGGACTTGACTTGCTCCTACTGCTTCTCTAGGCTTAGTTTAGCTTATGTGGGACTAAGGGATCATTGGTGTGAAAGGGTAGTGGCTGTTTGTGGTAGTTCGAGTGGTTGGTGATGTCCTAGGGTTTCATTTGTGTTGCTATTTATAGAAGGCTAAGCTAGGGTTTCCTGGGACTTCTAGGGTTTCTGTGGGGACGTGTGAGATGAGGTGTAAGGCCAGGGAGTTGCCACATGAGGGGGAAAATGATTAGGGAAATGTGGAAGTTTATGGTCCTTACACATAGGGCTTCTTCTAGAGAGAGGCTATGTGTACTCCCTCTTCTCCATACATGTGGGCTGTTTAGGGTTTAAGGTTGCTAGATATTTAGTTGGTTAGGGTTAAATTTGAACTAGGATGTGTAACTAAACTAGTTAGGGTTCGATCCTATGCTTAAAGGGGTTGTACTATGGCTTTGTGATCTTGTAAACTAGGGTTTTGGGTAAAGTTAGGGTTTCCTAGGTTTAGGGTAAGTTAGAAATAAAATTTGAATCTAATTAACCTAATTTTGTAAGTATCGATTTGTATTATTTAGGTGGAAAATAGTTTTTGTGCTTTGGGTAGTTGTACTTTAGGCTAAGGAGACTTGTACTTATGTAAGAAAAATAAGAAAAATGTATTTTTAATTATTTCTTAATTTTCTATAATTTTTATGTAATTTTTATTAAGGTTTAAATATGAATAAATGAGTTTTTATGATTTTGTGCACTAAAGGGTTGTACATTGAGTTTATGAAGTTGTACATATGTTAAATAAATAAATAAATTATTTTTATAATTTATTGTGTAAAAATATTACATAAAATGTTATTTTAAATAACTACTATTAAGGTTTTATTTAGGATTTTATAAATATATAGTTTCATGTATAAAAGACTTGTACTTTTAGCTTTAGTAAGGTTGTACTATAATTTAGAATATGGGAAAAATGTAATTTTTATAATTTATTAAGTTATGAAAATTATATGTTAGGTTTTGCTAAGTTAAAAGTAAATAAATGAAATTTTTAGTTTATGTGCATTAGGTACTTGTACTTTAAGCTAAAAGACTTGTAAAAATAATTAAGGAGTTTAGAAATTATAATCTGTAAAAGTTATGCATGAATGGTTTGTATTTTATACTTGAAAATAAATATAAAAGGGATTTTTATAAGGTTTTTGTAAATAAATGGTTTTGTGCATAAATGACTTGTACACTAGTTTAAATAACTTGTAAATATATTATCTTGTAGAAATATTATATAAATAAATTAGGGTTTGTAAAATATATATATAAATTCATAGTTATGTGAGATTAGGGTTTTATCGGAAGTTAAAGTAAAATTAAGGTTTTTATGCTTTAGGGACTTGTACATCGATCAGATAATTTGTACTTTAGTATTTCTAGGGTTTTATTGTTCATAAATGTTGTTATGGTAGTTTAGGGTTTTATAAAATTATCATTAGTTAAGGAATGTTCAGTTTTAAATATATATTAACGAAATAACGTAAAGTGATAAGTGAAATCTTATAACATTTCAGATTAAAGATGTTTACTTATTTGAATACGAAATCAGTTGCAAGCACGGTTATTCGGGATGTGATCTCCGTCACATAAGATAATAGTCACAATCAAAATAAAAAAAAAATTTCACGTAGAAAAGGATAAATATTCCGAGAGATAGTTTATTTAAATAAGGGATTTTTCACAGTGGTTACAAAGTCCGAGTAGTCGAGTTAATAAGCTTAAGGATGAAGGGAAAGATCAAAGAATCAAGAGCTACAACCGAGAAACAAGTCGTACGCAAAAGTCCAAGAAATAGGTTCATCAGCCATAGCCATCCGATCGGTCGCCGCCCGCAACCGATTCGGATGGAGTGAATTTGGATTTACCGAGAAGACCAACCGATCGGTAGACCATTCTATCCGATCGGTTGGAAGTCGCTGTTTGACCCAAGACTTCTTTATTAAGGATTGTGACTTTATAAATCCGGTTCTAGGTCCTTCTTTTCAGTATTCTAACCATTCAATACTACTTGGGGAGCAAGAGAAGCATTTATGCACTTAGAACCTTGGTTAGAGCAATTTATGGAACCATTTGTTGAGTATTTATATACCAATCAATCTAGAGTGCTAGAGAGGTGTTAGAGAAAGAACCATTCACAGAAAATACTCAAGAAATTCGTCCATAAGTCCAGGAGAAGGGAGAAAGTCGAATATACCATTTTCATTGCTTGTGGAATCATTGTCTTTCACTTGTAATCTTATTTCCAAATCATTGTAAGACTTTCAATCATGGTTTCTAATGTTCAAAGTATTGAGTTTACATTTATGTTTGCTATGAGTGGCTAGTGCCTTTGTGCACTTGCTTAGATGATGTGTATTATTCATTGATTGGCATATGATTGTGATAACATGTTTTAATTCAATTTCATGTCAATTCTAAGAACCAATTGTGATAAAGTTTCATAGTGACATTTGGGTAATCAAGTTTAACTAGTGCTAGTAATCTTAAGGGTTGAAAGAACTATTGTTATTCCACTAGTTATAATCATTTGTCTATGAATGATTGTTGTCTTCCACTATTCTTGATTAAACAAAGGAACTTAATTGTGATTGTAATGAAAATGCTTTTGTCTATCAAAACGGATTGATTGTAAACCACTTGTTGGGCTATGAAATATCAAAGTACTGCTACTCAAGTCAAAGTACTGCTAATTAGTCAAAGTACTGCTGCTCGTTAAAGGACTGCTATGCAAATAGTTTAAGGACTAATGTGTAATTCTAAAATGTTCGTATTAGATTAGAGTTATAATTAGAATTACTTGTTATTCAAGTTTGTAAACCGACTAGGGTTTTCCTTGTGCCTATAAAAGGATCCCTAGGTTGGCATTAGAGATATGCGATTAGAGATATACGATTATTAGAAGTATTAGAGTTTAGAGTTTGTTAGTGAATCTGTGTAAGAAAGCAGGTTCAAGGTTTTAATAATATTCAAAGTCGTTTATTAATTCTTCTTAGCTTTGTTGAAGTAGATTCCGCATACTTAGCAAAGTATATCAGTGTTTCATTATTAATAGTTTTGAATTCATTCAAAGTTGTTAAACCGTAGACAAGCTACAAGTTAGTTTGGTCAGAGTATATCGATCCAACAAGTGGTATCAGAGCTTGTGTGGAGACTCTGATTAAGAAGAAACCCTTAAAACCGATTTATCAACAAACCCTCAACAATGTCGACTGAAGCTGCACCTATCCCATCCATCACCTCACTCAGAATTCCTATCATCAAGAAGGGAGAATATGATCTCTGGAGCATGAAGATGAGGCAGTACCTTGCTATTACTGACCATGCTCTATGGGATGTAATTGTCAATGGTAATGTTGTTCTTAATGAACCTCTACAAGTTGAAGGACAACCCAAACCACCTCAACCAACCTTACCAGCAGCTACAAAGAGAAATCAAGATAAGGCTCTCAACATACTGCTGTCTGCTATTCCTGATGGTCACCTACTGAAGTTCCATGATGCTAAGGATGCAAAACAATTATGGGCTGCGATCAAGACAAGATTTGGAGGTAATGATGCTTCAAAGAAGATGCATAGAAACTTATTGAAGCAGCAGTTTGAAACCTTCACTGTTGGTGAAAGAGAAAGTCTTGATGCTGCCTATGACAGATTCCAAAATCTATTTAGTATGCTAGAACTGTATGGAGCAGAGGTATCCGTTGAAGATGCAAATTTGAAGTTCTTAAGGAGTTTGCCATCTGTCTGGCATGTGGTTGCTACTATGATTAGAGGACAACCTGGATTGGAGTCTATGGACTTTGATGATCTCTATAACAATTTGAAAGTGTACGAGCAAGAGATGAATGGTCACAGTTCTCAGAAAACTCACAACATAGCTTTTGTGTCTTCTGAAAACAGAAGCAGTACTTCCACTAAAAGTACTGCTTATCCTTCTCAAAGTACTGTTGGTGATTCACAGCATGTTTGCACAACCACAACTACTCCCAACCCATCACCAACAAACAAAACCAATTCTGATGAAGTTGTATGTTCCTTCTTTGCACAACAAGCCACTTTACCTGTTACCTATCAAGAAGACTTGTTGCAGATTGAAGAAGATGCTTTAGAAGAGATTGACATAAGATGGCAAGTAGCTATGATCACTGCTAGGATCAAGAAGTTCATGAACAAGACAGGAAGGGGAATTGATTTCAAAGCCAAACAAGGTATAACTTTTGACAAATCCAAGATTGAATGTTTCAATTGTCAAAAGCTTGGACACTTTGCAAGGGAATGCAAGTTTGCAAAATATCAGGCAAACAGGATGATTGAGCAACCCAAGGTTGAAAGAAAGGAGGTTCCTATTACTGAATCGCAACCAAAAGCTTTGGTGGCTCAAGAAAATCTAGCAGAAATTGACTGGAGTGCTGAATTTGATGATGAACCTGTAACCTATTCTATGGTTGCAATGGAAGAGTTTGATTGGGGCACAGCTTTTGATGAGGAACCTGGATATGCTGCTTTGGAATCAAGAGATGGTCTTGGAAGCTTTGACTGGAGCATGGAGGATGAAGATGAACCTGTTCAAATTGCTATGGTAGCCACTTCACCAAGTTCATCCAATGTCTCTGAGGTATGCTCTAAGTGTAATGATGTTTATCAAAAGTTGCTTAAAGACTATGTGACTGAAAGAGATAATTGTAGAACAGCTAGGTCTGAGGTAGCTGGTTATCAATTAACTTTAGAGTCAATGGAAGCCAAAATATTAACACATGAAAATAATGAAATGGCTTGGGCAGAAAAATATGAGCAACAAGATTACCAATTGAAATTAAGTGAATGGAAGTTAGGATGTAAGGTATCTGAATTAGAAAAGATTACTAAGGAAAGAGATACTTTGTTAGAAAAACTTGGTAGTATTAAACAGGCTGGTCTCTCACATGTTCAATTTGTTGAAAAACAAAGAGTCATAAACAGTAGAGCTGGACTAGGTTATGGTGAAGATAGTAGTTCAGATGAGACCACACCTAGTGATAAGGAAGAGACCCCACCTAGTGCTAAGGAAGAGATTCCACCTAGTGATGATGACCTTACAAGCTCAGAAGAAAACACATCTAGGAATGAGGAACCACTTAGTGAATCACCTCCTGAGTTTAAGAAAGATAAGGAGTACCACTCAGTTCCTCCACCCACTGGTCAGTTTCAACCTCTTAGGACAGATGTTTCTCGTTATGGTGTAGACAACCTAGAGTTTAGGAAGAAGCTTAATGGTCAATTTAGTTCTGAGAAACCTAAGAATGATTTTCAAAGGGGTAAAGATCAAAAGTTTCCTACAGTTTTTCAAAAACAAGCAGTACCTCCAAAAACTTTTCAAAGTACTGTTGGACATTCAGCAGTACCTCCAAGAGAAACTTTTCAAAATACTGCTTACTATAGGAAATCTTTTAATCATAGAAGAGGATTTGGGAATATGGAGAGAAAGTTATGTTATGTATGCTATAGTCCTGATCACTTGATTAAGCACTGTGACTTACACTCAGAATACTTAAGTCAGTTTCCAAAGAATAGATCTACCACCCATAAGCCAAGAGAGACTAGACCAGTTTGGAATCACTCAAATAGGGTCAACCATAGTAACTTCTCAAAAGACTATAGGTACCCTCACCAGAAAAGAATGTTTTCCAAATCACCAGTACCTTCACACTCTGATAAGTCTCAAGAAGTACCTTCTCAAAGGACTGATAAGTTTTCACCCACTCATGGTACTGCTAACACTTTTTCACATAGAGGACCTAAGAGATTCAATTCATATAAAAGGTCTTACACCTCAAGCAGAGTACCTAGATCAGAGAAACCTAAGGTCAAACGAAATTGGGTTAAGAAAGAAAGTACTGATGGGGAACAAGAAGTACTTTCATCAGATAAGGGTGAAACAGGGAGTGTTGTTGATATTACAACACAGGACATGGGACCAACTCAAATAATCATTGACCATGCCTTTAAAACCAGTGGAGATTACATACTGAAGGAATTCAAGTATGTCACTCCACAAGGGGAACACAAGTCAGTAATGGCTTGGGTTCCTAAAAGAAACTAACCCTTTTCTTTAATGTGCAGGGCAACCCAGAGGAGGAGCTTAAAGATCATATTATTGTTGATAGTGGTTGCTCTGGCAGCATGACAGGGGACAAGGAGATCCTGTCAGACTTTAAGGCATATTATGGAGGAAGAGTTGCATTTGGTAATGATCCTGATGGAGGAAGAATCACTGGCAAAGGAACAATCAAGGCTGGATGTATAGATTTTGAGAATGTTAGATATGTGAAGGAGCTTAAGTTCAATCTTTTGTCAGTATCTCAAATTTGTGACAAGAAGTACCCAATTCTGTTCACTGATACAGAATGTCTCATTCTCTCCCCTGAGTTCAAATTTGTTGATGATCACTTGGTAACATTGAGAGTACCAAGAACCAATGATGTATATAGTTTAGACTTAAAGAGTCTCAATTCTGCTGGAAGAGCAACATGTTTAGTAGCAAAGGCATCATTGGAAGAAGCACATCTGTGGCACAGAAGACTAGGTCATGTTAATTTTAAGAACATCAACAAGCTGGTCAAAGGAAATTTAGTTAGAGGTTTACCTTCCAAAACATTCAAGACTGATCATTCATGTTTAGCTTGCAAGAAGGGTAAACAACATAAAGCTTCATGTAAGAAGCTTGGGGAAAGAGATATTAGAGAACCTTTGGAGTTGCTACACATGGATCTGTTTGGACCAGTTTCAGTAGAAAGTTTAAACAAGAAGAAGTACTGCTTGGTAGTGACAGATGATTGTAGCAGATTTAGTTGGGTCTTTTTCTTGGGATTCAAAGATGAAACCTTTGATGCTATCCATGACCTGATAGTAGCCCTTGAAAATCAATTAAGACTCAAAGTAAGAGGTATTAGATGTGACAATGGAACAGAATTCAAGAACAAGCATATGGATGAATTCTGTGCCAAGAAAGGGATCAAGAGAGAGTTTAGCATTGCTAGAACACCACAGCAGAATGGTGTTGCAGAAAGAAAGAACAGGACTTTGATAGAAGCAGCTAGAACAATGCTTGCAGATTCCCAATTACCTATTCTCTTTTGGGCTGAAGCCATAAGTACTGCTTGCTATGTGTTGAATAGAGTTTCAGTAACTAAACCTCAGATGAAGACACCTTATGAGTTACTCATGGGAAAGAAACCAAACATTCGTTTTCTAAAACCTTTTGGCTGCTCTCTGACTATTCTAAATACCATTGACTCTCTGGGAAAATTTGATGGTAAGTCAGATGAAGGATATTTATTGGGTTATTGTACAAATAGCAAAGGATTTAGAGTTTATAACAGGAATACCAAAAAGGTACAAGATTGTCTTCATGTTGAATTTTTGGAAGATAAGGAAACTCAGAAAGGTAAAGGTCCTGATTGGATGTTTGATCTTGATCTCAAGTTCACACCATCTATGAATTATGTTCCTGTTAGAGAAGAGAATCAGGCTAATTACAAAGAAGATGATTCACAGTACATTGTTCATGGAGTCAATGTTACACCAGAAGATGTTCCTGACAAAGAACCTAAAGTTCCTGATGAGGAACAAAGTACTGCTCAGCCAACTAATACAGTATCTGATGAAGATCAAGCCATACAAGATGCACTTAATAGGATGCTTTTTCAAGAAACTATAGCACAATCCTATGAAGATGAACAAAGGAAGGCTTATGAAGCTGCAAAGAAAAAGAGTAAATTTCAAGATACTGTTCACAGTACTTTTGGTCAAAGTACTGATGATCTTTTTGACAGTACTTCTAGTGTATTAGAGCAATCAAATTGGAACAATGCTGATGATTCCAATATTGATGATGATGATTTAGTTAATGCTAACATTCCTAGATTAGAGGAAGTTGATGATGAGCTTAATCCAGAAGGTATTTTCTCCAATAAAGGCATTGATTTTACTAACTTCGAGTCTGATCTTCCAGTTCCTCCAACTCCTACATTGAGAGTTCATAAAGCTCATCCTCAAAGTAACATTATTGGATCACCCTCTTCAGGAGTGGTTACAAGAAACAAAGTTAAAGGACTTTCTAAGCAACATACTGCTTTACTTAGCTTTGTTTACAAACAAAACAGGATGAATCACAAGGATCAACAAACATGCCTGTTTGCTTGCTTTTTATCTCAAGAAGAACCCAAGAAGGTAGCTCAAGCTTTAGCAGATGAAAGTTGGGTTGAAGCCATGCAAGAGGAGCTTCTACAATTCAAGCTTCAAGAAGTCTGGGTATTATGTGATTTACCAGATGGCAAAAGAGTCATTGGTACAAGATGGGTTTTCAGAATCAAAAGAGATGAAAGAGGGAATGTTATCAAAAATAAAGCAAGATTGGTTGCACAAGGATATCGCCAAGAAGAAGGAGTGGATTATGATGAAGTGTTTGCTCCTGTTGCAAGGATAGAGGCAATAAGGTTATTTCTTGCCTTTGCATCATACATGGGATTTCCTGTCTACCAAATGGATGTGAAAAGTGCTTTCCTTTATGGCACAATTTCTGAGGAAGTTTATGTTAAACAACCTCCTGGTTTTGAAGATCCTGCACATCCGAACAAAGTCTACAAAGTAATCAAGGCACTGTATGGCCTTCATCAAGCTCCCAGAGCTTGGTATGAGAGACTCTCAAATTTTCTATTACAACATGGTTATAGGAGAGGAGCAATTGATAAGACTTTGTTCATCAAGAGAGATAAGAAAGACAT
This sequence comes from Artemisia tridentata subsp. tridentata, assembly GCA_021014915.2. Lineage (NCBI taxonomy): Eukaryota > Viridiplantae > Streptophyta > Magnoliopsida > Asterales > Asteraceae > Artemisia > Artemisia tridentata. Next base: position 272,651,373 of record CP139505.1, on the reverse strand, counting down.
TATGTTAGTCCAAGTATATGTGGATGATATTATATTTGGAGCTACAAAGAAGTCTATGGTGAAAGAATTTGAAGATCTTATGCAGAAGGAGTTTCAAATGAGTTCTATGGGAGAATTAACTTTCTTTTTGGGTCTTCAAGTTAGACAAACAAGAGATGGAATCTTCATTAATCAAGAAAAGTATGTTGCAGACATACTTAAAAGATTTGACCTTCCAAATCTCAGGCCTGCCACCACACCCATTGATAAAAATAAACCCTTAGGCAAGGATGAAGATGGACAAGCTGTGGATGTCAAGCTTTACAGATCTATGATTGGTTGTCTTATGTACTTAACTGCATCCAGACCTGACATCATGTTTGTTGTTTGCTTGTGTGCAAGATTTCAGGTTACACCCAAGGTTTCTCATATGTATGCAGTCAAGAGGATTTTTAGATATCTCAAGCATCAACCAAAGTTAGGATTATGGTATCCTAAGGAGTCACCTTTTCACTTGGAAGCCTTTTCAGATAGTGACTATGCAGGGGATAACTATGATAGAAGATCAACCTCAGGAGGATGTCAATATCTTGGTAGAAGATTAGTCTCCTAGCAATGTAAGAAGCAAACCATTGCTGCAACCTCCTCTACTGAAGCAGAATATGTTGCTGCTGCTAGCTGTTGTGGACAAGTTTTGTGGATGCAAAATCAACTCTTGGATTATGGATTCAACTTCAAACATACTCCTATCAACATTGATAATGAGAGTACCATCTGCATTGTGAAGAATCCAGTTTATCACTCCAAGACCAAGCATATTCAGATTAGGCATCACTTCATTCGGGATTGTTATGAGCACAGGCTTATAAATGTGGTTAAGGTTCACACAGATGATAATGTAGCTGATCTACTCACTAAGGGATTTGATGTTTCAAGATTCAACCACTTAGTTGTGAGCATTGGGATGATTAACTACTAGGCTACATTTGAGGGGAGGCTTTAGTATTAGTTAGTATACTTTCTTTTAGTTCTTAATGAAAGTATTGGTTTTTAGTAGTTTAGTTTAGCCTATATGTTGTATTTGAGGGGAGGCAACATAAGCTATTAATTAGAACTTAAGCATGAACCATTTACAAGTTCTTGGTTTTAGTTTGGAGTATTGATTATGGATAAGAAGATGGAACGTACTGCTTTATTGCTTAAAGTACTGCCTCAGCAACGTACTGCTTCAACGTACTGCTTACGTGGACGTACTGTTCCAACGGTCAAAAATTGTGGGGCTACGGTTAATTAATTCCTTACGGCGGAGATAATAAGTTAATCCAAACGGTAACTTTATTATTATGAGTTTGATTTATTTCCATCCTATTTAAAGAAACTCACACCTATTTCCCCGCCTTTTACCGTATTTGAGATCCCTCATTCGCTTTTACACCACAATCTTTTTATCGAAACACACACTCAAAGCGAATTCTTCTCTACCACTCATCATGGCTAATCGACTCACTGTTAGCAAACACAATATGATCGCTAATTTGGACAAGACAAGGGATAATGTTGATTTTCATGCGATCATTGATTTCTTAACTGGGTCTTCCATCAACTACTCTATTTTAGTTGACCCTGATGTTATTGGTCCTTGGATGCAAGAATTTTGGGATACTGCAACGATTGAAGATGATTCGTTGATTAGGGCTACGGTTGCTGGATGAATTATTCGGATTTCTGAAGCCACGATTAGGGATGTGTTGATGTTTAATGATGAAGGGGGGGCTGTTCGTTTTGAAAAACAAGTGCTTTGGGACACTTTAAGTGATATAGGTTATGAAGGCGATCTGACGAAACTTACTTTTCAAAAGCCTTTGTTTTGTTCTCATTGGAAGTACCTCATTCACGTTCTACTTCATTGTTTGAGTCCCAAGAGTACTTCTTTTGATCAATTTGGTCAAAATATTGCATCTGCATTAGTGGGTTTGGCTACAGATCAGAGATTCAACTTTTCAAGACTAATTCTGGATGGTATGCTTACACATATTCCTAATGGTTCACCATTCTTGATGTATCCAAGGTTTGTTCAGTTATTCTTGAACAATCAACTTGAGGATCTCCCTAAACCTCAAAGTTTTTTACCCACTGTCAAACTTCCATCAAAGGTGTTTACTTTTCTATCTAAACAAAGTGTTAAGTTTTCTGGAACCAACACACCTTTGACTGCTCATATATTGGGAGTTGCACAAGTTGTTAGAGATGCAGAGCAAGAGCAAGAGCAAGACGCAAATTCTGAATCAGCAAGCCAAGAGTCTCCAGTTTCTAGAGAAGTTAGTATTCCTCAACCTACTGCTTCTCAACATACTGCTTCTCCACATTCTGCTACTAGAGAAGATACTGCTCCTATGGACATTCCTACTCATGAGGAGTCAGACCAAGAATTGGACAATTATGCTTTAACAAGGGAGTTAAAGAGGCTGAAGAAGGAGAGTGAGGCTCAAGCTGCTAAGATAGTCAAATTAAAGACTAAGTTTCAAAGATTGAAGAGGTATGTTTGGCCACTAGTTCAACACCATAGATTATGGGTAAAGTCTCAGAAGCAGAGTGGTAGGATACCTACGAAGATTTCTAAGTCAAAGAAGAAAAAGTCTAAGAAGCAATCTTCATTCCAATTGGGGAGGAATTTAGAAAATTTGAATGAAGATGCTGGTTTTAAACATGGTTTTGAACAAGATGCTGGATTTATGGATGATACTCAGAGGACACCACCTGAAAATATTCCTCAAGATACTGTTGAGAGGAAGAGTGATGAAACAGAGCAAATAAATTTGGAAGAAGCTGCTGTTGAAGTAAGAAGTGGTGATACTGAGGAAATAAACTTGGAAGGAGCTGAAGCTGAAAGTACTGCTCAACAAGGTACTGAGAGGCAATTCACTATTACACCTAGAACCTTAGATTTTGAAGAAGATATTGGTCCTTCAATTCAAGTTCAAGAGGAAGTTGGCCCTTCTAAACTAGCTCAGGAAGAATATGTTATAGCTCATACTAACAGTGATGATGAAACAATTGCTGACATTATGCTTAATATGTCAAGTCAAAGAGGCATCAATATTCATGAGGTTGAACAACAACATCATACTTCTTCTCAACCTGCACAAGAGATAGATCCAAAAGATAAAGGCAAAGGGATCTTGGTAGAAAAGAAGAAGAAGAAGATGACATTGGCACAGTTAAGACAAATTCAGATTGCCAAAAATGAGGAAGCAGCTAGAATATTGCAAGCAGAGATAGATGCTGAAGAATCAAGGAAGAGTGTTCAATCAAAAAGGCCAATTAGTAAAGCTAGAGAAAGGAATGATATGATGGCTTATCTGAAAGGTCAAGGATATACAGGTTTAGTTAGATTGACATATACAGAGATGAAGGATCTGTATGATGCTGTTAGAGAAGCTATTCAAAAAGATCTTGCAAGCATTATTTCTTTTGAAGATAAGGAGCTTGAAGATAAAAGAAAGGAAAGAGCTGTTACAAGAAGCTCAAAGAGAAAAAGAATCACTGATGAACAGCCATCAAAGAAGTTCAAGGAAGCTGTTGAATTAAGAACAGACACAGTTGATGAGCTCAGAAATTATCTTAGAGTTGTTGACTTTGAGAATCCAAAATTGAAAGAGGATACTGATAAGAAGTCCAAGATATCTACTTTTTCAGTTGTAGAATCTAAAGAAGGAGATTATCTGATCTTTCATAGACAAGATGGAAGTTTTAGAGTGTTCAATTCATTATGGGATATACTACATCTGATTGATAGAGATGATATGCTTCAGTTATATCTCCAAGTGCAAACTTATTTTGAGCATATTCCACCACAAGGAGTAGGTTTGATATTGTTAGGAGATCTCACAACAATCTGGGAGACAGAGGAAACAAAGGACAGTACTTTGTGGGAAGATCAAGACAACTGGGAGATTAACAGATGGAGATTCTTTGAGTCAGTTGGGATACATGTTTTGGAGTTAGAAGATGGCACTATGATTCATATGCTAGCAGAACAGAGATATCCACTCACAAGAGATCTGATGATCAGGATGCTAGAGCATGGAATGGAAGTGGAACAAGAAGATGAAGTAGCATTGATGGTCATAAAATTATTCATCAAGTGGACAACAGAATCTGAAGATTAATGCATAACTACTGGTATGGTTTAATTATTATATAAATCTTTTGAAAAATAAGTACTTTCTTCAAAGTACTGCTGGTCAGACAGTACTTTCTCAAAGTACTGCTTGCAGCATAAAACCAGTAAAGTCTTTTGATAAAATTAGTAATTTTTGATAAGTGCAAAAACATTTTGAAGCACAAAGATTAAACAGCAACAAATGGTTTTGAAAGCAACAGCATGGTGTTAGTACTTGTACTACACAACAAATGGTAATCAACTCACCATGTTTAATAAACAAGAAAGAGTTTGACTCATCATGAGGGTACGGCTCTGATGTGATTATCAAATCCGTTTTTAGTTGACAATTTACTAAAAATTGTATGGTTTTCAACTCACCATATCTATATTAGTGAAGAGTTGGCTAGCCCACAAGATAATGGCTTTGTGGTAAAGGCTGTGGAAAACCATTATATGGTAATTAGTTCACCATGGTAGTGATTGTACTAAAAGAACTAGCTAGTCCAAAAGCAAACGGCTATTTGGTAAAGACTACTCAAATCCGTTGATAGCTGATGATTTGCTAAAAATCATATGGTTATCAATGTACCATGGTTTTTCCTAAATCTAAACATTGGCTACTCCAGAGTTAATGGCTTTGGTAAAGAGACATCAAAATCCATTAAGTTTTCAATGATTCACCTCTCACAGGAGTTAACACACCTGGAAGTGATGAGAATAGTATGAAACTTTTAAAAGATCTGATGTACATATTGCCAATATGATGCTGAGTTGCTGAAAAGATATGATGCTGAAAAGAATTGTTGCTGATGAAGATTGAAGATACTGATTGCATTGATGATGACAAAACAACAACGAGTCAGATTTCAAAGAAACAACCTTTCCTTGAAGATAAAAGTGTTGAAGTTAAAGACATACAAAGGAGCTTGAAATCAAGCAAGTAGAATTCAAGTTAGGGGAGGATTGTTGGGCTATGAAATATCAAAGTACTGCTACTCAAGTCAAAGTACTGCTAATTAGTCAAAGTACTGCTGCTCGTTAAAGGACTGCTATGCAAATATGTGGAACGGTTTTGTTCGAAGTTCAAACACTTGGGATATGAATCTTAGTAATGTGTTTGAGAGATATTTATGTATTGAATGTGTTTAGCATGCGGAATCTACTACAACACACTTTAAAAGAACACAAGGTGGTGAGTTTATGTAAACGTGAGAATGCAATGAACAAAGAACACAACTTTGATTTAACACAAAATGATTCAATATTATTGATGAAATAATACGGATGATCTAAATATCCCCGGGATTACAAAGTAATCTTGAATCTAAGATTGTAAAAAGGATTTGTGATTTGAAGTAACTAAGTTACTTGAGAGATAGTTTGGTTTTTGTTATTGGTTGTGTAAGATGCATGCATGAAGTAGTGACTAAGATATCCTTTTATAAGATAAGGATATCTTATTACAAGAGTGTCAAGTGGTTTGAATATAAAACTATACTTTGACTATATTGGCGCCTACAATTAAAGACAACTACCAATGTACAACTCTGCCATATTCTTCTGTGAACCACAGAGGACTATACTACTTCTACATAACGTATAACTTTGTACAAAGACTAATAATTCAACTAAATATCTATTACAAAATATCTAATCGACTTGACATAAGCTTGGCAGGCTCTTCATCAACCAGCAGTACCTTCTACCCAAAAGGTACTGGTAGAACATCTTTATACACTTCAAAATTAACTAGCAGGCACTTCAACATCTTTGGCAGGCTCTTTGACTTTGATCATTTTATTCCCAATAATCCTCCCCTAAACTTGTTATTTCCATTAAAATACACAAGTTTCTGATGAATAAAATACATACCTTGAGGATTTGAGAGGACTCTTCCAAAAACCTTCATTCTCTGTTCTTCCTTTTTCTTTCATATTGCTCAGATATGCTCCTTAGCAAACTCTGAACAATTTCTGAGTTCTCATCATCTTTGTCACACCTTAATCTCTTGGAGATCATGGTTTTAAGCACTTCATAACTAAGTGGATACTCTTTCTCAGCCAACATAAAGAGTTCTATCCCACTCTGTGTGAAAAGGTGATGAATGTTGCTATGGCTTAGAAATTCCCAAGTGATTGAAGGATCATAATAGGGAAATTTCCAATGAACATCTTTGGGTTTAGGATCAAACATCCTATTGAATTCTACCCATAGTTCCTGTTCCTTAGCATCTGAACTAGAAGTTGTGTCTAGCCTAATCTGTACTAGATTCCACAATTCTTCCAAGTCTGCTCTGTCACATGCTCTAACTAAATTTTCAAAATTCTTGAAGATAGCAAACTGACCCCCAACCCTTGTTACTTTCCATGATTTTCCTAATCTATCATGGTTGATCTCCCAATCAATAATAGGTCGTCTACAGCTAATTGGATCAGCATGTATGATTGTAGGCAAAGTAATCAACAATTTACTTACTTGCTCTGTGTCCAATTTTGCTACTTCTTTCTTCTGAGCATCCTTCTTCTTCATTGAGGGGTGTACATCAGATGGAACATTATAGTAAAGACTTTTGTAGGCTTGTAGATACAGGAAGAAGATTTCATCAGCAGATTTCTTCTTTAGTTGATAATCAGTCCAATTTACCTGATTCTTCATAAACCTTTTCATAAAAATCACCTGATCTTTCTGAGCTTGTCCTACCTTGAAACCTCTCTTCTGAATTTCCTTCATCTTCTCAAAAATGTCAGCCAAAGCTGCTTCTTTATACTTCTTGTTGATGAAAGAGTCAAGTGCTTCTGTTTTCTCATCAGAATTGAGTGTCTTGTCATTTACTATATTTGCTGCTTGACCTTTCACAATTGGATCATTATTGATAATCCATAGCATCTGTGCATCAAAGGTCTCTTGAGCAATTTGAGTGTCAAGAAGAGTCTGAGCAGCATCTTCAGCATCTTTCTGCTCTTTCATTACTTGAAGCATTCTTGAAGCTTCAATAGCTCTTAGCTCTTCTTCATGAACTCTTTTGGCTCTTCTTCTCCTAAAGCCATCTGAATTTGCTGAGTTCTTTTCAACTTCTTGGACTTTGGTTCATCTTCAATCATAATGCCTTTGCCCTTATCCTTTGGAGTTGGTGCTTGTGATGAAGCAGAGGATTGCTCATCAGCAACTAAAACCCTCTTTCTCTTATACACTTTCTCAGCAGACCCTTTATACCCCATAGCCAACAGCCTTTCTCTCCTAGCAGGCTCTTCTTCTGGCCTAGCAGGCTCTTGCCCTGCTCCAACAGGCTCTTCATCATAAACTTGAGTTCCATCATGGAATTCAAATTGAGCCTCTTCCTCATCTTCAGACCTATCCTTCCTCCCCTTTTTGGAAGAGTGACCTATCATATCATCAGCTGACTTCGAAGAACTAGATAAAACAGTCTTTGCAGATCTTTTACCCTTCAACTACTTCACTTCACCCTCCAATTTCTTTACCCTCTTTACTAATTTGATGTTGATCTCAGAAAACTTCTTGCTTTGACTTTTAAGAGCTTCTTCTAAGATCTTCACCTTCTGCTTTAGTTCTTGCATTGTCTGAGGTGATTGGGGTTGTGATACATGATGTGATGATATTGGTGGTGTTGGTGATGGTTCTGGAGATGGTATTGGTGATGTTTGATGTGTGGGTGAAATGTAACTAGGTGAAGAACTAGATGATTGTGTTTCAGCTGATGGTGTTGGTTCTTCTGGATGTTGTGGTAACATTTCATCAAAAAGTGGTATTTCTTCCCCTCTAAAACCAATTCTCATATTTGAAAATACTTTGTGAGAAAGTTTTGGTGTGTCATAAATTGAGTCATTGGGAAGTAACAAATGTTTCAATTTTGCAATGATGCACCCAATAAATCTTGGATACATCAAAAACTTTGTTTCACTTTTCACATTTTTAATCAACCCTTCAAAAATATGTTTTGAAAAATTGTATTTTCTGTTTGTGGCTAAGCAAATGAAAGCAGAAGCCATGTTTCCACTAAATTGCTCCCAAGAGGTTTTCTTCTGGCTCAAACAGTGAAGGATTGTGTGAATCAAAAATCTCCATTGTGGAGTAAGATGCTTTTTCAGAAAAGTGAGTTTGTTAGACTCAGCATGATACCCCATTCTTTGTAAATTTTCAAAAATTTCAGTATCTGGTAACTGACTAATACCATCAGAATCATCCAAATGAAGATGCCTTCTTATGGATGACTCAGTAAGAGTCAAATGTTTACCATCCACTTTGGCCTTAATTCTTTGTTCCCCATTTTCAGAAGTTTTAATTTTAGCAGATTGCCAGAATTGTAAAATTTGATTTTCATAAATAGTGGGATTGACTAGCAAAGCAAACCTGATGTAGGAGTTGTTTAAAAAGTCCACTACTTGATGAAATGAGGCATTATCCTCTGACTTCTCCAAAAATGCTAACTGATTGTGACATTGGACAAAATCTAGAACAACTGTGGAAGCCATAATGAAAATTTTGAATATGATGGTGGGATTTGTTGGTAGTACTGGTAGAAGATGAAAGGTGTATGTGTATTATGATAATGACTGATGAAAGAAGATATGTGAGAATTACTTTTAACCGACAATAAGAAAGATTATAATAAGTAAATGTATAGGCGGTTAAAAAGATATTTTATATGTGAAATATAATATAATATAATCATCAGTAATTTACATAACTACCCCAACGGCTAATTTTAACTACCAGGCCTAATGGCTAAAACTTTTTCTGACAGGCTCAACGGCTATATAGCAGTACCTTTTTATACTAGCAGTACCAATTTTGAACTACCAGTACCTTTGAAAGTTTTATAAAAATCCCTTATAGTTTTTAGCAAACTACCAGCTATCAACGGATTTGAGTTGTCTTTACCAAAAGCCGTTTGCTTAAGGACTAGCTAACTATTTACAATTAAGTATGGTTAGTTAACAACCATATAGTTTTTGGTAAACTATCAACCAGCAACGGATTTGATTTGTCTTTACCAAAAGCCGTTTGCTTAAGGACTAGCTAACTATTTACAATTAAGTATGGTTAGTTAACAACCATATAGTTTTTGGTAAACTATCAACCAGCAACGGATTTGATTTGTCTTGACCAAAAGCCGTTTGCTTAAGGACTAGCCAACTCTTTAGTTTGTAAAAACTTGGTGAGTGGAATACCAAAAGCCATGATGGCCCAAAGATGGTGCAATTTCCTTGGATGGAGGAAATTTAAAACAGGCAATGATGCTGTGTATCTTGGATGATTGGTTCAACAAATGAAATCATCTAATGTCATGCCTTTGAGTTGAAACTTTTCTTAGGTTGATCTAGATAGAACTTTCTCCTTGAGAAATGCTTCATCCCTTCTAGATATGTGATCTAACTCTCTCTTTTTCAACTCTGCATCATCTTGTATGCTCTTATCTTTCCTTTCATTAATTGGTTTTTCTTTCATTCTGGGCTATTAATTCCTCCCCTGAGATTGTTATCTCTCCTGAAATGAATATAACTTTTGTTGCTCCTTTCTGTTTGGAAGAACTCTTGTTTTGTTATCAACCTGAAATGTGTTAGTTGCAAACCAAAAGAACAAAATGTTCTACCAGTATTTTAAACATTCAAGCCTTTATATGAACAAAACATAGCAATTTTATATCAGCATTACCAATTATGAATTAACAGGACCTTTTTGACTAACTAGCAGTACCATGTTTAAAATCCAATACTAGTTAATTTTATGAACAAAAACATATGATTTTCAAAGATTTATCATTCCAATACCTCCTACAAGATATTTGAATCTACCTAAATCAAAAGCTTTGGTGAGAAGGTCTGCATAATTCTTTTCAGAATCAATTTTAACTACTTGAATTAACCTCTTCTCATTGCAATCCCTTATGAAATGGTGTCTGATTTCAATATGTTTTGTTTTTGAGTGTTTAACTGGGTTTTTAATGATACAAATAGTACTGCTATTGTCAATATAAATAATGGTGTTAAGAAAATTGTACCCATAGTCAAGCATTTGATTTTGGATCCAAAGAACTTGCCCACAACAACTTGCACCAGCAACATATTCTGCTTCAGTTGTAGAATTGGCCACCATTGTTTGTTTCTTGCATTGCCAAGAGATTAGTCTGCAACCAAGAAATTGACATCCACCAGTTGTGGATTTTCTGTCTAGAGTTGCACCAGCATAGTCACTATCCGAATAAGCCACCAATTCAAAAGATGATTCCCTTGGGTACCAAAGACCCAACCTTGGTTGACCCTTAAGATATCTAAAGATTCTTTTGACTGCTGTGAGATGAGAGATCTTGGGATGTATTTGAAACCTTGCACATACACATACTGAGAACATGATATCTAGTCTTGATGATGTAAGATACATCAAGGACCCAATCATAGATCTATAATTGTGCAAATCCATATCTTCTCCTTCAGCATCCTTGAGTAGCCCTTTGTCTGGATCCATTGGTGTACTTGCAACTTTAGAATCAGTAAAATTAAATTTCCTTAGGATCTCTGCTACATACTTATCTTGGCTGATAAATATGCCTTCTTTGGATTGTTTCACTTGGAGACCCAAAAAGAAAGTAAGTTCCCCCATGGAACTCATTTCAAACTTACTATGCATAAGTTTTTCAAATTGTACACACAAGTCTTGGTTTGTTGATCCAAAGATTATGTCATCAACATAAATCTGCACTAGCAAGATGTCTTTCTTTGTTCTTTTGATGAACAAAGTTGGATCAATCCTGCCTCTTTGGAATCCACTTTCTAGTAGAAAACAAGCCAATGTTTCATACCATGCCCTAGGAGCTTGGTGTAGGCCATACAAAGCCTTGGTAACTTTATAAACTTTGTCTGGATACTCTGCATCAATGAAGCCTGGAGGTTGAGATACATATACTGGTTCTTCAATCTCACCATATAAAAATGCACTCTTAACATCCATTTGATAGACAGTGAAGCCTATAAATGAAGCATAGGCCAAGAAAAGCCTAATTGCTTCAAGTCTTGCAACTGAAGCAAACACTTCTTCATAATCTACCCCTTCTTCTTGAGTATATCCTTGTGCTACCAATCTAGCCTTGTTTCTAATCACTATACCCCTTTCATCTTTCTTGTTTCTGAACACCCATTTGGTTCCAATTGCCCTATGACCTTTAGGCAAATCAACCAATATCCAAACCTTCTGAATCTTGAATTGGAGAAGCTCTTCTTGAATTGCTTCCACCCAACTTGCATCATCTAAAGCTTTGTTTATGTTTTTGGGTTCAGCCTGAGATAGAAAACATGAAAACAGGCATATATTGGAAGTATCATTCTTCTTTTCTTCATAAATAGAGGAGATAAACCCTTCTTCATCTGAAGATAAGACTTGAGATAAACCAACTTGAGATCTTGTTCTAACACCAGAAGTTATGCTTCCAATCACATCATCAGTTGAGTGATCTTTGAGAATTCTAGTGTTTGGTGTTTTAGGAACTTCATATGTAGTTGGAAGATTGCTAATCCCAACTTCTTCTTGAAAAGAATCATCTATTTGAACATTCAATGGCTCAGCAGTACCAATACTTGAATTAGCAGGGCCATCTGTAGAACTGGCAGTACCATTGTTATTAGCACCACTTTCTTGATTCTCTTGATTCTGAGTTCCTTGATCATCTTCATTGCCTTCATTTGTTGTGTTTGAAGGTTCTTCTTGACTTGAAGATAGATCCATACTTTTCCAAATTGGCATTCAGATGTAATCTTGATCTTTAGGAGTTTCAACATTGTCTTCAAAACCTGCATTATCATTAGTATTTGTACCTGTAACAGGCACATAATTCATAGATTATGAAAGCCTATCAACATCAAACATCCAATCTGGTCCAATTCCTTTCACATTTGTTAGTTTCTCTTGAAACTCTATGTGAAGATTCTCTTCTACTAGCCTAGTGCAAGTGTTAAACACTCTATAGGCCTTACTCTGCAAGGAATACCCTATCAAAAAGCCAACATCTGCTTTTCCATCAAATTTGCCTAAATGATCTTTGGTATTGAGAATAGTGACATGACAACCAAAAGGTCTCATAAAACTTAAAGATGGTTTTCTACCAAAGAAAAGTTCATAAGGTGTTTTTCTATGTGGCTTTGTCACAAGAACCCTGTTTTGCACATAACAAGCAGTACCAACTGCTTCAGCCCAAAATGAAATAGGTAACTTAGAGTCTACTAACATAGTTCTAGCAGTCTCTATAAGTGTTCTATTCTTCCTTTCTGCTACTCCATTTTGCTGAGGTGTTCTAGCTACACTAAACTCTCTTTTTATGCCTTTTTCCTTGCAAAAGTCATCCATAACTCTATTCTTGAACTCTGTCCCATTGTCACACCTGATGACTTTGACCTTCTTATCAGATTGGTTTTCTACCTCAGTGATATATGTTTTAAGTATCTCACTAGTTTCATGTTTAGATCTTAAGAAGAAAACCCATGAAAATCTGCTATAGTCATCAGTAACAACCAGACAATATCTTTTTCCATTCAAGCTGCACACATTAGTAGGACCAAAGAGATCCATATGAAGCATATGTAAAGCCTGAGTAATAGAGTTTTGGGTCTTGGGCTTACAAGAAGCTCTATGTTGTTTGCCTTTTAGACAGTCAACACAAGTTTGGTCGTTTTGAAAAGTCTTTTTGGGTAAACCTCTTACTAAATCATATTTTGCAATAGTGTTGATTGTTTTAAAGTTTACATGACCAAGCCTTCTATGCCATAGCATAGATTCATCCAATGAGGCTTTTGCTACCAAACAAGTTAAACCTTCCTTGGGATCAATGTTCTTTAAATTGACACTATACATATTGTTCCTTTTTGGAATTTTAAGAAGGATCTGACTCTCATCAGGCATCTTAAAATCAGAAGAAAGAACCATACATTCATTGTCAGTAAAAAGAACATTGTTCTTTTTGTCACACATTTGTGAGACACTAAGAAGATTAAACTGAAGTTCTTTCACAAAATACACATTTTCAAAATCTAGTTTACTGGTTTTGATAGTACCTTTACCAGTGATCTTTCCTTTTATTCCTCCCCCAAAGGTAACATATCCTCCATCAAAAGTTTTGAAGTCTGAGAGGAATGACATGTTGCCTGTCATGTGCCTTGAACATCCACTATCAACATATCCTTGATCTTCAATATCAGTTGAATGTTCCTGCACATGAATAAACATATTAGTTTCCTTGGGGTACCCAAGCCATGACAGACTTGGGTTTTCCTCTTGCATCAATGAAGTCAAACCTTTTCAGGATTGTTGATGCACCTTTTGATTGGATTGGTTTCCAAATCCAACATGCTGAGGACTTAACAGCACTTTCCCTTTTAATCCACTGTGTGGTCTTTGGTCTATCAGTACCAATTTTGGTAATACCAATTTTGGCAGTACCATTTGGTCTAGCAGGACCTTTGGTTTTTGGTTTCCAAATTTGTGTTTTGACCACAGATTTCTTTTGAATAGGACTCTTCTCAACTTTTGGTACACTTTTGAAAGTGTTTCTTGTACCCTTATCAGTTGGTTTTGCAATAACAGGCTTAATTTGTCTAACAGTATGTTTAACATTTGAGGTGTTAGACTTAACAAAACTTTTTCTGGGGTGAGTAACATTTGTTTTAGACTTTGATTTACTCTCAGAAACCCATTTATTACAATAAGCATGAAGATGATTAAAGCTACCACAATAATAACAAGCCTTATTGAACATAACAAAGTCATCACCTAGTTGTTGTGACTTAAGATTGTTCCAATTTCTTTGGCTTCCCCTAGGTTTGTTATTACAATTTTTACAACTTTCAACTGTCTTCAAAACAGCTTTAGCCTTAGCTTTAACTTCTACTTTCTTAGGACTGGTTGGTCCTACTTTGATTCCTTTGATAGGAATAGTCTCATCTTCATCATCATCAGATACCCAATCCTCAATTATTAGGACATCTGGTCTCTTATCAGTGAGCACCTTAGAGAGTGGGGCATTCTTAGCACTCTCAGAAAGTTCACTTATCACTACAGGTTTAGCTAATGGTTTGTTAACAAATTCATGTAAACCTGATGCATCAAGATTTGATCCTGGAGGACAAGGGATTCCTCTATAAGGAGGTGGACATTCATTGTATCCTATCCCTGATTTTATTCTCTTATTCATCTGATTCTCTATTATGCTCCTAGTACACTCAGAAGCATTTTCCAATTTAGTAACAGTCAGTTGAATATTATCTCTAGCCAATGTAACTTTAGTACACTCATTCCTTACCATTTCTATTTCTGAATCTTTCAAAAATATTTGTCTATTAAGCGCAGTTTTAGCATCAGAAAATGTGAGTTCATTTTCTCTATAGTGAATGATTTGTTTTTCTAGTTTGGCCATACCACATTGATGGTTAAATAAGGTTTGTTGGGTTTTTCTGTGTTCTAAAATTTCTGTATCATAAGATTTTCTTATAATTTCTAATTCTTTAAGAAATTCACAATTGCTAGAACATTTGATAGTTTGTACCTCAGGAGTGGAGAATGCCATCAAAGCCAATTCATCAGAAGTTGACTCATCTTCACCCATGAAACTCCAATCAAAACCCATGCCATCAATAGCAACCATTGCTTTTGGCTCAGCAACTTCAACAACCTTACTCTTGCTTTCAAAGCTTCCTTTCTTCTCAAAGCTTCCTTTATTCCTGTTGTCAAACCCTCTACCCTTGTCATCCTGCTTCTTAGGTCTTCTACACTCTCTAGAGTAGTGACCCATCATGTGGCAGTTGTAACACTCCACTTTTGACTTATCATAGCCAGCAGGCTCATTTCCATTTATCATTATCTTCTTGCCAGTCCTCATCAACAACTTCTTAGCTCTAATGCTTAAAAGTGAGAGTTGCCACTTTATGTCCATCACTTCAAGATCATCAGGATGAATCTCTTGAAGGTCTTCAAAAGTTAATACGGACCCATTGTGTTGAGATGTAAGAAAAGCACACCCAATTGTTTCATCTAAAATGGATTTGGTACTACTTGAAGTACTAGCAGTACCAAAGGTTGTATTGGCAGTACCTTCTTCTCTGCCACCTTTTTCTTCATTATCAACCTTTGAGATGCTTGGGGATGAAACAAAAGCCATATTTCCTGAACTTGACCCAATAGTCTTCTTTACTTCATGTTCTACAATTTTGAAATTGTTGTAGAGATCATTGAGACTCATCTGGTCAATATCTGGCTTGTTCTTCCAGACAATGACATGCATAGACCATTCTGAAGGTAAACTCCTAAGAAATTTAGAGTTTAGATCTTCTTGAGTTATCATCACTTCATGGATGGCTAACTGACTTGCAAGCTTCTGAAGTCTATTGAACATACTGTCCAAAGACTCATTGGTTGTGGCTGTGAAATTCTCAAATTGTTGTTTGAGAAGTGTTTTCTATGTTTTCTTGGTAGCATCATTACCACCAAACCTAGCCACAATAGCTTCAAAAAGGGTTTTGGCATCTTTGTATTTGTTAAAGATCAGAAGTTGATCATTTGGAATAGTCATCAGTAACATACTCCTTGCCTTTAGATCATTTCTCTTCTGAACTTTTTCATCTGCATTTGATGGTTGGTCTTGTATTCTTGTTACAAGAGCATCATTTACTGTTGTAGTGGTGATTTGGGGTTTAAATGAATTGCCTTGTTCAATGATCTCCCAAAGTGCATAGTCCTGCACTTGAAAGTATTGTTCTACCCTAAGTCGCCACATTTCAAACTCATTTTGTTTAAGTAATGGAAGTTTAGCTGCAACATTTGTTTGAATATGTTCAACATCCATTGTTCTTTTAAATTAGTAAATATCAAGCCTAGCTCTGATACCACTTGTGGAACGGTTTTGTTCGAAGTTCAAACACTTGGGATATGAATCTTAGTAATGTGTTTGAGAGATATTTATGTATTGAATGTGTTTAGCATGCGGAATCTACTACAACACACTTTAAAAGAACACAAGGTGGTGAGTTTATGTAAACGTGAGAATGCAATGAACAAAGAACACAACTTTGATTTAACACAAAACGATTCAATATTATTGATGAAATAATACGGATGATCTAAATATCACCGGGATTACAAAGTAATCTTGAATCTAAGATTGTAAAAAGGATTTGTGATTTGAAGTAACTAAGTTACTTGAGAGATAGTTTGGTTTTTGTTATTGGTTGTGTAAGATGCATGCATGAAGTGGTGACTAAGATATCCTTTTATAAGATAAGGATATCTTATTACAAGAGTGTCAAGTGGTTTGAATATAAAACTATACTTTGACTATATTGGCGCCTACAATTAAATACAACTACCAATGTACAACTCTGCCATATTCTTCTGTGAACCACAGAGGACTATACTACTTCTACATAACATATAACTTTGTACAAAGACTAATAATTCAACTAAATATCTATTACAAAATATCTAATCGACTTGACATAAGCTTGGCAGGCTCTTCATCAACCAGCAGTACCTTCTACCCAGAAGGTACTGGTAGAACATCTTTATACACTTCAAAATCAACTAGCAGGCTCTTCAACATCTTTGGCAGGCTCTTTGACTTTGATCATTTTATTCCCAACAAAATAGTTTAAGGACTAATGTGTAATTCTAAAATGTTCGTATTAGATTAGAGTTATAATTAGAATTACTTGTTATTCAAGTTTGTAAACCGACTAGGGTTTTCCTTGTGCCTATAAAAGGATCCCTAGGTTGGCATTAGAGATATGCGATTAGAGATATACGATTATTAGAAGTATTAGAGTTTAGAGTTTGTTAGTGAATCTGTGTAAGAAAGCAGGTTCAAGGTTTTAATAATATTCAAAGTCGTTTATTAATTCTTCTTAGCTTTGTTGAAGTAGATTCCGCATACTTAGCAAAGTATATCAGTGTTTCATTATTAATAGTTTTGAATTCATTCAAAGTTGTTAAACCGTAGACAAGCTACAAGTTAGTTTGGTCAGAGTATATCGATTACAAGTTAGTTTGGTCAGAGTATATCGATCCAACACCACTTTAAAGGTCGAGAGATTAATAGTTTGCTTTCAATTGTGACCTTTTGTCTATAATCGGTTACCTTTTGTATTGACCATTTCCTAAGCTTGTTTGATTAGACAAAAGATTATTTTTGTGTTTGAGGAACACCAACTCATGAACCTTGAATTGATCTTGAATTGATTGGTTAAACTTAATGCTTGTTTTCATAAATCAAAATCTTGACGAAGGTTTAATTTGTAGAAACAATAGATTAGTGTCAAAACTAATTATCACAACCAACATGTTTTCCAAAGTTATCACAATCATATTAGTCAATTGTAGTACACTAGTCTAAGCAAGTGTAGTTTTTAATCATTTGAATTTTCATTATATCATTACTACTTGTTTGAGATAGTTGCTTTTAACTTACAATTCGATTCACTACACAAATCCCTGCGAACGATCCCGACTTACCATCAAAATCTTGCTACAACGGACGAGTATACTTGCTCGTATATGTTGTTATTAGATTCGGTAATTCACCCCCTTATAAATTTAAAACTTGCACCGAACCGGGCACATCATATACCAATAGTTCCCACAACGTGTTTGACAAAATGCCACAAAGAGATTTTCATAACTTTTACTCAATCTTTTTTCCCCTCTTTTCTTAACCTTAAACCTTACAAAACCCAAAACACAAAAACCCAATTCTTGTAAATCTCTAAACACAAAAACCCATCCTTTTATTCCCAATTACCATAACTAAAATTGTTCGACGAAATGACACCCTCCTCTACCTCTTCGGAAGGAATTTGGCCGTGTCCGTTCCGTGGATTTCATTGCTGCTCGGATGGTGAAGTGGGCAATAAAGGAATTGTTCGGTTAATTTCTCATCTCAAGAGGTTACACCTTCCGACCGATGAACGTAAATGTGTCCTACGTGAGGCTATTTCTACGGACCATGGATTATTTATGGCATTGGAGGAAACTTTGAAGGCATTTGACCAATGGTTGTGTGGGGAATGTATGACTTTACATGCTGTGAGTCGTGCTTGTCATCACCCGGATGGTCTCGTCTGCTTTTCCAAAGGGTCCGATGACATGAGTGGATACATTGTTGGCATTTCAAAGCTGTCTAATAACGAGTCTGAGACAAAAGTAACTACGGGGTTGGTTTTGGATACTGACCTTCTCGATCGTGTTTTTAAAGTGTCTATCACTACTGTCAAATCTATCCCTCATGCTTGACGTCTCGCCTTCTCTCAGGCATTGAAAACAGTTCTTTACAAGGTGGTTTCCCAGCCCGACTCTGTCAATGCGTGGGTTAGGTTGTTACTTTTTCCACGTTGTACGTTGCAAGTGAGTAGACCCAATAATAGACAAGAACGTAGATCCAGGAATAGAAAGTCCATGCAACAAAGTTCTATCTTGATGTCTTTGGTTACATAGGGGAAAGATGGGGGTATTACAACGTTAGTTAAAATTATGTTAGACGGTTTTGGGTTGGGGTCCTTGGGTCAGGGCGGAGGTGATTTTCTGGTGGAGAGAATAGTGGGTAACACCAATATCAAGCAGTGTCTTCGTAAGGTGGCAGATGGGCATTTTACGGCAGCAGCGAAAGTGTTATCCTCCTCCGGTGTTGGTCCATATTTTGATGATACCATTAAAGCCTTGGAGGCTAAGCATCCTTACAAGCAACCCCCATCTATGTCGAGCAACACATTTTCTGAGCCTCCCCTTGTAGCTGAGAATAAATTGTGTCTTTGATTGTATTAAATCGTTCCCTAAAGGTACTTCATGCAGAAGAGATGGTTTGAGGGCACAACATATTTTATGCTCTTGTATTGCACCCGCTAGTACATAAGATCCGAGACAATTGCAAACTTCTTCTTCATGCTTGGTATCTTGATGATGGGACAGTTATTGGAGATGCAGAAGAGGTGGCCAGGGTGTTAGACATTATAAGGGCGAGTGGTCCAGGGTTGGGTCTTGAACTTAATATTAAGAAAATTGAGATATTTTGGCCCTCGTGTAATGGTATGAAGCTTCGTGAGGGTTTGTTCCCTGTTGATATTCGAAGGCCGTTATTGGGTGTGAAGCTTCTTGGGGGAGCTGTTAGTAGAGACGCGGATTTTATTATTAGGTTGGCTATGAGACGAGCTACGAATGTTGTTGATTTGATGAGTCTTCTTCCACAGTTACGTGACCCGCAGAGTGAGCTCCTTTTGGTTCGATCATGTATGGGTCTTGCGAAACTTTTTTTTGGTTTAAGGACTTGTCAACCTGTACATATGCAGGAAGCGGCCTTGTTCTTTGACAAAGGGTTGCGTGGGTCGATTGAGAATATAGTGGTTTGTGGAGGGCCTTTTTTGGCGACTCGCTTCTTTACCAATTCGATTTGGTGGTTTGGGTTTGTACTCGGCAAAAGTGGTTTCCCCTTATGCTTTTGTGGCCTCGCGGGCTCAATCTTGGGTGCTACAAGACCACATCTTACGGGACAGTGGCATATGTGGTATGGATGCTGACTATGTTTGTGCTTCGGCTTGTCTTCGTGATACGATTACAAGCTTTGATTTTAGTGGTTTTACTAATAAGGACACATCCCCCTCAAAACCCCAATAAACATTGGCGAGTGCACTTTTTAGTGAATTGGTCAAGGATATGGAAGTTCACTTTGACATGACTGTGACACAGAAAATAGTTTTTGAGTGTCTACGGGCTCCACATGCCCAGGATTTTCTACAAGCTATCCCCATAGACGGGCTAGGTCAACATATGTCACCGGTGGAATATCGTACTATCCTTAAGTATCGCCTTATGATTCATTTATTTTCGGTTGATGAGATATGTCCAATTTGTCGCAAGGCATGTTTGGATTCCTTTGGGGAACATGCGGTTCACTGCAAAGAGCTCCCGGGCTTCAAGTACAGACACGATATGGTTAGGGATGTCCTTTTTGACGTTTGTAAGCGTGCTAGGATCTCCACCAAGAAAGAAGCACCTGTGAACTTTTTGACTGACCCGTTGGATGGAAGATCCACACTCAGATTGGCAGACGTTTTGGTGTTTGGATGGGTTGGAGGAAAACATGCGTGTGTGGATCTAACCGGGGTTTCTCCTCTCGTGGGTTTGAGTAGTCGGGGTTTAACAGTAGGACAGGCTGTTTTGAAAGCCGTCGTCGTACAAAGTGGCAAAACACGAGAAAGCGTGCATTGAAAATCAATATGTTTTTATTTCTTTCGCGTTTGATACTTTTGGTTCACTTGCACATGAGGCAGTGGAGTAACTCAACAGAGTCCAACGAGTTATGCATAGTAATGTTATAACACCTAGATCCAAAGATGTAGTTTTCAAAAAAATAAGTTTTGCAATCCAAAAAGTGATAGCGCCGCAGCTTGTTGTCCGTTTGCCTTTCACCTCTATATAAATCTAAAAGTTAATTCTTAATAAAAAGTCTAATGAATTCTAAAGGGGTAATGATATTTACGCATACACTTTTGATTCATACACATAAATTTACACATAACTTTAGTGGGACCACTAGTATCATACAAGTAAAATCTATGTGCATGAAGTAAAAATTCATGTGTAGATATCACTACCCATTCTAAAGTTCACTTTATCTCGAATGTCAAAGCATGCTGCTTTTCTGCTGATTACTTTTTGTGCTTAGGATAAGAATAATCTTTCTAAAGCAAGCAAACATTTTAACTACACTTTAGTGACAATTAATTAAAGGTGACAAGACAGTCCCATCGGGTGATGGCTAAAAATGGTTTGCGTTGAAAAACTTGTTTCTCCATTTTTACCCACGTTAAACTTTAGTAGAATCCTTAGTTAAAACATTAAAAAAAAAAAATTTTGGACAAAATATATGATACTACTTAACTACTTGCTGCGTGTGCAAGCAATTCCACTTACTATTTTGTCCAATTAGATTACTTAAAAGAGGGTTTTGAAACTATTTTAGCAGCAAGACTTCTAATCCATTAAAGGTTCATTATTGGGCTATTTTAAGTGCCAAAGCCCAAAAGAGTATATAATGCCAAGTTCCCAAGTGTAATCATATTTATATTTTGTTAAAACCAATTCAAAGAACTAGCAAAGAGCTAGAAACAATTACAAAGTGTGTAATAGAGCATCACATGAATTATCATACCATATTATCCAATTAATAAGAATTTTCCTTAGTCTATTGGAGATCCAAACAAGAGAAAAGTTTGATATCCTTGAAAATAAGTTTTTTCCGTGACTGTTTTGGAGAAAAGACCACCTCATTCCTATACTTCCAAAGGCACCATAGAGTAGTAGTTGAGCCACAACATCAAATAGATAAACAAAATCTTTTACCTATAAAAAAATGTATGAAAATGTGAAATGGCTAGAAAGTTGTTGATCCAAGTGCATTCTAGAAACTTTCTACATTGGTTTATTATATCATGACAGAGAAAGAAAAAAGGTTTAGTTTATTTTATCATATTTGACATATCTAAACTCTTAACAATTTTTATAAAAAAGAATAGAACGAGTTAAAGGTTTAACTCCTTTGTTATATTTAATATTAGTTATGTGAATATTAATGAATTTGATTATGTGAATACGCATTTCATATTTTATTTTTATCAAAAGAAAAAAAAAAAAGAAAAAAAAATTATATTTATTAAATCACCATGAGATAACGTAAGAACCTCACATTTTGATATATATATATATAATATATATATATATATATATATATATATATATATATATATATATATATATATATATATATTCTTTTTTTTTTTTTCTTTTTTTTTTCTTTTTTTTTTTCCCAAACAATTTATATTAGAATTATATTATAAAGCTCTAGCATAAAAGGGGTGCTAATGAGTTTCCTAATCCTATGCACTAGCCACGAATGAGACAACGTCAAAATTCTTTTATCGGACGTATCCTTTCTCGGGGGTTTCACGACAAAATAAATTCCAAATAAAATCAACGTGTGTGACGTAATTGTAATCGTAAATAATTCAAACTTTCAATTGCCCGTGTACGTGACATTGCACATTTTATTGTAACTACATACAATCTCAGGAATTGTATTGTTCATCAAACAATAATCTTTTTGTCTTTTTTGCAAATTTACAAAAATAGTCTTTGTCGTTTACATGCCATTGCAAATTTCGTTCCTGGCAACTAACAGTTTAACATAAACTTACAGAAATAGTCTCTGTCGTTACTTGTCATATTAAAGATCATCGCCAGACTTTTGTCTTTTTGCATATTTAGAAAAATACTCCATGTTGTTTACCGACCAACAATTTAACATTACAAAAGTAGTCTGTTGGTGCAAATAATGATATATATATCCTTTATATTTTAATGATAATAAATGTATATTAGGTGATATTCAAAATCGTTAGCAATGGTGCAAAACCAAAAGTGCACGAGAACAGTCCTCGCATGATGGGTCTGACGCGCCAGCACGCAAAGACCAGCGCGCCAGGTTCTGTCCCCATGCGCTAGGTTTTAAAAAGTCGACTTTCGCCAGCACGCCAGGACCAGCGCGCTAGGTTCTGTCCCCATGCGCTCAGTTTTCAAAAGTCGACTTTTCTCTTACCCGACTGAGTTTGTTATTTCAGTTTAGGTTCGTAAATGGTATTTAAGTTATTTTATAATATCGCAAAAAGATTCAAACTTAGAGAGATTGCCAAAATACCTAGTCCTGTTTTGTAAAACGTCAACTTAAAACCGTTTTAGAAAACCCAACTCAAAGCCCTCTAGCCAACTCATTTTACAAACCAAGCCTAACATATGGAGATTCATACTTTTATAAAGGGATTTGCTAACAACAACCCACTGGGTGTTAAAAATTATCATTTAATGATCTCTAAACATTCTATAATTAAGATCACGTATCATATTTAAAATGATTAAAAGTGTATAATTATGGAATATATGAGTTCATTAAATGTGTTTTTTATATATATTTATATATATATATATATATATATATATATATATATATATATATATATATATATATATATATATATATATATATATATATATAATGCTTAAACAACACCCAATGGGTTGTTATTAGCAAATCCCTTTTATAAAAAGTTCAAATAAAAATGACCAAATGGGTTTAATCTTTACTTATGATTTAACTAATCACTTAACATGTCTACTCTTTTTTAATCAAACAAGTTAAGGTCACTTTAAGTAATTAGCTAAATGCATTATCTTCTCAGGGGTATGGTTTACTAAATATGCAAAGCACTTAACTTAGTTGCATCAATGTGATTAGTTAACAAGTTAATTGTGTCTTAACAAAGATTATAACATTTAAAATTTGAATTTTGAATTTTGAATCTAGATTCGCCTTTGTATTGTGTTAGCTTTAAAGTTTTGTCATATGTGGGAATTGTAATAGCATTTAAAGTACAAGGACTAGTTTAGTCATATTGCTAAATTAGAACTTGTAGCTTGTAATAAATACCCTCCTATGTCAACACTAGGAGAGTTGAGGATTCATTTGTAACACACGAGGTGTGTGTGTTTTCTATACTCTCTCTCTAGAAAACATACACACCTCGGCAATCAATAAACCGAATATTCAATGTTTAATCTTTAGTTCGAGTTTATGGTGTTTCCTCCACCTCCAAACGTGATATCAATTGGTATCAAGAGCTAACCGGGTGGCTGCTCGTGGTGTTTTTAAGGTGATAAAGGTGATTTTTGTTGTGTTTTATCTCGGTTTTTCTTCATCTTCTTCATCAGCCGAGTTTAGTGTTATATTTATGTTCGATTTGTGATTAAAAGAACCCAACTGCTGCGTTTTTATCATAAAAAACGTGAGCTTTTGTGGTCTTTCTGGATTCATTCGCATGAACAAAGGCGGAAAGTTGTGTATTCTAAGCTTCTTTGATCGAAAATCACATTATCTTAGTATAAGATTTGTGTTTTGGAATATATTGAATATCTTATTCATTGGTGTATGAATTATTGGTCAAAGTTGGTGGAATTGGTGAAAGACAGTCTGGCAAGGCATGGGCTTGTAAAGAAAAGGACAAGTAGTTGGTAAAGCTGCTGCTTTTCACAATTCAGAAAGTCAACATTTGTTTCGGAATTGCTATTTCTCTCGCAATTGAATTGCTTCTCGCAATTCAGGGTATTATCGCAATTGCTTTCGGAATTGAAGCTCTTCTCGCAATTATGGGCCTCTCGCATTCTTGTATAAGAATTGCGATGAAATGAACTTTCTCGCAATTGAGGAGTCTCTCGCAATTGCTGGTTTTCTCGCAATTGAGGAGTCTTTCGCAATTGGTCTCGCAATTGGTTTCGCAATTGTCTCTCGCAATTCCTGCTTTTTCTCGCAATTGGCATGACTTTCGCAATTGCACTCCCTTCTCGCAATTGCAACAGACTTTCGTAATTGATATTGTATTTCGCAATTCAACAAGCCTTTCGCAAATCGAACAACATTTCGCAATTCAAAAAAAAAAAAAAAAAAAAAAAAAGTATTTTGGCGGGAAAACTTGAGTAACATTTAATTTTCACAGGAGACTTAACGGTCCATTTTTACGCGAGATTCAAATTCTGGTACAAGTGTGAAAATTTTGACCTAAAATTCAAATTTTTTGGCCAAAATTCGAATTTTTCGGGGAATTTTCGGCGTAAAAAATTTCTTAAACTCAAATTTTTCCGGCATCATTAGAATTGCATTTTATGGCATTTTTCACAACAAAATCACAAATAATATTATCGGACTGCACCTTCAACATCACCACGTATAGCCAAAAAGATCCTGAAAAAGATTCACAATCAGATGACAATGGTCAAATTATCAGCTGTGACTACAAGGATGATGATTCATTATTACTTATTTGAAGTTAAAGTGGAATATCTCGGGTACGTGTACTTAGTATCTTGAAGATATCGGGGTTGGTTGGATGCATGATTCTTTGAGATCCTTGTTTGGGCACTCATGGGAATAGTGATTAAGTCTTGGGTTATCTAGTTTTCATAGGTCAAGGGGAGGATGGACGAAGACCTAGTTAACTATCACTTAAAGGAGATACGTTGTAGTACTAAGTGTCACACAAAGATGTGGATAATTCAAGAGAGGTTCATATACTGTTAAGGAAGGATGGATGGGTATATGAAACGACCTATGCTATAAGGAGTTACGTTGTAGTGCTCAGTATAGGTTCTTAGTCACACTATCGTGCAAGTTTAAGTCACAAGTTTGGGTTATTCTACTTCAGTCTCAAGTTCGTAATAGTGGGTTTTCTCCATCAGTAGTCACTACATAAAGCCGTTGTTGTTGATTCAGGAGGTTAGATTGGATTTATCTACATCTTCTCACGGATTACAGGAAGTGCTTCCAGTTTGTATTTCACGTACACATCAGTATGCTGATTCCGATGAATCGTAACCAGCAGGGGAGAGAAATGTGCGGGCTGATCTCTCATGGGAAAAATAATTGGGATGCATTTGGTGAAATGAAGATGTTGATAATGTATTCCCCCGAACGGACTTCAGATACAGGGCAATCATAAGAGAGGTTGTCAGTTTGGGGGAGAGCACTAATTAGGGGAGAGCACGGGGAGAGCACTCAGGGCACTCTATATTAAACCCTAATTAGATTTGCTCACATGGTTCGTCTGCAAGTAAAGAAATGAAAGCTGAGAAGATTCTGCAAGCTGAACGAAGTAATGAAGTTTGAAGATTATTCTCTGTACTTACTGTTTATATTTTACTTGTAGGGAACATTGTAAGCAATTCTCATATGACTTCACTTTGGGGAGAGATTGTTAGCTTTAAAGTTTTGTCATATGTGGGAATTGTAATAGCATTTAAAGTACAAGGACTAGTTTAGTCATATTGCTAAATTAGAACTTGTAGATTGTAATAAATACCCTCCTACGTCAACACTAGGAGAGTTGAGGATTCATTGGTAACACACCGAGGTGTGTGTGTTTTCTAGACTCTCTCTCTAGAAAACATACACAACTCGGCAATCAATAAACCGAATATTCAATGTTTAATCTTTAGTTCGAGTTTATGGTGTTTCCTCCACCTCCAAACGTGATATCATATTGCTTTATCCAAGTTACTCCTCATTAACCACCTTACCCTCCTTATAAGTGGTTAATAGCACGCTTCCCACTTTTCCCCTAATCCAAGCCACGTTAATTGAAGTTTGAATATGAAATTTGAATTTCAATTTGGAAATCATCTTTACATGGCTTTGTCCAGCTTGATCACCACTCAAAGACACTTTGCCCTCCATTACGCACCTTTCCCACTTCTCAATTGGGTAATAACATGCTTCCCCCTTTTTATCTAACCAAAGCTTATTTGAAACCCACTTAACCATAGCCAATGAGTTGGCTTAACCTAACCTTTCTAGGGGCTTTGAAATGGACTTGAGAAGCTAAAAAGTAAGTGCAGATGGTGGTTTTGCAAGAGGCAACGACTGTATATCAGAAAAATGAAAAAACAGGTCTGGCATGCCACACTCACGTGTCAGCGCACCAGGTGCAGCGTGCCAACTTCTGCTTGTCTTGGCTTTGCCTATATAGAGCACCCTCTTGCCATGCTTGGATTTCACCTCTTGCCAAACATTTATCCCCACTTATTTCTCTCTACAATCTCTCTAAGTCTTTCAATCTTCTTGTGTCTTAACATCTTCCTATCATCTCACACGAGAAGAATACACAAGAACCTAATCCACTCTTGTGTGTTGTGTTGTGTCTAAATCAAGTCTTCTTCTTCTTACTCCATCTTCTTCTTGTCTAGATGTTTTGTGTACCAAATACTTAAACACTCCCACTCAATTTGTAACCTAGTGTCAAGTCTTACTCCAGATGCAGAGAAACAAGTGTGAAAGTCTTATTCCGGGTGTGGAGAAGCAAGTATAAAGTCTTATCCGGGTGCGGATAAGCAAGGGTGTAAAGTCTTGTCCGGGTGCGGATAAGCAAGGGTGTAATTGTCTTGTACCGAGTGCGGTCAAGCTTGGGGTTTAAAAATTCTTTGGTAAAAGTTGTATATTAGGTGTGCGAGTTCGCGAGGTCTTTGTGGGTGGTTCCGGGTGTGGAACTTCTTTAGGTGCTAGCTCGGGTCTAGGGGTAGATCGGTGATAGTTAAGGTGTACAGTTTATCCATTGTAAGGATTTGGTACTAGTGAATAGTATAGGTGTCGCGGATTCGTAACTGGACGTACGAGTAATCTAAATCCCTCATCCCAAACCAGTATAAATCGTTATGTTTGTCTCTCTTTCCTTAACTCGTTACTTACGATTTATATTGCTATATTATTGACACCCTTGCATGAAATTTGACACTTAATCTAATAAAAGAACGTATTCACCCCTTCTACGGTTCTACATAGTCTATTTTGTTAACTGAAAAAATTCATCCCCAAACTTCTTTTCTTTTAAAAATTAAACTTTACATAAATAGTCATTTTGTTTTGGCTTCCGATTAAAGATTTGTCCTCAACGACTAACCATGTAAAAAATTACATAAATGGTCCATGTATGTTACTTGCAATTGCAAAAATATGCATAATTTTTTTTAGAGAAAACAAGAATTTGCATAACCAGTCCTTACATTTTAGCTGAAATTGCGTAATTCGTCTATAGAGACCACCCGTGTAACAAAAATTGATGTAAAATCTCGCCCCGCAGCAGACCACGGGTAAAAAAATCCTCGTTACATAACATAATTCTCACGTATTAATAACTTCATAGTAAAGATCATGTTTCGTTACACGCGTGTGATCATATAACATTCACAAATGGTTATCACTAAGTAGTGGTTGTTAATGGAACACCCGTTTAAATGAAGCACTAAAATTTCAAATAAATCTGTAAAACTTGAGCTAAATCGGCTATTGGCTATGATAGGTGATGTTGATGAAATGGTTAGTTGTTGTGAAAGAATGTTATGTTTCACCTTAACAATTCTAAACCAAGCAGTGTTGATACGGGTATGATGCACATACCACCCAAGGCTCCAAGAGATCAATCATAGTTGTTAAGATTCCGATCCTGATCTTAGGTTCTAACGATTTTACGATTCTACAAAGCAAAAACGATCCGGATCCTATGTAGGATCTTAACAAGCTTAAGATCTTATAAGATCCCGATCTTGACCATAGTATCTTAAGATCTACTCCGATCCGATCTTACTTTTCTCGAATCGCAAACTAAAAAACTACAAATTTATGGTTTGTATTTTTATATTATTTAAAAAACAACATATGATTCTTTTTAAACATTTTATATTCATAATTTAGGACAACATTTTCATAAATAATTTATATAATTTCGTGTTTATAATATATAATAATTTGTAGATTTGAATAATATTACAAAGATCATTAAAAAATGAAATTATAGTAGGATCTTAGGATCCTGATCCGATCTTACAATCACGATTTTGCAAAGATAAAAACGATCTTAGGTAAGATCCCGATCTTGAAAACGGATCAATAATATTGACAACCCCTACGATCCAGGCTTCATTTCCCCTCCACTCACTCTCTCACACACTCACTCTCTCACACACATACACATGTGTGTGTTATCATTAGGTTTAAATTTGTTTGTAGACTTTTGACATTGATTGAGGATAAACACCCCTCATGATTACTGCATGGAATTCATCAAACCTCTCTTCTCTTTCACTAAACCCGTCTCTCTCTATCTTACAAGATTTCTCTCTAAAAGCCAAAAGCCATCTTTGACTCTCTAAAATCCTTTTTGTTCTTTTTATTAGGGTATTGATATTTACACATTGCAATTTACTTCATACACATAAAATTTGCATGTATGAGCCTAATGGTCCCACACTCCTCCCACTATATTTTATGTGTATGAAGTAAATTGCTATGTGTAAATATCAATACCCTTTTATTATGATACAAATCTTACTCTAACCATTTCTAAGATAATCTCATAATATGCAGAATTGTAGATCACCTCACAAAATCTATCTTTTTATGGTGATATTTTATTAAGAACTTTTACAAGGATCGAGGCGACAAAGAAACAATTTACATTGTGGTGTTACATGTTGAATTAGGATTCTTAACCCAATCGATCCAAGATAGATAAAAATTTATACTCCTTTGATATTATAACCAAGCGTGTTTTTCCTCGTTGTCTTTTATCGATGCAAATGTCATTTCAATAGAGCCATATGATCCGTAAGGTATATTGAACGACGGCACAAAGCATGTTCTATATGACACACAAAATCTATAAAAATCAAGCCAATTACTAGTCCTCGGAACTTACAAAATATTAGACAAAATATTACTGTATACAAACTTGAAACTTTCTTTAAACCTTGGTTGCTTTTTGAAAACATCACAAAGTCTTTTTCTATGGAGACTGATAAATCATGTTGCTTCAAGTTGTAATTTTTTTTTACTCATTGCAACTTTGAAAATAGAAAGAATAATCATGAGGGTGTCGGTTCCGTGGGTATACTTTAACCTTTGCCATATTTAATCATTCCCTATGGAATAAAAATCCATCATATTCACATTTGTTTTTGCCGTTCATTGCAAAATAAGTACCTATGGTAATCTCTCATTTGGGCATGTGTAAGTTTGGAGTTCAAAAAGGGTTGTGTTATCCTAACACCCCATATGGTCAACCGTATAAGCCCGCGAAGCAGACAGTACAACAGTTTGATGCATCCAATGATTACAAAGACCCTCTATAGGGGGTGTCAGGATAACATGCCATGTTCAAAAAACATGTAATGGTAATAATTATCTCATCACTTGTTTGTGTTAATAATTATGTTCTAAGAAGCAATTTTAATCAAACAGAATTTAAGAACGAATTATTGGACAAAATACTTTAGACAAGTGATCGAGTTGCGACATAGTATATATTGTTCACGATCCCTTAGAAAAGAATGTATTTGAAGAATGCATAACAAAGATACATCTTCAACCAACTTTCAGATTTGGAGAATTGCCGAAGCATTGGTTAAAATCTTCCGTAATTTGACATCACTATTCATTATCCAAAAATACTATCATTTAATTTTTTTAAATATATTTTTGATTTCTTATTAGATCATTAATTGATTCTTCGATCAGTTAATCAACCATAAAAATGTATGAGGAAGAAGTTCATAGCACATGGTTGAAACATAATCTGTTTTAGGAAATGAACATAATCACAAGATACGTTTTCATTTCTCAACTTAAAAAGGTTTAAGAAAAAAAATGGCTAGAATTGGCCAAAGATATAACCACATAATGTCTCATAACCATAAAAGCTTAATATGATTTAATCCACATCTTTTCTCAAATTTCAATAGAGTATTGCTATATATTTATGGTTTTTCTTTATAACAAAAAAATCTTAATATGTGTAGTTGATTAGTTATTGATGACGCACCCTCCGCTCTAGTAACAAGCTTTACTATCACACTGGTACTTAGCTTAGCATTCGCATAAAAGGTGATGATGAACCCTCTTAATGGACGAAGTCTATGCCTTCGCGGCTTCGCCTTACACATAATTCTAAACTAATGACCGAAGTGTTGGCGCGTTAGACAAATGCTACCGTAAGGGAATCCGCTAACCTTCACCCACAACACTTACAGAGTCTAACCTTTGTCAAATACGAAGCCTCACCTCTGTTGTGGTTCAAATCCTCATCTCTGTTATGGTTTGAAGCCTAATCTCTGTTAAGGTTTGAAGCCTATCCTCCGTCAAGTTGTGAAGCCTAACCTCCGTCACAGGTCAAAGCCTCACTACCCATGTTCTGGTAGTTAAAGAATGTGGGTATGATCCAGAGCTATCCAAACAAGAACGTGTCTCTGTAAGTGCCATGATCTCCCAGTAACTGCCATGACTTCTGTAACTGCCTCCACATCTCTGTCAGAATATGCCTATATATTGAAGTCATCATAGAGGTATGAAACTAAACTTAACTCATGAGATATCATCTTCTCTACCTGAATACTTTCACAAACATAATCACCATGAATGAGTCTCACACAGGAGGTAGTACGCAGGGGCTTCCTCCCGTGTATTGTTTAACGTAGTGTATTCTATTTCTTATTAAAGAATGTGGGTATGTTCCAGAGCTATCGAAACAAGAATGTGTCTCTGTAAGTGCCATGATCTCCCAGTAACTGCCATGACCTCTGTAACTGCCTCCACATCTCTGTCAGAATATGCCTATATATAAGGAAGTCATCATAGAGGTATGAAACTAAACTTAACTCATGAGATATCTTTTCTACCTCAATACTTTCAAAAACATAATCACCATGAATAAGTCTCCCACCGGAGGTGGTACGCAGAGGATTCCTCCCGTGTATTGTCTAACGCAGTCTATTATATTTCTTATTTTTAGGTTATCTTGTACTCAACATCATCAATATCATCCCTAATTCTGTCAGTCACCTTTGACGGCCTAGTATGTGCAAATTATTGTATGATCTGTGGCCCCATCCGTGGGACACACAACAATAACTACTGTTTTTCCAAGTCAAATAGACGCTTTTCGCAAATAACCATCGATTTCAACTACAATTCCCGACATACTTGTCATGTGCTATATATAGTCTTATAATTTTAAGGCCAAATAAACCTATATTTAATCCTACACACTAAATGTAGGTCCACGATTTGTATGGATCTCTAAGTAGCCTTTGATTACTTAGTGGATGACTTGAATAAATCCAAATCAATCCAAGTGAGAAACTCTTAACAATTTGTTAATGTTAACGCGGAATATTAACAAGAACAACGAAGAACACTGAGTTATCACTAACTTCGTATATATTACTAACACACACAATTCGTACGTACATATGTATTGATCCCTTAGGGTTCCTTTTATACTTGAAGCAAAACCCTAATTACAAAAACCGTGTGAAAAGATATCACGTATCTTCTATAAAGATACCTAACTCGTACATATCTTTTCCTAACTTAATACTAACAAACTTTCCTATTTTCACTGACCAGACTTAACTAACAAGTCAACAAGACTTAATACAATTACCAGACTTAACATTTACATTACCAGACTTAACCATGACCAGACTTAATAATGTAACTACCAGACTTAAGTCTGTCTTCACTTGGTCTTCCTCGTACCTTGTGATAATTCCCAACAATCCTCCCCTAACTTGATCTTCATGTTCCATGAACTTCAAGTTCCTTCTGAGTAAGCTTATAAGGATTGAAATTATCTTGATCTTCAAAACACTTGAAATCTGCAAATTTGAGTATTTGTGCAACAACTTGATCTTCTCAGCATCTGATATGCATTTCACTTGATCTTTCCAGCAACCATGACATTTTGTACATCAATTCATATTAAGTTTCATATCTATTCTCATCACTTCCAGGTGTATTAACTCCTGTGAGAGGTGAATCATTGAAAATTTAATGGATTTGATGTCTCTTTACCAATAGCCATCACTACTGGAGTAGCCAAATGTTTTGGTGTGTAAGACCATGGTACATTGATAACAATATGATTTTTAGTAAATCATCAACTATCAACAGATTTGTTATGTCTTTACCAAAAGCTGTACCCTTTTGGACTAGCCAATTCTTTGATGGCAAGCACCTCATCATGGTGAATTGATTACCATTTATGGTTTTCCACAGCCTTTACCACAAGCCATAACCTTGTGGGCTAGTCAACTCTTCACAAACACAGATATGGTGAGTTGAATACCATACGATTTTTGGCAAATTGTCAGCCATAAACGGATTTGAGCTATCTTTACCTGTAGCCATTTGCTCAGGATTAGCCAGTCCTTGTGTGGGTCAGACAAGGTGGACTGATAACCTTTTGTTGTGTTAGTGCTATGCACCTCCACCAAGTGAGAAGTTCCAATAGTCTCACTTGACAACTTAAAGAAAACATACCTAATCCAGCACTGCCACTAATTTTTTTTTTTTTTTTTTTTTTTTTTTTTTTTTATCACTAACAGAATTAAAAAGAACTATCAGAATTAAAAATAAAACTACAAGACTTAAAAAGACTTAAAAATAACCTAAGTGCTGGTTAGTATACAAACATTACATTTTGACCTCCCCTTAACACAAACCTCCCCTTAAGTCCAACTAGGGGTTCATCATACCAATGCTGACTACCAAATAATTTAACCTAGGGCCATCAAAAGCTTTAGTCAACAAGTCTGCAACATTAAAATCTGTATGTATTTTCTCCACCCTAATCAATTTCTTTTCAAAGCAATCTCTAATAAAGTGATGCCTGATTTCTATATGCTTAGTTTTAGAGTGGTATACTGGGTTCTTAACAATACAGATAGTGCTTTCATTATCTATGTGGATAACAGTATTCATAAAATTCAAACCATAGTCCAGCAGCTGATTCTAAATCCACAAGACTTGTCCACAGCAATTAGCAGCTGCCACATACTCAGCTTCAGTAGTTGAGTTGGCCACAATTGTTTGCTTCTTGCATTGCCAAGAGATTAACCTGCTTCCAAGGAATTGACAACCTCCTGTTGTGGATTTCCTATCAAAACTTGCACCAGCATAGTCACTATCTGAATAGGCTGTCAGGTCAAATGATGACTCTTTAGGATACCAAAGGCCCAAATTGGGTTTGCCCTTTAAGTACCTAAAGATTCTCTTCACATCATGAAAATGTGAAGTCTTTGGGTGTACCTGAAAACGTGAACAAACACATACTGCATACATAATGTCAGGTCTAGAAGCAGTAAGATACATGAGAGATCCTATCATGGATCTGTAATGATGCACATCCACATCAGCAGCATCTTCATCCTTTGTTAAAGGCACCTTGTTTTCCATGGGAGTGACTGCAGTCTTTACATTTGCAAATTCAAACTTCTTCAAAATCTCTACAACATATTTGTCTTGAGAAATAAAGATGCCATCAGCTTTTTGCTTCACTTGCAGCCCCAAGAAAAATGTAAGTTCTCCCATTGAGCTCATCTCAAACCTGCCTTTCATTAAGCCTTCAAACTCTACACACCAAGACTTCTTTGTTGATCCAAAAATGATATCATCCACATAAACTTGGACAAGAATGATATCCTTTTGGTCTCTTTTAATGAATAAAGTCTTGTCAATCACACCTCTAATGTATCCATGACCTTCCAGAAATTTGGAGAGAGTAGCATACCAAGCTCTGGGAGCTTGGTGAAGACCATAGAGAGCCTTAATAACCTTGTACACTTGATTTGGATTAGCAGGATCCTCAAAATCAGGAGGTTGGTGTACATACACTTCTTCTTCAATAGTGCCATAGAGAAAGACACTCTTAACATCCATTTGATATACCTTGAATCCCATGTATGATGCATAGGCTAAAAATAACCTGATAGCCTCAATCCTGGCTACAGGAGCAAAAACCTCATCATAATCTATGCGTTCCTCCTGTTTGTATCCTTGTGCTACCAATCTTGCTTTGTTCCTTACTACCACTCCTCTTTCATCCCTTTTATTTCTAAAGACCCACTTAGTACCAATGACTTTAGCTCCATAAGGTAGATCTACAAGAACCTAAACCTTCTGCAACTTGAACTGCATCAATTCTTCCTGCATGGCTTCTATCCAACTTTCATCATCCAATGCCTCAGCAACTGTGATGGGTTCCTTTTGGGAAAGGAAACAAGCAAATAAGCAGTGTTGCTGGTCCTTATGGTTGACCCTTTGTTGTTTCTTAACAAAACTCACAAGTGCATGAGCATCAGGATGTATTTGCACTTTGCTTCTTGTTTGAACTGAAGACTTAGGATCACCAATGATTTGACTTTTGGGATGATTGGTGTGAACTCTGAGTGTAGGTGTTGGACTTACAGCCACTTCTGTGGGTAAGTTGTTGAAGTCAGTTATGACACCTTCTTCATCATAGGAAGCTCCTTCAAAGATACCTTCATTAGGATTTGAAAACACTTCAAGTTCTGGCATCTCAGAGTCAACACAAACAGCACTTGGATTAGGTTCTGGTTGAGCAGCACTACCAGACTTAAAGTTGGAAGTACTGGTAGTGTTGAGAGTATTGGTATCCTGCTTTCCAAGATATTTATCAGCCAAAGCATCCATCTCTTTTCTGAAAGACAATACATCCTCTGAATCATTGATAGAAGTAGCCTCCTTTGCTTTTTCCTGAGACTTGATCACAGGTTCCTTCACTTGTGGAGAAAACTTCTTGTTATATGCTATAGCTGCAGCAGACTTAACTTCTGTGGTAGGAATCACAATCAGCTCTGCACTTCCATTTTCTTGATCAGTGTTCCCTGCATTTGAAGGATCTTGGGTACCTGCATGGTTAGAAGTTTCTGTGGTACCTGCAATAGGGTTAGTTTGATTCTCCTTGGAGACAGGAATATAGTTCATAGAATATGTTAAGTAATCAATGTCAAACATCCATCTATGTCCTAATCCCTGCACATTGGGTTTTTCTTCAAGAAAGTTGACATGCAAATTTTCTTCTACTTTCTTAGTCACTAGATTGTAAACCCTAAAGGCCTTACTATTCAGTGAATACCCAACTAGAAAACCTTCATCAGACTTTCCTTCAAACTTCCCTAGAGCACTGAGTGTATCAAGAATAGTCACATGATACCCAAATGGCCTTATATGGCTAAAAATTAGTTTATGGCCAAACATAAGCTCATAAGGTGTTTTGTTTTGAGGCTTGGTCACTCTAACCCTATTAAAGATATAGCAGGCACAACTAACTGCTTCTGCCCAAAAGGTTGTAGGTAAAAGTGAATCTGCTAGCATAGTCCTAGCTGCCTCAACGAGTGTCATGTTCATTCTCTCAGCAACTCCATTCTGCTGTGGAGTTCTAGCATTGCTAAACTGCTGTTTTATTCCTCTATTACCACATAACTCAATCATACTCTTGTTCTTAAATTCAGTGCCATTGTCACTCCTAATGATTTTAACTCTTTTGTTAAGTAGGTTTTCAATCTGCCTAATGAAAGTTTGAATCAAAGGTGTGGTTTCATCCTTCCTAGACATAAAGAACACCCAACAATATCTAGTACAATCATCTGTAATGACAAGGCAATAGCAGGCATGATTAACACTATGCACAGATGTAGGGCCAAATAAGTCCATATGTAAGGTGTGTAATGGCTCAGTAATGAATCTCTCTAACTTAGCCTTACAGGATGCCCTATGTTGTTTACCCTTGTTACATGCTACACAGGTTTGGTCATTCTTAAACACTTTTGAAGGCAAACCTGTAACCAGATTATTTTTCACAAGCTTATTCATATTCTTGAAGTTCACATGACCTAACCTTCTGTGCCACAACTTAGATTCATCCAAAGTAGCTTTTGCAATTAAACAGGCAGAACCTTTTGCAAGTTCAGATGCTTTCATATCAAAACTGTACATATTGTGTTGTCTGGGAACTTTAAGAAGGATCTGATGTTCATCAGGCATCTTAAAATCTAGAGTCAATACAAGACATTCAGTCTCAGTAAAAAGCACCTTATGCTGCGTATCACATATTTGTGATATAGAGAAAAGATTGAACTGCCCAAGTTCTCTCACAAAAGATACATTGTCAAATTCTAAATTGCCCACAGTGATTCTTCCTTTTCCAGTAATCTGCCCCTTGCTTCCTCCAAAGGTAACAGAACCTCCTTTGAATTCTTGGAAATCCTTCAGATAGCCCTTGTTACCAGACATGTGCCCAGAGCACCCACTATCAAAAATTCCTCTATCTGCCATATAGCTGAGTGGATGATCCTGCACAAAAAGAAGAGAAATTAGTTTCTCTTAGGAACCCAGGCCTGAGTAGGCTTGGGTCCGCCTTGTGGATCAACATATTTAAAAGTCTTATATGAAACTGATCCACTGTTGCTTTGGGATTTATAAGTATATTCATTCTTGAATGGATCTCAAGACCAACATGCCGAGGGCTTAACAGCAGAACCCCCATTACCCTTTACAGCATTTGAAGTTGAAGGTCTTGCTGTATTCTTAGCAATTGGTCTCCTCACAGGTGAATGAGGTTTATAAAATTGATTTCTTTGATTCACACTGTGGTTTTTGGAAAGGCTGTCTGGGTCTCACTTGATGAACATAACCAGAATTTTCATTAGGTCTCACAGAATTAAAGTTTTGCCTACCCAAATTAAAGTTCCTTAAACCAGACTTAATATTTGGTCTACCAGAATTAACATTAAAGTTTGGTCTACCAGTATTAACTTGTTGTCTACCATAATTAATGTTTGGTCGGGTAGAGTTAACATGTTGGGCTGGTCTAGGGGCAAATTGGTTGGCATGATTTATTCTGTTAGCATTATTCCACATTGGTTTATTATTAACATGACCCATATTCACATTCCTTTTAAGCTCAGCCTCTCTTTTCATTCTTTTCTCATGAAAGTCACAATCTCTAATCAAGTGACTTAGACTTCCACAAACAAAACATCTCTTAGGAATGTAAGTGTAGCTACTCCTAACTTCTCTGTGAACACTATTATTTTTAGGTGACTCATTCATATTAACAGATTCCCTAGGAGTTTTTATGTGGTTGACACAACTAGGTTTAACTGTTTGTGATTTAGACTTAGTCACAACTGGTTTACTTTCCTTAATAATCTCAGGTTCAGGACTCTCTTTTACTTTACTTTTTGAATCAGACTTAGAGTTGTCAGAGACATCACCAATGGATCCTTCATTGTCATTAGATTGACAAGTAGAATACTCACTAGTTTTGTCCTCTGAGGTGGTTGACTCCGGCGTTTGAGGACCTCTTTTTTCATACACAAATAGAGAGTCATCTAACTCCTCTTTTTCAAGAGGATTGTAGTCTCCACTCAATGGATGTGGAACTCCCTTGAAATCATCAGCCTTAACAAATCGATTATATAAAGGCTTATCAGCATAGTCCTGCTCTCTATTCTTAAATATAGCCTTTTTCTCATCCTCCTCATACCCTAAGCCATGTTTCTTACTTGACTTTATTTGTGCATCCCAGCATTTAAACAGATTATTATTTGACTTATTCCACTGGTCTACACGTTTTTGCAAATCATCCTTTTCCTTTTGTATTCTTAGGCCAATTCTTATATATTTTTTAAGTTTTTCATCTTGCTCATATATTTTATTAGCCTGAAAGAATAGTTTTTCATTTAAATCAGCATGTTGTTTCTGAAGGGTGCCTTTTTGTGCTTCTAATGTTTTTAGAGCACTTTTATAAGCTAAAATTTGTGCTTCTTGGTCACCTATCAGTGTCAACTGCTCATCACACAAAGCCTTAATATGATTATAGGAATCAGAACATAACTTAGAACATAATGGTACCTCATTACTAGAACCAATGGCCATGAGTGCATCACTGGACTCTTCATTCTCCTTTGTGTGTTCATTCCAGTTAATAGCTCCAGCCTCCAATGTCACCATACTCATCTGGTTTCTTTCCAGCTTGTCATCCTCTGCATCACTCTTCCTATACCCATCAGTAGACTTCTTCTCTAGGCAGTCTCTAGAAAAATGTCCATGCTTATGACAATTGTAGCATTCAACTGTCCTCTTAGTGTATCCAACTAGAGACTTGTTGTTGAACTTAATGGACCTCCCATACTGCTTTTGAAACCTTTTTACCCTCAGAGCAATCATGGCAATGTGCCATTTCATGTCCATTTCTTCTACCTCAGCATCATTTATCTGCTCCAAATCTTCACCGATAAAGCTCTCATCTTCTTGTTGATTGGCGAAGAATGAGTGAATCACCTCATCTGCAAAGCCTGTAGGAGCAGTTCTTTCCCTTGTAGAAGCTTCATGAACACCAGACTTAACACTGCCAGACTTAACCTTGTAAGTACTGCCTTTGCTTTGAGACACAAAAGCAACATTTGAAGAACTAGTAGTTGCCTGAGTGGTTTCATTGATGTCCCTTTCAAAAATCCTAAGATTGTTGTACAGGTCATCTGGGGTCATTGAGTCAACTTCATCCTTCATCCTCATAGTCATAGACACGTTTACCCATTCTGGTGGTAGAGACCTAAGAAACTTGTGATTGGCATCCTCATTAGATACAGCAGCACCATGTACTTCTAGTTGTGACAGAAGATGTTGAAATCTGTCATAACCCTTTTCTAATCCTTCAGCCTTTGACACACTGAAAGTTTCAAATTGCTGTTTAAGAACAGCCTTCTGCATCTTTTTAGAGTTTGCATTCCCACCAAAACGTTTCTTAATTGCATCCCAAATCTCCTTGGCATCTATCATCCCATGAAACCTTTGTAGATGCTCCTTTGGAATAGCCATAAGCAGCAAGGTTCTAGCCTTCTTTTCTTTTTCCACAGCCCGTACCTCCTCAGCAGTCAATGGTGGTAATATTCTGATTTGCCCATCATTACCAACTGAAACCCTTTTCTTAGAATTTCCCTTCTGAATAACCTTCCACACATCACTGTCAATGTACTCCAAGTAATGTTCCATCTCTATGGCCCATATGTCGTACTTTTCTCTCTTCAGTATTGGAAGCTTAATGTTGGATATGGTGGTGGTTGTAGGGATGATTGGTTGTGATTTAGAGGTGCTGGTTTCAGGGTTTTCTTCCTCATGGTTTGAGTTCTCATCCTCACTGTTATGGATTGAAAAGGTTTCAGTGTTGATTGGTTTTTCAATATCAGACATTTTGTAGAGTGAATTGATTGAGAGTTTGTTTGTGGTGTTGTATTCTTCGAACACAGAGTCTCTCTAAAGGCTCTGATACCACTTGTAGGTCCACGATTTGTATGGATCTCTAAGTAGCCTTTGATTACTTAGTGGATGACTTGAATAAATCCAAATCAATCCAAGTGAGAAACTCTTAACAATTTGTTAATGTTAACGCGGAATATTAACAAGAACAACGAAGAACACTGAGTTATCACTAACTTCGTATATATTACTAACACACCCAATTCGTACGTACATATGTATTGATCCCTTAGGGTTTCCTTTTATACTTGAAGGAAACCCTAATTACAAAAACCGTATGAAAAGATATCACGTATCTTCTATAAAGATACCTAACTCGTACATATCTTTTCCTAACTTAATACTAACAAACTTTCCTATTTTCACTAACCAGACTTAACTAACAAGTCAAGCAGACTTAATACAATTAC
This sequence comes from Artemisia tridentata subsp. tridentata, assembly GCA_021014915.2. NCBI lineage: Eukaryota > Viridiplantae > Streptophyta > Magnoliopsida > Asterales > Asteraceae > Artemisia > Artemisia tridentata. The sequence goes on along the minus strand of CP139505.1, from coordinate 272,611,070 downwards.
CAGACTTAACATTTACATTACCAGACTTAACCATGACCAGACTTAATAATGTAACTACCAGACTTAAGTCTGTCTTCACTTGGTCTTCCTCGTACCTTGTGATAATTCCCAACACTAAAGACCAGTGTACCCTATCGTGTCATAGTAGTACTTGTCAACTTAACCCCCATTGAGGTATTCGGTCGACCATCATTCCCTAACGGATATGGTTTTTCCTTTTATAATTTAAATATATTTATATCTCGATAAATATATACTCTAGTCAATTACCGTTACCCCTCTATTAAAATAATACCGTATTTTTATTTCCTTTTTAGTTCCATCTCATTTCGTCACTCTTTTCTCTTTTCTAATTTTCATTTTCTTGTTCCTTTTAGTGTGCACAGTTGTGACCCTTCGATATTTTTGTGAAGCCCAGTTGTGAAAGACGTTGTTTTTTTGCAGATAATCATTTCAATCTACATGAACATAGACTTCATATTCTCAAAGGATTTGCTATCTATCACAAAGTTTTAACGAGCCTTTAGGTGGTAATCGTTCACAGATTTAAAGTCTATGTCACATAATACCCCACGACCTACTATAACCGCTTTGATTTCCCCAAAGTTTCTGCATGTTCCTAACCTTTTCTATCGCACATATTGAACTCGTAATTGGTCATCTCTACCTGCACAACATGTGCCTATCACTTAACAATGATGGAACTTTAAAACCTCACATTTCAAGGATACAATAGCCATCGAAAATTGTAATGGTAGGATATTTTACACAACTCAACCTTTGATTTGTTAACTAGTCTGGTCTCATAACCCAGTGATGCCTTTAAATTATTCATAGAAAACGAACTCCAATTGTCTCAATTTTCAATAACCTTTAATTGATATTTATTATTCTCCCCAAGGTTCTGACAATAACACTTATGTATGAATGCTTGTATTTCACATCCTTAAGTCAAACGATCCCCCATTGACGTTGTTGCCACTAACTTAATCATCGATGGACCATTTCGGCCAATTTAATAAGTAATCATTTAATTCATGCTAAAGGATTTGTCCTGAATTCTCTTTCAGAGTAACTTCAAACAAATGTTATTACCAAACATGCCTCAAATTATTCCCTTTGTTTCATGTCTACTCGGCTATAGTCTTTGTACCAAAACAACTAAGCATTGATATACTAAATCTTAACTTCTGGCAAGTGATCCACAAGACAGGAAATCCCAAAAATTTCGTTGATGAAATATTGTAGCTTTCATGCACTTTTCAGTGAAGATAATTTGCTGATCACAAACCTAAGTGGAAAACATCTACGTCATTTCAAAGCTTCATATAGATTTCAAGCTCTGCAAAGCGACATAGCCCTGCTAATTCAATAATGTATATTAAGAATATTTTGAGAATTCTTCTCAGCCCCTTTCATGAAAAATAGGAAGCCATCTTCAAAAGTTTATTTTTCGTTGGTTATCCTTCGACATCCACAACTTTTTGAATTGTGTGATCACCAACTCTTAATTGACCCCGTTCATTCAAAACGGTCTTTAATCATCATCTAGTTTTGTGGCATTTGTTGAATTCTTTACAAGAAAACAACTTTTGTTGATTATTCACATTTCTCAAGAAACTCATCTAATCATAAGAAAGACTAGGAAGTGCAAGAGTCGTTTCATAAACCTATCTTTGCTAGAAGCTTTATCAATTGTAACATTACTTGTCAAGTTAGACCTCTTCATACGCACTTGCTAGCTTAGTACACGCGCCTTTCATTCATACTTAATAAATGCATTCAAGTAGGCATCTACAACAATAACTCCTTTCATGTTGAAAAACTAATCTTTTTCACTCCTACGATTGGAACACAAGCTTCATCGTATAAGCTTACCTTCAACTTTTATGCCCTACTCATATAATTTTTCAAACATGACGAAACTTCGTTGTAAGTTCTTCGGGCAACTTTGAAATGTCATAAACCTCGAGACCCAAAATGGTTCAGTCGAAAAGCATAGCACTTGAAAAAGATTGAAAGCTCTCGAGGGAACCCTTAATATTGGAACCTTACATTCCCATGTTTAAATGAAGTTATATACAAAACTTCATACCTATCAATAACTTCATTATAGATGCAAGTAGGTTTTGATAAAACTCGCCTATATTCCAGACACTTGGAATTAAAAAAGTAAGTTATTTGACAAAACCTTATACACACGTTCCTTATATTAGAATATAACAAAGGGTTTCAGGACTACAATCTCACGCCTCCTAGGAACTCGTAACAATAGACCCAGGGGGGGGGGGTTAATGAGGTATCCTACTCTATAGAGTGAAATTTTGGTTGTTACAAACAAGTATAGTTACTTTATATTGGAATTGACAATGCCAAAGTAGCATAAATTGTAACAAGGTGAAAGTTTTTTTTAACAAAGCAATGATAAGTATTCATGCACTCTTTGCATCCATAACATTAGACTAGGGGGCTTGATGATGTGCCCTTCGCGGCTTACCATCACTCTAGTACTTAGCTTAGCATTCGTATAAAGGATAATGACGTACCCTCTTAATAGACGAAGTCTATGCCTCCGTATTATAAATAATTCTACACAAGGGACTAAAGTGTTGGTGTAAAGCTAGACAAAAGATAACGTAAGGTAATTCATCAACCTTCACCCAAAACACTTAAAGAGTCTAACCTCTGTCAAGTTCGAAGCTTCACTTCTATTAGCCACACCTCTGCTACGGTTAGGGTTCTAAAAGGCGTGCCATGGCGGCGACAAGGCCCCGCTAAAGCGCGAGGCATGACTTCCACGTTACGCAATAGACCAAGGCGTCAGCCTAAGGCGTGGCATGAGATGAGACGTGAAAATGCGCCATAGGGCACGAGGCGTGACGCCTTTTATGAATTTAACTCTGATGAAAAATGTTTTTATGAAAGAAATGAAGAAGATTACATGTAAGGATAGTTTCTTGACTTAATTCCTTATGTATAACACTTTTTATAAACTCGATATATATGAAACATGATATATTATATAAATCTCTAAATTTTTTCATATTTTGTGTCGCTTTAAGTCACGCCTTAGAAAACGCTATGGCTTCGCGATAGCTTCTAAGGCGTGAGGCTTTGTCATGCCGGTGCGCCACGTTATTTATAACCTTGTTTACGGTTCAAAGCCTAACCTTTGTCAAGGTTTGAAGCCTAATCTTTGTTAATGTTCGAAACATATCCTTCGTCAAGGTTCGAAGCATAACCTCTAGCATAGGTCAAAGCCTCACTACCCACGTTTTGGTAGTTAAGGAACGTGGGTATGCTCTAGAGCTAGTCAAATAAGAATGTGGCTATGTAACTACTATGATCTCAGTAACTGTCATGACCTTTGTAACTGCCTACACATCTCTGTGAAAATAAGCCTATATATAAGGAAGTATTAGTAGAGGTATGGAACTGAACTTAACCCATGAGATATCATCTTCTCTACCTCAATACTTTTACAAACATAATCACAATGACTGATTCTCAAATCAGAGGCGGTTCGCGGGGGTTTCCGTCGCGTTCCGTCTAAAGTATTGCATTCTATTTCTTATTCTTAGGTTATCTTGTAGTCGGCATCATCACTATCATATCTAATTATATCAATTACCATTGACGGCTTGGTATGCATGAATTATTGTAGAATCAGTTATGTTTCGAAAAAGATTAGTGATATACATTCTTACTCAATCTTCCTAATTTTGTTACTACTCCATATAAATTTTGACATGTATTATTGAACATTTCTCTCTATTGATCTCGTTCTTTGATTGTACCATTTGTCTTGTGATCGTACAAATACTTGCACCTTCTGGATCAGAGCTTGCGAGGGACTCAAGCTAACTACTTCTACACACTACTTGGAATCTGCAGTAAGACAAATAACACGCTTGGGTTAGACGGATCGCAGGTGTAGACCCTGCGAACCGACTCTGGCGTGAGAGTAAGTCATCTGTATATTTCGAGTATGATTTTAGAGAGAGAAAGTAGAAAAGTGAGTAAATTACATACATCAAATAGACAATTTATAGGCAAACCCTAGGAAAGACCTAGATCTGCCACATGTCGCGATATGATTGGTCAAGATGAAGCATATTCTCTGCAGCCAATAGAGAGCCTTTGAGAGTAGGCTCCGAGATCGTGCCCACATGTGGTTGTCTGCCATCATGCAGTAGATGGACAACCGTTATACAGGCGGGGCCCACGAGATATTCCTTTTGTCACTTAGTGTCGGAGCGTTTGTGTCCTCGGAGGTTAAGACCCTCCGGAAGATTAAGCTCTGTGACTTGGACTCTTGTATATTAGCGGGTTCCCTTACGGTAGCTCAATGAGCTTTACGCCAATGGATCGTTCCGAGTATGTGTCTTCGGAGGCTACACTCCGAGACAGGAGATTGGGTACACCATCATCTTGATTTTAGAGTTAAGTGTTAGTGTGTAATTATTATTAGTGTGTTATTAGTCTAGGCCCATTGTAATTTATTGAGAGACCCATTGATGCGTATGGTTTTATTAATAATATTGTATGAATGATTTTTATTGATCCCTGAATAATATAAGTTTTAATATATATGTAGGAATACAAATTAGTAAGATTTATCAATTTTCCTTCCAAATAATAACAGATTTATGTTTCTGTATATATCGCATATTGTAAAGAAGTAACATCTATGAAAAACAACTAACAATTTTATAACAATTAGATCTTAAACGAAACTTCCGAGAGTTTTCCACCGGTACGAGTTGGTTATAAGGTTAATCAAGTAATACTCGGTAAAAAAATCTTAGAACCAAATGTCACATTTCTTCTGAATACGCACATACGTGCGCAAATTAGCTTGAACATGGGTTCAGCATGTCATTTCAACATTATACATATACGGAGTAGTAATTTTATTGGTAATTGAAATATAGGTTCTATGTATAAAGTTCTTTAACTTTTCAAAAGATCTTATGCCTGATTTTTGTTTGGAAATATTGGGTTATATCTTCTCCTGCAATAAAGTTATGGTTACCCACCTTTTTAAAAAGCAAATACGAATATGAGATTGTAATTTTTTCTGTTCTATAACTTGTTAGTTTTAGATATATAATATTATGAATAATATATTCTATCCTATATATATTTACAAGAATATTATGCAAACATGCACTACGAATAACGGAAAAATTGCTATCTTGCGTCATACTTATAAAAATAAGGTATCTATATAGAGAGTAGAGTTTGTTTGACTTTGCTTATTTTTGTTTCTAATAGGCTTACGAATTTCTTTTTAATGTTAGGGTAAATCTAATTTGCTTGAGCTTTTGGTGAAAGCGCCACAGTTACTATAAGCCTTGATTAATTGATACTCCTATATCATATGCTAACCGCAACAAGCACAAACCTTTTAACGCTCTTAAGAATTCAAGTGCCCATACACTATTCCCAACCCAAAACCAGAAATATTTGACATTCACAAACTAAGGTTTTAAATGGAAAAAATAATACAAAAGCTAGTTGGGTTTTAGGTACATAACTATTTAATACGTTAACGTTATTGTTTGTTGAGGTTGAACAAGATAGCTTATGACAACGTTTGCTTGATGCTGTTATTGTGGGAATGTGTTGAAATGTCATTTTCACTTTTCATAAACAAACACGACATGACTTGCATTTTAAAGAAGTCGTATCTTATCATCCGTTTATTCACACATAATTTTATCTTATCAACCAATACATAGCCGTTAAAAAACACAATTTACATACGTAAAGGAGCGGACACGATAATCAACACTAGGCTTACAGATTTTTACGAGTTTGAAATGAGCTAACAAAAAATAACATACTCCAAAATTTTAATACCAGATGCATTTTAAGAAAACCGAAGAAATTCTTACGAGATTTTCACTAAAATTTACACTGCGAAAAAGCATCCATATAATGCGCGTGATATCCTAGTAACCCCTCGGTCCACAACTGAATACTGTAAGTTACCATGAACAAGTCCAATATATTATACATGACAATAAAGGTTACATATTATATTATCTATGTAAATGCAATAAAAAAGGTAAATATTAATTAGAATCCTAAATACTAGAAATTGGTGGGGTGTACGGAGGTGAAGATGGGGCAACTGTGGATGAAAGAACGTTTGAGTGAGTGGTGGTGGCGGAGGGTATGATGGGTGTTTTGTATCTTTTTGCAGAAGTTGGAAGATGTATATTAAGATCATCATTTCATTTCATGTCTCAGCTGCTACCTTTTGTTTGGACAATATAGTTTTATGGACCCCTACCTTTAGTCATTGCACCTATGACTTTGGCCCATACACCTGTCTATTTTTTTCCATCTCATAGACAGCTTAAATAAATAATATGGATAATTGCAAAAAAACGTATTATACTTGACAACTTTTGTAATTATGTGTAACATCGTTTGCTTTTTATTATTCCGTGTAAAAACAATTTTTTAGATGTTAATGTGTGTAAGTTTTGACCACCCCAGCAGGTTGTGCATATGTGTAACAAGTTACTTTCCGCATCAATTTTGTCCTTTTCCAGCTCACATACACCACACTCTACTCCCACCTAGGGGTGTCTGTAGGGTCGGGTTGACCCGACCCGAACCCGAACCCGATAAGGCTAATCGGGTCGGGTCTAATCGGGTCAAAAAATCTAGTCGGGTTGTTTTGACCCGACCCGATAACCCGATAGTGTTATCGGGTCGGGTTCGGGTTAAATAAAAAATACTATCGGGTTATCGGGTCAACCCGATAAGACCCGACAAGATTCAATTATTGCTTTTTTAATTTTTACGTTTTAAGTCCAATGTCCATGTCTGATATCTACTTATCTGTGATTCGTGACAATGTGAAGGATGTTATGTTCTACTGTTAAATCTTTTGGTTGGCTTGCTAGTTTGTTAAACATGTTTTAAGATTGCTTGGTGGTTCAGTATTTTGCTTGGTGATCTCTCTCGTTAGATCTGTACTACTTGTGAAGTTTGCTGCTTGCAAATGCGATATAAAGTGACTGGAGTCAGAAGTATTAGGTTCTGGTTTTAAATCTATGGTCATTTGTGAGTAGATGCATGTTATTTGAGAATGTGATGAATCATGAATTATTTCATTAAATTGTATTCATATGATGCTTTTAGAGTTTTAGGTGTTGTGCTATCAACCATATATTCTTTTTTATGTTTCTTAACTTTTTGAGGGACTTCCTTTGTGTAGGGTCCAAGAAAGAAGATCCTTCTTGCAATGGAATCTAAAGCATGAACAGCAGTAAACAAGCTGGCGTGTTGCTTGAACTGGTATGCATGTATGTGTGGCTTCTCGTTGGTTAAATTTTGCTAAAACTTTGTTTCATTTTTTAGTTCCATCTACTATATAGTGCATCTCCGTGAGCCTTCATGATGCAAGCTTAAGATTGAACTAATTGAAATTGTAAAATGGGAAAATTTCATGCATGTCACTGCTATCACAAAATCATACACTCTTACTTAATCGGGTCACCCGATAACCCGAATCACCCGACCCGACTACCACCCGAACATGATAACCCGAATCCTTATCGGGTCGGGTGTCGGGTGAGTTTTTAAAAAATCCAAACCCGACTCAACCCGACCCGACAAACCCGATAATCCGACCCGATAACACCCCTACTCCCACCTATAAAACTAAACGTAATGGGTGTCCACCCCCCCCCCCCCCACCCAGACAACTTTGTTGTCCACACCAACTTTGGTGTCCACCCTTACTACTTGAGGAGTAACTGGACGTGTCCCCCCTAGACACCAAATTCGTTAGGTCTATTACCGGACCGAATGAATTGAAAGATCGTGTGTGTGTTTTTTTGTTTAATTTAATTTTGTGGGGTATGTTTTTTTTTGTGTGTGCGGTCCTCTAACTACGTGGGTTTGGTCTAGGTATTGTCTGGGTGTTGTCTGAGGAGAGAGAAAGTTGATGTGACGTTGTCTGGGTTGCTTTTTTGGTGTCCCATTACTATTAGTCTAACACATTTCCATTTTTTTGCACACACCCCACCACTTCTTCTTCCCAAACACTTCACAAACCCTAATCATGTCTTATTCATCATCTTCTACATCTAGGTAATTTCATAGAAAACTTCAATCCGTCATCAACCGTTTTCACTTCAACTGTCTTTTGCCCATTGAGGAGCAAGTGTCATAGACTAAGACAAACCCAGGGAGGAGTTTTAAAGCTTGCCCCATTTATGTAAGCTTTTTTGTTTTGTTTATATACTAACATTATTATTATATATTAAACTGTTAATGGATTTGTTGATCCACATTTATAAACTAGGATAAACTAAAATTTTTTGGTGTTTATGGGTTTCTTGATTTAGAGCTTCCTTCACACTACTACAAAGATTTGTTATTCAAGATGCATGTTGACAATGTTCAGTTGAAGAACCTTTATATGATTGATGTGTTGGAATTTTAATACATGACAATCATAATTAAATACAATAACATCAAAGTAAACATGCGGAAGCGTAGGATCAATTTAACACATAAAGAATTAACCGAATTTAAACGTAAATGTACCTTTTGATTCTAGCCAAACAAGAATCAATCTTCAATTGAATCACCAAGAACCCTAATTAGGGTTTATAATTGGATTAAAGAATTAACCCTTACCGTTTTGTAATTCAATCTAAGATATTAACTATAGTGAGTTAATACCACGTTCTTGTACACACGTACTATTAGCGATTTGATGTGAATGCTTGTTCTTGAATCACAAATAAAACAACGAATACGATATTCTTGTTTGGATCTTAGCATCGCATGATCAGATCCTACAAAGGGACTTATTACTGTTTGTCGAACAAGGATAAAATATCAACAGAATTGCATGCTTAAACAATTTCATGCAAAATATACTAACATGATATGCATGTATGTTACATGCACATACATACATATTTATGTTATATCAGTCGATTGGTGGTATTGCATGCATGATAATAGCATGCATATAATAGCATTATGCATGATCGTGAAGTATGATTGCATAAGGGATTGTTTTGTGTCATACCTTTTTTAGAGCTAATGAGGGGTTTATAAAGCCTCCAAACTTGCTCTCCAAGTTTGAGTCCAATACTTCCTCAAGTTCTAAAAAACGAAACTCGACCCCCACATTCCTTTTCTTGTTCGACCGGTCGCAACCAACACCCCAAGGGTTTGGTTTTCGTACTAATAAGTCCCTCATGTATTAGTTAATTTATTTGTGATTTAATAATTAAATATAACTATTTATATATTAATTATTTAACATCGATTCTCATACGTAAAGTGTGCAATCCCGTGATCTCGAGTTCGATCCTAACACACAACTACTAAATTATGTCCACAAAACTAACAGCTCCCACTTGGACATATTTTAATAGTGTGATCACATCGGTTAGCGTCTAGCAACACTTAGATGCCTCTAGTACAACTCGAGTAAGGTCTTCTGGAAAAACCTTTTAATGATTCATCATTATTATTATCCTTTTGTCACTAATACCACGTTAAATAAAGAAATGGATTTAAGTCATTCTTTATTCAACAATTCTGTTTCTCATTGTTTGTGATTGAACAAGATTACCAAATCTTTTGAACATTCCAAGGGAGATCTTAGGCATGGCCATGCAAACATCTTGTCAACCCTATGAGGGGCCCAGCAGTATTAAACTCCAAAATAAATTTGAATGAACAAATTTTATCTTGACTACAAGCATAACCTATGAATATTGTAACAATTCCAAAAACAATCCTTATGACTACCAGTTACGTATAGCGTTAAAGTATTACACATAATGCACTACATTCATAACAGTTATCTGGTATCTCAAGTCTGAGGATAACTATTCATGATTTACTTAATAACAACATCCATAAAGTAACATCATGTAGTTTGGGATAAGTCCTATATTCAATTCATTGAGTATCATGTGAATTTGGCATGTCAGCGCATCAATATACTTTCAAGTATATTATACCAAAACTCAGATTTGTCTTAATTTAATGATATTCTGACCGGATCTAAACACACACGTTGTGTTGGGGATACTTTGAGTGTATACTTGATAGCACGCGGAATTTACTACCAAGTACTTAGAAGAATATGAGTTTGTGTTTGGTGATTGATTAAGTAAAACAATAAGAACAAACAATATCAACCAAACTATCACTTCAATATATCAAACGATTACAATATGAACGTGAAAAACACTTGATAATTTGTATGAAGGATATTAGGTATTAGATGTATTCGATATCTAAACCCTAATCTAAGGATCTCTTTTTATAATGCAAAGAGTCCTATACAAGTTAAACATCTAACCGTATCATTCTATACAAATAAGATATATACCATATCTTTTCTATAATTATCTTCACACGGTTTCACCATGATCTCTTAAGCAGTCCTAACTGTTCTTCCATCAGCAGTCTTAACTGTTCTTCCATCAGCAGTCCTAACTGTTCTTGTATTCTTCAACCGTACTAACTGCTTAAGTTTAATTCCCAACAATCCTCCCCTAAACTTATGATTTCGATGCAAATCAATAAGTTTCTTGAATTAAACATCTGATTACGTTGATGGGGTGGATTCTTTCAAACACTTATCTTTAATCACGAAACACTTTGGGAATTATCTTCACATATCATACTCTTTTGGTCAACTCTTCAAAAATTACCAAAATCAATTTAAATCCATCAAGGAATTAATTTCTTATACCAACCCAAGAGTTAATTCTTCATATCACCCACTGAATGTCATTAAACCTTCATTAACTCTATAAAAACTCACATATCCTCACAAAATCTTCAACACAAATCTTTAACTTTTCAATCACAATGAATTCTTCTCCACCAAACATTATAGAAATATCATCTGACTCTTCTTCAGATTCTGAAAGTTCAGGTTGGAAAAACTATTTTCCACCAAACTATTCTTCAACTTCAAGAGTTAATCTTTCAAAGAAAAAGGCTGAAATAACCTCGTCCGATGAACCTTCAACAGATGAACTTCCTCCTTATGTGGATGATTCATCCTCCTCATCTGACTCGTCTGACGATGATGAACTTCAAAAGCTTTCAGTTTTATTAACAAAAGAATTTGAAAAAGCAGCATCATCAATGAATATCCCTGTTCCAAAGAAGAAGCCTGTATGAAAGATGATCTTCAAGCTGCATATAAACCTTTTTCCCCTTTTTGTCATCATCAAATAGGGGTCTTCAATGCAACTTGAATCAAATGCTTCCCCTTAAGTGATGCATGTAGATGGTTAAACAAGCTTCCCCTGAAACCAATAACCATCTCTTGAATCATGAACTCCATAGGCCTTATGAACTGATTACTGATGAAGAAAACCGAGTATAACAAACTTGATGAAGAAGTTGAATTTCCCAAACTTGCGTCTTATATCTTGCACTATCCACGTGACTCCAAACTTATATGAAACAAGAAATATAAGTAGACCGAAATCTCTTGACAAAATCCTCAATTATATGAGACACTGAGCACTACAATGTAACTCCTTTAAGTGATAGTTAACTAGGTCTTCATCCATCCACCCCTTGACCTATGAAAACTAGATTTGACAAGTCATTGTCACCGCTTTAACGACCAAACAAGTTATCTCCAAAGTGCTAGCCTCACTTTGAGATATGATAAGAACACGCACCTGTGAAACTCAACTACAACATCAAATAAACCATATTCACTTTTCTTCTTCAAATAATCCGTGAAAAACATCTAAGTGCAATAACATCATCCTCTCTTATGTAACTGTTGCCTCAGCCGGCGATCTACTTGTATTCCTCATCTGTATTGTTGCCTCACTTCGGCGATCTATGAACACCAAGGATACACTTGTCACATAATTGATTAAAAATCCATTGCACCAAATATCTTCACAACGAGCCATAAAACAATAAGAATAAACTGAAATAAATTCAGTTCTGTCCGAGATCCAAAACTGTGTGTGTGTTTCGTCCCTTGGTGTGTGTGTTATGGAACTAATGTGTTCCAAATAGATATACTTCCCCTCACTTTGAGAAGCCCATGCTCTAGCAGTACCAACCAGCAGTATAAACTGTTCATCCTCCAAAGCTAGCAGTACAAACTGTTCAACGAACAGTACTAATTCCAAAGACCAAGCAGTACTAACTGGTGAAGCCAGCAGTACAAACTGCTACATATAAACCAATGAACAGTACTAACTGTTGTCGAGCAGTACTAACTGTTAGTCACAGCAGTATCTCTTAAAGTTCAAGCTATTCACAGAAGTAGGACCAAACAAGTCCATATGCAACATATATAAAGCTTGAGAAATAGAGTTCTGGGTCTTTGGCTTACATGAGGCTCTGTGTTGCTTACCCTTAAGGCAAGAAACACAAGTTTGGTCATTGAGAAAAGTTTTGTTTGGTAAACCTCTTACCAACCCATTTTTAGCAATATTGTTAATGGTTTTAAAATTAACATGACCAAGCCTCCTGTGCCACAACATTGATTCTTCCAATGTGGCTTTTGCAACAAGACAAGTAAGTCCAACCTTAGAAACTAGTTTATTCATCTCAACACTGTATGTATTACCCTTTCTGGGGATTTTAAGCAATACTTGACTTTCATCAGGTAGCTTGAAATCAGGAGAAAGTATAAGAAAATCAGTATCAGTAAATAAAACTTTGTTCTGTTTATCACAAATTTGTGATACACTGAAAAGATTGTACTTAAGTTCTGGTACATAATACACATTTTCAAAATCAAGGTTACCAGTTTTAATTACCCCTTTACCAGTAATTCTTCCTCCAACACCACCACCAAAGACAACTGGTCCTCCATCCAGAGCAATAAAGTCTGAAAGATATGACATGTTGCCTGTCATGTGCCTTGAACATCCACTGTCTGAATATCCTCTATCTTCTTTGCCATTTGAGAGATGTTCCTGCACACACAAAATAAAGGTGTTAGTTTCTTTTGGGGATCCAAACCATCACTTGTTTGGATCTGCCTTGTGCATCAAGATAAGAAAACTTGTTTGAGGTCTTTGATGCACCATTGGGTTTGGTAGACTGTTTAACCCAATGTGCTGAGGCCTTGACAGCATTGCCCCTTTTTCCCTTAACATTTAAGTGCCTAGCAGTAGGATTTGCTGGTCTAGCAGTTGGAACTGCTGACCTAGCAGTTGGAACTGCTTGTTTAATCTTAGGCACCCACTTCTGATTAGTCATTGCTGTTTTCTGATAAAAATGGCTTTTAACTGTTTGTGCATGATTTGAAAATTGTTTTGCACTTGAAACAGTTTGCTTGTTATTAAACCACTTATTTTGACTAGCAGTTGAAACTGTTTTGATGCCAGTCTTTAACATAACAGCTTTAGGTGACATCTTATGATTTGCATTAGGATTTGTCAATCTAGTTGGACTATTTTGAGTTACCCTAGCATTGTTATTTCTGTTCACCCTTGCATTCCCAGTAACCCTCTTTTTCCATGGGTTAGAATCACAATAAGCAGCCATATGCTCAAAACTTCCACAAACAAAACATACTTTTCTAATCATAGCAAACTTATCATCCATTTTCTTAGATTTTGAGTGATTCCAGTTCCTATGACTACTCTCAGAACTTGATGATCTGTTCTTAGTCCTATACATCTCAGCATATCTAACATTTTTCCTAACTGGTTTTATGTTTTCAGTCTTAACCACTTTAGGGTCATGTTTAACTTCTACCTTAACAACATTAGGTTTATCCTTAACCTCTACAGTCTCATCATCAGATGTCCACTCCTCAATAGTTGGTGCATCTGAGTTCTTATCAAAGGACATCTTTTCCTTCTGAAAGAGATTTATCACTAGCACTCACAAAAGAATCTTCTGCCTTAACAAATTTAACAGGATTCTCACTAACCTTAACACCATATCCAGGAAAATCCATATCCTTAAACTCTTCTAAACCAATATGAGCTAAATTAATTCCTGGTGGAGCAAACATTCCTCTAAAATGGGGTGCAACTGACTTATAACCTAAACCAGATTTAGCTTTGTTAAGTATTTGACTTTCTACAATCTTTTTAACTCCGTTTGAAGTATATTCAAGAGTGTCTACACTTAACTGGATGTTTTCTTTCTCCTTTTTAAGCTTCTCTAGTTCATATACAAGTCCACTCATTTTATTATCTTTTATTTGCAATTCCCTCTTTAAAATACATATCTCATCAGAAAAGTTTGACTCATTCTGTTTATAAAACACAATTTGTTCTTCCAAAACAGCTAATCCTCTTTTATGATTTGACAGACTAAAACTTACTTGATTAAATTCAACTCTAAGATCATCATACTATTTCTTAACATTTTCATAATCTTTTAAAGCATGACAAGAGTTTGAACATTTTTCAGGTTTATATACCTCAGTGTCTGAGAAAGCCATAAAACCCAAGTTAGCTGGTTCCTCTTCTTCCTCCATGAAGCTCCAATCAAATCCAGCTCCATCTACAGCTACCATAGCCTTGGAAGAAGGCTCTTCAACATTAACAGTTCTCCTTGACCCTTGCTGATTCTTAAACCCTTGACCCTAGTTGCTTTGTTGTCTTGGACCTCTACATTCCCTGGCAAAGTGCCCCATCTTGTGACAATTAAAGCATTCCACCTTAGACTTATCATACCCAGCAACATCTCTTCCATTGAAGGTAATCTTATTCCCAGTCCTTTGGTAATACTTCTTAGCCCTGATGCTTATCAAAGCCAACTGCCACTTTAAATCCATAGCTTCCAAATCATCTTCAGCAGTTTAAAGAAGATCTTCATTAAAGATCTTTGACCCACCAGACTGTTCTGATACAAATGCATATATGGTCTCTTCAGTTAAGCCAGCAGTACTAGTTTTTACACTAGCAGTGCTAACTGTTGGTATAGCAGTACCAACTGCTTCTTCATCTCCATGATTCGAACTGTTTGAAGAAGATACAAAAGCCATATTCCCTGAACTAGAACTGGTGCTACCACTCTTCTTGACCTTTTGCTCAATAATCTTAATATTATTATAAAGCTCATTCATTGTCATTTTCTCCAGCACTGGTTTATTACTCCAAACCACAACATAAGTGTTCCATTCAGCAAGTAAACTATTTAGAAACTTCATGTTGAGGTCTTCTTGAGGTATCACAATCTTCAACACAGCAAGTTGACTGATGATCTTTTGAAGCCTATTAAAGATATGATCCAGATTTTCATTGCTTGATGCAGTGAAGTTCTCGTAACTTTGCTTAAGTAGGGTTTTCTGTGCCTTCTTGGTAGTTTCATTGCCACCAAATCTTTCCACCACTGCTTCAAAAAGAGTTTTAGCCAACTCGTAATGGCTAAAGTTCAGCACTTGATCATTAGGGATTACCATTAGTAACAAATTCCTAGCCTTCTGATCATTCTTCTTTTTGATTCTCTCCTCGTTTGTAACTGGCTCAGTGTTAAGCTTTGTGACCTTGGAACCATCAGCACATGTTTCTTCAACAGCAACTGGTTTGAAGGAATCACCATTGATAATAATATCCCATAATGCATAGTCTTGCACCATGAAATATTGCTCTATTCTGAGCCGCCATAAATCGTATTCATTCTGTTTCAGCATGGGGAGTTTAGCAAGGATTGAGGTTTGAGGTGTCTCCATGTCCATCTTCTTGGATTGCTAGTGAGTAAATACTTCTGGTTCTTCTAAATTCAAAGTATCAGAAACCTGGCTCTGATACCACTTGTGGAGATCGATATGCTCGAGGCTTGTTAGACCTCATATCTAGGATAACACATAATAATGAACAAGAACAATAGTATGCAGCGGAAACGATTCATTATTATTAATCAAGGTTTGTCGAACGATTACAAACCCTAACCTTAACCCTAACCCTAAGCGTCTACACTAAGACTTGGCGCCTAGGTTACACACACACACCTTTTTCTGGAATTACATCTCTAATTCCTATACATCAAACAATAGACGCCCCATCTCTTTATAAACTAGAGATTAGGGTTACAAAGACTCTAAATATGACAATATTAGTCCTTTAACTTTGTCTTCATAAGTTTCCTCCATCTTTCATGTTTTGTCAATATCAACTCAAAGTTTAATTCCTAACATATTCCCATATCATTAATTGACAACGGACGATTTAGAATAACTAAATTATTCACGGATTAAACATGCAAATATAGGATACAATCTATTATTAATGAAAACAGGCGTACCAAGTACTTTAATTCATTACAAATAATAAATGCTTAACATCATTTATCCAAATACTAAATAGATCAATGCATGATATCTCTAGTTGATGAATTATGCCTCAAGTGATGATAATCATACTTGTTGACAAGACATAAATCAACCAACTTTCATCTATCAGAATTTTGAGAATACTTATTTCAAGAATTCAACTAGTGAAGTTCTTGTATGTGTACATTCAAATAATTTGATATTGCCACATAATATTTTCTAAAGTGTGTAACAATCCTCAATTACCAATTTATGAATATCAAACTTTTAAACATTTTTAAAGTTTAAAGTATTCTTATTCTTTTAATGTATAATGCAACTATGCTCTTAGTGAGCACAACTAGTTCACATGTCCAAGGATGAAATCTTACAATGACTAGTATTGAGTGTCATCTCAATTAAACCAGCGTCATTGTAAACAAACAACAATATGCTCTTTAAAATTCCGTAAACTTGAATATCTATTGTTTAATGTTTGATGCCTTCCAAACTTTCAAGTTTGTTGGCTATGACAATTTGCACAACAATCGATAAATTGTTCATCTATAGAATCTTGAAGCTGTTCCAGGCTGAGGATGTAATTCTATATCCAAACATATTCCATTAGAATAATCATTACACTAGTTATCTAATAACTTTCAATTAGATATCAACATTGTCATAACATCTTGTAACAATTCGTTTATGTAACATGATGTTCATGAAAAATCTTCAAGTCATACTTAGATTTCATTCATGTTCTATCTTATTTAAAAGATATGTATCCATTTAGACATTCGAAATGATATATCATGTTATATTAGATTTATTTACCGCATATGTTTATAATAATAAACATACATTCCAAGGTTATATGTTTTATTTCCTAAATCTTTCAAGTGAAGTTTTATTCCAAGTTAAGACTTAACATTTAACTTATATGAAATGTTACTTCCTATATGTTATCCAACATATATGATTTAAGAAAGTAAACATAATACTCTCACTAGCTTTCAGGAATACTTAGGAGTTATCTTATTTTAAATTATAAATCAAAACTTGGATTTAATATTTAAACATAAAACTCATCTCCTAGATGCATGCATTTATCCATACTTGAATTCTTGCATTTTTGTACACTTTCAAAGATTATATGAATTCATAAAACTCTTAATTACTTACCGTCCTCAGTAAATATACAAGAAAGAGTTTTATAATCCATTGTCAAATTTCATATTTATGAAAATAAGTATGACAATTACTATCTTTGTGTATTTAATGTGCTTAAAAAAGAATATTCAATCATAGTTAATTGCTTAAGTATGATTAATAATCTTGTCATAAGACATGCGTTAAAATATGTTTACAATATTGTCCATATGATTTCTACACAAAGATTTAAAACACTAGGGTTACCTTATCTTTGAAGAAACTCATCTTCATTCTCTAGTTTAACTATTAAGAATTAAAATAAACCAATTTTCCAAAAATTGATTATCTTTATGGACAGCATCTTTAACATTCATAGTATGAGTAATTTACCCAATTCAATATTCGGTAATGCACCATAATATAATCCTCAGCATATTAATCAAATATCTGAGATATCCTTGCGGATCTATGAATGAGAATTCCATCATCTTGAGGTCTATCATTTACATGTTTAGCCTCATCATGATTTTCACTAGTGTGTTTTAGAAGATTATGTATCTTGTAATTTTATCTTTTCAAGATAAAACTCGCACTTGCTTTTTGTAATTTATAGACTATCTATAAATATTTAGCAAATAAAACAACAATACAATGTTCTCTTTTTGGGACATTACAAATACATATTGACAGTTCCTGACATTTAGTTTGTTAATAACCTACATACAAGTAGTTTAACAAATTCAGAACTTCATTTTAAGACTTAATGTGATTCATCACATTCCATAATAAATGGTGTCTTATTAATCTTCTAGGTTGGAGTCTTATTGAGTGTATACAATCCATACTCAATTTTCTAACCTTAATAACTTTTGAAAGAAAAGAAGTTATAGTTATCTTTAATCAAACGATACCAATAGAGTTTGATTCTCCTAACTGAACACACCACAAACTTGTGGTATTTCAATAGAACTAATATTGTGAGACAATCTAACAATATGTAAGATAATCATATATCTTTTGGCTTACCTATTTAACAACTAAGTCAACTTAATGATATAATAGATTTCCAAGCCAATTGCATGCTTTATAACACAAGTATTTTTGACCAAGTCACTTCATGTCCATGTCTTAACAAGAAAACATAAACTGTTATAATTTCACTATACGTTATAAATCATTGATCAACTCAATGACTTCTTGTATATGTCTTAATAAAGAAGACATAACAAGTTAACGTCTTACTTTATATTATAATAAGTCTTGTAACAATTAAAAGACTTCATATTTATAACTTTACAATAAAGTATAAATATGTATAACTAAAGTAACCATGAACACCACAATTTGGTTTCAATAGTAATTTCAAGTTAATTTATTACTTCATTTATTTATGACATTCCAAGAATACATAAATAATCAAATTTGAAGTAGTCTTGTTAATATTTTGACACATGTTCTAAACAAGGCAATCTTAATCCTTTAAATCATATTGCTATGTGTTGTTTCTTGCACACAATAAAGATTTCTCCCACTTGTGCATGGAACAATCCATATGTAGCAGATAAACAACATGTCACTCATTTGTTTATGTAATCAATATGTAGATAATGGACTATCCATCATTACAATTAACTTGAAAATTAGGCATGCAATTTCTTCCTTAATAGGTCTAACATCCCCACAATGGTATGTAGCACCTTTAAATGGTCAAAACAAAACAACTAGATAAAATATACTAGTTTTTCTTTTACCATTTTGCTGTAATCAGTCTAGCTTCTAATTTAATAACTCAGAAATATTGCAATTTTCTTAACTATTAAAATTTGCTATGAGTTATTTCTTAGAATTTAGACAATTCTAATTTTTCTATTATACCTTTCTCATTCATGAAAAGGAATATGATTGAGTCTCACTCTTCTCTCATGGAAAGGAGACTAGGTTTGTTCTTTTAGTAAAGTTGACTCTAGCCAAAAACCCCTATGGGTGTAAATCAATTTACCAATAAAAGAATAACCCATGTTTACGGTTTAATGTTGCATTAATACATTTAAAAGAATTTACAAAATTCAATTTTTAGTACTTTCGATAATAAATCTTTAAGAAAATTAAATACCCATTTGTTAATATTCATATAAACCATAGAATTTCTTTAAAGCTAGAATCCTAATTGACATAATACCATTACATCAGTTGATCTGCTAGTAATGATAGTATTCAACAAGGTAATTGTCGAACAATAATTGGCAAACAATTTCCAATTCCTATATCTTAATGGAATTTACATTGCCATACAATATTACAATGTAAGCATGTTTTATTCCCATCTTATGCCTTGAGTCCAAGCTCTCACTTACAACTCAATTAAGTCGTCTAATTTAAAGAACTGCAAATTAACATAGTTCCATTACATCAGTTGATCTGCTAGTAATGAAAGTATGAATTTACCTTTCCATTGCAATCTAGTCCAAGCTCTCACATGACGTAAATCACAACTTCAAGTGTTCTTTTAATTAGTTGGCATTAACTTAATTTTAAGGTTACTAGTTTTGATGTTTATAATCAAAATATGTACGAAGAAGCATGCACACATCTTCGTATCATAAGTTTTTCAAAACATTTTTTATTTACCAATTTAAGCTAAGATTAAATCAACAAAGTTTTAATTGAAGTATTGGGTTCACCAATCAAAGAATTACCTACAATTATCGCCCACTATATCCTACTACTGCATGAGTCAAAAGACCCAAGTTATTCGGATAATTACCACAAAGTGGCACGTGGAATTTACGTCAATTCACCCTTAAGATAATTTTGTACATAAAAATAGTCGTACTTGGTAGCTCCAATTTGACGCACAAAGGAGCGGAGAGACAAACGTCAGCACAAGTGCCAATTAAAAACGTGTCTCTTTTGGTTTGACAATTTAATGTCAATCCTCCTTAAACCCCTCTTATATTTTGTCAAAACTGGGTGAGCCGTTCTTACTATTGGTACAAAAACTCATCACTCAATTAAAAGTTTATGACTTTAAGTCTTAAAAACATGTTATTAATTATAACCTTGCTAGTCTCGCCTGGGAGCAAATTACCGTGCGAAGCGAACCACTATCGGCACATAAGACTTTGCAAGATTCATAATTTATCACATCAAGTTTCACCATTATTTAGTCCATTTATTTTCTATTAAAAAATTACCCTTTTTTGCTTACAGCGTGTCATACAATTAAACAAAAAATAAGTAATAATAAAAATAAACAACTAAATAATGCACATAACTTAACAAATAATTTATGTAAACAAATAGCCACATGCAAACTTTATTTGATAAAACATATTAATAATCATTCTGTGTTTAATTATGCATATATTTAACTAAGACTATCACTTACAAAGGTAAGTGAGCCACATGTATCGACGTATCGATTGCGTTAGTCATAACAAATATATACCATATTGCACATTATAGATTCATTAATATTAAATGAGGTCTTCCCCAATTTTAGATCTATCAAAGTTACATGTGATAAAACAACTTAACAATTAATCAATCATAATCCATGATAAACATGCATGTTTCATCATGGATTAATATAAGTCACCAGATACGCAACTAAAAACATAAGCATGTTACAATTAGGGTTTCAAAACAACAAAACAATTTCTTTTTCTTTCTCTTTTTTTTCTATTTTTTTTCAATAAAATTATGGCATCGCCCTCCCCCCCCCCCTTTAAAAATTAGGGTTTTGATTTTTAAACCCTAAAAATCGACTAACATACAAACACAATCCAAGATTCGTTTTTCATGTGTTTCGGTAATTAATTACATGTTAACCTCGCTCTGATACCATTATTGGAATTTTAATACATGACAATCATAATTAAATACAATAACATCAAAGTAAACATGCGGAAGCGTAGGATCAATTTAACATATAAAGAATTAACCAAATTTATACGTAAACGTACCTTTTAATTCTAGCCAAACAAGAATCAATCTTCAATTGAATCACCAAGAACCCTAATTAGGGTTTATAACTGGATTAAAGAATTACCCCTTACCGTTTTGTAATTCAATCCAAGATATTAACTATAGTGAGTTAATACCACGTTCTTGTACACACGTACTATTAGCGATTCGATGTGAATGCTAGTTCCTGAATCACAAATAAAACAACGAATACGATATTCTTGTTTGGATCTTAGCATCGCATGATCAGATCCCACAAAGGGACTTATTACTGTTTGTCGAACAAGGATAAAATATCAACAGAATAGCATGCTTAAACAATTTCATGCAAAATATACTAACATGATATGCATGTATGTTACATGCACATACATACATATTTATGTTATATCAGTCGATTGGTGGTATTGCATGCATGATAATAGCATGCATATAATAGCATTATGCATGATCGTGAAGTATGATCGCATAAGGGATTGTTTTTTTGTCATACCTTTTTTAGAGCTAATGAGGGGTTTATAAAGCCTCCAAACTTGCTCTCCAAATTTGAGTCCAATACCTCCTCAAGTTCTAAAAAACGACACTCGACCCCCACATTCCTTTTCTTGTTCGACCGGTCGCAACCAACACCCTAAGGGTTTTGTTTTCGTACTAATAAGTCCCTCATGTATTAGTTACTTTATTTGTGATTTAATAATTAAATATAACTATTTATATATTAATTATTTAACATCGATTCTCATACGTAAAGTGTGCAATCCCGTGATCTCGAGTTCGATCCTAACACATAACTACTAAATTGAGTTATTGTTGTTCTTGTTTGTACCATTTTAAAGGCTTTAATGTTTTTGTTAGCTTGTAAAGTGATGGTCATTCTATATTTAAGAACCTTATAAGTGTAATATATACAATGTAATAGATTATATGGACTTAGGAACTAGTTTAAACATTAGATTTGAACAATAGCCCATTATATACGGCCCATTAAGGCCAAAACGAGTCCAACACATGAGAAACTTGCTATATCTAATGTAAACACCTCATTTTTAAGGTGTGTAAGTCATTGTGTAATAACACAAGCTCTTATTTTACTCTCACCACCTCTCTCTCTATATAAACTACAAACTCGCCACCTATTACATGATATTGTCTTATGTGTGATTGATACTTGTGGTGACCTACAAGTGGTATCAAGAGCCTAAGTGGATCAAGGAGGATGTTTGTGCGTCGTTTTCTAAAGTTCTTAATTTTTTGCGAGTTAGTATGTGACGTAGGGTTTTGGTTATCAAAACTAGTTCTTACACTTTATAGTCCTCAAAGTAGATGCTCTGAGGATAGTTTAGTGTTATTAGAACATTTATTTACAAAAATAACGAGCTCAAACTTTCAAATGTCTTTTGTAAAATTGCGAGTTCGTCCCCATTTCACACATTTTTCTTTTTGTTCGACTAGTTCTTACACCTTAGAAGACCATAGAAGACGTTATATTTTTTGATTTCATGTTTAGGAGTTAGTTTGTACAAAAAGAATCGTTTAAAACCATCAAATTTTACATTTTTAATACGATTTTTGCTCGTTTGAGTTCTAGTAGAAAAAGGTCAAAAAGTTATTTTTACACGTTAACTCTTAAAAGTAGGTGTTTTCAAGATTGAAGACACGTTATTAAATTGGATTTTGCAAACAAATTGCAGCAATCTGTAAAATTCCCCTGTAATTTGAACATACTAATCAAGTATTAAATTCTAATACAGTTCAGTTAACCATTTTTATGGTCAAGATTGAAGACACATTATTAAATTAGATTTTGCAAACAAATTGCAGCAATCTGTAAAATTCCCCTGTAATTTGAACATACTAATCAAGTATTAAATTCTAATACAGTTCAGTTAACCATTTTTATGGTCAAAATTTAAAATTTGGCTATTACATTACAAACACATTGGAACGAGCTCATACACGGATCACAACAAATCCAACACACTCAATATAAACCAAATGGATCAAACTTACTATTTCTGGCCTGGTACTATTCAAAAGCCCAACCCAACAATTTTTAAGTTTTATACTTCTTATATATCACCCGATCGAACCCACTTCACTTGACCCCGATTTCTTTTGATTTCGACACACAAGTTATGCAACATTTTACTCATCTCGTATCTCTATACACCCAAGAATTAGTATGTCGAAGTCTCATCCTCTCATTCGAACATTTGAACACCAAACGGGACTCAAAGTAAGTCTCACTCGGGACATATACAAGTTTACACACGTTTATCCCTTTTTAACCAAAACCGATCTAAACTAATTCTTCCCTAGTTCTTGTGATTTTCTCTAGTCACATATGAGTTCATGATATGTTCCTCATCATCCCTCACTTTTGGTCACGTTAAAATACCATTTTTGACCCATTGAATATGTCGTACGATACATATATAACCCACACTTGTGTTTTAAACCAAACCACACTCAAACCCCCTCCTAAGCTACTAGGTACTCGAGTTTATTCCTTATCTCCTGCTAGCCATCTAATCACACAATTTGTGTGAGTATAATACAATATATCGATACATAATACATGCATAAATACCCATATATTAACTCCCTTTCACACAAAAGTTGTTATCTCATTTTCACTAAGTGTTTTCTCTCCAAATCGAGCCCTCAAGAACCAGGAGTGATTCTATAGCAAGTTCGAGCCATTATCCGATCATTCTAGCACCATTCGAAGGCTTGATAATCGTTCTAGCGTGTGAAGTGCTCTCTTTTTCGATTTCCTAGATCGATCGAACGTATAAACTCCACCTTTTTGGTGTTGTGAGTCCTCCTAAACTCTTTTCAATCCATTCTTATCGATTTTTATCATCTCATGCATTGTTCCATATTACTTTTGAACGTATTTCATTTACGCATTATTTCGAGTTCTTTTTATTTATTTTTACATTTATACGCAATGACCTCCTTCATGGATGGCTAGTAACTAGTGTTTTACATTTATTCGACACTTACATATTTGTTTTATTGCTTATCGAACTTCATTTTAATCATATATCGAATCGTATATATCATAACTCATTTAGATGTCATTTTCACATTTTTGAACCGTGTATATACTCGACTCAGGAATGGACATATAAAATCGGATTCATTCGCACACCATATCATTTTTATTACTCATCTCAATTCTCCATAAGCTCATTTATTAAGTTGTTGTTTTAAGTTTCCATTAATAAGCTCATATAAGTCCTTTAAAAGCTTCAAACCTATCGCTAACAAGAAACAGCCAAAAACCTTTATATTTTACCGATTGGGCTTAAAAGCCCAATAAGCAGTTAATAAGCTATACCAATAAGCTGATCGTATAAACTCACTTGTATTATTTTTAAGCTCTTTAAACAAGCCCAAAACAGGGCCCATTACTTCCTAAAACCCTCGGATCGATAAACGTTAATGGGCTTTGATTTTAAATCATTAAAGCCCATTAAGCTTAAAAATAAGCACTTTGGCTAATAAGCAGTTGAAATTAACTCAAATAAGCTTAATAAAATTGTAAAAACTCGCGGAAATCATTTCCCACTCTTTTTGTATATTTTGGACTTGTTTTGCAAAGAATATTCCATTTCGGGTTAAAAGTGTAAAGTTTGTATAATTATGTTTTAAACTGATAATTTAATAACTTGAGGGTATAAATTGATCAAACAGTAAACATGAGGTTTAATATGTCATTATGGAAACTTTTGGACTAAAAATGCAAATGATATTTAACCAAGGACTAACGGTGCAAAACTAACTCCGTTAGGGTAGAAATTGTAAAATTGGTATAAGTACAAGGACCAAATTGTAACTTTATTTCATATTCATTTCTATTGCATATTTTACACTTTCTCATCCCATCACGTGCATTTTTGCATTTCGTACAATATTTACACACGTTACGTTTATATTTATATATAACGAATTTTAACGATTAACTTAACGTTTCGTTCAGCCCACTTTCGAGGGAACGATATTTATGGAATCAATGACATAAAAACAAGATAATATTATATATAATATTATTTTTGAACTTTAAGCATTTCAAGCATATCACTCACACTCATCACACACCAAATCGTTATCCGTTACTCGTTTTCACCATCACTATTCATATTAAGTCAAAACCATCAAATTCTCCAACTTCACTATTATTCAGGTCGTGTGTTAAAGCCGTTCCTGTAATTTCACTTGATTTCACATTTCCACCTTGCCAGTTACACACAAGGTGAGTCATAGCCCCACTTTTACTTATTTAACAAGTTTACACTCTATGGAGGAGATACATGCTACAAACTAGAACACAAGTATTTTCAAGTATTTTTGTATGCTTCACCAGATTTATATTGCCTAAGTTATGCTATTGCCAAAAGCCCCTCACATCATGAACCATTAAGCAGTTGAAATTAACTCAAATAAGCTTAATAAAGTTGTAAAAACTCGCGAAAATCATTTCCCACTCTTTTTGTAAATTTTGGACTTGTTTTGCAATGAATATTCCATTTCGGGTTAAAAGTGTAAAGTTTGTATAATTATGTTTTAAACTGATAATTTAATAACCTGAGGGTATAAATTGATCAAACAGTAAACATGAGGTTTAATATGTCATTATGGAAACATTTGGACTAATAATGCAAATGATATTTAACCAAGGACTAACGGTGCAAAACTAACTCCGTTAGGGTAGGAAGTGTAAAATTGGTATAAGTACAAGGACCAAATTGTAACTTTATGTCATATTCATTTCTATTGCATATTTTACACTTTCTCATCTCATCACGTGCACTTTTACATTTTGTACAATATTTACACACGTTACGTTTATATTTATATATAACCAATTTTAACGATTAACTTAACGTTTCGTTCAACCCACTTTCGAGGGAATGATATTTATGGAATCAATGACATAAAAACAAGATAATATTATATATAATATTAATTTTGAACTTTAAGCATTTCAAGCATATCACTCACACTCATCACACACCAAATCGTCATCCGTTACTCGTTTTCACCATCACTATTCATATTAAGTCAAAACCATCAAATTCTCAGACTTCACTATTATTCAGTTCGTGTGTTGGAGCCGTTCTCGTAATTTCACTTGATTTCACATTTTCACCTTGCCAGTTACACACAAGGTGAGTAATAGCCCCACTTTTACTTATTTAACAAGTTTACACTCTATGGGAGAGATACATGCTACAAAATAGAACACAATTATTTTCAAGTATTTTTATATGCATCACCATATTTATATTGCCTAATTTATGCTATGGGTATTGGAAGCCAAAAGTCTCGTAATTCAGTATGATTTACATTTATCACTTGCCAGTTACACAAGTAGTAATAGCACTATTGTTACTTAAAGTGACAAGTTTACCTTTATCGGAGGGAACATGTTAAAAATAGAACAAATCATATTATAGCCCAGTTAGCTTAATGTTAACGTTTGCGTGTCATGAGACTTAGGGCAATATACACAACTGCAATATCACCATTTTAAACATGATTGTAATTCTCAGGCAATCACTACTTGTGTTTCCAAACTCATTATTTATTACAAACTCTATGATTTCACTCAACAATTTTGTTGACTTTTAGCATGTTTATCTCAGGTAATTAGCGGAGCAGATAAGGCACGGAGAGAGCAATAAACCAAGGGTTTTTAATGTGGTGTAAAATAAATCATGTCATTCACTTTCAAACTACTACACCTTTTTATGGGATGTTTCAACTCTGATATTTTCACTTTTTGTACTTCAACTTTAATTTGAATGACAAATACTTTTAAAACGCCTCTTTTTAGCCGTTTTCTATTATTATGACAAAGATCCTCCCCGTAATACCCCGATTAGTCTTCCGCTGTTAACTTATAATTTAGGGGCTGTTACACAAATTGACTGTTTTACGTGGAAAAATCAAGCCTTTAAGTATGTTTTTGAGATTGGTGTTCTACTTGTTATTTTGCGAGTTCACGTGAGAGTATAAACTCACCAAATCCAAAAACAAACTCGCAATATCCAAACCCTAGAATATCGAGTTAGGAAAAGGAAAAAGTCAAAACCCTAGTTTTCCCGAGTTCTAAAGTCAAAACCCTAATTTACTGAGTTTAGCTTGTGAGTTAAGATTGCAAGTTAGCTTGCGAGATAGTGCATTTCATTTACCGACTTTACTACCGACTTAGGGTTTAACTTTTGCAAGATAGTGTTGGGAATTAAATATTCAAGATGTTTAATATCGGGTTCTAATCCAAGAAATACTCTAAGTGTAATTCTGCTGCTAGTGCAAAACGGTTTCTGCTGATAATGTTGATTCTGCTGATAGAACATTTCACTCTGCTGATAGTGATAAATGACTCTGCTGATAGGCTTAACATTCTGCTGATGGATTCTGCTGATAGAACATTTCACTCTGCTGATAGTGATAAATGACTTTGCTGATAGGCTTAACATTCTGCTGATGGATTCTACTGATAGCGATAGATTGTTCCTGCTGATAGTGAACACTCTGCTGATGAAAGGATAAGATCGAAAAGATATTTATTGTATTTTGGTCAATGATGCGTGGTTTTGCAACCTTACAACAGGTTTTACCTCTCGAGGGATCTCAAGAGGCTTACAACCCCACCAGGCAGTGTACCTGACCGATGTAGTATAGTGTAGTGGTAAGTACGGGGGATTGATCGTTCTCCACAGGGAATAGTGTTCGTTAGGTATGAAAAACTACTCTAATAGGTCTAAGGGTGAGAGAAGATTCTTTTTATGTTTTTCTAATTTTTTATGAAAGCAAGTAAAATCTCGGGTTTGAAAGAGTGGGCGGAATTAGTTGCTAGTCAACTAACCCAAGTTACTACGAATGCAAATAAAATAAAATAACAGAAAATGAAAAGGTGGTAAAACTTATGTGGAGAGAAATGTGTTTACTTAGATTTCCTTACTCCCTAACTATCTTTTACCGGTTGATTAGTGTGTATTAATTGCGTGGATGACGGGTGTATTCCTTAATACCAATCGTGGGGTGGCGTTCGTACTTCCCTAACTCTACAAGCTCCTACTTCACTCCTATGTCGAGCCGGCTAGGAAGCTCCTAACATGGGATCACTAGAATTCGCTTGTGCATTAAATACAACCATAAAAACCTTTAGTACGCATTGGTTCATGTTTCTTAAGACGTTCAAGCAAGTTACCGAATAGGAAGTTAGCCAGTTTTCTTAAGCCTAACATAGATGAACAATCATTCAATACAACTAATAACACACTAATAACCAATAATCAATAGCTAGGTTTCATTAGATCTAAGCAAACACAAGATAAATCTAGCCTAGCATGTTAAACAAAAGACAAGAACAAGATAGAATCAAACAACACATAGACATATTGAATGATTAATTGATAACTTATCTTCAATGTAACATGGAAGATCTCAAGGCAAAAAAGCCTTGAAAAAGCTGCTAAAATCGTCTTAGGGTTTTCACACACAAAGTTCCTCAATAAGTTCCACACTAATGACAAAAAATTGCAAAACTATATATAGACTTTCAGATCTGACGGCGTCACGTTATGGAGTGTGACGCCGTCACCTCGCCGCCTTTAGGGTTCCCGGATGGCCTTCTTGACGCCGTCCCTCTTTAGCTCTCCAAAATCCGTTCTGGCTTATCAAGGCTTGACGCCGTCAGAATTAGGGGTGACGCCGTCCCACTTTAAATTAAGCCGTGACGACCTTGATCACATTAAAGCGTGACGCCGTCAGAATTCAATGCAAATTTCTCTGGCTTATCATGAGTAATTTTCTCATCCACCACTTTTGCCAAGCCATGACGCCGTCCAGAACAAATCCTGACGCCGTCAAAGGTAATTTCCAGCACAATTTTGAGACTTTGTCGTTTTCTTCACTTTTATGCTCCAAAAACGTCCAAAATGCCTCCTTTTCCAGATTTCTCCTCAAAAGTACCTAAAATGACAAAAGGAACGATTTAGGGCAATATTTGATCAAATAAATACGATTTAGGGCTTAAATGACCCCTTAAAAGCGGTACACTTTTCGCTTCATCAAATACCCTTACACTTGAGATTTGCTTGTCCTCAAGCAAATGCGCTTTTATTCTAATCAAAATACAAGTTAGGGGTCATTTAATGCTAACATAAAAGTAATTGCAACAAATAGTCGTTCCACTTTAATCATAATAAGCACGGAGATTACAAACTAGCACCTCACAAGTAGTGTTTAGATACTCACATCTCTCAAGTGTCATCAAAATAAATCTCATAAATGAAAATGGATAATATCTCTCACTACCTGTCATAGCGAATAGATTACCATAGGCTTGGGAAAGGATCGAAAACCTCCTCCACTAGGCGTAAGCACCTAAGATAAACTATCAAAGAGGGCTTTTAAATGGGTTATAACGTTCGGTGTAGGGAAAAGGAAAACACGGTTTTGTTGGATAAAGGATATTTTACTGGTGGCGAGTTAAAGATCTTGATCAATTACATGTACTATACAATGTTGCTAAGCCAAGACTCGACTCGATCTTAAGCTAAAAACAAAATAACAAAAACATAAAATAAACATAAAATGAAACGGGATGGTAGTCCGTATGTTTTTTCTACTTTTCTTTTTCTCATTTTTTTTTTTTTTTTTTTTTTTTTTTTTTTTTTTTGCATACACTTTTGCCCTACCATCCAAAATAATACATCATAGGGGCGTTGCATTCCCCTTACACTTGAACTTTTACATAACTTTACAAATTACTATTCTAATGACTCAAATTAAGATAATTGAAAAACTTGGAGTACTTTTAAAATATTTAGCACATATGGGGGTAATAAATGATGTTCTTCCCCATTACTCCATTACACTAGTACTTTACCCATGAGTCCCAATCGTCCCAAAACAATATGTACAAGGATATGACTCGACTTAGCAACCATGTAATCAACTAGATAATTAACTTGGGTTTAAACAAATGTTGTAACAATAATGCACTAAAAATGAGTGCATACAAGGTAGGCTAAGGCGATTTGGGTGTACATTTTAGTGGGGTGTAACAAATTCTTCCTTTAAGTAAAATGCTTAAAGGTCGAAACGAAAAGATAGGCTCTGAGGGGTGTACTAGGGGTATCGTGTACTAAAAATGAGTACAACGCAAAGGGTGTGGGATAATTACTTGACCAATGTAGCCAATGTAATTATAACAAAAACACAGGTGTAAAACAATGGGTTAATCCTAATGCCTCTTATCATGTAGTAAATCTAACTACACGAATGTAGTCTCACTTGTGGCCTCGGAATGGTCATAACGCAAGTTCTAGAATCTAAGTGCTACCGGTACACACATCATAGCAAAATGCTTTTCCTACCAATTCTAGGGGCGAACCTCACATATTTGGGGGTGGAAAATTTTTTTAGTGGTACGGTTTTTGTGCTAGTCATATAATTCCTATCCATGAGACGCTCATTAAGATCAAAGTTTCACTCCTAAATGTTGTAAAAAATTTTAAATTTGGCACTAAAATTGCCCTAACAGGTATTTCTCTCAGTTTTATTACACATCTACCATTAAACAAACAAAAATCAAGCGTAATAGCATTCTCTAATCGTACTTTTACCCCCCCCTTACACTTAAGATGAACATTGTCCCCAATGTTCAAATAAAAGAAAAAAGTAAAAGAATGAAATCAAATACTCCCCTGATTCGCTCGGTGGATAATGAAGTAACATGGTTAAATCTTCTTCCAAGAGAATGTAAAAGCTCCAAGACTAATGCATCACCAATAGCTTGATTCCACATACATCTCCTTGTCCAAAATAACCTGTTAAACCTGAGAAAACAAACACGAAAACCTGCATAACATCGGCGGGATAAATCTATATATAAGGATATAATGCTTGTGGAATGATTATTTTGCAGATTCCTGGAGATTATAAGTTAGAAATTTAATAAAAACTTTTTATGAAAACAAAACTTTCAAAAATTTTCAGAAAATTAAACCTGACGCCGTCAGGTTGTAACTCCTGACGCCGTCAGAAATAATCTGACAGAATTCTCATGTTACGTTTCCGGAAAATTTTTGGAAAAACCTATACCTTACTTCCTGGAAATCCTACAAAACATCATTATGACTCGATACAAGCATTTGACTCAAACAAATACTAATATGTATGTTTATTTATTATTATTACGATTCATGTTCATTTGTGTTCTAATAAACCGATTTAGATTTCCCTTACACTTAACTTTTGCAAAATACCTTTATATGTAGTTAAGACGAAGTTAAAAACAAAATAAAGCATTTTCACAAATTAGCTTTTGAACATGAATCAATAATAATAAAATTTAAACACACATACGGAAACAAATAAAATCAAACAAACAAATAAACACACAAAGCAAATAAAACTTGGGTTGCCTCCCAAGAAGCGCTTTTCTTTATTAACGAGTCTTGTAGCTAGACTCAAAGTCACGGGTTCTACGTTTTTCCGTTTTGCTTCTCAATTGCCCCTTTAATCATCCTAACAACCTCCATATCAACTTTGTATCTAGGTCCTAGGTTCAAGCAATCTTTATAATAAAGGCTTCTCTTATTCCAAACATAGTCCATGCCTTTCTCTTTATCCTCATCATTGATGTCCTCCATCGCACCAATGTTGTCCTTGTCAAATCGAGGCACAAAACGAAATTCATTTACCCGATAAGGCATCCTATATGTGATCCTATCTATGTGATTAGAAAACTGAACCGTGCCTCTCAAACGATCATACCTTAAATTGGATGCTTCAATAAATGGCTTACCTAACACCACGCGAGATAGGCGGCAGTCAACAACACTTTCCAAATCTTCTAAGATCATGAAGTTGGTGACAAAGGTAAAATTCCCAACAAGGATATGCATATCCTTAATCCTTCCAACAAAGTTACAAACTCCGCCTGGGCACTTGGGGTCCATCCTAGGCTCAAGTGGTGTGTTTATGATCTGGCTATAAAGGCCTGAGGACATCACGTTGATTGGGGATTCACAGTCAATGTAAGCATGCTCAACGTATTAGTACCCAATCATACATGGTATCTTCACATTCCCGGGATCACCCCTCTTAATCTTTGGGTCAATTCTAACAAAAGGTGGTCGAGGGTTATCAACTAGGTTGTTATAGTAAGCAATCTCCTCCTTAGTGGGGTATTCATTGAAATAATCATCAAACCTAGGATCTACCTTCACTTCATCAATTTTCTCAATCAACTTCTCAACCGTAAGATTATTACGTTCTAAGTAATTATCTGAGTATATGGCGGTCTCTAAGTTGTTCAAGGCATAATCAAGCTCTATATCAATCATTCTATTGAGCTCTCTAAGCTCACTAATCTCATTCTCAAGTTGGCTACGCAACAAAGCTACTTCGCCAGGTGTAAGGGGCGGATTCGCGTTTTCCATAATGGCAAACTGAATAGTCAATGAAAATCTTATACGAACAGAAGCACGAAGAAAATAGATAGACTAAAGAAAACCTAGAAAAATAAAATAAAAATCTCGCTAGAAAGGAATCTAGTGAGTAGACCTATAAAATAAAAATTCAACCTAAACAATAACTATTCCCCGGCAGCGGCGCCAAAAACTTGATGCGTGGTTTTGCAACATTACAACAGGTTTTACCTCTCGAGGGATCTCAAGAGGCTTACAACCCCACCAGGCAGTGTACCTTACCGATGTAGTATAGTGTAGTGGTAAGTACGGGGGATTGATCGTTCTCCACAGGGAATAGTGTTCGTTAGGTATGAAAAACTACTCTAATAGGTCTAAGGGTGAGAGAAGATTCTTTTTATGTTTTTATAATTTTTTATGAAAGCAAGTAAAATCTCGGGTTTGAAAGAGTGGGCGGAATTAGTTGCTAGTCAACTAACCCAAGTTACTACGAATGCAAATAAAATAAAATAACAGAAAATGAAAAGGTGGTAAAACTTATGTGGAGAGAAATGTGTTTACTTAGATTTCCTTACTCCCTAACTATCTTTTACCGGTTGATTAGTGTGTATTAATTGCGTGGATGACGGGTGTATCCCTTAATACCAATCGTGGGGTGGCGTACGTACTTCCCCAACTCTACAAGCTCCTACTTCACTCCTATGTCGAGCCGGCTAGGAAGCTCCTAACATGGGATCACTAGAATTCGCTTGTGCATTAAATACAACCATAAAAACCTTTAGTACGCATTGGTTCATGTTTCTTAAGACGTTCAAGCAAGTTACCGAATAGGAAGTTAGCCAGTTTTCTTAAGCCTAACATAGATGAACAATCATCCAATACAACTAATAACACACTAATAACCAATAATCAATAGCTAGGTTTCATTAGATCTAAGCAAACACAAGATAAATCTAGCCTAGCATGTTAAACAAAAGACAAGAACAAGATAGAATCAAACAACACATAGACATATTGAATGATTAATTGATAACTTATCTTCAATGTAACATGGAAGATCTCAAGGCAAAAAAGACTTGAAAAAGCTGCTAAAATCGTCTTAGGGTTTTCACACACAAAGTTCCTCAATAAGTTCCACACTAATGACAAAAAATTGCAAAACTATATATAGACTTTCAGATCTGACGGCGTCACGTTATGGAGTGTGACGCCGTCACCTCGCCGCTTTTAGGGTTCCCGGATGGCCTTCTTGACGCCGTCCCTCTTTAGCTCTCCAAAATCCGTTCTGGCTTATCAAGGCTTGACGCCGTCAGAATTAGGGGTGACGCCGTCCCACTTTAAATTAAGCCGTGACGACCTTGATCACATTAAAGCTTGACGCCGTCAGAATTCCATGCAAATTTCTCTGGCTTATCATGAGTAATTTTCTCATCCACCACTTTTGTCAAGCCATGACGCCGTCCAGAACAAATCCTGACGCCGTCAAAGGTAATTTCCAGCACAATTTTGAGACTTTGTCGTTTTCTTCACTTTTATGCTCCAAAAACGTCCAAAATGCCTCCTTTTCCAGATTTCTCCTCAAAAGTACCTAAAATGACAAAAGGAACGATTTACGGCAATATTTGATCAAATAAATACGATTTAGGGCTTAAATGACCCCTTAAAAGCGGTACACTTTTCGCTTCATCAGTCAACAATATACGGTAGATAATATCTTTCTCCATGTGCTTAGTTAACAAGTTGTATACATAGATACATGTTGTATCTGATATACTGACACTCAAATAGGATAAGTTAAAGTAAGTCGGCCAAGACTTTAAGCAATATGTAAAGATCTTTTGACTATAAAAGAGATCTTAGTTGTGATAGTGTTTAGTACGTTAGTTGTCAAGTGTGTCAAGAAGTTAGAACATATACTGTTAGAACAAACACAAATATATCACAAGTGATAAAGACTTAAGATTCAAGGTTGTAACCCTAGTGATATCTCAAGATCACTCGTATTATTATCCTTAATAATATTGAATCGTTTAGTGATAATCTTTATGTGTTCATTGCTAACTAACAAACATAACACTTCCATTTCCATATCATACACAACCTTCTAAGTTTGGTTGAGTGAATTCCGCGCACTTAATCATTTTAACACAACATATCATACACACAAAGCTACAAGGTTTAACCACCTTAATCGTGTGTCCAGGATCCTAGCAAGTGGTATCAGAGCTCAGGCTGATATTGTTGTTTTTAGAAGAAACTAGAAATGGATGTACAAGATGTTCAAACAAATGTTGCTGCAAAGTTGCCCATGATCAAACCCAATGAGTTTGAGTTATGGAGGATGAGAGTTGAGCAATATTTCATGGTTCAAGATTATGCTCTTTGGGACATAATTCAGTATGGTGATTCCTTCACTTTAGGCTACTCAGATGTTCTTGTTGAAGGGAAGACAGTTAGAAAAAGAAATACTGGACCAGTTTCCAATGATGAAAAGATACAGAAGAGAAATGATCAGAAAGCAAGAAACTTGTTGCTTATGACCATTCCTGGTGAGCAAATGTTATCTTTTAACAAATATCTTGATGCAAAAACTCTTTTTGAAGAGATTTGTGCATGGTTTGGTGGTAATGAAACTACCAAAAAGTCACAGAAGACTTTACTAAAGCACCAATTTGAAAACTTTACTGCTTTTAGTAATGAGTCTCTTGACAAACTATTTTCAAGACTACACAAGCTTGTCAGTCAGTTAGCTGTGTTGGGTGTTGACACTGAGAAGGAAGATCTCAACATGAAGTTCTTGAAAAGTCTACCTGTTGATTTTCATACTCATGTTATTGTCTGGATGAACAAACCAGAAATTGAAACAATGAAGCTCAATGATTTGTTCAACAACTTTAAAATTGTTGAACAAAATCTAAAGAGTGGTGGAAATTATGGTACGAGTTCTGGGAATGCTGCACTCTTATCAGTTCCTAGTGTTAGTCATACAAAAGAGGTAGATGAAGTTGAAAGTGTTTCTAATGTTACTTATGGTGGTCCTTCTACTAGTTTACAAAACGATATTGCTGGATTTGGAGATCCAACATTTTATGCCTTTATAACCAGTCAAGCTAGTGGTTCTTCTCTAAATCATGAAGACCTTGAGCAGGTAGATGGTGATGATTTGGAAGAGATAGATATTAAGTGGCAAGTTGCTTTACTTAGCATGAGGGCTAAGAAGTTTTGGCAGAAAATTGGAAAGCAAATTACCATAAATGGTAATGATACCGCTGGGTTCGATAAGAAGAAAGTAGAATGTTTTAACTGTCATAGGTTGGGACACTTTGCTAAAGAATGTAGAAGCCCAAGGAAGCAGGATAATAGGAACACATGGTATAAACAAGAAAGGAATAAGGAAGTACTGGTGGAAGAGCCAAAGGTTATGCTGGCTATTGATGGTATTGGATATGATTGGAGCTTTATGGCTACTGAAGAGGATGCACCACCAAATGCTGCTCTTGTTGTCGATGAGATTGCTCTAATGGCTTCTTCTGATTCAGAGGTAGATACCATTCCTACTTGTACTAATTCATGTCCTAATCTTAAAAATTATGAAGACATTAAAAGGAGATTTGATGCTTTTAGAGAAGAGTTAATTGATGCCCTTCATAATTTAGCTAATCATAAAAGGTGTGTAGGAGTTCTAGAAAAACAGATTCTACATTATAAAAAGAATGAATCTACGTTTACTGATGACTTAAATGCTTTAAAAAGAGGAATAGAATTTAGAGATGAACTACTTAATGATCAAAGTAGACAGTTATCTGAAGTCAAAACTGAAAAAGAAAATGTTAAGGTAACTATAGATACTCTAGCACATGCCTCAGAAGGAATGAATAAAATTTGGGAAGCTCAGGTAATTGATAAAGCTAATTCAAGTGTAGGTTACAAAACTGTTCCCCCACCATACAGAGCTGTTCCTTCACCTCCAGGTGTTGACCTAGCACATATAGGCTTAGTTGAGTTTCAAGAACCAATCATGGAATATGGTTCTAAGACTAGTAAGAGTCTTAAGGTAGCAAAGATAAGTAAAAGTTTAGATAAAACTTTACATTATCAGGACAAGGTGTCCTTTGCTAAGAAAGGAGAAACTATAGTTGTTGAAGATTGTACAACTGATAGTGATGATGATGAAGAAGAACAGGTTGTGTCTAAACCTGAAGTGGTTAAGAAAGTAGGAACAAGTGTTCCTAAGGTAGTCAAACACAATACTGATAGGCCTAAATCAAACATTAAACATGTAAGGCAACCAGTTAGATATTGTGAGCAATATAGAACCACCAACAAGCCCAGAGGTAACCAAAGGAATTGGAACAACCTCAAGTCTAACCAATTAGATGATGACTTTGCTTTTTATAATAAAGCTTGTTATACATGTGGTAGTTTTGACCATCTTGCAGCTTTCTGCAACCAATGGGTATCTGGGTATGAAAACCATAGAGTGAACCTCAAAAGGCAATCACCTAAATCTCACTTTCACTCTAATTCTAAGAAATCAAACCCCAGAGTAGTCAAAGATAAGTCTATCTCAAAATCTGATCCTGCTGATAGACCAAATGATCCTGCTGCTAGAAAATTTGTTCCTGCTACTCGACCATTTATGACTATTAACCCAAAATCAACAGCTAAGGGTGCAAAAACATTTTTCAAACATGCACCAACAACTGTTCTAAGGCCCATTCAAACTAAATCAGTGGTCCATAAACAAATTTAGAGACCAAAGGGTAGAATTGAAAAGTTAGCAGTTCCTGCTGCTAAGCAATCAGTTCCTGCTGATAAGGGAAAAAATGGCAAATGCTGTTAAGGCCTCAGCATGTTGGATTCTCAAATCCAATGTTGCATCAGCTATCCTTAAAAGATTCAATTACATTGATTGAAGAGGCAGATCCAAGTCAGTAATAGCTTGGATCCCCAAAAGAAACTAACACTCTTATTTGTGTGCAGAAACATTCAAATGATCAGGAAGAGGATCAAGGATACTCAGATAGTGGATGTTCAAGGCACATGACAGGCAACATGTCTTATCTTTCAGATTTTGAAGCTTTCAATGGAGGATATGTTACCTTTGGAGGGGGTGTTCGTAGCAAAATTTCTGGTAAAGGTACAATCAAAACCGAAAATTTAGATTTTGAAGATGTGTACTATGTAAAAGAGCTAAATTATAATCTTTTTAGTGTTTCACAAATGTGTGACAAAAAGAATAATATTCTTTTCTGTGAGACTGAATGTCTTGTACTTTCTCCTGATTTTAAGATGCCTGATGAAAGTCAAGTACTTCTTAGAATTCCTAGAAAGGGCAATATGTACAGTGTAGACATGAAGAATATTATTCCTAAAAAGGATTTAACTTGTCTTGTTACAAAGGCCACATTGGATGAATCAATGAAATGGCATAGAAGGCTTGGTCATATTAACTTCAAAACCATAAATAAAATCGTTAAGAATGGTTTGGTAAGAGGTTTACCTCACAAAAGATTTGAAAATGATCAAACATGCATTGCTTGTCTAAAAGGCAAACAACACAAAGCCACTTGTAAGCCCAAGATTTTTAACTCTATCAATCAGTCTTTGTTTATGCTACATATGGACTTATTTGGACCTGTTTCAGTGATGAGCATAATGCATAAGAGATATTGTCTAGTTATTACTGATGACTATAGTAGATTTACATGGGTTTTCTTTTTAGCCACTAAGGATGAAACTTCAAGCATCCTTAAGGACTTCATTACACAGATAGAAAATCAAGTAGGCAAGAAAGTAAAAGTCATTAGATGTGATAATGGGACAGAGTTTAAGAATAGAGTTATGGATGATTTCTGCAAAGAAAAAGGTATTGAGAGAATTTAGTGTTGCTAGAACACCACAACAGAATGGTGTAGCTGAAAGAAAGAATAGAACACTAATTGAAGCTGCTAGAACAATGTTAGCTGATTCTAAGCTACCAATAAATTTTTGGGCAGAGGCAGTCAACACTGCTTGCTATGTTCAAAATAGAGTTTTAGTTGTGCAGCCACACAATAAAACATCATATGAACTTTTTAATGGTAGAACTCCTGCAATAGGATTTCTTAGACCTTTTGGATGTCATGTGACAATTCTCAATACCTTAGACCATTTAGGAAAATTCGATGGTAAGGCAGATGAAGGTTTCTTTGTTGGTTATTGTCTTAATAGCAAAGCTTTTAGAGTTTACAACACAAGAAAAGAGATAGTAGAAGAAAATCTACATGTGGAGTTTTTAGAAAACAAATCCAATGTAGAAGGTCAAGGACCAAAATGGCTATTTGATCTAGAGTATCTAACAAATTCAATGAATTACGTGCCTTTTGTTGCAGAAACTAATGATTTTGCAGGTTCTTATACAACAAATGAGGCAGAGTTAGAGAAAGATCAAGATGATGTGATAATGCCAATATGGTCAAGTTCAATTGTGGAATCAACTTCGACAACTGATGAATCTTCTTCTAGTAAAGCTAAAGAAGGTGTTGAAGATGAAAGTAAAGAATATGGAACTCAGGAACAACAAAGTGTTTCTGCTGGTAGTATTTCTGTTGCTGCTGGTAGTGTATCTGTTTCTGCTGATCATTCTGCTGATAAGCTTACTGATTCTGCTGTTCGGCCAAATGACTCTGCTGATGGCCCTTCAGAAACAAAAGAAGCAGAATTCTCAGATAATGAGGTGGATTACAACAATCTTCCATCAAATTATCAAGTTCCTACTACACCACAATCAAGAATTCACAAAGTTCACTCCCTGGATCATGTGATTGGAGATATACAGTCAGGTGTGAAGACAAGACAACAATTGAAGTCTTCAGACCAAAAGGGCTTCTTGATGCCCTTTATGCTTCAAAACAGCATGAGCTTTTAAACTCTTGCTTGTTTGTATGTTTTCTCTCACAAGCTGAACCAAAGACAATTCTTACAGCCCTAGATGATTCAAGCTGGTTAGAGGCTATGCAAGAAGAGCTTCTTCAGTTCAAGATTCAAAAGGTTTGGGTGCTAGTTGATTTACCTACAGGTGTGAAGGTAATTGGCACTAGATGGGTTTTTAAGAACAAAAGGGATGAAAGAGGAATAGTGATCAAGAATAAGGCTAGATTAGTAGCGCAAGGGTACACACAAGAAGAAGGGATAGATTATGATGAAGTATATGCTCCAGTAGCAAGGATTGAGGCAATTAGGCTTTTCTTAGCTTATGCTTCATTTTTAGGCTTCACAGTCTACCAAATGGATGTCAAAAGTGCATTTTTATATGGTGAAATTGGAGAAGAGGTGTATGTTTCACAACCTCCAGGTTTCATTGATCCATTACATCCAAACAAAGTGTACAGAGTAGTGAAAGCTCTCTATGGCCTTCATCAGGCACCAAGAGCTTGGTATGCAACACTAGCTTCCTATTTATTAGAAAATGGATTTCAAAGAGGAAAGATTGATCAGACACTGTTCATCAAACAGCACAAGAAGGATCTTCTGTTAGTGCAGGTGTATGTGGATGACATTATCTTTGGATCTACTAGGAAAGATATGTGTTTAGAGTTTGAGAAGCTTATGAAAGATAAGTTTC
Source organism: Artemisia tridentata subsp. tridentata (assembly GCA_021014915.2). NCBI lineage: Eukaryota > Viridiplantae > Streptophyta > Magnoliopsida > Asterales > Asteraceae > Artemisia > Artemisia tridentata. The sequence continues at coordinate 272,570,629 of CP139505.1, read as the reverse complement.
AGATGAGTTCTATGGGAGAACTTACATTCTTTTTGGGTTTGCAAGTTAAGAAATCATCTGAAGGCATATTTATTAGTCAAGACAAATATGTTGCAGAGATACTTAGAAAATTTCAATTTGCTGATTCAAAAATAGCAAGCACACCAATGGACTCTGAGAAGCACCTTCTGAAAGATGAAGATGGAGAGAATGTAGATGTACACAATTACAGATCTATGATAGGCTCTTTGATGTACCTTACATCATCTAGACCTGATATCATGTTTCCTGTTTGTGTTTGTGCAAGGTTTCAAGTTACTCTAAAGGTTTCTCATTTAACTGCAGTTAAGAGAATTTTTAGATATCTCAAGGGTCAACCAAGGTTGGGTCTATGGTATTCAAAGGAATCTCCTTTTGACTTGGTAGCATATTCGGATAGTGATTATGCTGGTGCTAGCTTGGACAGAAAGTCAACAACTGGAGGATGTCAATTCCTTGGGTGTAGACTTGTCTCATGGCAGTGTAAGAAGCAAACAAGTGTGGCAAATTCAACAACTGAAGCTGAATACATAGCTGCTGCAAGTTGCTCTAGTCAAGTTCTATGGCTTCAAAACCAACTCCTTGATTATGGGTACAATTTCTTAAACACTTTTATTCATATTGATAATAGTAGTACAATTTGTATTATTAAAAATCCAGTGCAACATTCTAAAACAAAACACATTGAAATTAGACATCACTTTATAAGAGACTGCAATGAGAAAAGATTAATTCAAGTTCTTAAAATTGCTTCAGAACATAATTTTGCAGATCTGCTAACAAAAGCTTTTGATGTTTCAAGATTTCAGTATTTGGTAGCAAGTATTGGAATGCTTAATCTTTAAATTTTCAATATGATGTGTTTTTGTAAATAAATTTTTGTTGTTGCTACTGATTTATAAGGTACTGCTAATATATCATAAGGTACTGCTAAAGCACACAAGGTGCTGCTAGTACAAATGTAAATTGTGTTATTCATATAGTTGGTCTTATGATTATACTAATGCAAGACAAATACTTTGTATTTTGTTCTTTTGGTTTTAGACTAACAATTTCAGGTATGAATATGTGAACACAAAGGAAATTTCAAGTGAAATGGAAACAGCAGAATTGAGATATTAACTGCTGACTATAATAGGTTTATGATGGACTGAGTTTGGGACTTTAAAGCTCCTTAAAACTTCTTTCTTGAAATCTAGTTATGATATTTCACATTGAATTGATGACTTAGTTGATCAGATAGTAACTGATGCAACTCACTTTCTATCATTTTATACTTTTAAGTATAATGTGCAAGTCTGAGGACATCTGATAGAAAGAACAGCTAGTAAAAGTGAATTTAACACTTGTGTTAGAGGCAACAATTACTATGAGCTGGAAACCCTGTCAAGAAAATCTTTTGAATAGATTTATGTTTTCACAGGCAGTTATTTATAACTGAAAAATATTGGTTCTCACACGACCAGAGAATGCTTTAAACCGAAATGCTGATTAAGTGTCTGTTATACACTTGATTTCTTCAAAATGGTTGAAAGTAGTATGATTTTTCAATTCTAAAATCATGAACATACTACTAAATTAAATGATTTCTTAAAAGGATTTTCAAGGATTCACAAAAAACAATTCATTAATGGATCATGAATCGAAATGTCCACTGATTCACCTCTCATAGGAGTTAACACACCTAGAAGTGATGAGGGCAGTAACTTAAACTCTTAAGGAATTGATGGCTTCATGTACAATATTGTCTGACAACAAGTTCACATGGATAGATCAGTCAAAGGTACATAGTGAGATCTTCCAAACAAGGGGAGGATGAAACAAAAGTTATTTGCTTCAGGGGAGGTAACAATCTCAGGAGAGGAAATAATGGCCCAGAAAAAGAAGATATTCCAATATATGGAAGGAGAAGACAAGAGCATACAAGATGATGAGGAGGTTGAAAATGACAAGAACATTCCAAAGGAGAAAGCTCTATCTAGATCAAACGAAGAAAAGTTTCAATTTCACTTCAAAGAAATGCTGGTTAGATGATTTCACTTGTTGAAACAAGCATCCAAGATACACATCATCATTGCCTCTTATAATTCCTCCATCCAAGGAAATTGCACCATCTTTTAGTTCAAGATAGGTTCAATATGCTTTGATATTGCTAAAGTCAAAGAAGAGCAAAATAGATGAATTACTGAGAAGATATTCAATCTTGAAGAACATAAATGTTTGAAAGATCTTCAATCCAAGATTTAATTCAGAAACATGTTTGAAAGGATTCACATGTTTAGGGGAGGATTGTTGGGAATTAAATATTCAAGATGTTTAATATCGGGTTCTAATCCAAGAAATACTCTAAGTGTAATTCTGCTACTAGTGCAAAACGGTTTCTGCTGATAATGTTGATTCTGCTGATAGAACATTTCACTCTGCTGATAGTGATAAATGACTCTACTGATAGGCTTAACATTCTGCTGATGGATTCTGCTGATAGAACATTTCACTCTGCTGATAATGATAAATGACTCTGCTGATAGGCTTAACATTCTGCTGATGGATTCTGCTGATAGCGATAGATTGTTCCTGCTGATAGTGAACACTCTGTTGATGAAAGGATAAGATCGAAAAGATATTTATTGTATTTTGGTCAACAATATACGGTAGATAATATCTTTCTCCATGTGCTTAGTTAACAAGTTGTATACATAGATACATGTTGTATCTGATATACTGACACTCAAATAGGATAAGTTAAAGTAAGTCGGCCAAGACTTTAAGCAATATGTAAAGATCTTTTGACTATAAAAGAGATCTTAGTTGTGATAGTGTTTAGTACGTTAGTTGTCAAGTGTGTCAAGAAGTTAGAACATATACTGTTAGAACAAACACAAATATATCACAAGTGATAAAGACTTAAGATTCAAAGTTGTAACCCTAGTGATATCTCAAGATCACTTGTATTATTATCCTTAATAATATTGAATCGTTTAGTGATAATCTTTATGTGTTCATTGCTAACTAACAAACATAACACTTCCATTTCCATATCATACACAACCTTCTAAGTTTGGTTGAGTGAATTTCGCGCACTTAATCATTTTAACACAACATATCATACAAACAAAGCTACAAGGTTTAACCACCTTAATCGTGTGTCCAGGATCCTAGCAGATAGCATGCGAGTTAGGGACTTTCATTTACCGAGTTTGGCTTGCAAGTTAGGGACTTTCATTTATTGAGTTTGATTGTGAGTTAGAGCATTTCATTTCACCGAGTTCACTTGCGAGTTAGTGACTAATATTGCAACATGGTATTTCATTTATCGAGTTAGGGTATCCTATACCATGTTTGTAATTTGAGTTAATTACATATTTCTTCCCTGTGATTCACACACATTCGCACTTTTTGTCTTTTTTTCGAAATTCTTGCAAGATCCATCCCTATGGTTGCAAAATCTTGCAACGTTCATCCTTTTCACCAACGGCCGTTACTTTTTTTAGTTAAGTTCCTCACGTACATAAAACATGAGGGTATATTAGTCTTTTCGTTTCTCACGTAGCAAAAAAAGTAACGATCGATTAGGGATGAAAGATGCAATTTATGTAACCAAAAGGACAAAAATTTGTTATTAACTAAGCAATGAATTTAAGTAACAATGAAAAATATGTTTGTCTTAACACCGAAAAGAATTTGAAAAATACTGCTAACTCATATTATTTTTTCAGTTTGGATTTTTAAATTTTTTCGTTTCTACAATATATATTTTTAAAGTTTTCGTTTTAGTAAGGTTTTTAAGAATTTTTGGTTAATTTGGTTTTTTTTTTTTTTTTTTTTTTTTTTCTAGTTTTCTAATATTTTTTAATTCAAATTATTGTTATTTGTATATTTATTATATAAAAAAAATACACTATAAGGATATATGATATGTTAAAACATACATACAAACGTTGTTTGTTAGTATTTGAATTATAAACTCAACAATAATACATGTTTGAAATGATTAGTTTGAAAAGTATAAAAACGTATACTTATAACACAAAATTATGAATTTTAATAAGTTTAATTTAATATAAATTAATTTGTTTAATATAGTGGATCGGTTTTGTGCGGTTATTTCCGTTTGATTTTTTAATGAAAAACAAAACCTGACCAAAAAAGCAAGTTTTCATTTTTCTATAACCGAAATGTCGTTTTTCTGGTTTGGATCGTTATTTTGTTTATTTATTTATTTATTTGTTAATTTGGCTTTTTTCGGTTTTCTTATCTGTTTATGCTCACCCTTCCAATCCTAAAGCTAGCATCTTTTTCATTTTCACTTTAATTATTTTCGAGTTAGTTACAAATTTTGTCCTTTTGCTTTCTACAAATTGCATCTTTCGTTCCTATAAATTATCAATCGTAACATTTTTTGTTATGTGAGAAGCGAAAAGACTAATGTTCCCTCACATTTTATGCACGTGAGGAACTTAACCAGAAAAAATAGTGGTTGTTGGTAAAAAGAACGAATGGTGCAACTATAGGGATGGATCTTGCAAAAACTTTGAAAAGGGTACAAAATGTGCGAATGGGTGTAAATCACATGGACTAAATATGTAATTAACTCTTAGAATTTTGTTGCTTGCTACTTGTTATGATTGGTCGGCTGTACACTTGTACTTGCAGAATATTGCATAAGATTTCTACGGGTTTTGATCCTTTACGAGATTTTTTTTAAGAAAAGGTCTAGTTATATACTGGTATATAGGAGCAGTAGTTAACAACAATTCACTGGTTTACCTAGCACAAGAAATTACTATCTATTATAAGCAGTATGGTAACCCGTAACAAATATCACTTGATCGTGCATCTTTTGTATATGTTTTGCTTATATATAATTTAATAATGGCAGTAACAAAACTTTATCATATGAATTGAGACTTCAGACTTATAAGCAGTTTCAGGATAATGATAGAGTAACAAGCTACTTAAATATTACCCGCCTTCTCCAATGATCTTTCCGTTTGCTCCTAGCTATAAGCAAAAGTAGTTTGTCGGTCCAAAGGTTCTTTTTTCTTTAATTTTAAAGTCAACTAACTGTCTCACAATCTGATATTTATCTCGCATGTTTTGGATCAGACTTGAAACCACATCATTTGGGTGAGAAGAACTCTGGCATAATATGGGGTACCGCTGGACTATATGGCAGTCTGTCCAAATCATGCTACCCATAATAAGCACAATACTAATTCTTTGTAACACAAATTTTGTAAATGTAAAGCTAATTTACTTTAGTGAGTGTGATTAGAAAGGGAAACTTTATAATCTATGTTGGATTTGGACAATTATGCCGTCACAAAAACTACAATAAAAATATGAAAGATGAAAAATTTTAATTTTGAGACGAACCTTTTTGAGTCAAACCCTTTTGAGACAAACCCCTAATGAATTTAATTACTTTACTTCAAAACACCCCTTTGGATGATATTAAGATATTTAAATAACGACCAAGATAGAAATACAAAATGACAGTGTTGCAAAAAAAGGTCTACAAGGCCGATTAATCACCGATTAGGTGCTACAAGGCCATCGACCTTGCCGATTTATGTAACTGGGTCAAACAAATAGGTCAACCGTGGTCAACGGCGGTCAATGGTGGTCAAACTTTCCGGAAACCTATAAATCTTGCCGGAAGCACCCAAAACTTACTGTAAAGTTATTTTTATCACTTATAGTAACTGTTTAAGTCTATTACAAGTTTTTTTTAGAAAATACCTTGTCGGAAATACCTAAAACTCACCGGAAATACACAAAACTTGCCGGAAATAACTAAAATTTGTCAGTAATGCCAATCCGATTAATCACCGATTAATCCCGCCTAGACCGATTACAAGCTACAAGGTGGTCGACCGCCCGACTACCTATTCGTGATTTTTGCAACCTTGCAAAATGATCTAAAAGTTACTGACCCAAAACCTACTGAAATAATTAGTTAAGGTGCATGATAATGGAAAGCATTTCTACAAAGTGGAAAAAATACGTGCTAGAGACCAACCAGCTAAAGTCCAAGCAAAAAAAAATACAAACAACATCATAGGGGATGTAATTATAACGAGAATGGCGCCAGCCGCCGCTTTGCGGGCGGGCCTATTTTTTTTCCGTTGTATTACAGACGGGTTCCCAAATGCAAAGACCACCTTATCAATATATGAGCAGTCTAACAATCTGAAATTTATAAGAAATGTATAAAAAATTCATAAAATAACTAACCTGATAAACAGAATTCGAGCAACACATGTTTTGTTTATGCCCCGCCAAGCTGCCAACAACGCATAGTAAACAGCCAGTTGTCATCATCTCCGCGAAGTTCAAACAATTAGGCTCAAATCGGAATACACATCTATACCCGAAGCCGGTAAACGACACTGGCTGCAACCTATACATGTTGCTTGGCCAAGGTATCAGTTTTTGGAAGCAACATGTTTCAGTTATACAAATGCAATCATCCATCATCATCGCCATAGTCATTCAGTCCTAGAAAATGTATTAGTATGATGGACCACCGATTTCTGTAAGTAAGTAGTAATTACCTTTAGTAGTTCTCACAATTGGTTTAATGCCTGACTCGGTAGTCTATTCTGCTCCGTACAGCAAGGTAAGTAGCTGCAGCCAACATAAAATGCAAAGCGTAAATACAATTGAAGATATAGACAGATTTAACAAAATAAACAGTTTTGTTCCTAATGGTGGAAAATGCCTCAACTCACTTTTACAGGTAGCATTTTCAACGGGAAAAGTTATCATCCAGTTGAAGGTCACAAGTTTTCGGCTTCTCCACATTCTTTGCCAAAGAAAACATGTCAGGTACCATTTGAGTACATACGACACAACCTATAATGAATCTCAAAAGAGTGCCATGAACCAATATCAGAAGTTTAGCATGGCTGCAAATAAATGCAATCTGGGTACCAAGGTAAACTGATATTTGTACATGTATCACTGCAATAAATAGATGTGATTGATATAAAACACAAATTGAAGTAAAGTCAGCACAGTAAACCGTATAAGGCGCGTTTGCAGCAGTAGCAAGGCGGGTCAGAAGCAATAAACCGTATAAGCGGCTGCAGTTAGAGGTATAGATAAGGCATGTGTACCTGACCAATTATGAGACGCACATTTATTTGCCTGCCATTGCGCAAGAACACCTTTTCCACCTCCTTTGCATATCTTTGTCTCTGTACAGCAGCACAAACCACGACAATTAGGCAAGAATAGTGAAAACAATTTTTTTTACTAAACAACTATTGTTTCCATATGTGTTTTGTGAGCAGCTAAGGGAGTGTTTGGGATTGCGGCGTATCTTTAAGCAAAAGTAATTTTCCATCGTCCAATATTTTTCTGGTTATTTTAAAATAGGCAGACTAATGACGTTTATATGATATTCGAAATTGCTTATTAAACCCATAGCTGCAAAACTGAAATTAAGTGATACATTCTTCACATGCATTTAAGATAAATAGGTATAACATTGTATGCGTTTCTGATAAGACCTAGTTTCCAATACGGAATTTCATATGCATGTTATTTGGACATTATAGAAGAAGACTTACAATATATCCGCGTGGGCTATACCTTTGAATAAAACGATCTGCATAGCTCAGGAGCCCAATACCATCTTGTCACTGCATAATCCTCCTAATTTAGCATCATCTGATTATAATATGTACGGGAATATACGACGTTAGATGAGGTCTTACCTCCACGCAAACCACCCTAGATGAATATTAGATCCCATGCAGCAGCAGTTGCATGCCTACAACGCCTTGTCAATTCAACCTATCCATAGAGAGGTCAGAACAGATTTCGTATCGTGGCACACGGCAGGTGGTGTATGAAGAACTATATATCGGAAAATTATGAAAAAAATATTGAGAAAATTATGTAATCTAAAATCAGTTGTGATACGAATATTTGGAAAACTATTTACATGTTAAGATTATAGGCCCTTTTAGCACTGTACGATCATTATGCTAATTTTTTTTTTAATTATTTATGATGAGCTGTTGTATGAATAAGTTACTGCAAAAGTTAAAAACGCATATCCAAACACACGTATAAACATGTGTAGGACCCTAGATCTATAACCATATCACACAATATTGATGCACAAAGATGGTGGCGAGAGATGTAGGTGTCGACTTTTAGAGAGAGAAACAAGAGAGATAAAAACAATAGAACTTTTATTAAAACACACACACTTACACACTCAAGCACACCTTTACAAATGAGGCAAGGGTGCCTTTTATACTTAGGTTCATATGCCTCAGGGCTTTGCCATGAGCCTTGGATAGGCTTGGATTGGATTGGACTTTACATAAATGACTTAACATATAATACTAACCTATTAGATTAGTCCAATCCATGAGCTCATTAACTATTCTATTATATATTCTACGACACATAACAAAGTTATAAATAAGAGAATGACTGATGAAGCGAAAAGTGTACCGCTTTTAGGGGGTCATTTAAGCCCTAAATCGTATTTATTTGATCAAATATTGCCCTAAATCGTTCCTTTTGTCATTTTAGGTACTTTGGAGAAGAAATCTGGAAAAGGAAGCATTTTGGACGTTTTTGGAGCATAAAAGTGAAGAAAACGACAAAGTCTCCAAAGCTGCTGGAAAAGTACACTTGACGGCATCAAGGATTGCTCCTGACGGCGTCCTGGCTTGGCAAAAGAGGTGGATATGAAAAATACACATGACGCGCCAGAGAGTTTTGCAATGGAAAGTCTGACGGCGTCACCCTTTAAGGTGATCAAGGCCATCACGGTTTAAGTTAAAGAGAGACGGCGTCAAGCACATTTCTGACGGCGTCAAGCCTTGATAGGCCAGAGCGGATTTTGGAGGATTAAAGAGGGACGGCGTCAGGAAGACCATCCGGGAACCATAGCCACGGCGAGGTGACGGCGTCAAGATCTACAACGTGACGCCGTCAGATACTAAGTTCTATATATAGTTTTGCAATTTTTTGTCATTAGTGTGAAACTTTGTGAGGAGAAACCCTAAGACGAATTTCTGCCATTTTTAAGGTTTTTCATACCCTTGGATCTCTCATGTTTAATTGAAGATAAGTAATCACTTAATCAATCAATATGTCTATGTGTTGTTTGATTATATCTTGTTCTTGTCTTTTAATTAACATGCTAGGCTAGATTTATCTTGTGTTTGCTTAGATCTAATGAAACCTAACTATTGATTATTGGTTATTAGTGTGTTATTAATTGTATAGGATGATTGTTTATCGATGTTAGGCTTAAGAAAACTGGCTAACCTCTTATTCGGTAACTTGCTTGAACGTCTTAAGAAACATGAACCAATGCGTACTAAGGTTTTTATGGTTGTATTTAATGCATGAGCGAATTCTAGTGATCCCATGTTAGGAGCTTCTTAGCCGGCTCGACATAGGAGTGAAGTAGGAGCTTGTAGAGTTGGGGAAGTACGTACGCCACCCCACGATTGGTATTAAGGAATACACCCGTCATCCACGTAATTAATACACACTAATCAACCGGTAAAAGATAGTTAAGGAGTAAGGAAATCTAAGTAAACACATTTCTCCCCATATAAGTTACACAACCTTTTCATTTTCAGTTATTTTATTTTATTTGCATTTGTAGTTATTTGGGTTAGTTGACTAGCAACTAATTCCGCCCACTCCTTCAAACCCGAGATTTTACTTGCTTTCATAAAAATATAAAAATACAAAAAGAATCTTCCCTCACCCTTAGACCTATTAGAGTAGTTTTTCAATCCTAACGACACTATTCCCCTAGAGAACGATCAATCCCCCGGTACTTGCCACTTCACTATACTACATCGGTCAGGTACACTGCCTGGTGGGGATTGCAAGCCTCTTGAGATCCCTCGAGAGGTAAAACCTGTTTTAAGGTCGCAAAACCACGCATCAAGTTTTTGGCGCCGCTGCCGGGGAATAGTTATTGTTTAGGTTGGATTTTTATTTTATTAGGTCTACTCACTAGAGTCCTTTCTAGTGAGATTTTTATTTTATTTTTCTAGGATTTCTTTAGTCTATCTTTTTTCTTCGTTTCTTTGTTCGTAACCATTACCATCCGACATCATGGAAGGTGGTAATATCCTCGATCCCAACAACCCACCACCACAACAACACCCACCTCCTAGAGCCCGTACCTTAGGAGACTACTCTCGTCCTAGCCACCATGGCTATCGAAACACCATTGAGCTCACTCAAGGAGCCAATGTCACTCCCTTGCGATCCGACACCATCCGGTTGGTGCAAAGCGGATGCGCATTCCATGGACTTCGTTCCGAAGATCCTAACCAACATCTCAAGGACTTTCTCAAAATTGTTGATTCCATAGACCTTGATGTTGCCACTCGAGAGACGACCCGATTACGTCTCTTTCAATTCTCTCTGCAGGACCAAGCTAGTCAATGGCTAGAGCGTCTACCCGCAGGATCCATCACCTCTTGGGATGATCTCACCACTCGTTTCCTCGCTCAGTTTTTCCCACCAGGAAGAACTACCAAGCTAAGAAATGATATCTTGATGTTCCAACAACGTCAAGGCGAAACCCTCTACGAGGCATGGACTCGATTCAAGGACTTACTCCAAAAAGTCCCTCACCATGGCATAGAACTTTGGCTCCAAGTCCAAATCTTCTATGACCATATCAATCTTTCCACGAGGCAAACTATTGACCAAGCGGCTGGTGGTAAGTTGCGTGATCTAAGTGCGGAACAATCATGGGCTCTCCTAGAAGATCTTGCTCTTTATGACAACGAAAGTTGGAGTGATCCCCGTGATTTGAATAAAACGGTCAAGGCAATATCTTTGCCTTCGAACAATTCAAGCACTTCCGACCGTAGGATCATAGAACTTGAAGACCAAGTCAAGTTTCTTATGAAATCCTACGAGGCTCCTAAACCTTCAAGCCAAGTGAACAAAATCACTTCTTCGTGTGAATTATGTAGTGGCCCCCACGACACTCGTGATTGCATGGAACTCCCCGAACAAGCTTTTGCGGACTACGCATCCTCGCGTACCGACGGAGCGGGAGACAAGTGGTACACTTTCAAACCCGAGCCAAACCCCTACGGTGATTCATACAACCGCTCATGGAAAAATCACCCAAACCTTAGGTGGAAACAAAACCAAAACGCACAACAAACCAATTCTTCCAACCCACCTAATCGTTTCCAATCAAGCGGTTCCAACTCGAACCATACTTTCAATAACAATCCTTCCAACAATTATGGTAGTACCAATAACTTTGAAGGATTGATGTCCCAATTTATGGCATTTCAAGAAGCTCGTTTGGCCAAGTTTGAATCCGAATTCAATCAACAACAAACGGAGATGACCAATAAAATTGACAACTTATTGAAAGCCCTCAATAACCAAGTGCTATCACCTCCACATAAGGACGCTAGGAACACAAATAGCGGACCCCAAGTAAAAGACCCCTCTTCATCCAAACACGTCCACTTCGTCAACATTGTCACTATCAAACCAATTGATAGGAATGAGGATAATAGTGAACCTGAGGATGAGGTTAAGAAAGTCGAGGTTGATAAAGAAGTTAGGAAAAGTGAGATTGAAGAAGTAGATGATGATGAGGACTACTTCAATAGGCTACCCACTAAGGAAGAGCGCGCATATCATACAGACTTATTCGATGACCCCGAGACACCATACTTCCTAGGTAGACCAATTATAAAAATAGGCGACCCTTCGAATCTCAACATACCATGCAACATCGGACATTTGCATGTGTGGAAAGCTTACATCGACCTTAGATCGCCCATAAACATCATGACTAGAGCCCACTACAACTTGATAATGAAAAATCAACTTGGGTATAGGATGTTCCTTGATAAGGGTTGGATGAGTAACTTCACGGGAGGAGTTACGGGATTACCGGTTTATGTAGGAAACTTCACCTATGTCACCGACTTTGTAATTGTAGAAGATATCCGCCCAATAGTCGATGCATCCTTAACTCAAGTAGTTTTTGGAAAACCATTTGTTGAGGTCTCTAGAATGACTTATGAACCTTCCTTAGGGATAGTTAGATTTAAGGATGAGACCGATGAGGTAAACTACCAAATACCATATAAGATAGAGCAATTCCAACACTTGTCAAATGTTGAGATGGAGCTTAAGCAAGCGGTCTACTATAGGAATGATGAGGATAGAAATAAAGGAGTAGACTATGTTATGGAAAGGATATCCGGTTTCTACAAGGATTGTTTGAAATTAGGACCGGAATATAAAACCGGAAATGAGAATGGCCTAGGAACCGTGACCAATGATGGAGTCACGTAATGTACGTGACTTTGAGTCTAGCTACAAGACTCGTTAATAAAGAAAAGCGCTTCTTGGGAGGCAACCCAAGCTTTATTTGCTTTGTGTGTTTATTTATGTGTTTGTTTGATTTTATTTGTTTCCGTATGTGTGTTTAATTTTTATTATTATTGATTCATGTTCAAAACTAAATTATGAAAATGCTTTATCTTGTTTTTAACCTCGTCTTAACTACATATAAAGGTATTTTGCAAAAGATAAGTGTAAGGGAAATCCAAATCGGTTTATTCGAACAAATGAACATGAATCATAAGAATATTAAATTAACATACATATTAGTAATTGTTTGAGTCAAATGCTTGTATCGAGTCATAATGATGTTTTGCAGGATTTCCAGGAAGTAAGGTAGAGGTTTTTCCAGAAATTTTCCGGAAACTTAACATGAGAATTCTGTCAGATCATTTCTGACGGCGTCAGGCATTACAACCTGACGGCGTCAGGTTTTAATTTTCTGAAATTTTTGAAAGTTTTGTTTTCATAAAAAGTTTTTATTAAATCTCTAACCTATAAACTCCAGGAATCTGCAAAATTATCATTCCACAAGCATTATATCCTTATATAGATTTATCCCGCCGTTGTTATGCAGGTTTTCGTGTTTGTTTTCTCAGGTTTAACAGGTTATTTTGGACAAGGAGATGTATGTGGAATCAAGCTTATGGCGATGCATTAGTCTTGGAGCTTCTACATTCTCTTGGAAGAAGATCTAACCATGTTACCCCTTTATCCACCGAGCGAATCAGGGGAGTATTTGATTTCATTCTTTTACCTTATTTACTTTTACATCTTGTTATTTGAACATTGGGGACAATGTTCATCTTAAGTGTAAGGGGGTGTAAAGTACGATACTTTAGAGAATGCTATTACGCTTGATTTTTGTTTGTTTGATGGTAGATGTGTAATAAAACTGAGAGAAATACCTGTTAGGGCAATTTTAGTGCCAAATTTAAAACTTTTTACAACATATAGGAGTGAAACTTTGGTCTTAATGAGCGTCTCACGGATAGGAGTTATATGACTAGCACAAAACCGTACCACTAAAAAAATTTTCCACCCCCAAATATGTGAGGTTCGCCCCTAGAATTGGTAGAAAAAGCATTTATGCTATGATGTGTGTACCGGTAGCACTTAGATTCTAGAACTTGCGTTAGGACCATTCCGAGGCCACAAGTGAGACTACATTCGTGTAGTTAGATTTACTACACGATAAGAGGCATTAGGATTAACCCATTGTTTTACACCTGTGTTTTTGTTATAATTACATTGGCTACATTGGTCAAGTAATTCTCCCACACCCTTTGCGTTGTACTCATTTTTAGTACACGATACCCCTAGTACACCCCTCAGAGCCTATCTTTTCGTTTCGACCTTTAAGCATTTTACTTAAAGGAAGAATTTGTTACACCCCACTTAAATGTACACCCAAATCGCCTTAGCCTACCTTGTATGCACTCATTTTTAGTGCATTATTGTGACAACATTTGTTTAAACCCCAAGTTAATTATCTAATTGATTACATGGCTGCTAAGTCGAGTCATATCCTTGTACATATTGTTTTGGGACGATTGGGACTCATGGGTAAAGTACTAGTGTAATGGAGTAATGGGGAAGAACAACATTATAACCCCCATATGTGCTAAATATTTTAAAAGTACTCCAAGTGTTTCGATTATCTTAATTCGAGTCATTAGAATAGTTATTTGTAAAGTTATGTAAAAGTTCAAGTGTAAGGGGAATGCAACGCCCCTATGATGTATTATTTTGGATGGTAGGGCAAGAGTGTATGAAAAAAAAAATTAAGAAAAATACAAAAAAATGAGAAAAAGAAAAGTAGAAAAAACATACGGACTACCATCCCGTTTCATTTTATGTTTTTGTTATTTTGTTTTTAGCTTAAGTCGAGTCTAGTCTTGGCTTAGCAACGCCATATTGTACATGTAATTAATCAAGATCTTTAACTCGCCACCAGTAAAATATCCCTTATCCAACAAAACCGTGTTTATCATATCCCTACACCTCACGTTATAACCCATGTAAAAGCCCTCTTTGATAGTTTATCTTAGGTGCTTACGCCTAGTGGAGAAGGTTTTTCGATCCTTTCCCAAGCCTATGGTAATCTATTTGCTATGACAGGTAGTGAGAGATATTATCCGTTTTTATTTATGAGATATATTTTTATGACACCTGAGAGATGTGAGTATCTAAACACTACTTGTGAGGTGCTAGTTTGTAATCTCCATGCTTATTATGATTAAAGTGGAACGACTATTTATTGTAATTACTTTTATATTAGCATTAAATGACCCCTAACTTGTATTTTGATTAGAATAAAAGCGCATTTGCTTGAGGACAAGCAAATCTCAAGTGTAAGGGTATTTGATGAAGCGAAAAGTGTACCGCTTTTAGGGGGTCATTTAAGCCCTAAATCGTATTTCTTTGATCAAATATTGCCCTAAATCGTTCCTTTTGTCATTTTAGGTACTTTGGAGAAGAAATCTGGAAAAGGAAGCATTTTGGACGTTTTTGGAGCATAAAAGTGAAGAAAACGACAAAGTCTCCAAAGCTGCTGGAAAAGTACACTTGACGGCGTCAAGGATTGCTCCTGACGGCGTCATGGCTTGGCAAAAGAGGTGGATATGAAAAATACACGTGACGCGCCAGAGAGTTTTGCAATGGAAAGTCTGACGGCGTCACCCTTTAAGGTGATCAAGGCCATCACGGTTTAAGTTAAAGAAAGACGGCGTCAAGCACATTTCTGACGGCGTCAAGCCTTGATAGGCCAGAGCGGATTTTGGAGGATTAAAGAGGGACGGCGTCAGGAAGACCATCCGGGAACCATAGCCACGGCGAGGTGACGGTGTCAAGATCTACAACGTGACGCCGTCAGATACTAAGTTCTATATATAGTTTTGCAATTTTTTGTCATTAGTGTGCAACTTTGTGAGGAGAAACCCTAAGACGAATTTCTGCCATTTTTAAGGGTTTTCATACCCTTGGATCTCCCATGTTTAATTGAAGATAAGTAATCACTTAATCAATCAATATGTCTATGTGTTGTTTGATTATATCTTGTTCTTGTCTTTTAATTAACATGCTAGGCTAGATTTATCTTGTGTTTGCTTAGATCTAATGAAACCTAACTATTGATTATTGGTTATTAGTGTGTTATTAATTGTATGGGATGATTGTTTATCGATGTTAGGCTTAAGAAAACTGGCTAACCTCTTATTCGGTAACTTGCTTGAACGTCTTAAGAAACATGAACCAATGCGTACTAAGGTTTTTATGGTTGTATTTAATGCATGAGCGAATTCTAGTGATCCCATGTTAGGAGCTTCTTAGCCGGCTCGACATAGGAGTGAAGTAGGAGCTTGTAGAGTTGGGGAAGTACGTACGCCACCCCACGATTGGTATTAAGGAATACACCCGTCATCCACGCAATTAATACACACTAATCAACCGGTAAAAGATAGTTAGGGAGTAAGGAAATCTAAGTAAACACATTTCTCCCCATATAAGTTACACAACCTTTTCATTTTCAGTTGTTTTATTTTATTTGCATTTGTAGTTATTTGGGTTAGTTGACTAGCAACTAATTCCGCCCACTCCTTCAAACCCGAGATTTTACTTGCTTTCATAAAAATATAAAAATACAAAAAGAATCTTCCCTCACCCTTAGACCTATTAGAGTAGTTTTTCAATCCTAACGACACTATTCCCCTAAAGAACGATCAATCCCCCGGTACTTGCCACTTCACTATACTACATCGGTCAGGTACACTGCCTGGTGGGGATTGCAAGCCTCTTGAGATCCCTCGAGAGGTAAAACCTGTTGTAAGGTCGCAAAACCACGCATCAATGACCATCACTTCTTTTTACATTTCTTTGATGCTAACAATCTCCCACTAAGGGGTGGTCATTCGAATGATGCTCCACGTGATTAGGTCTTTCGTCTTCTGGGTCTTGAACTTTGTGTGTCATCATAGAATAGTCTTGATTCTTTGTTCCTTCATGCTTTGTGATCTTTAAAGTAACTTCTTTTGATCTTTCATGCCTTTGATCAACATCTTCACATGTTTGCAGTGTCGTCTTTACCAACATACTCATACTTCTAGGTAAGACTTTGAACTTCAAACTTATGTCTTCCTCAATTGATTCATGAACTTGTTCTTTACTTCTTGATTAGCTCTTTGACTTTGACGTAATTCATTGTCTTTAACTTGATCTCTTTGTCTAGAACGTTCTTTACTTGAGCTTGTTGAGGATGAACTTCATAAGTATGAGTATATGGAGGTGAAGATGTTTGATATCTGAAATGATGGTGTACGGTCTTTCTCCAAGGGATTATCATCAGTACCTGCATAAAATGTTAGTTGAAATCACCAATCGATCATCGTGGACTTTTCTTAGAGATTGGACCACTACGATTGTTATACTGATAAATGTCTTGATTCCATTCACCTTGGTCGGGCACATCAGCCGTCCGAATTCGGTTAGGGACAATTATCATTACATAGGATAGATCCAAATAACGACCCATGTCTTAAGGATTCAATTCATGAAAGGAATCTCCTTGGCAGGATTTCCAGCACTTACAGGTTTAGACTTCGAGAGAATTAATAGCATAGTGTGAAACCCCTTCTAATCCTTACAAAGGCTGTTCCTGAATTGGATACCCTCAAGAAGGCTTACAACAGATATACCGAAGTATACCCATAATTCAGGTGAGCCGCTGAAGTATACCGAAGTATCACTCCACGACTCTAGACCGTTTGAAACAAATAAACACCATCATGATGTATGTGGCAAGATCCGAAGATCTCATAAAGACTCTTGTACAACTTGTGTCCTTTTTGGCGAACACAAGTGTATGCTATTGGAAGTGTATCCTAAGAGATCTTTTGATGAATCTCATGGCTCTAGACTCGATTAGTGCGTTTTGGTTTTAGTCGTCGGAGGCATCTAGAAGACGGCCTCCTTTTCAATATCAACACATCTCGGAGTGAGAGGTCGATAGATTATGCAAGTTTCTCCATGAGAAATGAAACAAATATCGTTTAAGAGATACCTGAGTGGCTAGGAGGGGTTGTGCTTCGCGTCACTGGGTCCATGACGTCTTGTCTTTAATACCGGTATCATCTTTGTGATAACCGATAGCAGATGTATTGACCCGGTTTATGTTCCTAAGTTTATTGGAGGGCTATTTATTTTCACCCTTTTCACAAACTTTACTTTTTAATTCTTCAACCCCTTCTTTCTCCTTTCATCACTTTACTCCTTTTTTCAATCATACCTAAGGACTTTTAATTCTAATCTATCAGATTTGTCCTTGGGTAAATCCCTCCGGCTCTGCCGGATCATAGGACATAAACCTAACCATAATCACCTTATCACTCCATGATTATCCTAGGTTCATTGATCACTTTCCATAAAACTTCTTTTTTTTTCTTTTTTTTCTTTTTTTTGAAAATCTCTTAAAGTGTTTATGGATATAAAACATATTTTGTTAACACTTTGAGAGTTTTGCATTTTCTGAAATACTCCCCCTTCACATGTGCTTATGTGATTTCAAGATAAATTTGCACATGTTGGGTAGAGTTCGCACTTTTAAATTGAACGATTTTCAGTGAACATGACCAATTTGAGACACGCTTACATCACTAGTTAGACTAGCTTGAAATTATTACCCGTCCTGGTCAAGTTCAAAGAAAGACTCTCGAGACGGTACATTCTACTTAGACAAGTCCTATTCAAGACACGCTTACATAACTAGTTAGACTAGCTTTGAAACAAAAAGAGACTATATGTGATCATCTCTTCCTCCCTAGGACCACCCACACTAGGACAACCTGACAAGGCCATCAGGTCGATCGAGACCCGTTTGGCATGGAGCTAAACGAGCTTAGGCCACAATTTAAGAAATTGGAAGAAATTCTTAGGGCCAATGTCTTGTGCACCATAGTGATAGAGACCACATCAATGCTAGCCTTTGCTACATGCTCTATTGCATCTCCACTCATCAACCTTTCAATCTTGCATACTATGTGGCCAAAAGGATGGCCGACATACCCGTGTTAGGAACAACCGCTATGCCATATAGGATACTTCTCACCCGTCTTCTTAGAGCATTTGCACCTATCCCACCTAATGCTAGAGGTTTCTTGCTTGACTACTCCCTCATTCTTCAAACATTTGTACCTTTAAGTGACAAGAGAGTAGCCACATTGAAAGGAAAACGTCCTCATCTACCAATTTCCTCATCATCATCATCCATGAGCGAGGATGACGGACTCCCAAACTCT
The DNA here is from genome assembly GCA_021014915.2 of Artemisia tridentata subsp. tridentata. NCBI lineage: Eukaryota > Viridiplantae > Streptophyta > Magnoliopsida > Asterales > Asteraceae > Artemisia > Artemisia tridentata. The sequence continues at coordinate 272,551,937 of CP139505.1, read as the reverse complement.
AGGATTCCACCTCTGGAGTATATGAGCCAACTTCCACCAATTGAACAACCTAGTGAAGAGTTCAAACAAACAAGAGGGATGTTCAAGAACATCGGGCGTTGGCTGATGAAGATCAACAAGAAACTCGACAAGCAGTGAGAGGTTAATGAGTGTTTGGTACAATAGGTTTTAAACAATGATGTGATGAATTGTTATGGTTGTAGGATATTTTCTTATCATTGAACAACTATGAAAACTAACTTGATCATGCAGGGCGATAACATTTACATGTTATCAATTTTCTACTTTTAAGCCACTGTTTGGCTTAACTTCTATTAATAGTAAGTTCATTAGCCTTGATTTGATCTATATGATTACATGTGTTATTACATGTGTTTTTGTTATTAATCAATCACAACTAATTAATTACATATGTTTTAGGAAAATTTTCGGGATTTGAACAGGTTTTGGGCCTTTAAAAATGCCCATTGTCTCGAATTTTTGCTCGGCGGATATGGCAAAACCAAAAATATTGTTCCGTCTGTCCAATATTTTGGTGCCGCCAAAATTTACCCTGCGGATTTGGCGGAACCAAAAACAGGGATCCGCCTGTATAGTCGTTTGGTTCCGCCATCCAATAACTATTTTTTTAAATTCCTCGTTTAATCCCGCACTTAAGATCATTGATTCTTATTATTAAAATTCCTTTATTGATAATTCATCACATTAGGATCATCTTAGCAACATTAGACCAATAGGAACACAATTTCCTACCAAAATTTAAAAATTCAAATTTCCACTCAAGTTACCTTTCTCTAACAAGCAAGGATCCCTCTAAATGGTTCCTTGCAATCCGTGGATCAATCACATCATTAGATTTTCCACTCACCCTTTGCATTTACTACATATCTTCTGCATCTTACTCAACTCCATCTCTATGGATTGACTTTGATGATGTGACTAGCTTCTTTTCTTCTTCCAAATCATTAGGAACCAACATATTTCTATGGATCAACATCACATCCAAACACATTCTTCCATAAACCTTGGAGTCTATAAATTAGGAGCTTTTGTTTGATCATTTCTCACATCTTCACCATCATTTCTAAGAAATATTTCTGCATTTCTAAGCAACCTTCTCCCTCACAATGCCTAAATCAAATAACTCTTCAACATCCAGACCACACAGAAGAACAACAAGAATGAGTGTTAGACCTTGCTGTTTTGTTAATCTCAACTCTTCATCCGAAGAATCATCACGTTTGAACATCTCATCTCCCATTGCAAATGAGAACTTCCATACTTTATCAACTCCAACACCACCCCATATCATAATCACCACTCCACCACCTTCTAAAACACCAATGGCTACCACTCCACCACCCGCACCATCTCAAGTGACAAGATCACCATCACCTCCCCATTCACCCAAACTCCAACCTATTGAGTTGTCTGCAACTCCACCAACCTCACCACATCCCTATCTAGAAAACTTGGAAGACCTTCCACCTAGGTCCACCAATCCACCACCAAAGCCTTTTGAGGCTCAACCTTCCCAACAAGAACCACTCCAATTCCACCCTATCTATAGGGACATTCATGGTCCTCTTTACCGTGATCAAGCTCCACCACAACAACCTCAACCTTTTTCACCAACATCTACACTACAAGCCATTGATGATTCAATGCGGATAAACCAACCACAAACTCAAGGCGAAATTAATGAGGAACCTGATCGCCTCTACGCCATCTCAAACATGGTGGATTCCCACCTAAATAAAGCAATGGATTTACAATCCACTTTGCTTACATCCATCATGTCTCCTACTTATGTTTCACCACCTCCACCAACAAGCCATCAACCAACACCACTACCTTCACCATCAAACTACCAACCAACACCACCACCACCAACTAATGAACCACACCTTCCACCCAAATTCCCTCGACATGGTTGTTTCATTTGTGAGCGGACATCCCATCTCACTCAACGAACCAACATTTTGGTTCATGAGTTGCAAAATGAGATGAGGTTCATCTTGAACCATATCCTTGAGTGACTAAACGCTCTTTCACACCCACCACAATAGATGCTCACTAGGAGCTTTTCTTAGAAATTTTCTTTTCTAGGATTCTTATATTTAGGACTCCTTTTCTTTATTAGTTATTTTCTACTTTTATTTTGTAAGCATCTTCATTTATGGAATTTTTCACAAATAATTTTCAATTGAAAGGTGTTTGTTGTTGTTCATGTGTTGATTGTAATCACTAATTGTGCATTATATATGGTTGGTTTGAACTTTTGTGCTTGGTTTGAACTATCATACTTGGTTGATTGGGATGCACTATTATTCTTGGTTGAACCTTTGTAGATCTCATTACTCATGCATCATATTACGTGGTTAGCTTATCTACAACTAACCTTTGTTTTGTAGTATTTCTCATCCTTGCATCATATATGTTGGTACCCTAGCAACGTGGAGTTACTCATGAGCTAACCTTTATTTTTGTAGCATCATTCATCATTGAATCATATACTTTGGCACCCTAACAAGGGGGAGTATTGATCAAGCGAGAGCTCATCTAGCACTAACCTTTGTTTTTTTAGATTCAAACATCATAAACTTGGCACTCCAATTAGGGGAGTATTGTCCAAGAGGGAGTTATTAAGCACTCAAAATCCATGTCTCATCGTACTTGGCACTCCAATTAGAGGGAGTAATCACCAAGGGCCATTCACTATATTCCGCTATGCATTTCCTCTTTTTGTTTCGACAAAAAGGGGGAGATTATATTTAACTCATACATCATACATTTCATACATTCTAAAATGGCAAAATTGCTTTTAAATTTGCATAAAACAAGTTTAATCTATATTTTTAAAAGACTTGCACTTCATTTATTCCATTGCTTAAAAATAAACTTTATGTTTTGTCATCAACAAAAAGGGGGAGATTGTTAATACAAATATCGTCTAAAAACGTGATTTATATTTTACGATCTTTGCTATATTTTGTTAATGAAAATTATAAATTTTATCTTTAGCAAAGCATAAATATAAGTTAAGTCTTTTACATATATAGTCATAAGCTTTTAAAAACTCATAACATGCTACATACATGATCACTAGTTCATATATGGTACATACATTTTACATTTACATATTACAATTTATTTCTTAAAATAGAATATGTACAATGACATCATTGCATACATCATATTGATATCTTTAGGATATCTTGAAGATCTTGAGAATATCATGTTTAGATCTTCACACAAAGAATTGGATATGGTAATGATGCGTGGTTTTGCAACCTTACAACAGGTTTTACCTCTCGAGGGATCTCAAGAGGCTTACAACCCCACCAGGCAGTGTACCTGACCGATGTAGTATAGTGTAGTGGTAAGTACGGGGGATTGATCGTTCTCCACAGGGAATAGTGTTCGTTAGGTATGAAAAACTACTCTAATAGGTCTAAGGGTGAGAGAAGATTCTTTTTTTGTGTTTTTTATATTTTTATGAAAGCAAGTAAAATCTCGGGTTTGAAAGAGTGGGCGGAATTAGTTGCTAGTCAACTAACCCAAATTACTACGAATGCAAATAAAATAAAATAACAAAAATGAAAAGGTTGGTGAAAACTTATGTGGAGGGAAATGTGTTTACTTAGATTTCCTTACTCCCTAACTATCTTTTACCGGTTGATTAGTGTGTATTAGTTGCGTGGATGACGGGTGTATTCCTTAATACCAATCGTGGGGTGGCGTACGTACTTCACCAACTCTACAAGCTCCTACTTCACTCCTATGTCGAGCCGGCTAGGAAGCTCCTAACATGGGATCACTAGAATTCGCTTGTGCATTAAATACAACCATAAAAACCTTTAGTACGCATTGGTTCATGTTTCTTAAGACGTTCAAGCAAGTTACCGAATAGGAAGTTAGCCAGTTTTCTTAAGCCTAACATAGATGAACAATCATCCAATACAACTAATAACACACTAATAACCAATAATCAATAGCTAGGTTTCATTAGATCTAAGCAAACACAAGATAAATCTAGCCTAGCATGTTAAACAAAAGACAAGAACAAGATAGAATCAAACAACACATAGACATATTGAATGATTAATTGATAACTTATCTTCAATGTAACATGGAAGATCTCAAGGCAAAAAGCCTTGAAAAAGCTGCCAAATTCGTCCTAGGGTTTTCACACACAAAGTTCCCCAAATAAGTTCCACAATAAGTTCCACACTAATGACAAAGAATTGCAAAACTATATATAGATTTTCAGATCTGACGGCGTCACGTTATGGAGTGTGACGCCGTCACCTCGCCGCTTTTAGGGTTCCCGGATGACCTTCTTGACGCCGTCCCTCTTTAGCTTTCCAAAATCCGTTCTGGCTTATCAGGGGTTGACGCCGTCAGAATTAGGGGTGACGCCGTCCCTCTTTAAATTAAGCCGTGACGACCTTGATCAGATTAAAGCGTGACGCCGTCAGAATTTCATGCAAATTTCACTGGCTTATCATGAGTAATTTTCACATCCACCATTTTATTGCCAAGCCGTGACGCCGTCTGGAGAGGATCCTGACGCCGTCAAAGGTAACTTTTAGCCGATTTTGAGACTTTGTCGTTTTCTTCACTTTTATGCTCCAAAAACGTCCAAAATGCTTCTTTTTCCAGATTTCTTCTCAAAAGTACCTAAAATGACAAAAGGAATGATTTAGGGCAATATTTGATCAAATAAATACGATTTAGGGCTTAAATGACCCCTTAAAAGCGGTACACTTTTCGCTTCATCAAATACCTTTACACTTGAGATTTGCTTGTCCTCAAGCAAATGCGCTTTTATTCTAATCAAAATACAAGTTAGGGGTCATTTAATGCTAACATAAAAGTAATTACAACAAATAATCGTTCCACTTTAATCATAATAAGCACGGAGATTACAAACTAGCACCTCACAAGTAGTGTTTAGATACTCACATCTCTCAAGTGTCATCAAAATAAATCTCATAAATGAAAACGGATAATATCTCTCACTACCTGTCATAGCAAATAGATTACCATAGGCTTGGGAAAGGATCGAAAACCTCCTCCACTAGGCGTAAGCACCTAAGATAAACTATCAAAGAGGGCTTTTACATGGGTTATAACGTTAGGTGTAGGGAAAAGGAAAACACGGTTTTGTTGGATAAAGGATATTTTACTGGTGGCGAGTTAAAGATCTTGATCAATTACATGTACTATACAATGTTGCATAAGCCAAGACTCGACTCGATTTAAGCTAATGAAAGAAAATAACAAAAACATAAAACAAACATAAAATGAAACGGGATGGTAGTCCGTATGTTTTTTCTATTTTTCTTTTTCTCATTTTTTTTTGTATTTTTCTTGATTTTTCGATTTTTTTTTTCTTCTTTTTTTCTTCTTTTTTTTTTTTTTTTTTTTTTTTTTTTTTTTTTTTTTTGCATACACTTTTGCCCTACCATCCAAAATAATACATCATAGGGGCGTTGCATTCCCCTTACACTTGAACTTTTACATAACTTTACAAATTACTATTCTAATGACTCGAATTAAGATAATTGAAAAACTTGGAGTACTTTTAAAATATTTAGCACATATGGGGGTAATAAATGATGTTCTTCCCCATTACTCCATTACACTAGTACTTTACCCATGAGTCCCAATCGTCCCAAAACAATATGTACAAGGATATGACTCGACTTAGCAACCATGTAATCAATTAGATAATTAACTTGGGTTTAAACAAATGTTGTAACAATAATGCACTAAAAATGAGTGCATACAAGGTAGGCTAAGGCGATTTGGGTGTACATTTAAGTGGGGTGTAAACAAATTCTTCCTTTAAGTAAAATGCTTAAAGGTCGAAACGAAAAGATAGGCTCTGTGGGGTGTACTAGGGGTATCGTGTACTAAAAATGAGTACAACGCAAAGGGTGTGGGAGAATTACTTGACCAATGTAGCCAACGTAATTATAACAAAAACACAGGTGTAAAACAATGGGTTAATCCTAATGCCTCTTATCATGTAGTAAATCTAACTACACGAATGTAGTCTCACTTGTGGCCTCGGAATGGTCCTAACGCAAGTTCTAGAATCTAAGTGCTACCGGTACACACATCATAGCATAAATGCTTTTCCTACCAATTCTAGGGGCGAACCTCACATATTTGGGGGTGGAAAATTTTTTAGTGGTACGGTTTTGTGCTAGTCATATAACTCCTATCCATGAGACGCTCATTAAGACCAAAGTTTCACTCCTATATGTTGTAAAAAATTTTAAATTTGGCACTAAAATTGCCCTAACAGGTATTTATCTCAGTTTTATTACACATCTACTATTAAACAAACAAAAATCAAGCGTAAGAGCATTCTCTAATCGTACTTTTACCCCCCCTTACACTTAAGATGAACATTGTCCCCAATGTTCAAATAACAAATGTAAAAGCATAAAGTAAAAGAATGAAATCAAATACTCCCCTGATTCGCTCGGTGGATAATGAAGTAACACGGTTAGATCTTCTTCCAAGGTAATGTTGAAGCTCCATGACTAATGCATCGCCAAAAGCTTGATTCAAAAACATTTCCTTGTCCAAAATAACCTGTTAAACCTGAGAAAACAAACACGAAAACCTGCATAACATCGGCGGGATAAAATCTATATATAAGGATATAATGCTTGTGGAATGATAATTTTGCAGATTCCTGGAGATTATAAGTTAGAGATTTAATAAAAACTTTTTATGAAAACAAAACTTTCAAAAATTTTCAGAAAATTAAACCTGACGCCGTCAGGTTGTAGATCCTGACGCCGTCAGAAATAATCTGATAGAATTCTCATGTTATGTTTCCGGAAAATTTTTGGAAAAACCTATACCTTACTTCCTGGAAATCCTGCAAAACATCATTATGACTCGATACAAGCATTTGACTCAAACAAATACTAATATGTATGTTCATTTATTACTATTACGATTCATGTTCATTTGTGTTCTAATAAACCGATTTAGATTTCCCTTACACTTAACTTTTGCAAAATACCTTTATATGTAGTTAAGACGAAGTTAAAAACAAGATAAAGCATTTTCACAAATTAGTTTTTAACATGAATCAATAATAATAAAACTTAAACACACATACGGAAACAAATAAAATCAAACAAACAATTAAATAAACACACAAAGCAAATAAAGCTTGGGTTGCCTCCCAATAAGCGCTTGTTTTTATTCGAGTCACGAGCCTGACTCTACCCTTATTTAACAAAAATAGGGGAGGTTTTCCCTACACTTAGGATTAAGTGCGGGTGAAAGTAGCGATACACACCCTTAGGGTGTGAATATGCCACGTGAGGTGAAGGGGGTGAGTGAATGGCTTCCTTCATCCTAAAACTACCCGGATAATATTGGTTGATGGGTGGGTCGGTTCCTCTTTTTTCTCCTAGATGTAAATCTAAGGATGAAAAGTTGTGTAAAGGTTGAGGTTCCAATTCATCAACATTAGGAAATTCCCTAGAACTATGAGTAAGGTCATCACTAAAAGTGTGCAAACCTATATCCTTTAGTTGTGCTTGGTCCAAGGGTTGTACCTCCATCGGGATTCCTAAAGTCTCTTCTACTTCTTCCGGGTGAGTCACGGGCGGTGTGGGTGCCTCAAATGATGGTTGAGTATTTTGTGGGCTTATGGTGTTTACCTCATTATTCCACGTGTCAAGATCACCTATATCCTCGTCAATTGTTTTCTTAGGTAGTGATAATAACAAACCTAGTGCTTCATCCAACTTATGATTTATTGATACGGCTCTATCCATAATTCCTTGGCAAACTAGGTCGCTTTTCCTATTAGCCTCACTAAAACAAGATCCTAAACATGGAGGTTGTTCATAAGAATCTATCCTAGGTGAAGGCTCATATGATTCATAAGTGTCTCTAAATGAGGTATTTTGAACTTCTTGGTGTTCTAGCCACTCAACCATATCTTGCAATCTTAGAAATCTAAGTGAAAAGTCCATTTGAAGCAAGTTACAAACAAAATCACAAAGAAAAGATAGACTACGAGAAAGCTACAAAATAAAAAGAAAAAATCTCACTTGATAGGAATCTTGTGAGTAGACCTAATAAAAATAAAATTTCAACCTAAGCAATAACTACTCCCCGGCAGCGGCGCCAAAAACTTGATGCGTGGTTTTGCAACCTTACAACAGGTTTTACCTCTCGAGGGATCTCAAGAGGCTTACAACCCCACCAGGCAGTGTACCTGACCGATGTAGTATAGTGTAGTGGTAAGTACGGGGGATTGATCGTTCTCCACAGGGAATAGTGTTCGTTAGGTATGAAAAACTACTCTAATAGGTCTAAGGGTGAGAGAAGATTCTTTTTTTGTGTTTTTTATATTTTTATGAAAGCAAGTAAAATCTCGGGTTTGAAAGAGTGGGCGGAATTAGTTGCTAGTCAACTAACCCAAATTACTACGAATGCAAATAAAATAAAATAACAAAAATGTAAAGGTTGGTGAAAACTTATGTGGAGGGAAATGTGTTTACTTAGATTTCCTTACTCCCTAACTATCTTTTACCGGTTGATTAGTGTGTATTAGTTGCGTGGATGACGGGTGTATTCCTTAATACCAATCGTGGGGTGGCTGATGTTGCTGCGTGTGTCGTTGCGGTTTAGCAGTTTTAATGCCTACTCAAGTTTTAAATTTATATTTAGCCGACTTATCAATAACACACACACCTAACGAGCAGTGTACCCGGTCAGTATGAATATAATGGTAAGTAGAGTGTCGATCACTAAGAGTGGAACGTATTATCTCGTTATTCTAATCAATATTTTAATATCCTAACGCAAGGGGGTTTCAGCCTGAGAGACTGGCACGATTTGTTTGCAATTAAATAGTAAAATAAACCAATAGGCACGAATCAGCAAGTAGCACACACGTACACAGATAAATACTCGAGACAATAAGAGGGCTGTCCTTATAATTAAGTAGTTTGTCACTTGTTTTATTGATAGCTTTATATGAAGTGTATGTAGTTAATCCTTTCTCGTTGGTCCTAAGCTTATCGGCGAGTAAACCCTTAATGATGACTTATTTCTAAAAGTTATTCCTAAGTGATCAATTTAGTAATAACCGTGGGAGTGCAACCTTTCCGTTGCCACATTACACAAGCCACTAATAAACACAGAGGTGATCAATGCACTAATAAGTAGTAACCAAAGACATCAACATATAAACTTTAATCGATGGGAAAACAATTTTAAAGGGAGTTGAAGTGAATGATAACATTACACAAGCCACCAATCCTGATGAATTAAAGTTTGCTAACACAATAAAACAAAACTACTTAATGAATTAAACACATGCAGCACCTTCTTACAGCTCTTGTATCTTCGTTTGGTGTGTCTTGTGCTGCCTCCTTGACTGAATTCGTCCTAGGGTTCTGTCCTTCGGTTCTGATATATGTCTGACAAAAGCTTCGGAATTCGTCTGGTCTTGGGGTATTTATAGTTTCTGTCTGAGGGAAGATGCGGCGCATCTTGTAAGTAGATGCGGCGCATTGACTTAACTTCGCGTGGGGTCCAAGATTATAATATTCAGGAATATTCGTACACCGCCAGAAGATGCGGCGTAACTCCGTGATTAGATGCGGCGCATGTCCTCTTGTATCTTGGATCGTATCTGGTGATATCTTGATAGAGATGCGGCGCATGTCATGAGTGAGATGCGGCGCATCTGGAGCAGATTAGTCTTGATCTTCTTCATTTCAGTAGACTCTTAACTTTATGCATGTTTTGCTCCATAATTAGTCCAAAATCGCTAAGTTTCACCAAATGCTTGTTTTTACCTGAGAATTACAAAAGTAAACGATTAAGTATCAATCCTCATACATAATATAGTAAAACAAGTCAAATTAATAGGATAAATGATAGTAATAAAATGTACTTATTTGAGTTCATCAAATATCCCCCCACTTGAACTTTACTTGTCCCCAAGTAAACCTTAGAATTTCTCTTATGAAAATGTATCCTAAAAGATGTTAGGATTTATTTTTATATTTAAGCATGTATTCGTTTATTTCATAATCACACAACTAAACACTTTAACGAATTAGAAGTACAGTAAAATAAGTCGATAAAAGCAAATCTAATCGTTTAACTGTCCAGTCGTGACGAATATTCTATCATAAGCTTGGCAAGTATACACATCTCCTCCACTAAAGCTAAGGAATAACAAGTCTAAAGCGGTAAAAAGGGTTTGTAGGCTTAAGGGTTAATTATTCTCTTTCACTATCGATCTCAAATTCCAGAAAAGGCGACAAAATCACAAATACATGATCGAATCCACGAACACGATACTTGCAATTGCTCAAATCCTTAACTCGAATAGGCTAAAGATAGGTCCAAATTTCACCAATAATAATATATCAAAAAGGGCGACAAAATCATAAATACATAGCCGAATCCACGACTACGATACTTAAGATTGCTCAAATCCCTAATCTCAATAAATCAAAGGTTTGGTTGGGTAAAGAATAATAAAGGGCATGGATAACATTTGGGATATAAATTGGTGTAAAATGAAAAATAAACAAAACAAATAAATTAAAATCCTAAGTGTGGTTAATCACTATCCCAACCATCCCATGAATAAGACTCATATCATCAAATAACTCACGCTTTAACACTTGAAACACACGCTTTAGGTAGACACGAATTATACTCAACAAGATCTTAATCAAAGAATAAACCTTAATTGGCGTTCCCATAACTGCCAATTCCCATTCAATCCATAGATATAGTACAACAAATAGTGGTGATATCGACCACTTACATAACTTTACATCGTTGGTTTAAAAACAAACTTCCAACTCTTTTTCTTTTTCTTTTCTCATTTTTTCAATTTTTTTTTTTTTTTTTTTTTTTTTTTTTTTTTTTTTTGATCATAGACATAAATGTGTAAAATTTCACCACATCACTATAATGATAATTCTGGATAATTTTTCCATACTTTTCATACTTCAGAAATAACGGTAATAGTGAAAGTAGTAAACACACGAAAAATAAACTCAAAAATATACAATATTTACTTTCACTCCAATTGCATTGTGCAATTTCCCGACCTAACCATAGATAATGAATTACGCACGCGAACACAGGTAATGTAAGGAAACACACTTTGCCTATAGCAATTAACCAACCACGGACTTTAATCTACAGGGTAGGCTAAGGTGTAAGGGTGTAACGAAACATTTTAAACATAGGTGTAAGAAACGAAAGGAATGGCTCTGAGTGTTTTTCTAGGGGTATCTTACTCTAAAAATGAGAGTAACAAAAGGGTTTATACGGGGGTTAACTAACCAGTGTAGTTAGTTAATAACACATAACATATAAAGGCTATTTGGGTGTAATCCTAGAAATTTACCAATTTAGACAAGTCATTCCAATTATATAAATAATACTCATTATGGTGGTCTCGAATAGTATACAAGCCAAGTTCTAAAGTTTACAAGTCACCGGCACACTCATAGATTTGTGAATTTTGAAAAATCACAATTTTTGAAAATAACGTCATGTGTGCAGCTATGCAACTTAGATCTTAAACAAAAACATGCTAAAAATTTTTTAAGTTTGATATATTAAGCACATTTTAAGCATAATTTTTGAAAAAGTTTAGGACAAGTAATTGTTAAGTGTTCTAATTCTCCAATCCCCCCACTTAAGTTAAACAACGTCCTCGTTGTTTGTATAAAAGGTTAAAAACTGGAAAATAAAAGAATTAGAACAGGAAAACTCCCCTGAGATTTGCTCGGTATGATCCTCCATTAGTATAAGAGCAAAAATCAACTTCTTGTGTATTAGAACTTTAAAGCTTCATACTTGATGTATCCACAGGAAATCCGGGAAACTATAATACCACCAATGCTTCAAAACACACCTAAGATAAGAAAGGTTCAAACTTGCATAATACATTAGTAGTTAGGAAAAAATAAAACTTAAAAATTAAAACTGAAAATCATCAGGTCAGTCGATGCGCCGTATCTTATGGAAGAAGATACGCCGTATCGAGCCTGGAATAAATACGGATCAGAATAAAGATGCGCCGCATCCTTAACCAGGGATGCGCCGCATTAAAATAAACTGATAAATAGTTTTAAATTCGAAAATAAAAATGCAGAAAAATAAAATAAGATATGACCATTGCAGGAGATGCGTCGCATCTCAGAATTGAGATGCGCCGTATCTTCATGCGGGCCTGACTGACTCGACACAGAAAACAGAATAATAGAAATTCTCCGGGTTGTCTCCCAGCCAGCACTTGTCTTTATTCCAGAGTCTTCAAGTTAGACTCACGTTCAGCTCATTATTCAGTCCTTGTCACGGTCCATCCTTCTTCCTTCATCCGAAAGATTTTCCCGTATATCTCTGCGACGTTTTCTTCCGTTCGACTTAATCTAGTATAACTCTTTGTCTTCACCGCAGTATATTCTTCATCAGGACCCAAAGAATATTTGATGATTTTAAATTTTTCAGAAATAATCATGGGTGGCTCATTGTAAGGAATCCCAAGTAGTTGACACTTTCTTTTGGTGAACTCTTCCTCGTCTTTATCAACAAACTTAAAATAAGGATCCTTAATCAAATAATCATCTAGTTCTTCAATTAATGACTTATTGTCTTGAATCGCCTCCCACTCTCTTTCCAAATCATATTGTAACCGTCGACTAAGCTTCGCGAAATCATCAAATTATTTATGCACCCATTCCCAGAAAGTAGTATCCGATGTTTCCTTAAGTCCTTTCAAGCGTTCAATTCTACCCTTTTCTTGTAAAGCCTCCGCTTTTTGTGGGCAGTCTTCAACATTATCGTACCACTCATAATCTTCAAAGGTTACATCGTTTCCAACCCGTTTCATCCCAATTATACTTCCCCCATTACAGGTTCCGTCATTTTTATAATCACAGGTCGGCCAAACACTACTTCCGTCCTTGAAAACGAAGGGTGTACAGGTGTGATTAATGTGCTTAAATTCCCATGGTTTATCCCAAACCCATGGTACTTGGTCATTCCATTCATAGTACCAGGTGTTTTTGAAATCATCATAAGTCTTAAATCCTGGTAGATCTCCAGTTAGCACATCATCGTCGACTTGAAGAAGGTAGTTAAATTCCTTGAACTGCTTGCACAAGGGTGTCTCATAATCGAACACATCAATGTCAATTCTGAAAAGTTCTTCAATGCCCTCATTGATTGTTGAATCATGAAGTGACGACCCATAATCGCTTTCTACTTCTTCGTCTTCTCCTCTCATCCAATATACCCATAATGCATCCTTAGATGCTCGATCCATGCTCTTATGGTTATTAAACTTACTAGCCAACCATTCTGAAAAATCAACATCGTTAGGATCGTGGTTAACGTCAAAGCAAGCCTTTCCAATCATATTCTTTTTTATCTCCATGAACTCGTTAAATTGCTTCTTAAAACTCCAAGTCAACCATGAAGTCATAATCTGCTTGACTTCATTTGCAGGGGCAAATTCCGGACTACCATATTTGAGTTCTAGCCAATCATTGAGGGAGAGGTCTATCAATCTTACCAATCTGCCATGAAATAGTAACTCTGCCAAAGCATAATTCATGTCATTATCCAGATAGTTCTCATTTAATCCCCAGTACTGTTCGGAATAAGGCATGTAAGAGATTTGGGCATTGCCTCCACCACAGCTGTTGTTGCTTGAGTCCATGTATGCAAGATAGAATTTCCCATCATCTTCTTCGATAGTAGTCCAGTTCAATCCTTCGGCTTCAATGATAGGCCATAAGAGCGACAATTCTTCTCCAGTGTACCTCACAAATACATCATAAGAGAATACCTCTTTGTCAATGTTGCATAAACGCATGAATTCCTTAAAAGCAGCTTCAAGAGGAGTCTCCCAAGAGAATAAATCTGCATCGATCATGAGTACATTGAATGAATCTGAGAACAAGCATTCCTTAGCAAGATATCCGTTAACTGACATGTCTTCCATAGCAAAATCTGTCATCCAAGGTAAAATCATCAGTAGGATTTGTTCGCTAGAAGAGAAATTAATGAATATAGAAACGGATATATGAATACAAATAGCTGATATCTGCAGACGATGCGCCGTATCCAAAAAGTTGGATACGCCGTATCTTAAAATCGTTAAAATTTAATCAGACTTTATTTAGAAAATAGATACGCCGCTTAGAATTTATGAATGCGCCGTATCGAATTAATTAATCAAAAATCGATATTTATTTAAAATTAAATACGTCGTATTAACGAAAGTTAATGCGCCGTATTTTCGTTACGTTTAAAAATACGAGATTTTTGATTCAGAAAATGCGCCGTATCTGTTTAATAATTCGCAAACTGTTTTTAATTAAAATAATAGATACGCCGTATCTGCTAAAGCAAATGCGTCGTATGGCGTTAACGTTTAGAGAAAAAATTTTATCAAAAACAAATACGCCGTATCTGCGAAAGCAGATGCGTCGTATTACTTTATCGCTTAGAAAAAATTTCTTATTAAAAACAGATACGCCGTATCTTGGGGAAAAGATGCGTCGTATCGAATTAATTAAACGCGTTGTATTTAAAAAAATTAAACGCAATACGCCGTATCTGAGAGATCAGATGCGCCGTATCGTTTGATTTAGCACAGTACAACGATAGCAGAACAGAAAAAAAACGAAAAATAAAAACAAAAAACACACAACGAAAATAAAACACACAAAAATAAAAGAAAACAATTAACACACAATACAACAAATATGCAAAATAATACAATGATGCAATTAATCTAATAAAAAGAAAAACCTAATTAAAATACTAATCAAATTAACAGATAATAACAATTCACTCCTCGGCAGCGGCGCCAAAAACTTGATGGGCGTGCGTTGGAGTAAAGTTTTGGCAGTTTTAATGCCTACTCAAGTTTTAAATTTATATTTAGCCGACTTATCAATAACACACACACACTTAACGAGCAGTGTACCCGGTCAGTATGAATATAATGGTAAGTAGAGTGTCGATCACTAAGAGTGGAACGTATTATCTCGTTATTCTAATCAGTATTTTAATATCCTAACGCAAGGGGGTTTCAGCCTAAGAGACTGGCACGATTTGTTTGCAATTAAATAATAAAATAAACCAATAGGCACGAATCAGCAAGTAGCACACACGTACACAGATAAATACTCGAGACAATAAGAGGGTTGTC
Source organism: Artemisia tridentata subsp. tridentata (assembly GCA_021014915.2). Classification (NCBI taxonomy): domain Eukaryota; kingdom Viridiplantae; phylum Streptophyta; class Magnoliopsida; order Asterales; family Asteraceae; genus Artemisia; species Artemisia tridentata. The sequence goes on along the minus strand of CP139505.1, from coordinate 272,536,684 downwards.
CTTATAATTAAGTAGATTGTCACTTGTTTTATTGATAGCTTTATATGAAGTGTATGTAGTTAACCCTTTCTCGTTGGTCCTATGCTTATCGGCGAGTAAACCCTTAATGATTACTTATGTCTAAAAGTTATTCCTAAGTGATCAATTTAGTAATAACCGTGGGAGCCACATTATTTTCCGCAGTCAAATGCCCGCAAGCCACTAATAAACACAGAGGTTATCAATGCACTAATAAGTAGTAACCAAAGACATCAACATATAAACTTTAATTGATGGGAAAGCAAGTATTAAAGGGAGTGCAATCTTTCGTTGTCACATTACACAAGCCACCAATCCTGATGAATTAAAGTTTGCTAACACAATAAAACAAAACTACTTAATGAATTAAACACATGCAGCACCTTCTTACAGCTCTTGTATCTTCGTTTGGTGTGTCTTGTGCTGCCTCCTTGACTGAATTCGTCCTAGGGTTCTGTCCTTCGGTTCTGATATATGTCTGACAAAAGCTTCGGAATTCGTCTGGTCTTGGGGTATTTATAGTTTCTGTCTGAGGGAAGATGCGGCGCATCTAGTAAGTAGATGCGGCGCATTGACTTAACTTCGCGTGGGGTCCAAGATTATAATATTCAGGAATATTCGTACACCGCCAGAAGATGCGGCGTAACTCCGTGATTAGATGCGGCGCATGTCCTCTTGTATCTTGGATCGTATCTGGTGATATCTTGATAGAGATGCGGCGCATGTCATGAGTGAGATGCGGCGCATCTGGAGCAGATTAGTCTTGATCTTCTTCATTTCAGTAGACTCTTAACTTTATGCATGTTTTGCTCCATAATTAGTCCAAAATCGCTAAGTTTCACCAAATGCTTGTTTTTACCTGAGAATTACAAAAGTAAACGATTAAGTATCAATCCTCATACATAATATAGTAAAACAAGTCAAATTAATAGGATAAATGATAGTAATAAAATGTACTTATTTGAGTTCATCATTGCCAAAAATAAATGAAGCTAAAATGATGCTTTATAATGCTTTACCTAGGAAAGAATATGAAAGAGTATTTATGTGTAAAACCGCTAAAGATATTTGGCAATCCTTAATTATCACTCATCAAGGGAACTCACAAGTAAAGGATAACAAAATTGATCTTCTTGTTCAACAATATGAACAATTTGTTATCCCTGAAGATGAGACCATTGATAGTGCATTTGCTAGGTTTAATACTATTATTACTTCTCTTAAAGCACTTGACGATTCTTTTTCTAGTAAGAACTTTGTCAGGAAATTTCTTAGAGCACTTCATCCGAAGTGGAGAGAAAAGGTGACGGCCATTGAAAAGTTCATGAGATGGTGATGGAAAAGGATTCAGAGATAGTCAAGGGCAAAAAGGAAAAGATCAAGTCCATTGCCTTACAAGCTAGGGTAGATTCAAGTGATGATGAAGAGTCTAGTTCAGGTAGCGAAGATGAAGAGTATGCCATGGCCGTAAGAGATTTCAAGAAGTTCTTTAGGAGACGAGGGAAGTTCGTAAGACAACCTCGAGAAGAAAAGAAATCCTTCCGGAAAGACCGTGATGATAAGAAAGGTAAAGGAGAAAGAAAGTGCTTTTGGTGCGGAGATACTAATCATCTAATAGGAGAGTATCCTAAGCCGCCCAAGAACAAGACTCAAAGAGCTTTTGTTAGTGGGGCTTGGAGTGACAGTGAAATTGATGATGACGAGCCTAAGAACGACGAAGTTCCTCTCATGGCTCATGACTCAGAAGAGGTACATTCTGACTCGTCATATTCTTCTATTGATGATGATACCTTGCAAAAGGAATATAACAATCTCTGTGAACTTAGTCTTAAAATCATAAACAAAAATAAGTTTTGAAAACCAAAAAGGAATTTCTAGAAAACGGAGTTTATGAATTAAAGTAAAAAGTTAAAAGATTATGTTGATGCAAATAATGTTCTAAAAAGTTATTTATATCTTTCGATTACTTCACGTTTTGAGGATGACAAAATGTGAAATCACGTTACGTTAAAATTAACGTAAACAAGTTTTTAATCGGAAGATCCCGTTTCTAAGCAAACCACTCTAGAACAAATTTACAAACTTGACAAATGATCAAAGAAGTAAATTTTGGTTTTAAGACTTCACATTTTAATGTGACAAAACATTTTTTTCAAAAATATACATGACAAATTATTTTTGAATATTTAAGAAATGTTTTAATGGAAAAATAAGTTTAAATTACATAACAACTATTTCCCCCCCCCCCAAAATCAGCTCCAAACTTCCCCAAATATGTTTTCACCAGAAAAGACAAAAATTGGAGCGTCTTTGTCTGGGACGGCTCCACGGTTCCACTAAATTTAGTGGAGCCGTGGGTGATTTAGTGGAGCCGTCCCTCTGTAACGGCCAGATTTTTTCTGCCTATAAATACCAGCCCTATTCACAGTTTTTGGGCATCCTTTTTCACACAGAACTTTCTGAGTTCAAAACCCTCTTCACACTTTCTTTCTTTGATCATTTAGATTAGTTTTTCTTTTGTTCAAGAGTGATCCTATCATCCCATCAAGTGATCCTCTTCATTCCTCTTCAATAGCAAGAGAAGAACACAAAGTATCCAAGAAGATACAAGATTATTTTTCTTTTGTGAGAGTGTGAGTGAAGATCATTGTGATCTTAAGAGATAGTGAAGATCTCTTGAAGCCATTGGGCTTGTGTGATTGATCAAAGGATCTAGAGTAGATAGAATAGGTTGAGTGAAGTGAGAGTTGATCATTGTGATCGTGTTGAGATCTTGGTGATCTCTTGAAGCCATTGGGCTAGTGTGTTTGATCAAGTGGATCGTGGTAGATTGGTGCTAGCTAAGATTAGCACTCGACATCTAGCTTAGTGTCGGAAATAGGATAAGCGACGTGTACGGTTTTCTCCGCCTTAAGGGAGGTTGTTGACATAGTGCTTGAAACTCTCGAGTGTGGTACTCGGGGAGTGGAGTAGGGCGAAGAGGTGCTTCGTAGCCGAACCACTATAAATCCTTTGTCTCGTTTTGATCTTTCCAACTTTTCTCTTTACTTACTTTACTTATTATTAGTTAGTTTAGTGTGTAGTTCATATTGGTGTTGATTGATTACACATAAGATTCGAATCAAGGTTATCAATAAGTAGACTTTTAAGAAGTTTTCAAAAGAGCTTAAAAACCGGTAAAACTATTCAACCCCCCCTTCTAGTTTTCTACAATTGGTATCAGAAGCCAAGTCAGTCAAGATTTTAAAGTATATTGTATTTTAAAACTTGAATCGATCAATGGATTTCGACAAATATCTAGAAGGGCAATCTATGCAAAGACCACCACTTTTAGAAACCGATTGTTTTATTTATTGGAAAACAAGATTCGAAACGTATGTGAAATCAAAAGACATTGATCTTTGGCATGTTATTACCGAGGGTGACTTTAAACCGATTCAAATGAATCTGAAAACTAAAAAGGATGAAATAGTTTCTTATGATAAACAAAGTGATGAACTTAAAAGAAAACTAGCCAAAAATAATGAGGCTAAAATGATGATTTACAATGCTTTGCCTAAAAATGAATTTGAAAGAATTTTCATGTGTAATACGGTAAAAGATATTTGGAAAACTTTGTTAGTCACTCACCAAGGTAATAATCAAGTCAAAGAGAACAAGATTGATCTTCTTGTTCAACAATATGAACAATTTTCCATTTCGGAAGATGAGTTAATATATAATGCTTTTGCTAGATTTAATACTATTATCACTAGTCTTAAAGCTCTTGATGAAGGTTACTCTAGCAAGAATTATGTTAGGAAGTTTCTTAGGGCTCTACATCCTAAATGGAGAGCAAAGGTCACCGCCATTGTAGAGTCAAAGGACTTGGCAATATTGTCACTCGATGAACTAATAGGAAGCTTAAAAGTTCATGAGATGATAATCAAGAAAGACTCCGATATAGTTAGAGGCAAAAGTGAAAGAGTTAGATCTCTAGCATTAAAGGCCAAGAAGGAGTCTAGTGATGAGGAATGTTCGAGTTCCGATAGTGAAGATGAAGAATATGCATTAGCGGTTAGGGACTTTAAGAAGTTCTTTAGGAGAAGAGGTAGGTTCGTTAGGCAACCTCGTAATGAAAAGAAGACATCACAAAAGAACCGAGTTGAAAAGAATGGGACAAGTGATAGGAGATGCTTTAGATGTGGAGATCCTAATCATCTCATAGGAGAATGTCCCAAATTATCGAAATCCAACAACCAACGAGCTTTCATAGGAGGCTCTTGGAGTGATAGCGGTAAAGAAGAAGAGAAGAAGCCCAAGGGCGAAACATGCCTAATGGCTCAAGCTTCTCATGAGATATGCTTGGGAATCGACTTGGAGCCTGACGAATGGGTCAAGGATAGTGGATGCACTAATCATATGACGGGTAATCGAAGTCTTTTCTCATCATACAAAGCATACAACGGAGGTAATGTCACTTTCGGTAGCAAACGTAAGGGCAACATTATTGGCAAAGGTACGATCACTCAAAACTCCCTCACTATTAAAAATGTAGAGCATGTAGACAACCTAGTATTTAACTTACTTAGCATTAGTCAAATGGTAGATAATAAATGTAGAGTTATATTCTCCGAAGAGGGTAGTGAGATCATTAAAGATGGTAAAACCATAGGCAAGGGAGTTAGGAGAAATGACTTATTTGTCATGAGAATAGGAAATAAGCCTCAGGATAGGATATGCTTAACAACCATAGATGATAATTCCACTCTATGGCATAGGAGGTTAGGTCACGCCAATATGAAATTGATACAATCATTGGCGTCTAAGGAACTAGTTAGAAACCTACCTAAGATTAAGTTTGATAAACATTTTTGTGACGCTTGTAAAGTTGGAAAACAAGCTCATTCTAGTCACAAAGCTAAGAATATGGTTTCGACCTCTAGATGCCTAGAACTACTTCACATGGACATATTTGGTCCATCCGCTGTACGGAGCTACGGAGGAAACTACTACACCTTAGTGATAGTTGATGACTACTCTAGGTACACTTGGACTAGATTTCTTAAGAATAAGACGCAAGCCTTTGAAGAATTCGAGGTCTTTAGTAAGAAAGTTCAAAATCAACTAGGATGTACAATAGTTTCCATTAGGATGGATCATGGTCAGGAATTTGATAATGAAGTGCAATTTGGAGCATATTGTGATGCTAATGGTATTACACACAATTTCTCAGCTCCACGCACTCCACCATCAAATGGGGTAGTTGAGCGGAAAAATCGTACTCTACAAGAAATGAGTAGAACGATGTTGAATGAACAATCAATTCTGCAAAAGTTTTGGTGTAATGCGGTGGACACCTCAACTTATATTCTTAATAGGATTCTAATTAGACCTATCTTAGGAAAAACCCCATATGAAATCATGAAAGGTAGAAAACCTACTCTTGATTACTTTAGAGTGTTTGGAAGCAAGTGCTTCATACTTAACACTAAAGACTACCTCACCAAGTTTGACCCAAAGTCTTACGAAGGTGTTTTCCTAGGTTACTCCCAAAATAGTAAAGCCTATGTAGTCATTCGATGAAAGTCCTCCACCAACTAAGACATCACCCTTGGTGGATGATGACTTAGATGAGGATGAAGCCATTAAGGTCAATGGCAAGAAACCTTTAGAAGATGACATTGAGGATGAAATAGTTGAAGTTGACGAAGTTGTCAACATTAAGGAATCCAAGAACCATCCTATTGAAAATGTCATAGGAAACCTAAACCAAAGAACCCTTAGGTCACAAGCCCAAAACAAAAGTAATTTCTTTTGTTTTATATCAACCGTAGAACCTAAGAATGTAAGTGAAGCGATTAAGGATGAAAGTTGGGTGGTTGCCATGCAAGAAGAACTTAATCAATTCACCGCAAACCAAGTTTGGGATTTAGTACCTGCACCTAAGAATCAAACAATCATAGGAACTAAGTGGGTGTTTAGGAATAAGCTCGACGAAAATGGCGTCGTAACTAGGAATAAGGCAAGGTTGGTAGCACAAGGCTATAACCAACAAGAGGGAATAGACTATGATGAAACTTATGCACCCGTAGCTAGATTAGAGTCCATTAGGATACTCCTTGCCTATGCATGTGCCTTTGACTTTAAATTGTACCAAATGAATGTGAAAAGTGCATTCCTAAATGGTTATATCAATGAGGAGGTATACGTTGCACAACCTCCGGGATTCATTGATTTCGAGAAACCGAATCATGTTTATAAACTCAAGAAAGCTTTATATAGGCTCAAACAAGCTCCAAAATCTTGGTACGGCAGACTAAAAGCATTCTTGATCGAACATGAATATACCATGGGAGTGGTAGATAACACGCTTTTCACAAAGAAACGTAATTCACATCTCATCATTGTTCAAATATATGTTGACGACATCATATTTGGCTCAACTTGTCCAGAATTGTGCGATGATTTCTCTAAAATCATGCGCAACGAGTTTGAGATGAGCATGATGGGCGAATTAAATTTCTTCCTTGGTTTACAAATTAAACAAATGGAAGATGGTATCTTCTTTAACCAATCTAAGTATAGTAAGGAAATGCTTAAGAAGTTTAGTTTAGAAAAGTCTAAGCCCATGAAAACTCCCATGTCCACGGAAATAAAACTCATGAAAGATGAAGAATGTGAGTCCGTGGATAGCACTAAGTATAGAGGTATGATAGGAAATTTACTATACCTCACGGCAAGTAGGCTCGACATCATGTTTAGTGTTTGCCTTTGTGCTCACTTCCAAGAGGATCCCAAAACCTCTCACCTTGAAGCAGTTAAGCGTATCTTCCGATACATTAAAGGCACAATACACTTGGGATTATTTTATCCCAAGGGGACCGGTGTAGAAACTGTTATCTATGCCGACTCTGATCATGCGGGAGATTATGTGGATCGAAAGAGTATGAGTGGCGTTTGTACCTTCATGGGTTGTTGTCTAACTTCTTGGTTCTCCAAGAAACAAACGGCTCTTGCTATCTCCACGACCGAAGCCGAGTACGTAAGTGCCGGAAAGGCATGTCAACAAGCACTATTGATGAAACAAGCCCTTATAGATTATGACATCCATCTAGATGACATCCCAATTATGTGCGATAATAAAGGTGCTATTGACTTGAGCAAAAACCCCATTCAACACTCCCGTACTAAACACATCAAAATTCGCCACCACTTCCTTCGCGATAATGTTCAGAAAGGAAATATTTCTATTGAGAAAGTTCCTTCTCAGGACAATATCGCAGACATCTTAACCAAACCTCTCAAACGAGAATCCTTTAACTACCTCCGTCTAGGTCTAGGAATGATGGAACATATTCCATAAATCTCATGACTCTTGAAGTCATCTCGTGTGTCTCGTTTCATCTAGTTTAGGTTCCCCTCGTTAAAAGAATTTATTAGGTATAAATTCTTTCCTCGTGTCAAAAAGTCTCACTAAAACAGCTAGACTTATTCGTCAAAAATCAAAACGGGACAGAAAACCATCCCAGCAGATCACGGCTCCACTAAATGTGGCACAGCACCATTAAATTTAACGATACCGTGGAACCGTGTATCTGGCACATTTCGTATTTCAGTCCCCTTTTTCCCACACTACTCATTTCAAAACCTATCTACTTCTGCAACTGCTGTCATAACTTTACCTCACAACCCAAAACTCAATCACACCCCTTCAAGATCATATTCAAGATATTGTCTTTCAAGATTCTCAATCATTTCCACTTTTTCAACACTAATTGTAAGTTTTCTTACTCTAATTTTCTCTAATTTTGAGTCTAGGGTTTGTTCATTAATGAAAATTGAATTGGGGTCTTTCAATTTTTACTAGGAAACTTTCAATTAGAAGTCATCAACACTAAAATATTTCAAAATCTTTGGTACTAAAACATTGAAGTCACCAAACACCCCAATTCCATGGTTTTCAAGAATCTCACGAAACTAGGATCATGAAACATTTTTCATGCATTGTTGATGCAAACTAAAAACGTTTTCTCATGCATACATGATCTCACGAAATTGATCGAATTGCATAATCAATATGTATTTTTTGATATATTTGTTTGAGCAAAAGTAAAATTAGGAGTGTTTGGGTAATCTCATTATTTTCTTTTGAGTCGAGATTACCGCACCTCCACATAGTTTGCATATAGGCACACACTAGACATGTGTATGTAATGCAATTGTTCTTAGCTCTAATTTTTCCTAAAATTTTTCTTATAGGAAACAAAAATGTCTCATGAATATGATTTTGATCATCTTCTAACCGATACCTACACACCCAAAATTTCTCGTGAACCCACAACACCCGGTAACCACATTCGTGCCTATGTAAATCTTGAAACCCGTCGGTTTCATGAAGGTCATGTCGTTGATCCATCCCTAATCTATCATCGGGACATCAACACTTCATTTAGAGCTATAGGATTCAATTGTTTACTCCAAATCAACGAGCACATTTGTCCTCGTTTTGTGTTGGAGTTCTTTCGAAAAGTCAAACTCGTACGTAACGAGGATCAATCTTTGTCACTTTGGTTTTGGATCCAAAGTTTCAAATTTGTCTTAACCCTTGAGCAATTCGCTCAAATCCTTCATATTCCCAATCATGGGCAATGTGCCTATACTGAAGATTGGTGTCTTGAGTCCCTCTTCAACTATCGTGAAGAGGATAGTCCATATTGCCCCTACATACCCTATCCAACCGAACTTTACCAAACTCATTCGTAATCACAAGTACTCCTCCTCTTACCCAAATCCAACAAAAATCCGTCTGGACGAGGTCCGTCATGAACTACTTTCTTGGGCAGTCATCCTGCGAGAAAATGTTCCAAGTCTAACAGAAAATCATGAGCAACTTCCGGCGTGTTGTGCTCATATGATTTACTGTCTCCTAACCCAACAACCATTCAATCTCGCCTACTTCTTCGCTAAGCGAATTGTACATCTCAAGGGAAACAAAAATAAATTGATACCCTATGGGATGTTCCTAACCCGTCTCTATCACCACTTCATAACCTTTCACCCTTACCTTCATGGTCCTCAATACTCAATTTACACACCCATCATGAAACCCATAACCGAGTCATATGTCTCATCCATTCTCATTTCCGAATCCTCCACCTACTATGCACCCTTTGATGATCCTAATCATGAGAATGAGATGCTTGTTCAAGACGAGAATGTGACAAGAACGGGAGAATGCTCAAGCCATAAGTAGTTATGAAAGTATTTATATCTCTTATTAGGGTTTATTCTTAATAGATCATATTAGGAATTAATACTCTTAATTATCTTGCATGCTTAACATTAAATCCTTCACCTTGCATGAATATTCTATGTGATATTTGGATGATAGTTTATCTAGTCCTTTATGCTTGCATGCTTATGCTTATCTTGGCAATTTACATGGTAACCTTTATCTGCTAGATATAGCTTAATATGGGACATATTAGGCAAATAAGTCTTTAGTGACTTTAGGCACTATCATTTCCAGGAACTAGTTCCCCTAGAAAACATTCCACTAGCTGCCCAGAACTAGCCTGAACTGGAAAATTCGTGACTACAGTGTCACGGTACCGTTAATAGGCCACGGTACCGTTAAATTTAACGGTACCAATGTGATATTTAGTGGTACCGTGCACCTATTTCACGAATTTTCATTTGTTCCTCCTATAATCCCTGCAACCCTAACCTCAAACCTGCAAATCTTACAACATCACACACACCCTAAGATTCCCTTGTTACACCATAGGACACTCCCATCCACTTTAATTCAAATTTCATCCATCTTGCCTATATAAGGCTTCACCCTTTCAAGTTTATCTTGCACTTCATCTTCAACCTCTCATCACACACACACCATGTCCTCCACACAAGGATCCACCACTCACATCTCAAAGAAACCTAGAATAACCATAAAACCACCAACAAGACCACTCTTTGTGGATCTTACAAAAGATGATGAAGCAATGACACCACCTTCCCAAGCCACTCCCAAATCACCATCACCACCTAATGCACCCTCCAAAACATCATCTTCCTACACAACATCTTCATCATCCTTCAACACCACATCATCAATGGAGTACACACTATACCCCATAACTCCATTGGACTATAACATGCCAACTCCATCACAAACAAACTCACCACCACCTCCTTCCCCTATCATGGCACAACCCATCCAACCCCATCCCTTTGATCTACATAGTGCCAATTGCCTATGTTGCCTCCACAACCGTAACCTCATCTTCTCCTTGAGAGATGAAATTCACTTCATGTTCTCCTATGTGGAACACCTCTTAACATCACCACCACCCCAAATGATGACACCATCTCCACCACCTCCTAGCCAACAAAACTAGACATGTTCATGTTAGTTTTTCACTAATAAATCATTTGGACCCCTCTTGGAAATGAAGCTTGCCTCTAGTCATTAGGGATTTATGCTTCTAATTGTCTCTTGTTATCTTCATCATGTAGTCATACCTATGTATGACACTTGTTTTATGAATGAATGTTCTCTTTTCTATGGTTATCTTATCATTTTGTGAGGCTTGGCTACTTGGTTATTTTCTTTAATGCTTAGATATTTGTCTTAAGTGCTACTTGTTAGATATTGTATATATGTCTTCTAACTTTGTTTTGTAGCACGAATCATTGCTCGATTCTTTGGTGTTCTTCAAATGAGGGGGAGTATACATCAAAGGGGAGCCTTGCAACCTTTTTGCTTTGACAAAAAGGGGGGGGGGAATGGGAGTAAACTCATTAAAAACTTGTTAAAACTAATTTTAACTTAAAATGAGTTTATGTTTTGTCATCATCAAAAAGGGGGAGATTGTTGATGCAAATAATGTTCTAAAAATGTTATTTATATCTTTCGATTACTTCACGTTTTGAGAATGACAAAATGTGAAATCACGTTACGTTAAAATTAGCGTAAACAAGTTTTTAATCGGAAGATCCCGTTTCTACGCAAACCACTCTAGAACAAATTTACAAACTTGACAAATGATCAAAGAAGTAAATTTTGGTTTTAAGACTTCACATTTTAATGTGACAAAACATTTTTTCCAAAAATATACATGACAAATTATTTTTGAATATTTAAGAAATGTTTTAATGGAAAAATAAGTTTAAATTACATAACAGCTACTTTTTCCCCCAAAATCAGCTCCAAACTTCCCCAAATAAGCTTTCACCAGAAAAGACAAAAATTAGAGCTTCTTTGTCTGGGACGGCTCCACGGTTCCACTAAATTTAGAGGAGCCGTCCCTCTATAACGGCCAGATTTTTTCTGCCTGTAAATATCAGCCCTATTCACAGTTTTTGGGCATCCTTTTTCACACAGAACTTTCTGAGTTCAAAACCTTCTTCACACTTTCTTTCTTTGATCATTTAGATTAGTTTTTCTTTTGTTCAAGAGTGATCCTATCATCCCATCAAGTGATCCTCTTCATTCCTCTTCAATAGCAAGAGAAGAACACAAAGTATCCAAGAAGATACAAAGTGTTATCATTCCTCTTCAAGTGCAAGAGAATAGCTCAAAGTATCCAAGAAGATACAAGAGTTATAGTTGTTAGGTTTATTGTAACATTTGTTACATCCTTGATTGTATCATAGCATACATCAAGATTATTTTTCTTTTGTGAGAGTGTGAGTGAAGATCATTGTGATCTTAAGAGATAGTGAAGATCTCCTGAAGCCATTGGGCTTGTGTGATTGATCAAAGGATCAAGAGTAGATAGAATAGGTTGAGTGAAGTGAGAGTTGATCATTGTGATCGTGTTGAGATCTTGGTGATCTCTTGAAGCCATTGGGCTAGTGTGTTTGATCAAGTGGATCGTGGTAGATTGGTGCTAGCTAAGATTAGCACTCGACATCTAGCTTAGTGTCGGAAATAGGATAAGCGACGTGTACGGTTTTCTCCGCCTTAAGGGAGGTTGTTGACATAGTGCTTGAAACTCTCGAGTGTGGTACTCGGGGAGTGGAGTAGGGCGAAGAGGTGCTTCGTAGCCGAACCACTATAAATCCTTTGTCCCGGTTTGATCTTTCCAACTTTTCCCTTTACTTACTTTGCTTATTATTAGTTAGTTTAGTGTGTAGTTCATACTGGTGTTGACTGATTACATATAAGATTCAAATCAAGGTTTTCAATAAGTAGACTTTTAAGAAGTTTTCAAAAGAGCTTAAAAACTGGTAAAACTATTCAACCTCCCCTTCTAGTTTTCCACAGATTAGAAAAAGGTAAAGCTGTTAACGAAGCATGTGTTTCATGTGAAGAGCTTAAACTAGAATTAGAAAAGCTTAAGAACACACAAGATACACTTATCAAACAAACCTCTAAGTTTAAAAGGTTTGATAAAAATATTAGTTTAGCAGATGAGATAATGAAAATTCAAAAGTTACCTCATGATAAAACTGGATTAGGATTTATGAAACTAGAGACTTAAGTAGTTTTAAGAAACAAGCCGTTAAAGTACAAGAAACTGTTCCAACAGTTTCAGAAACCCACGGATCCAACGAAACCAAAAATTTGGTTCCGCCAGTAGTGGAAAAGGGATCTATGGGTACTGTTGCTGAATAGAAAGCTAGTACATCGGCTCGTACGGAGTTTGTTAAAGTAACTAGGAAATCTAACACTAGTTCAACTATAAACAAACAAAAACCAGCTGTTACCATAGGAATAGGACAAGCTAAAAATGAGTTTAGAACTAAAACTATTCAATAAAGACCTAGGACTACTATTCCCAAATGCCCTTTTCCAAAGAGTAATTACAACACACAACATCATTATCAAAATAGTTGGAACCCAAACTTTCCTAGGAATTATCAAGGTCCCAACTACATGCCATGGAACCCATATCTACCATTTCCTTTCATGAATCAAGTAAATGGGATTTTTAACCCAAATTGACCCATAAAATATTGGGGACCAAATGCTTGAGTTTTTCTTAAACTTAGGTATGCTTGAAAGTTGGTTTGGAACCAGACGAGTGGATTAAAGACAGCGGGTGTTCAAGGCACATGACGGAAAACAAAAGCCTTTTCTCAACCTACCAACCATACGACAGAGGTAATGTTATGTTTGGTAGGAAGCTTGAAAGCAAAATCTTCAGAAAAGGTACAATCTCTCATGACTCTCTCTCTATTGATGATGTTGCTCATGTAGATAAATTAGGTTTTAACTTGCTTAGTGTTAGTCAACTATGCCGTAAAAAGTATGACGTCCTTTTCAGTGAAAACGGAAGTAAAATACTTAAAGACGGTATAACCGTAGGTAAATGTGTTTTGAAAAATAACGTATACGTTATGAAATTAGATAAAACATCTAAAGACAAACTTTGTCTTACCTCTCTAGACGAAAACTCAACTCTTTGGCATAGATGCTTAGGTCATGCCAATATGAGACTAATCCAATCTCTATCATCTAAGGAACTCGTTAGGAACCTACCCAAGTTGAAATACGACCAACACTTTTGTGATGCTTGCAAAATTGGGAAACAAGTTCATAATAGCCATAAGGCTAAAAACATGGTGTCCACATCTAGGTATTTAGAACTATTGTATATGGATTTGTTTGGTCCATCTGCTATATAATGTTATGGAGGAAACTTCTACACTTTGGTTATAGTGGATGATTATTCAAGGTATACTTGGACTAAATTTTTGAAAACTAAAAATGAAGCATTTGATAAATTTGAAATTCTAAGTAAGAAAATTCAAAATCAAATAGGAAATAACATTGTGTCAATTAGAACAGACCACGGTCGAGAATTTGACAATGAGACTCAATTTGGAGTTATTTGTGATGCTAATGGCATAACACATAACTTTTCAGCTCCGCGTACTCCTCAATCTAACGGTGTAGTAGAACGTAAAAACAGAACACTTCAAGAAATGAGTAGAACAATGCTAAATGAACAAAACATTCCACAAAAGTTTTGGTGTAACGCCGTTGACACTTCCACATATATCTTAAATAGAGTCTTAATAAGACCATTTTTGAATAAAACACCATATGAGCTTTATAGAGGCAAAAAGCCTACATTAGGATATTTTAGAGTTTTTGGAAGCAATTGCTTCATTTTAAACACTAAGGATTATCTCACCAAGTTTGACCTAAAGTCTTATGAATGTGTGTTCCTTGGATACTCACAAAATAGAAAAGCATATATCGTTTTGAACAAAGAAACCTTAAGAGTCGAGGAATCGTTGAACGTAACATTTGACGAAAGTCCACATCCCTCTAAGACATCACCTTTGGTAGATGATGACTTAGTTGAAAGTAAAATGATTGAAAATCAAGAATATCTAGATAATGATAAAGAAGATGAACCTTTAAATAAGGAAATAGTCAATATCAAAGAATCTAGAAGTCATCCATTAGATAATATCATAGGAGAAATTAATGAAAGAACCATAAGATCAAAAGTTCAAAATCAAAGTAATTTCTTTTGTTTCATTTCAACAATTGAGCCCAAAAATATAAATGAGGCCCTAAAAGATGAATCTTGGGTTATAGCAATGCAAGAAGAATTAAACCAATTTGTTAGAAATGATGTTTGGACATTAGTCCATCAACCTAAATGTCAAACTTTAATTGGAACAGAATGGGTTTTTAGAAATAAAATGGATGAAAATGGTGTAGTGTCTAGAAATAAAGCTAGGCTAGTAGCTCAAGGCTACAATCAACAAGAAGGTATAGACTACGACGAAACATTTGCCCCAGTTGCTAGGCTCGAGTCAATTAGAATACTACTTGCATATGCATGTGCACATGACTTACTTTTCTAAATGGAAGTTAAAAATTCATTTCTTAATGGTTTTATTAATGAGGAAGTGTATGTCGCACAACCTCCCGGCTTTGCCGACTTTGAAAAACCAAATCATGTCAACAAACTTAAAAAAGCTTTATACGGACTTAAGCAAGCACCAAAAGCATGGTATGATCGACTTAAGACCTTCCTAGTTGAACATAAGTGCACCATGGGACTAGTAGACAACACTCTTTTCACTAAGAAAAAGGGATCACATATTATCATAGTTCAGATATATGTGGATTACATTATATTCAGATCAACTTGTCAAGAGTTATGCGACGATTTCTCAAAAATCATGCATGACGAGTTTGAAATGAGTATGATGGGGGAACTAAACTTTTTCTTAGGACTCCAAATAAAACAATTAGAAGAAGGGATATTCTTCAACCAATCTAAGTACATCAAAGATATGCTTAAGAAATTTGGTCTTGAAGATTCCAAACCTATGAAAACTCCTATGTCTTTAGAAACTAAACTCACAAAGGATGAAGAAGGTGAATCCGTAGATAGCACTAAATATAGATGAATGATTGGTAGTCTACTCTATCTCATAGCTAGTAGACCCGACATTATGTTTAGTGTTTGTCTATGTGCTCGCTTTCAAGAAGATCCTAAAACATCCCATCTTGAAGCCGTAAAACGGATTTTTAGATACATTAAAGGTACTACACACTTAGGATTATGGTATGCCTAAGGAACGGGAATTAAAACTATAGTGTATGCCGACTCAGACCATGCCGGTGACTATGTCGATAGAAAGAGTACAAGTGGTATTTATAATTTTGTTGGGCATTGTCTCACCGCATGGTTCTCAAAGAAACAAACGGCTCTAGCAATTTCAACAACCGAAGCCGAGTACGTGTCTACACGAAAAGCATGTCAACAAGCACTCTGGATGAAACAAGCTCTCGTCGACTATGGGATTCAACTCAACAACATCCCCATTCTCTGCGACAATAAAGGAGCCATTGACCTTAGCAAGAATCCAGTCCAACATGCTAGAACCAAACACATAGAAATTCGTCATCACTTTCTACGCGACAATGTTCAAAAAGGAAACATCTCGATTGAGAAAGTATCCTCAGAAGACAACATTGCCGATATCCTCACAAAACCTCTTAAGAGAGAACCCTTTAACCTTCTTAGACTTGGTTTAGGATTAATGGAACCTAATATGTAGTTAAAACCTTAGCTTAAACCTTAGATTAAGCAAACACGAAAATAACCAAAAACCAAAATTGCACCAATGGAACCCTTCGACAACAAGGGCGGATCCCAGTTTTTGGTTCCGCCCTATCCGTGGGTTCGTGGGCTAGTTTTTAAGTATATTAAACAAACAGTCCTTTACTCCTTCTCACATTCCCCAAAAACACACAAGCAACTAGAACTCGACCCATAGCAGAACTAGGTCATCTTCATCAACAAATTTGTGTTCTAACTCACACTGTAAGTATCCCAACTCTATTTACATTCCTGATCTGAGTCTAGGATTTCTACTTCTTGCACAAAACCAAAACTTGGGGATTATGCATATTCTTGATTAATCATGAAACATATTCACTGAATTACATAACAAATCATATTTTCCATAGTTAGGAATTGCATCTTGTAAGACATTATCATAATTCACTAAAAACCCCATGAGAAATTTTTTATAAAAATCTTCTCACAATTAGGAAAAACGGTTTTGCACATTGTTCATACAAATATAAACGTTATGTTTTAAACATCATTTGCATAATGTTTCTTGAATGCTAAAGGGAATACATAACTAATATGTATTTTTGGGTACATTCAATCGAAGCTACATTGAATTAGGAGCGTTTGGGTATCTCTTATTTTTGTTATAAAATTTGCTTAATGAAATTTTCATGCATTAAAAGGAGTCGAGATAACCGCACCTCCACATTGTCCCCATGTAGGCACACACTAGAACATCATATCTAAACTTTTTTTAATTTTAACTAAAGTATGTAATTTTTGTATTTAGGATCAAACATGCCTCTCGCAACTTTCTACGATCACAAAGACACCCTTAAGTATCTCCCAAAACACCATAAGACTAAGGGACTTTCAACGAAACAAGTCAAAATATTTAAAGCCTTAGAAAAGAGATATATCCACGAGGGTAGAGCCATAGACCATTCCTTTCTAGAAGGAACAAACATTCGCCAAGAACTAGCCGCCATTCAATTTGGTTGCCTCTTGGACATTGACAAGCCTATATGTCCCAGATTTATTTTAGAGTTTTATGCAAGTGTAGTTCTTAGCACAAATGATTATGGTCTCATCTCCATTCATTTTAAAGTCAATCAATCCCAATTCAACAATCCTTTGAACCAATTTTCTGAAGTTCTTGGAATTCCGGGTCAAGGCACTTGTCTTTATTCGGAAAAATGGTCTTTGTCAACCCTCGATTCCATTGTCGATCGTATGCCTCCATACGGCACACCTTTGACACCAAAAGAGACTATATGTGATCATCTCTTCCTCCCTAGGACCCCCAACACTAGGACAACCTGACAAGGCCATCAGGTCGATCGAGACCCGTTTGGCATGGAGCTAAACGAGCTTAGGCCACAATTTAAGAAATGGGAAGAAATTCTTAGTGCCAACGTCTTGTGCACCATAGGGAATAGAGACCACATCAATGCTAGCCTTTGCTACTTGCTCTATTGCATCTCCACTCATCAACCTTTCAATCTTGCATACTATGTGGCCAAAAGGATGGCCGACATACCCGTGTTAGGAACAATCGCTATGCCATACGGGATGCTTCTCACCCATCTTCTTAGAGCATTTGCACCTATCCCTCCTAATGCTAGAGGTTTCTTTCCTGAATACTCCCTCATTCCTCACACATTTGTACCTTTAAGTGACAAGAGAGTAGCCACATTGAAAGGAAAACGTCCTCATCCACCAACTTCCTCATCATCATCATCCATGAGCGAGGATGACGGACTCCCAAACTCTAGGATTCCACCTTCGGAGTATATGAGCCAACTTCCACCAATTGAACAACCTTGTGAAGAGTTCAAACAAACAAGAGGGATGTTCAAGAACATCGGGCGTTGGCTGATGAAGATCAACAAGAAACTCGACAAGCAGTGAGAGGTTAATGAGTGTTTGGTACAATAGGTTTTAAACAATGATGTGATGAATTGTTATGGTTGTAGGAAATTTTATTATCGTTGAACAACTATGAGAACTAACTTGATCATGTAGGGTGTGAGGGATTCAATACACTTTAAGGATGTTAGTCCTTTGTAACTTGTGTATGTGATTTTTTGAGTTAATATGGTTAAGTATGCGAAATCTGTCACAACTCGTAATTTCAGGTCATTTTCCAAACCTCAACAATTTACTATTCATGAGTTACTATTCATTAATAACTATTCACCAATCACTATTTATCATTTTACTATTCATCGTTTTTTAAGTCAGTTTGAGACTTTGAGAAGTCGTCAAAATTTTTACTATTCATGGGCATCATTCATCATGTCGTAAACTTGGTTTACGGGTATTCAAATGCGCGTAACCAGTTAAGTTTAGCTGCGTATTCATGCATCATCAGTAAAGGCACATCATACAGACTAGAGTAGTCTACATATCATCAGTAACATCATTATCATATCCGTTCATGCATGGGTTTGTGTGATTTTCATTAACGTATGCTTAATTGTTTAATTAACGGTACCACTCAGTCATTTCTACTAACATTATACCCAATACTCCCGACAATGATCCTAATACATTTGCAAGCTAATTTTAATGATATAGAGATTATATTATTACTTTACCCGGTGTTTTTAAACCAATCGCTATATTTTTCGTTTGACGCTTATAACTCCGTCGGTTTATGAAATTCCAATCCGATAATCATTCTAACACCCGATTCTTGCAAGGAATATGATTTTACAATTTTTACAAATTCGTCGTATTTCATTTCACCTCGTCATGATTCATTTCTAGTTAACTCGATACCCGATAACACTCAATGTATACACTAAACTAACTAATTCTAAATAAATGGGAGACAAGTGCCTTAATTAACATCAAATCTCTTCCATATTACCCACATGTGCCGCCCCCAAACCCCCCCCCCCCCCCATTTAGCCTAATGCTCCAAAAACCATTAATGAATTTTGTGTCATTTTATTTCCATTCCACTAACAACATCACATAACACAAGATCATTTTAGCAAAACCAAGCAATTTCTCTCTTCTTCTTCTTGTTCCCCATTCGGCCAAACCAAGAACACCCAAGATAATCCATCACTTTTTGAAGAACAAGTCATAATCAAGCTCCATTTACCTTCCTAGTTATGGTTTTGTGATTAAACCTCAAGTTTCTTACTCATTTCTTACCAAAACTCATCAAATATTCAAGTAAGTTTCAAGAACACATTTTGATCATCTTATACTTTCATTTGATTCATATGTTTATGTATTTTCAAGTTATATTAGTTATTCATGCAAGTTACTTATGTTTTAGATACCACTTTTGCACATAAACACTCTTTAACACTAGATCTATAAGTTTCACTAATGATCTCATGAAATCCACCAAGGTTGGTGATGTTTAGGACCCCATGACACCCTAAGAAGGTGTATGGTAGGATTTGCGAACTTGTGGAGTTGATTTGAAGTAGTATGATCAAGTTTAGAACCAAGAAAATGAGTTTTAACAAGTATAAATAAGGTTCTGTCCTTAAACGCCAAGTCTGAAAATTTCAGTAACTTTTGAACTATTTTGGCCTTCAAATTCAGAAAGTTCTTTCAAAAACGAAACCGTGGCCGCAAGAATCACTAAAAACCGACTTATAACGAAGGAGATATGATTTTTCAAAGTTAGACGACGAAAACTAATTTTCTGAAAATTTAGTTGCTGATCGCCGAGATTCAAAGGACAAAACGAGGCGTTAGACGTGATCTAGATGACCCGACCTACTGATATTATGTTAGTTCATGTTTATACGAAGCCGTGGATGTAAAGAACGTAGAAAACGAGCTTATAACGGCCGAGTTATTCACGTTTGAAGCCCGACGTACCATATTCATTTTGACAGCCCACTAATAGAAAGTGTTTTAAGTATAAAAACTAGTGTTATTGCGAGACATAACATTGATAGCCGATTTTCTAATTGATCGAGGCGTGTACAATCAAAAGTTAAATGAAACGAAATTTATACATTGTTACAAGGTTTTCAAAAACGTCGAGTTTGATCAACTAACACATAACGTGCAATATTTCGCGACTAGTTTCACGAAGCCATTTTGGGCATATTTTCACAAGTTAAGGAAAATATTAAATTGCGATGAAAACGCTACATTTTGCCGATAGAACACCAAACGAGGATCGTGGAGTACCGTTTCAACATATTTACACGAAAAGTAGTTTATATCTTAACGAGACGTCGAAAGTGTATTTTTCGTCGATAAACTTTATTTTCAAAACTAACAAGTGGTATCGTTAACATACGTATTTGCATGTGTTGCATTGTATCATTGCTTACATTGAATCACATCATTCATAGTAGGTCGCAGTTAGAGACCGAGCTTTATTTCATCATATCCATCATTGTCATTGTTGCTATATCATATCAGGTGAGTTTTCATAGCCCCGTTTTCAATTGTTTATTTGATTTCTAAACTCTCGAGGGAGAATACATTGCACCATTTTCATATGCGGACCAAAGTATACAAACTCATTACATTGCTTAAGTTACATCATTGCCCATATTAAAGTCCCCTTTTATTATCATGAACCGTTAATTGTTAGCAAGCGAGAGTGAGTGAATAGATCTATTGAGGGTGACTCCTCCGTTCGGGTTGGTAGCACCAACTGGTCAAACGAACGCATTTCATTTCTGTCATATTAGAGTGATTGGCAAAAACTCGGTTGGGGCATTTCATTCAGTCTAGCTTCGGAGTCATGAGCTTAGAGCTAATGTATCATTTTTATGTGGCATGGTTTTGTCATACACTTTATACTTGTGGTATCCGTACAACATTTCATTTACATAAACCTATGATCTCACCAACAATTTTGTTGACCATTTTTAGCAATGTATTTTCAGGTAAATAAGGTATCGCATGTTGGCTTGCATATGGACACATCATGGAGTCGCGGAGTCGACGCGTATCACTTTATATTTTATGCACTTATCCATCGTTTGAATTGTATGAACTTGTTTTATGAAAACCTGTTTCACCTTTTGGGACCTAGCTTTGTAACTCTGAATGTTTTTAAATAATCAAACGATGTATTTTCTAAACGAAACTTTAGGTCGTTCAATATAACTGCAACTTTGGTGCTATCACCAGTCGCGCCCCTGAATGCTTCATTCCGCTGCAAGTCACAAAATTTGGGGGTGTGACAGAATCTACTTAACCACACTTAGAAGGTTATTTGTTATTGGAAATGGAACAGTGATGCTTGAGTAATGAACAATGAACAATGAAAGTTTAATACCAAACGATTCAATATTATTGAAAATAATACGAGTGATCTTCACTATCACTAGGGTTACAAAAACCTTGAATCTATATGTTTCTATGACTTATGATTTCTATGATGAGTTATGTTCTTTGTTCTTGACAAATATGTAATTTTAAGTTCATGCATCAAGTGCTTATCTCTAAGCTAAGATCTTCTTTTTATAGTCCAAAGAAGATCTTTTTCAATATTGTCAAGTCTTGTCGAACTACTTTCTAGCTTATGTTGAGTGTGTCAGTAGCTAAGATACAACATGTATCTATGTTTACAACTTGATTTACTGACTACAAATCAAAGATATTATCTACCGTATATACTTGACTTTTATACACAAATATCTTTTTATACTTATCCAACCAGCAGTAGTATACGTGACACTTATCCATCCAGCAGTAGGAATCAGCAGTACCTTTGTTTGTACTAGCAGTACTAACTTCAGTTAGTACTGTTAGTTATAACTTGAGAAGTCTTCAGATATACACTAGCAGTTAGTACTGTTAGAGTATTCTTCTCAGCAGTACTAATCTCCAGAACATTTAATTCCCAACAATCCTCCCCTAAACTTGTGATTTATCCCAAATCAACAAGTTTCTTCTGAATTAGATTCTGATTGTGAGGATCTTTCAAACACTTCGTAGTCAGACTCTTGATCTGAGCTTTCCTTTGTTCTTCAAGATTAAATATCTTTCTGTCTAACTCATCTGCTTTCTGTGTATCTCTTTCAGTAATAACATCATCTTTCTTTGTCTTGAACACAATCAATACCTTGAATAAAAGATGGTGCAATTTCCTTGGATGGAGGAATTATAAGAGAAAATGGTGCTGTGTATCTTGGATGCTTGTTCCAAGAAGTCAAATCTTCTTCCAGCATGCCTTTGCAAGTGATGAACAAACGTAGTGAACTGAAAGAATCTAGATAGAACTTTCTCCATTTGAATGCTTCATCCCTTCTGAATATATATAATACTCCAGAATCTTCTTTTGAACTTTCTTCATTTGAAGAGCTTATTCCCAGTTTCCATCAACTGAAAAAGTTTATTCCCAGCAATAATCAACTGAATGCTTGTTCTTCTTATTGGCTGAATAATAAGACATGTTAGCTTCTCAAAAAGCTGACATCTTCATCTTGTATGCTCTTGTCTTTTCTTTAACTTGATCAATTTGAATTTCATCCCCTGATTCTGAGCATACACAACCAATTTGAGTTTCCTCCCCTGAGCTTGGAAGATCTCTCACCATGTACCAAAATATTTCCTCATATTTCCTCCCCTGAGATTTATCATTTCCTCCCCTGTTTGGAAGATCTCTCACCATCATCTGATCTACCAATTAGAACATGTTTTTAGACAATGTTGTACATGTAGCCATCAATTCCTTAAGAGTTTATTTGCTGCCCTCATCACTTCCAGGCGTGTTAACTCCTGTGAGAGGTGATTCATGGGGCATTGACTCATGGTCCATCATTTGATGGTTTTTCTGAGCCTCTTTGAAAATCCTTTTTAAGAAACTTTTGACATAGCAGTATGAACTTGATTTTATTGTGAAAAATCATACTGCTTACAACCATTTTGAAGGGATTAAGTGTATCACAGACACCTAATCAAGAATTCGGTTTAAATTAACCTCTGGTTGTGTGAGAACCAATATTTTCAGT
The DNA here is from genome assembly GCA_021014915.2 of Artemisia tridentata subsp. tridentata. NCBI lineage: Eukaryota > Viridiplantae > Streptophyta > Magnoliopsida > Asterales > Asteraceae > Artemisia > Artemisia tridentata. Next base: position 272,513,673 of record CP139505.1, on the reverse strand, counting down.
TATAAATAACCGCCTGTGTAAAGATAAACCCATTCAAAGGGCTTTCTTGACAGGTTTTCCAGCTCGTGACAATTGTGTCTTCTAACACAAGTGTTAGATGCACATTTGTTCGCTGTTCTTTCTATCAGATGTCATTAGACTTGTTCATTATACTAATTAAAGTATAAAATGATAGAAAGTGATTTGTGTCAGTTACTATCTGACCAACTGAGTCCTCAAGTCAATGTGAAACATCATAATCAGGTTTCAAGAAAGAAGTTTTAAAAAATTTATTAACTTAGATGTAAACCTTTGTTAATGAATTCTCAAACTCAGTCCATCATGAACCTATTATGTCAGCAACTAGTATAATCATTCTGCTACTTCCATTTCACTTGAAACTTCCTTTGTGCTCAATGTTTATACCTGAAATTGTTAGTCCAAAACCAAGAAACAAAATGCAAAAACATTTGTCTTATAGCAGTATCATTATATGACTAACAGTATGAACTGAACAATCGAAATTTGTACTAGCAGTACAAACTTTTCCAATAATAGTACCATTTTACAAAGCTTGCAGTACTAACAAAATTTTATATACAATAACACAGAGTTTAAAATTATTGAGGATTAAGCATTCCAATACTTGCTACCAAGTACTAAAACCTTCCAACATCAAACGCTTTTGTGAGAAGATCTGCAAAGTTGTGATCAGAAACAATTTTAAGAACTTGAATCAACTTTTTCTCATTACAGTATCTAATAAAATGATGTCTAATTTCAATGTGTTTTGTTCTAGAATGTTGTACTGGGTTTTTAGTTATGCAAATTATACTACTATTATCAATATGTATGACAGTGTTCATGAAATTGTACCCATAATCAAGCAATTGATTTTGAAGCCAAAGTACTTGACCACAGCAACTTGCAGCAGCTACATATTCAGCTTTAGTTGTTGAAGTAGCCACAATTTTTTGCTTCTTACACTGCCATGAGATAAGTCTACACCTAAGGAATTGACATCCTCCAGTTGTTGACTTTCTGTCCAAGCTTGCACCTGCATAATCACTATCTGAAAATGCTACCAAGTCAAAAGGTGATTCTTTAGAATACCATAGACCCAACCTAGGTTGACCCTTAAGATATCTAAAAATCCTCTTGACAGCTGTTAAGTGAGAAACCTTAGGATTTACTTGAAATCTTGCACAAGCACAAACAGAGAACATGATATCAGGTCTTGATGATGTGAGATACATCAAAGAGCCTATCATAGATCTGTATGTTTGTACATCTACATTTTCTCCATCTAAATATTTAAGAAGTGGCTTCTCAGAGTCCATTGGTGTGCTTGCCACTTTTGAATTAGCAAATTTGAATTTCCTTAGAATCTCTGCAACATACTTATCTTGACTAATAAATATGCCTTCACTAGATTGCTTAACTTGCAGACCCAAAAAGAATTTAAGTTCCCCCATGGAACTCATCTGAAACTTATCATGCATAAGCTTATCAAACTCTAAACACATCTTCTTCCTAGTAGATCCAAAGATGATATCATCCACATACACCTGAACTAGCAAAAGATCATTCTTGTGCTTCTTGATGAATAATGTTTGATCAATCTTGCCTCTTTGAAATCCATTTTCTATTAAGTAGGAAGCCAGTGTTTCATACCATGCCCTTGGAGCCTGATGAAGGCCATAAAGAGCCTTAACTACCTTGTACACTTTGTCTGGATGGTCTGGGTTAGTAAACCCTGGAGGTTTTGAGACATATACCTCTTCTTCAATAGTACCATATAGAAAAGCACTCTTGACATCCATTTGATAAATTGTGAAGCCCATAAATGAAGCATAAGCCAAAAATAACCTAATGGCTTCAATCCTTGCTACTGGAGCAAAAACCTCTTCATAGTCTATCCCTTCTTCTTGTGTGTAACCTTGGGCTACTAATCTAGCCTTATTCCTAATCACTATGCCCCTTTCATCCCTTTTATTTCTAAAAACCCATCTAGTGCCAATTACCCTTACACCTTTGGGTAAATCAACTAGCACCCATACCTTATGAATATTAAACTGAAGAAGCTCCTCTTGCATAGCTTCTACCTAGATTGAATCATCTAGGGCTTTAAGAACATTCTTTGGTTCTGCTTGTGATAGAAAAAACATACAAACAAGCAAGAGTTTGCAAACTCATGTTGCTTTGAAGCATAAAGGGCATCAAGAAGCCCTTGTTGGTCTGAAGACAGCAGTTATTGCCTTGTCTTCACCCCTGATTGTACATCTCCAATCACATTGTCCAGGGAGTGGACTTTGTGAATCCTTGTGTGTGGTGTAGTAGGAACATGATAGTTAGGTGGGAGATTATTGAGATCCACCTCATCTTCTGAGAATTCTGCTTCATTTGAGTCTGATGGGCCAGCAGTAGAAATATTTGGCCTAGCAGTAGAAACATTTGGCCTAGCCGTAGGTTGCTCTGTCTCAGCAATAGAAGCATCATTTGTACTACTACCTTGATTTTCTTGTTCCTCAGTTCCATCTTCCTTTTTTTCATCTTCAATCCCTTCTTTAGCTTTATCAGTAGAAGGTTCATCATTTGTTGAAGTTGAAGCCACACTTGTACTTGTCCATATTGGCATCATTACATAATCTTGATCTGTCTCTTTTTCTAACATTACCTCATCTGTTGCATCATGTGTTTCTAAACCTGAAAATTCATTAGTTTCTGCAACAACAGGCACATAATTCATTGATTTGGTTAGAGACTCAAGATCAAATAGCCATTTGGGACCTTCACCTGCTACATTGGATTTATTCTCTAAAAATTCTACATGCAGGTTTTCCTCTACTCTCCTAGTTCTTGAGTTGTATACTCTAAAAGCTTTGCTATTAAGAGAATATCCAACTAAGAATCCTTCATCTGCTTTACCATCAAACTTTCCTAGATGGTCTAAGGTATTCAGAATTGTCACATGACATCCAAAAGGTCTAAGAAATCCTATTGCAGGAGTTCAACCTCTAAAAAGCTTACATGATGTCTTATTGTGAGATTTGACAACCAAAACCCTATTCTGGACATAGCAAGCAGTATTAACTGCTTCAGCCCAAAAAGTGATAGGCAACTTAGAGTCGGCTAACATGGTTCTAGCAGCTTCTATGAGTGTTCTATTTCTCCTCTCAGCTACTCCATTCTGCTGAGGAGTTCTTGCAACACTAAATTCTCTCCTAATACCTTTTTCTTTGCAGAAATCATCCATAACTCTATTCTTAAACTCTGTCCCATTATCACATCTAACGACTTTTACTCTTTTGCTTACTAGGTTTTCTATCTCTGTAATGAATGTTTTAAGAATGCTAGAAGTCTCATCCTTAGAACCTAAAAAGAAAACCCATGTAAATCTGCTATAGTCATCAGTAACAACTATACAAAATCTTTTATGCTTTATACTACTCACATTTATAGGTCCAAATAAGTCCATATGAAGCATAAACAATGATTGATCAATAGAGTTAAAAATCTTGGGCTTACAAGTGGCTTTGTGTTGTTTGCCTTTAAGACAAGCAATGCATGTTTGGTCATTTTCAAATCGTTTTTGAGGTAAACCTCTTAACAAACCATTCTTAACAATCTTATTTATGGTTTTGAAATTTATGTGACCAAGCCTCCTATGCCATTTCATTTATTCATCCAATGTGGCCTTTGCAATAAGACAAGTAAGTGCCTTTTTAGGGACAATGTTCTTCATATCAACACTGTACATGGTGCCCTTTCTTGGAATTTTAAGAAGTACTTGACTTTCATCAGGCATCTTAAAATCAGAAGAAAGTACAAGACATTCAATATCAGTAAAAAGAACATTGTTCTTTTTGTCACACATTTGAGAGACACTAAAAAGATTATACTTAAGCTCTTGCACATAGTACACATCTTCAAAATCTAAATTTCCAGTTTTAATCGTACCTTTACCAAAAATTTTGCCACCAATACCTCCTCCAAAGCTAACATATCCTCCATTTATTGATTGAAAATATGAGAGATAAGACATGTTGCCAGTCATGTGCCTTGAACATCCACTATCTGAGTATCCTTGATCCTCTTGTTTATCTGTTGAATGTTCCTGCACAGAAATGAGGAATATTAGTTTCCTTTGGGGACCCAAGCCATTACTGACTTGGATCTGCCTCGTGCATCAATGTAATGTAATCTCTTAAGAATGGTTGATGCACCATTGGGTTTAATTTGTCTCCAAACCCAACATGCTGAGGCCTTAACAGCATTTGCCCTCTTTTCCCAAGCAGCAGTATGAACTGTTTGCCTAGCAGTAGAAACTGCTAGCTTTGCAGTTGTACCCTTCACTTTCCAAATTTGTTTTTGGACCACTGCTTTTGTTAGAAAAGGCCTTTGAGCAGTTTTAGATGCATATTTGAAAGTTATTTTTGCATTTTGAACTGCTTGTTTTGGGTAAACAGAGTAAAAAGGTCTGGCAGTAGAAACTGCTTGTCTAGCAGTATGAACTTCTTTTGGTCCAGACTTTAATGAAACTGCTCTAGGTGTTGTTCTAGAATAAGTAGAGTGACTTTTAGGAGTATGCCTTTTTAAATTCACCATATTGTTTGTATACCCAGATACCCTTTGGTTGCAGAAAGCTGCAAGATGGTCAAATTGTCCACAAATAAAACAAGATTTGTTATAGAAGTCAAAGTCATCACCTAGTTGGTGAGACTTAAGGCCATTCCAATTCCTTTGGTTGCCTTTAGGCTTGTTTGTGGTTCTGTATTGCTCACAATACCTAATTGGTTGCCTAACATGTTTAACATTGATTTTAGGCCTATCAGTATCATGTTTGACTATCTTAGGAACACTTGTTCCTGCTTTCTTAACCACATCAGGTTTAGACATAACCTGCTTTTCTTCATCATCATCATCAGATTTTCAGTCTTCAATGACTACAATATCTGATTTCCTATCAGAGGACACCTTGTCCTCAGGAAGTGAAGTATTACCTATACTTTCACTTACTTTCTCTACCTTAGGACTCTCAGTAGACTTAGAACCATATTCCATTTTTGGTTCTTGAAACTCAGCTAATCCTGTGTGTGCTAGGTCAATACCTGGAGGTGAAGGAACACCTCTAAATGGTGGAGGAACAGACTTGTAACCTACACCAGACTTAGCTTTATTGATTACTTGAGCTTCCCAAATTTTATTGATTCCATCTGAGGCATGAGCTAGAGCATCTACTGTTATCTTAACATTTTCTTTTTGGTCTTTTCTAATGCTTCATTGAGCAAAAAAATTACTTATTCTTTGAAATCTAAGTTTCTTTTTAGACCAGCCATGTCATCATTAAACTTAGATTCATTTCCTTGAAAATGCAAAATTTGTTTTTCAAGAACAGCTAGACCTCTTTTATGATTAGATAAGTTAAAACTTGTATCATATAGCTCTTCTAGATTATCATCAAATTCCTTTTTAAGTTTTTCATAAGCTTTAAGAGCAGAGCAGGAATCAGTACACTTGATTATAGAATTTACCTCTGAATCAGAAAATGCCATCAATGCAGTCTCAGTTGCCACCATTGCAGCTTCTTTTGGTGCTTCCTCTTCATCAGCCATGAAGCTCCAATCATAGCTAACACCATCAATGGCTAGCATAGCCTTTGGCTCTTCCACAGTGACTTCCTTCTTTCTATCTTGCTTATACCAAGTGGTCCTATTATCTTGCCTTTTTGGCTTTCTGCACTCTCTTGTAAAGTGTCCAAACTTGTGACAATTGAAACACTCTACTTTCTTCTTATCAAACCCAGCAGTTTCATTACCATTAATGGTAATCTGCTTTCCAGTTTTGTGCCAAAACTTCTTAGCCCTCATGCTAAGTAAAGTAACTTGCCACTTTATATCCATCTCTTCTAAGTCATCATCATTCACCTGATCAAGGTCTTCATGAGATAGAAGAGAACCACTAGTTTGACTGGTTACAAATGCATAGAATGTTGAATCTCCAAGTCCAGCAACATTCTTTTGTGAACTAGCAGTAGAACCACCAAAGTTAACAGTAGAACCACCTTCATCTTCATCTACCTCTTCTGACTTACTAAAATTGGGAGATGACAAAAGTGCCACATTCCCAGAACTAGTACTGTAGTTTCCAGACTTCTTCAGACTTTGTTCAACAATTTTGAAATTGTTGTACAAATCATTGAGTTTCATGGTTTCAATGTCTGGCTTATTCATCCAGACAACCACATGAGTATGGAATTCATCAGGTAGACTTCTTAAAAACTTCATGTTGAGATCTTCCTTGGCTATCTCAACTCCCAACACAGCTAACTGACTTACAAGCCTGTGCAACCTTGTGAACAATTTATCAAGAGATTCATTGCTGTTTGAGCTAAAGTTTTCAAAATTTTGTTTCAGCAATGTCTTCTGAGTTTTCTTGGTAGTTTCATTACCACCAAACCATGCACATATCTCTTCAAAAAGAGTTTTTGCATCAGGATACTTGCTAAAGGATAGCATCTGCTCACCAGGAATGGTCATAAGCAACAAATTTCTTGCCTTTTGATCATTCCTCTTTTGTATTCTTTCTTCATTGGTAACTGGTCCAGTATTTCTTTTTCTAACCATTTTGCCTTCAGAATAATATCCCAGAGAGCATAATCTTGAACCATGAAGTATTGTTCAATCCTTAGCCTCCACAACTCAAACTCATTCTGTTTGATCATAGGAAACTTTGCAGCAATATTTGTAGCCTGAGTATTCTCCACGTCCATTTCTTCTTCTTCTTCTAAATCAAATATATCAGCCTTGCTCTGATACCAATTGTGAGGGATTCGATACACTTTAAGGATGTTAGTCCTTTGTAACTTGTGTATGTGATACTTTGAGTTAATATGGTTAAGTATGCGGAATCTACTTAACCACACTTAGAAGGTTATTTGTTATTGGAAATGGAACAGTGATGCTTGTGTAATGAACAATGAATAATGAAAGTTAAATACCAAACGATTCAATATTATTGAAAATAATACGAGTGATCTTCACTATCACTAGGGTTATAAAAACCTTGAATCTATATGTTTCTATGACTTATGATTTCTATGATGAGTTATGTTCTTTGTTCTTGACAAATATGTAATTTTAAGTTCATGCATTAAGTGCTTATCTCTAAGCTAAGATCTTCTTTTTATAGTCCAAAGAAGATCTTTTTCAATATTGTCAAGTCTTGTTGAACTACTTGCTAGCTTATGTTGAGTGTGTCAGTAGCTAAGATACAACATGTATCTATGTTTACAACTTGATTGACTGACTACAAATCAAAGATATTCTCTACCGTATATACTTGACTTTTATACACAAATAACTTTTTATACTTATCCAACCAGAAGTAGTATACGCGACACTTATCCATCCAGCTGTAGGAATCAACAGTACCTTTGTTTATACTAGCAGTACTAACTTCAGTTAGTACTGTTAGTTATAACTTGAGAAGTCTTCAGATATACACTAGCAGTTAGTACTGTTAGAGTATTCTTCTCAGCAGTACTAATCTTCAGAACATTTAATTCCCAACACAGGGCGATAACATTTACATGTTATCAATTTTCTACTTTTAAGCCACTGTTTGGCTTAACTTCTATTAATAGTAAGTTCATTAGCCTTGATTTGATCTATATAATTACATGTGTTATTACCTGTGTTTTTGTTATTAATCAATCACAACTAATTAATTACATATGTTTTAGGAAAATTTTTGGGATTTGAACAGGTTTCGGGCCTTTAAAAATGCCCACTGTCTCGAATTTTTGCTCGGCTGATATGGCGGAACCAAAAATATGGTTCCGTCTGTCCAATATTTTGGTGCCGCCAAAATTCACCCTGCGAATTTGGCGGAACCAAAAACAAGGATCCGCCTATATAGTCGTTTGGTTCCGCCATCCAACAGCTATTTTTTAAAATTCCTCGTTTAATCCCGCACTTAAGATCATTGATTCTTATTATTAGAATTCCTTTACTGATAATTCATCACATTAGGATCATCTTAGCAACATTAAACCAATAGGAACACAATTTCCCACCAAATTTTGAAAATTCAAATTTCCACTCAAGTTACCTTTCTCTAACAAGCAAGGATCCCTCTAAATGGTTCCTTGCAATCTGTGGATCAATCACATCATTAGATTTCCCACTCACCCTTTGCATTTACTGCATATCTTCTTCATCTTACTCAACTCCATCTCTATGGATTGACTTTGATGAAGTGACTAGCTTCTTTTCTTCTTCCAAATCATTAGGAACCAACATATCTTTATGGATCAACATCACATCCAAACACACTCTTCCATAAACCTTGGAGTCTATAAATTAGGAGCTTTTGTTTGATCATTTCTCACATATTCACCATCATTTCTAAGCAATATTTCTGCATTTCTAAGCAACCTTCTCCCTCACAATGACTATGTCGATAGAAAGAGAACAGCAATAATGAGTGTTAGACCTTGCTGTTTTGTTAATCTCAACTCTTCATCCGAAGAATCATCACCTTTGAACATCTCATCTCCCATTGAAAATGAGAACTTCCTTACTTTATCAACTCCAACACCACCCCATGACATAATCACCACTCCACCACCTTCTAAAACACCAATGGCTACCACTCCACCACCCGCACCATCTCAAGTGACAAGATCACCATCACCTCCCCATTCACCCAAACTCCAACCTGTTGAGTTGTTTGCAACTCCACCAACCTCACCACATCCCTAACTAGAAAACATGGAAATCCTTCCACCTAGGTCCACCAATCCACCACCAATACCTTTTGAGGCTCAACCTTCCCAACAAGAACCACTCCTATTCCACCCTATCTATAGGAACATTCACAGTCCTCTTTACCATGATCAAGCTCCACCACAACAACCTCAACCTTTTTCACCAACATCCACACTACAAGCCATTGATGAGTCAATATGGATAAACCAACCACAAGCTCAAGGAAAAATTAATGAGGAACTTGATCGCCTCTACGCCTTCTCAAACATGGTGGATTCCCACCTAAATGAAGCAATGGATTTACAATCCACTTTGCTTGCATCCATCATGTCTCCTACTTATGTTCCACCACCTCCCCCAACAAGCCATCAACCAACACCACCACCTCCACCATCAAACTACCAACCAACACCACCACCATCAACTAATTAACCAAACCGTCCACCCAACTTTCCTCGACATGGTTGTTCCATGTGTGAGCGGACCGCCCATCTCACTCAACGAACCAACATTTTGGTTCATGAGTTGCAAAATGAGATGAGGTTCATCTTGAACCATATCCTTGAGCGACTAAACGCTCTTTCACGCCCACCACAATAGATGCTCACTAGGAGCTTTTTTTAGAAATTATCTTTTCTAGGATTCTTATGTTTAGGACTCCTTTTCTTTATTAGTTATTTTCTACTTTTATTTTGTAAGCATCTTCATTTGTGGTATTTGTCACAAATAATTTTCAATTAAAAGGTGTTTGTTGTTGTGCATGTGTTGATTGTGATCACTAATTGTGCATTATATATGGTTGGTTTGAACTTTTGTGCTTGGTTTGAACTATCATACTTGGTTGATTGGGTTGAACTATTATTCTTGGTTGAACCTTTGTAGATCTCATTACTCATGCATCATATTACTTGGTTAGCTTATCTATAACTAACCTTTGTTTTGTAGCATTTCTCATCCTTGCATCATATACGTTGGTACCCTAGCAACGGGGAGTAAAGATCAAGGGGAGTTACTCATGAACTAACCTTTAATTTTGTAGCATCATTCATTATTGAATCATATACTTTGGCACCCTAACAAGGGGGAGTTTTGATCAAGGGGGAGCTCATCTAGCACTAACCTTTATTTTTGTAGATTTAAGCATCATAAACTTGGCACTCCAATTAGGGGAGTATTGTCTAAGGGGGAGTTATTAAGTACTCAAAATCCATGTCTCATCGTACTTGGCACTCCAATTAGGGGGAGTAATCACCAAGGGCCATTCACTACATTTCGCTATGCATTTCCTCTTTTTTTGGACAAAAAGGGGGAGATTATATTAAACTCATACATCATACATTTTAAAATGGCAAAATTTCTTTTAAATTTGCATAAAACAAGTTTAATATATATTTTTAAAAGACTTGCACTTTATTTATTCCATTGCTTAAAAATAAACTTTATGTTTTTTCATCAACAAAAAGGGGGAGATTGTTAATAATAATATCGTCTAAAAACGTTATTTATATTTTACGATCTTTGCTATATTTTGTTAATAACAATTATAAATTTTATCTTTAGCAAAGCATAAATATAAGTTAAGTCTTTTACATATATAGTCATAAGCTTTTAAAAACTCATAACATGCTACATACATGATCACTAGTTCATACATGGTACATACATGTTACATACATTTTACATTTACATATTACATTTTATTTCTTAAAATAGAATATGTACAATGACATCTTTGCATACATCATATTGATATCTTTAGGATATCTTGAAGATCTTGAGAATACCATGTTTAGATCTTCACACAAAGAATTGGATGTGGTAATATCTTGGCAAGATTTGGGAAAGATTTTGGAAGATTTGCTGTCAGGATCCGCGAATCCAAAATCCATAAGGGACGGATCCCTCAATTTGGATCCGCCAAATTCGTGGGATGTTTGCTCAGTTTTCCTATAAATAGTAAGCTGCTCATTCATGTTTCTTCATCACTTTTAGTATAAACAACATTCATTCATTCTTTCATTACTAACCCATTCATATTACATATTACATTCTTAGTGATCTTTCTTTTGTAGCAAAGAGATCAAAGCATCACAAGCTTCAACTAAGCGTTGCAAGACTTGTTAGAATAGTCACTGTGTGAATAAGTAGTTTGTCACACATCGTTGTTGTACCAATCATTCATATACCTCAGTAGAGTCCGGTTGGTATTTTCGTCCTTAAAATACATAGAGTGTCGGGAGTGGTTGTGCCCTTGTAAAAGAACTCGATATCTAGCTTTGTTCCAGAAAAAGTGTAAGCAACGTGTATAAAGGTTTTCTCCGCCGAGAAGGGAGCTTGTTTCTTAGTGAATAAAAACTCTCGAATTAGAGGCTCGAGGAGTGGAGTAGGGCAAGGAAGAGAGTCCTTGTAGACCGAACCACTATAAACATCCGTGTTGTGGTTTGATTGTTTCTTTCTCTACTTACTTATTATATATTGTTTATTGTTTGCATAATTTTGAAATCACGTTAAGTATTCAAAGCAAAAGAATTTTAAAACGGTAAAACTATTCAACCCCCCTTCTAGTTTTCCACAGGAATGTTAAAATCAATTAAGGGTTTGGAGGGAGTTATCTTGAGCACTAATGTGAAAGATTTTGAAAAATCTTTTGAAAAATCTTGAAGAGGTGCTTAAGAATTACGTTTGAGAAACGAGTTTATGTTTGAAATCTTTTAGTTTGTTTATGCTCGAACTTTTAAAAATGATTTCATCTTTTGAACGTACGAGTCCTGATTTGAAATAATTAGAAGTGATTATTAAAGTTCGGGTTTCGTACTGAAGTTTACGAAAGCCATATTTTTGAGAAAATTTGATTAACGATATGTTGTAGAAAACATTATAGTGAACTCTCGCTCAAGCATCTGTACATGTCCGTATCATTGTTGAATGATATTTCTGGATACGTACAGAATATCGATTATACGAGAGACATGTCGTGAGAAGAATATTTTTTTCATTTTTTGATTTTATAATGTTTTTGTAATTTTGAAAATTTTCTATTGTTTTTGGATTTTTAAAAATTTTCTATTTTTGTATTTTGATTTTGTTGGTTTTACAAATTTTGTATTTTGTTTTTCAAAAAATATTTACAGCAAAGCTTTTTGAAAGATATTCTCAAGAAGACTCAAGAAGACGTTCTAGCTCCTCAGGAGTTAGGCTTCGCATGCCAATTCGTCGAACTAAATCGTCAAACCTTTCTTTTGGAAGGGCTTTAGTAAATAGATCGGCGAGTTGGTAATCCGTCTTCACGAAAAATAATTCAACAGTACCCTCTTCTACATGCTCTTTTATGAAGTGATAGCGGACTCTAATATGCTTGGTCTTCGAGTGTTGAACTGGATTGCACGAGATGGCTATGGCACTTTTCGAGTCACAATACAAAGGTATTTTATCGAAAGTAAAGCCATAATCTGTGAGTTGTGTCCTCATCCATAGAACTTGGGCGCAACACGCAGATAGAGACACATACTCGGCTTCTGCGGTTGATAATGCAGTACAATCTTGTTTCCTTGATGACCAGCCTACTAGCTTTTCACCCAAAAATTGTGCTCCTCCTGATGTACTTTTTGTTGTAACTTGGCACCCTGCGTGATCCGCATCTGAAAATGCTATTAGTTTAAACTCGGAATCCTTCGAATACCAAAGTCCCATGTTAATGGTTCTTCATAGGTACTGAAACATCCGTTTAACCTCTTGGAGGTGAAGTTCGGTAGGCCTTGCCTGAAACCGTGCTAATAAGCAAACAGCAAAATGAATATTGGGTCGACTAGCAGTAAGGTACAAGAGAGAACCAATCATGCTCTGATATTTCTTCGGATCGATGGGTTTTCCAAATAAATCAGCACCGATTTTTGGTGAAGTGACCATTGGTGTACCAACAGAGTCAAAATTTTCCATACCATGTTTTTTCAAAATCTCAATTGTATATTTAGCTTGATTAATAAAAATACCACGAGGGGATTGATGTATTTGTAAACCAAGAAAGAATTTTAGTTCCCCCATCATGGACATTTCAAATTTGCTTTTCATGAGATTTTCAAAATGTTTTGAATGATTCGGATTAGTGGACCCAAAGATAATGTCGTCCACATAAATCTGAACAATCAAAATGTCATCTTTGTATTTCCTTGTAAACAAGGTAGAATCAACATAAATGGAGCTGGTTTTAAACCATAAATGGCTTTCTTAAGCTTGTAGATGTAGTCTAGATGTTCCTTGTCAATGAATCCTTCTGGCTGACTCACATACACTTCTTCTTTCAGAGTTCCATTCAAGAACGCAGTCTTGATGTCCATCTGATATACTGTGATGTTCTTGTGAGCTGCATAGGCTAAGAAAATCCTGACTGCTTCAAGTCTTGCTACTGGCGCGAATGATTCTTCGAAATCTATCCCTTCTTCCTGTCTGAATCCTTTAGCCACGAGACGAGCTTTGTTGTGAATTACAGTCATTTCTTCATCCTTTTTGTTCTTTCATAACCATTTGAGATCAATAACAAGTTTGTCAAGTGGTCGTGAAACAAGTTCCCAACTGTTATGTAACTGGTATTGAATAAGTTCCTCTTGCATCGCTTCTATCCATGCGTTTTCTGTCATCGCTTCCCGAATGTTTTTTGGTTCTTTAAGGCTTATAGAGCAAATGTAAATGCACATTTCGGGGTCTGTAGCAAGTTGTCTTCTCGTCTGAACTGGCCTTGAAGGTTCACCAATAACTTGTTCAATTGGATGTTCTTTAGTCCATTGGAGTGTAGAAAGGTACCTTAGGTTTAACGTATGTGTGTTAGATGGTTCTTGTAACCTTGAAGATGATTCAGCAGAGTCCGTAGCAAATGAGTTTTCGAATACTTCTTTTTCTAACACAACATCGTTTTGGTTCTGTGCTGTTTCTTCTTAGGATGGTGTGTTATGATTTTGCTCATCAACTCTTGGTAGAACAATTTCAAGAACTAGAGTTTCTAGAGTAGATGTAGATGAGGTTGAGGAAGTTGGTACGTCAGCATCGATTGTAGTAGATGCATCTTGTGGTGGTGGTGGTGGTTGATGGTTTTGAGCGGGTGCCGCGGAATGTTGTTGTGATGCATTTGTCGAAGTTCCACCATAGTATTCATCAAACATTAACTCGAAGAAATTTTCCAGTTCTTGTTCTGAAGGTTTGTCAGTGGTTGTTGATTGAGCTCTTTGAGGTACGAGTCCTGAACTAATGTGTCCAGAAGTCTACGGGTTTGGCGCGAGTCTTAATCTGTTTTGATTAGAAGCCATTGGATTAAGCGCGGGTTCTAGAGCGAGTCTCTTAGAAGCCATTTGTGAAATCTCGTCAAACTTCACATTCATTGTCTCCATTATCCTTTTTGTTCTTCTATTATACACCCGGAATGCCCTCGAGTTTTCTGAGTATCCAATGAAGATTCCAATATCACCCTTAGCTTTCAGCTTCCCTAGATCTTCTCTATTGTTCGTTGGATAGCACAAAGCGCCAAACACGTGAAGGTAAGAGATATCAGGTTTCTGATTGTTCACTAGCTCATATGGTGTTTTATTGAATTTTGGATGGATTAGGGAACGATTTTGAGTAAAACAAGCAGTGTCAACAGCATCAGCCCATAAGAATAACGGTGCACTAGAATAAATTAGCATTGTGCGAGCAGCTTCTGCAAGAGTTCGATTTCTTCTTTCAACTACCCCATTCTGCTGTGGAGTTCTGACAACTGAAGTCTGATGAGTGATTCCAGTATCTTCAAAGTAAGTTCTTAACTCCTGATTTGTGAATTATGTGCCATTGTATGTTCTTACAATCCTTACTAGAGCTTGAAGTAGAACTTGAATACGCTTTAGAAAGGTGATGATGATGCCTGGTGCTTCATCTTTTGATCTCAGAAACTTTACCCATGTATATCTTGAATAATCATCGACGATAACAAGAATATACCTCTTTCACTTTATGCTTTCAACTCTCATTGGGCTACATGAGTCCATGTGCAACATATGTAGCCATGCTTCCGAACTAGGTACGATTTTGGGTTTATATGACGCTCTTTTGCTTTTTCCTGGTTCGCATGATGGGCATAAGTGATCCTCGGTGTACTTGAACTTAGGGAGTCCGTTGATGATGTTGTATTTGGCTAATTTGTTGATGGTGTAAAAATTGAGATGGGATAATCTTCTATGCCACAGCTAGGACTTTGTTCAGCATGCTCTTGTCATAAGACAAATTGGTGATGAAGAGGCCATTTGGTTGATGCCGATAGCATATTGGTTGGTGCCACGATTCCCAATTAAGAGATCATCGCCAACCAAATTTCTAACAAAGCACATGTTTCTCCTAAATGCAACCTGTAGCAACCTGTAAAATTCCCCAGTAATTTGTAAATGTTAATCAAGTATTAATCCATCATTACGGTTCATCTAACCATTTTTACGAGCAAAATTTAAAAATTTTGTTTATTACATTACCATGAATCAAAAACGTTGTTACGTGATTCATAATACTTTGGAACGAGCTCACACACGCACCACGATAATCCATAATACGAATAAAAACCAAACGGATCCATTTTACATAGTTCTCGGCCCAACAGGCTATTCAAAACCCACTACTATTCAAGCCCACTTATCCTCATTTCTTTTATTTCATAAGAGCCAACACTCGATTACTTGGCCTCTATATTTTGAAATTTTGACACACAAGCTATACCACATTTTATATAGGTCGAATCTCCACATTTCTAGGATTCAGGAATGACAAGCCTTATTATCTAGTTCGAACGTTTACTATTTAAACGAGCCCTAAAGTAAACTCCATTCGACACATGTGCAAACTGTTAGGATCTCTGAGAAATAAAGTTTTCTCATTGCTGCCGATAGTGAAGCTGGTTCCTGCTGATAGTTATCTGTTGCTGTTGCAGTTTGGTTCCTGCCGATAGTTTATTTTCGTTTCTGCCGATAGTGTTTATTGCTGCGGATATTATTGTTTGTTATCCGTATGATTTAGAAAGTTTGTTAGATTTATTTTTAGAAGAGATCATGTTTATCTCTTCACATGTTTTCTTGTATGACGGGTTAGGGTTAGGGTTTCTTATCATTATAAAAGAAAGATCCCGTCTATGAGTTGAACACATCTTTGTACGACATTACAATATTCAATAACACAATTTCTTAGTTCATAGTCCGATCCATAGAGGATCATTGTCTTCTTAGATATTTTCTTCTTTACATTCTTGTTGTTTAGTTTCCGCATAAACGCAAGTCTTACTCCTAGAGATTCTCGTTTAACCAAGCTCAATCAAGCTCGAAGTACTCGATCCTACACAAACTCATTTGAAGGTTAACCAAAATCGACTAAACATATTTTCACCTAAGTCATTTTGTTTTACCTAGTCAAAAACGTTCCACAAGCCTTATTACATCTTCCCTCGATCATTTGGTCATGTCTACACATCGTTTGGACCATATACATGTCGAATAAAACATTTGAACCATGCCACTTGACCAAAATCGAAGCACCCTCACTCCCACCTCTCTTAATATTCAAATAGTTGAGTACCTAGCTAGGATTATTCCCTAATCCCTTCGGCATCAAATCAAGCCAACTTTTGTGTATTAAAAACTATATAGTAGCCTATACATGCATATACATACTCGTATACTTTCACACACACTCATTCACACAAACATATATCACACACAATATTTTCCTAAGTCATTTTCTCTCTAGCCGAGCCATTCAATAAGCAAGAGTTATTTTCTAGGTGTTCATACCATTTTCCAACTCGAAGCCATTCATCTCGATTCTTTTGTGATTATTCTAGCAAGTAGCGTGCATAACTTTCAATCCGTAGTTCCTTTCAACGTTTTCTCACCACCATTTTTGGTGTAGTAAGTCATTCGAACGCATTTCTTATACATACTTATGATTTTCCTTAGTTCATGCACTCTTTAATTTCATTCGTATCATTACAAGCTTTTCATTTATTATTTCAAGGTCTTGTTATTTATTTTTCATATAAATATGACCTCCAAATTCTATGAATGGCTAGAAATGAAGTGCAATACTCGTTTGTATCTTATATCATCATATAAATGGTTATCGAGACTCATTTTAAAGTCATGTTGCATTATCTCGTATATCAAGACGGTGAAGTATATGAACAAGGGATGTCACATGTTTTTGGTTCAAGTGACGAAAAATGAATCAAAAGAGAAAAGACTTGAAGAAGTGCCAGTTGTCAAAGATTTTTCTGAAGTATTTTTGGAAGATCTGCCCGGTATTCCACCAGTCCGTCAAGTAGAATTTTAGATTGATTTAGTGCCTGGGGCAGCGCCAGTTGCAAAAGCACCCTATAGGTTGGCACCTTCTGAAATGAAAGAGTTATCTGAGAAATTGAGAGAGCTATCAGATAAGGGATTCATCCGACCAAGTTCATCACCTTGGGGAGCTCCAGTCTTATTCGTCAAGAAAAAAGACGGAACGTTCCGAATGTGTATTGATTATAGAGAGTTGAACAAACTCACCGTGAAGAATCGATATCCATTACCCAGGATCGATGATTTGTTTGATCAGTTACAAGGATCGAGTGTCTACTCGAAAATTGATCTGAGATCGGGATATCATCAGCTGAGAGTCCGAGAAGAAGACATTCCCAAAACAGCTTTCAGAACGCGGTACGGACATTACGAATTTCAAGTAATGCCATTTGGTCTAACCAATGCACCCGTAGTGTTCATGGATTTGATGAACCGAGTATACAAACCATACTTGGACAAATTCGTGATCGTGTTCATAGATGATATTCTAATCTTCTCCCGCAGCAAGGAAGAACATGCTGAACATTCGAGAACCATTTTAGAGTTGCTCAAATAGGAAAAGTTGTATGCGAAGTTCTACAATTGTGATTTTTGGATTCCAACGGTACAATTTCTTGGTCATGTTATCAACAGTCATGGTATCCACGTAGACCCTGCCAAGATTGAGGTGGTTAAAGATTGGGCATCTCCTACAAACCCAACAGAGATTCGCCAATTTTTAGGTCTTGCCGGTTACTACAGAAGATTCATAGAAGATTTCTCAAAGATCGCAAAGCCTCTGACAGAACTGACCCAGAAGAACAAGAAGTATAACTGGGAAGAAAAACAGGAGTCAGCTTTCCAACTTTTGAAGCAAAAACTCTGTGAAGCACCAATCTTAGCGCTACCCGAAGGAAGTGATGACTTCGTAGTGTATTGTGATGCGTCACATCACGGTTTAGGTGCAGTACTGATGCAAAGGAGCAAAGTAATAGCCTATGCTTCTCGACAACTCAAAAAGAACGAAGAGAACTATACAACTCATGATCTAGAATTAGGAGCAGTAGTCTTTGCTCTTAAGATATGGAGATATTACTTGTACGGCACTAAGTGCACGGTTTTCACCGATCACAAAAGTATTCAACACATCCTGGATCAAAAAGAGTTGAACATGAGACAGCGACAAAGGTTAGAGTTGCTCAACGACTATGATTGTGAAATTCTCTATCACCCAGGAAAGGCAAATGTTGTGGCTGTTGCCTTGAGCAGAAAAGAACGAATTAAACCTCTCAGAGTCCGATCTCTGGGAATGACCATTTGTTCACCCCTTCCATCACATATCCTCAAAGCTCAATCTGAAGCCCTCAGGGAAGAGAATAGACCCAGTGAAAGAATTCACGGTATGTCAGAGAATGAGAATGGCTTCGTGAAAAGATCAGACGAAATGTTTTGTTTCAAAGAAAGAAGTTGGGTTCCACTCTATGAAGGTATACGTGATCTCATCATGTATGAATCCCACAAATCCAAGTACTCCATTCACCCAGGTTCTGACAAGATGTATCAGGATCTCAAGAAACTCTATTGGTGGCCAAAGATGAAGTCCGACATCGTCGAGTATGTTGGGAAATGTTTGACCTGCTCAAGAGTCAAGGCGGAATGTCAAAAGCTGTCAGGATTTCTGGTATAACCCGAACTTTCAGTATGGAAATGGGAATGAATTACTATGGACTTTATCACCAAATTACCAAGGACGTCAACTGGATTGGACACCATCTGGGTCATCATTGATCGTCTCACCAAGTCTGCCCATTTCTTGCCAATCAAGGAAACTGACGAGATGAGCACTCTCGCACATCTGTATCTGAAGGAAATAGTATCCCGACACGGAGTTCCAATCTCCATCATCTCAGATAGAGATAGCCGATTTACTTCTAGATTTTGGCAGACTCTACAAAAAGCTCTTGGTACACGTTTAGATATGAGTACCGCTTATCACCCTCAAACCGATGGGCAAAGTGAAAGAACAATCCAAACCTTAAAAGACATACTTCGGGAATGTGTAATAGACTTCGGAAAAGGTTGGGACAAACACTTGCTGTTGGCAGAATTCTCCGACCACAACAACTATCACGCCAGTATCAAGGCAGCGCCGTTTGAAGCACTTTATGGTCGAAAGTGCAGATCACCTGTTTGCTGGGCTGAAGTGGGAGATGTACAACTCACAGGACCTGAACTGATTCACGAGACAACGAAAAAGATATTTAAGATCAGGCAACGACTACAAGCCGCACGAGACAGACAAAAGAGCTACGCTGATGTGAGGCGAAAACCGATGGAATTCCAGGTTGGAGACAAAGTTATGTTAAAAGTTTCCCCCTGGAAAGGAATAGTACGCTTCTGAAAGCGTGGAATGTTAAATCCAAGGTACATTGGACTTTTCAAATCCTGGAAAGGATTGATCCAGTGGCTTATAAACTTGAGCTCCCAGAGGAACTCAGGAGAGTACACAACACATTTCACGTATTGAACTTGAAGAAAGGTCTGTCAGATGAAACTCTTGTCATCCCAATGAAAGAAATCCGACTTGATGACAAACTCGTATTTACAGAGGAACTGGTGGAAATAATGGACAGAGAGGTGAAACATCTAAAGAAAAACCGTATCCCCATTGTCAAAGTTCGATAAAACTCTAAACGAGGACCAGAATATACATGGGAACGTGAGGACCAAATTCGAGATAAATACCCACACTTATTTCCATAGACAACCCTAACAACTACCTTAGACTTAAATTTTGGGACGAAATCCTGTTTGACGGGTAGGTACTATAGCAACCTGTAAAATTCCCCAGTAATTTGTAAATGTTAATCAAGTATTAATCCATCATTACAGTTCATCTAACCATTTTTACGAGCAAAATTTAAAAATTTTGTTTATTACATTACCATGAATTAAAAACGTTGTTACGTTATTCACAATACTTTGGAACGAGCTCACACACGCACCACAACAATCCATTATACGAATAAAAACCAAACGGATCCATTTTACATAGTTCTCGGCCCAACAGGCTATTTAAAGCCCACTACTATTCAAGCCCACTTATCCTTATTTCTTTTATTTCATACGAGCCAACACTCGATTACTTGGCGTCGATATTTCGAAATTTCGACACACAAGCTATACCATATTTTACATAGTTCAAATCTACACATTTCGAGGATTCAGGAATGACAAACCTTATTATCTAGTTCGAACGTTTACTATTTAAACGAGCCCTAAAGTAAACTCCATTCGACACATGTGCAAACTCATTTGAAGGTTAACCAAAATCGACTAAACTTATTTTTACCTAAGTCATTGTGTTTTACCTAGTAAAAAACGTTCCACAAGCCTTATTACATCTTCCCTCGATCATTTAGTCATGTCTACACATGGTTTGGACCTTTTACATGTCGAATAAAACATTTGAACCATGCCACTTGACCAAAACCGAAGCACTCTCACTCCCACCTCTCTTAATATCCAAATAATTGAGTACCTAGCTAGGATTATTCCCTAATCCCTTCGGCATCAAATCAAGCCAACTTGTGTGTATCAAAAACTATATACTAGCCTATACATGCATATACATAATCGTATACTTTCACACACACTCATTCACACAAACATATATCACACACAATATTTTCCTAAGTCATTTTCTCTCTAGCCGAGCCATTCAAGAAGTAAGAGTTATTTTCTAGGCGTTCATACCATTTTCCAACTCGAAGCCATTTATCTTGATTCTTTTGTGATTGTTCTAGCAAGTAACGTGCATAACTTTTGATCCCTAGTTCATTTCAACTTTTTCTCACCACCATTTTTGGTGTAGTAAGTCATTCGAACGCATTTCCTATACATACTTATGATTTTCCGTAGTTCATGCACTCTTTTATTTCATTCGTATCATTACAAGCTTTCCATTTATTATTTCAAGCTCTCGTTATTTATTTATCGTATAAATATGACCTCCAAATTCTATGGATGGCTAGAAATGAAGTACAATACTCATTCGTATCTTATATCATCATATAAATGGTTATCGAGACTCATTTTAAAGTCATGTTGCATATCGAACCATATGTAAGTCATATAATCATTTGGACTATTTGGTCATGTCAAGTAGAAAATGATCCATATAATAAATTCTAATCGTGTAACATATTGAACAAATTACTCGACTCATTTCTCCATAAGCTCAATTAATAAGCAGTAACAAAAAACTACTTTGATAAGCTACTAAACTACCTAAACGAACATATAAGCTATCGCACTCGAAACAGTTTTAAAACTATAATGTTTTTCAAGTGGGCCTTAACGCCCACTAAACTCTAAATAAGCAATTCCGAATAAGCAGTCCTATAAGCAGTTTTGACAAGTTAATAAGACCATATTTTAAGCCCAAAATAAAGCCCAAATCGATTTGAAACCCATTGGATCATAAATTGTTAACGGGCCTGTTTTAAAAACTTTAAGGCCCAATAAGCTAAAAATAAACTCTTTTTATGAAATAAGCAGTTTTACAAACTTAAATAAGCTATTTGAGACTTATAAAACTCTCCGAAATATTAAATTCATAGATTTGTGATTTTTGGACTAAAAATACAAAATATTATGCTAATCGGGTGAAAAGTGTAACTTTCACTTAAATTAGTATCAAACTGCCATTTTGATAACTTAAGGGTAGAAAATGAATATCGAGCAACCAGGAGTGTTAAAATGTCATGTTTGGATATTTTGGACCAAAATGTAAATATAATCTAACCATGGACTAACGGTGCAAAAGTTTCACCGTTAGGGTTAAAAGTTTAAATTTCATATAACTTTAAGGACCATTCAGTAACTATATTATATATATGTTCACATAAAATGTTTTATACATTTTTGTCCTAAAAAGCCTTTTGTACATTTCTTAGGATTTATTTAACAAACGATACGTGTATATATATATATAAAAACAAGATAATATTATATATAATATTATTTTTGAAATTTAAGTATTTTAAGCATATCATCCATTCTCATCACGAACCAATTCGTTAGCCGATACTTTTTCCAAAATCATTATTCGTATTAAGCCAAGCGTAAAACTATCAAAATCTCAGACTTTCCTATTATTCAGGTCGTGTGTTGGAGCCGTTCCCATATTACATTTGATTTCACATTATCTTTGCCAACTACATTCAAGGTGAGCTCATAGTCCCACTATTATCTTTTATATATTTTCAACTCGTAGGGAGATACGTGCTACAAAACAGAACACAAGTATTTTTTTTTGTACGCTATACCTGATTGATATTGCCTAAGTTACAACTACTATTGCCATTATTACAAGTCCCTCCCATCATGAGAAATTAATCACTTGCGAGTGAACGCGAATATAGTGAACAAATCTGTTGGAGGCTGACTGCCTATTTGAACTAGCCAGAAGATGGCCTTAGTTGCTAGCTGGATTAGTCAAATGCACTTTATTTGAAGGAAATAGGTAGACGGAAATCTCCTATCCGAGGGCCATAAACTCACACCATTAATTTGGTGTGTTCATACCGTTTCGGCGGTAATCATTAAGGTTTTAGTGTCATGAGACTTAGGGCAATATATCGAACTGCAATATTACAATTTCTACTATGATTGTGTTTCTATGCAATTATACAACTTGAGACTTGTGTTCAAACTGATTACATTTACAAACACTATGGATTCACTCAACAATTTTGTTGACTTTTAGCATGTCTATCTTAGGTAATTAACGGAGCATTCAAGGCACGGAGTGGGCAGATAAACTGATGGTTTTTGGTGTCAAATAAATTCTATCATTCATTTCAAACTTATCATATCTTTTGTGACATATTAAACATTGAAATTTTCTTTTGTATTTGAATTATTAAATGAATGATAATAACTTTTAAAATGCCTCTTTTTGAGTCGTTTTCTATGATTATGACTGTGATCCTTCCAGTAATACCCCAATTAGTCTTCCGCTGTTAACTTAAAATTTAGGGGGTGTTACACAACCTCTAAATTTGCATCACAAAACTGCCCAACTGAAAACAAGTTGTGTCCCAATCCTTCGATGTAGTAAACTCGAGTGATCAAATAATTCCCAAACTGAAGATCTCCACAACCCAGAATAGCTGCTACATGATCATTTCCAAAGCGTACTGTTCCCATGAATTTCCAGACGAAATTGATCAGCAACTTTAGATTCCCGGTCATGTGCTTGGAGCAACCCGAGTCGACGATACAAAGACATATTTCGATAACCTGCGAAGAACAGAAGAGTTTGTATTCGGAAACCATTTTGAATTTGGTTCCATAGGGTTAGGAGTAAAATCCGTATCACACTCACAGAAGGTTTCTACTAGTTTAATTTGAACAACTTTCAATTTGCCATTCTAGAGTATGAACTGCCTACCCGTTGGTTTCCATACACAATACTTAAGATAGTTCCTAGGCATTTGACTACCAGTGGTTGGCCTAAAGCGTGCAACTAATCTTTCTGTAGATCTAGATCTAGCACTAGTTCCTTTTGGAACGTTCTCATGTTCAGGCGTAACAGTCACAGTTTTAGAAACATAATCATCACAAACATCATTAGATAAACATTTCTTGCACATTAAACAAAAAGAGTCATTACATGCATTAGAAACAGTACTTTTGAAATTACATTAAGATGAAATATGTCTCTTATTACAAAGAGATAAATTCCTAGGGTGTTCTTCTACTTCTTCAACTTTATTCTTGCAACTACTCTTAGAGACTGGCGAGACTCTATTGTTCCTTGTATTGCTCCTAGGCTTTAGTCTGCTGCTCCTAGAGGTGCTTTCTAATCCTGTAGAAGGTAAGGCATACGCATTAGGATTTATATTTTTGTCCTTAGAAGTTGTTGTAGCATGCCTAGACTCTTTATGATTATCTTTTACGCTCTTGTCGCAGACGCAATAGTGGGACTAATCCTATAAAGGCCAGGTGCTATCACTTTTGGTGTTTCGACAACCGCTTTTCCTTTATCAACAATCTTTTCTTTTTCATTTTGCTTGGGCAAGGGTGTTGGAGTGACTGGTTTTGTCAAATCATTTTTCACATCGACTTTTGGAACAGATTGAGAAATCGACATTTTTGGTTTAACAACCGGTTTTGAAGTATTTGGTTTGTCCAAAGACGATGTTTTTGCAAACTTGGTGTCCACACCCTTCCCTTTTTGACTTTCCAGCTGAGCCCTCAAAAGATCATTTTGTCTTTCATGTTCATGAAGGTACGCTCATACGACAGTTTGTCATACTTGCATTCCTAGGTTTTTAGATCAAGTTGTTTAAAATATGACACATTTTCTTTTTCAAGTTTTACAAGAGCATTTTCATATTTTGAAACAATTACCGAGGTCTCAGCTCGCAGACTTTCATCGTCTTCAACAAAATTTGTTTGTAAAATAATGGACATAATATCATTGGACAAAACTGCTTCTAAGAGAGAATCATTTAAATTTTCCAAAACATTGATTTGCTCAATAGATTCATTAGCCTTCTTTATCAGGGATTTGTGGTCCTTGACAAAGTCAACTGTTTCAGTTAAAAATGCTTTTTCAAAATGAATTACTCGAGCATTAATGTTGTTAATTTGAGGAGCAAATTCACTTTCAAGAATCTTTTTGAGCTATAAATGAACCATTGAATTCCAGTTGTTCTCAGTTAGTCTCATTTTAGATTCTAAATTCATTTGAAGTTGCCCAATTCTGGTTTTAATATCATCAAGAAATCCTGTTGTTATTCACTTTTATCACACAAGCTACCTAATTAATCCTAGATCTAGAAAGAGAGAGTTAGAGAGAGAAAGAGAGTGGAAGATTGTTTACAACAATAATGAAATGTTTAGTACTCAATCAACCAACCCTCTCCCTTGAATGGGAGGGGGTATTTATAGTTTTCTACATGGGTTGGGCTTTTAGCCCTAATAACATAATTAAACATAAATAATAAGACACAGCCCATGG
Source organism: Artemisia tridentata subsp. tridentata (assembly GCA_021014915.2). Taxonomy (NCBI): domain Eukaryota; kingdom Viridiplantae; phylum Streptophyta; class Magnoliopsida; order Asterales; family Asteraceae; genus Artemisia; species Artemisia tridentata. The sequence continues at coordinate 272,488,573 of CP139505.1, read as the reverse complement.
GCCTTCTACACAAGCTGGGCCATAAAACAAACCTAAAGACCTAAGCAACTTATTACATAAATGATCAATACTTGATTATGTAAAAACGTGTTCCCAACAATCTCCCCCTAAGTATTGGTCATCAAGGTTGCTTGACGTCGTCTTTGCTTCTTTAGGCTTTGACGTCATTTGAATCTTTGTTCTTCATTCTTGAGGTGATATGATATGGTATAGTAATGATATGCCGTCCTCCAATGGTCTTTAATTCTGGTGTCTTTACGTCTTTTCCACCATGCTCATATGTCTTTTGACTTTTGATCTTCAATTGGTTCTCACTTCTTCAATCTTTGACTTGTGGAAGGTTGTAGTGCTTGAACTTTGACTTTTCTTTAACATCTTTAAACTTTTGATATCTCTAAGTCTTTATGAGAACATATCTTCAGGATATGAGCATGATGGAATGGTGGTGGAACTCCAGATTTAGGTCTCCATGATTCGCTGCATGTAAACAGTTAGCAATAAATCATCCGGCACTTACATATTTGGACTTCGAGATCATCAACAGCATAGAGTGAAGACTTTCACTAATCCAAACCCAGGCCGTTCTGAACCGGATACCCCCGAAAGGGCTTACACGGACACACCGAAGTGCACCCATGATTCAATAAGTCGCTGGAGATCACCCCACGACTGTAGACCGTTTTAGAGCAAACACTAAGCGTAACCCACAAGGGATTACCGAAGTGACCTGCTCTCAAGGCTGTTTGATGTTGACCCTGGCAGGATTTCCATTCAATCACTGAGAATCACATTTTTGGTTTCTCTCATGAATGTTCTCGGCAAATTGCTAAGATCTGCGTAGGACTTTTCTTAATTTTACAACTGGCGTCCATAATGTAGAACAACCAGTGTAATACTAAGTGTTCCTATGAGATCTTTTGTTGTATCTCTTGGCTCTAGACTCAATTAGTGCACATTTGTTTGGTCGTCCGAGGCATGGAGTAGAGTGCCTCCTTTTCAATATCAACACATCTCGTAGTGAGAGGTCGATAGATGATGAAGGGTTCTCCGTGTGAAATGAAACAAGTGCCTCTTGAGAGACACCTGAGTGGCTAGAAGGTTAGTGCAGTGCGTCACTGGGTCCATGACGACTTTGATCTTCAATACCGGTGATGCCCAATCAACCAGTAGATTAAGTATTGAACCTGGTGTCTGCCCTAAGGCTGATCATATGGAGGGCTATTTCTTTTCACCCTTTTCTTTACTTTTCTTTTTAATTCTTCAACCCCTTCTTTCTCCTTTCATTTCATTTCTCCTTTTTCCAATCATACCTAGGACTTTCTAGTGCTAAACTATTGGTATTGTCCTTGGGTAGATCCCTCCGGCTCTGGCGGATCATAGGACGGTTATTCCTAACCTTAGTCACCTTATATCACCATGACTATCCTATTGTTGCCATAAACCAAACCTTTTGAAAATCTCTCAAAGTGTTTATGATTATGAAAACATATTTTGTTAACACTTTGAGAGTTTTGTGATTTTCAGAAATACTCCCCTTAACATGTGCTCATAAGTGGTTAAGATAAATTTGCACATGTCGGGTAGAGTTAGCACTTTTTGAACTGATTGATTTTCAATGAACATGATCGTCGCGAGACACGTTTACATCACTAGTAGAACTAGCTTGAAATTATTACCCCTCCAGATCACATTCAAGGAAAATCGCTCGAAATCGGTACATTCTACTCAGACATATCCTTTGCGAGACACGTTTATATCACCAGATAAACTGGCTTGAAATTATTACCCGTCCCGGATATGTCTTTTTGACTACTGACTTTTGCTATAGTCAATTCGATGATCAATTCTGAGCCAAGCTCACATGAGATATCATCTTTCGAGTTACCATATTTTGATCATATCTTTATTCTCCCCCTCAAAAATAGCATACTTATGATATTTTTGATAAACTTTTGAGAAAAATATGCCTTTTGAGTTTTGTGGAAAGAATTTCAAGAACTTATCGTTTGTGGTACAAAGATTATTTTTCAAATACTCCCCCTTGACGAGGGAATACTTGTCCTTATGAGTAGAATTTTGAAAAAAACTTAGAAAAAAAAATCTGGTTTAATTCTACTCATAAGTAAGAAGCTTTCGCTCCTTTGATCAGGATTGAGGCACTGACACGTACCTCAGGGTCCCTTCTTTACAGGAACGGGTTGTGCACTGTAATGTGTGCACAAGCCATTGTCAATGAAAATGATGAAAAATATGATGACATATGACAAATGATACCAGAAATCACTGCTCAGGTCGACGAAAAGTAAGGATTTTAGGAATTCTGGCACGTCCTCCCACATAGCTTTCCAGTCGTCTCATTGTTTAAAATTTGAGCCTTTTGTCAATCCTATCAATGAACTTCACTGCTTGCTTCGCATCATTTCTGCTCCAACTTATAACTCTCAGCCATCCCATCTTCAACCCCTTGCTACGGTTTTCCAAAATCTTTTCAAGTTCAAACTTAACTCGTACCAAAGTCTCATCACTGAATTTGTGGATTTCTTGATAACCCATGAACTTTGGTGAGCTTTTATCCTTTACGTATGCCAACCCAAACGGTCTATCACAGAAAGTATACGGCTGCTTGTCATAGATTCCCGAAGGTTTAAGATTTGGCTTGACGAGGTTGAATTTCGTCTGGTAGCTTTCTACCCCAAGATGCACATCTTCAACTAGCGATCTGATGACAATGTTGCGGATGTGTAGTAGAATCGAGTTAATGATATCATACTGAAGACGACCAGGGAGATGTTCTAGTTTTCCTTGAACTTTTAGTAGATACATATCTTCTATATCGTTGATGTGTAAGTAGGGATAGTCTGCTTAGCAAAAAGTGTATTCTTGATCGTCCAAACTCCTCATGGTAATCTTCTTCAGAAAGTTATACCCAAACTTAGATTTGGTTTCTACACTTGTTATTGAAAGAATCTTGTTCTTGTTATAAACCTCAGTCTTTGACCTTTTGGTAAGCATGTATTTATAAAACCACTTCCTCAGATTTGGCCAATGATATATTCCCAAAGCAGCTTCATCATTGTATTCTTGAACTTCATTGATGAATAAATCACTTATTTGTTCTTCTAAACCTTCTACTGCATAAGATGTTGCTTGGTACTTGGTTAGAGAAGTTGCATACCATTTTTCAGGGTTGGTGTTTCCATAGACTAGATAATCCAAGTCGTGATTGAAAAAATACGCCTTGGGTATCTTTAGGTTGTGGGAATGGCTAACGAGAGGTAAGGGTTGGGAGTAATCACGGAGTTGAAGTTTTTCTTTCGGATGAGAAGCACGCGCATGATCCCAGTCAATGTATTCAGACAGTGCTCTTGCTACTTGTTCAAGGTTGTATTCAAACTCCACTTCTGAAGTTGTGACTGTCTTGAATTCTATGAAGCCATCTTTGCGAACTCTGATGATATCAGGCAATCCCAACTTCTGGACTGTCATTACCTTCTTCAGTCGTTTGGTGAAGTCCACAATTGACCCTTCAACAGGTGCATCGTTTTCAGCTTCAGGATATGCTTCTACCATCATCTCAAACCAATCGAATCTTGGAGCAGTTGGGTTTACCCATTCAGGTTGAGGTGTGACTTTTTCATTGGTGGGTGGTGCAGTAACATTCTGAACTCTTGTAGGTGCAACAGGAAAATCTTCATCAAAACTCATATCATCAGACGCTTCAGTCTCTTCGAATGCTCCACCTTCAAGTGGAATGAACATCGGTTGGCTTGATTGCTTTGTGGTGCCAGAAGAATGTGTTGTGGTCGAAGGTCCAGCTGATTTGGAAGGTTTCCTCTTTTTCTTTCCTTGATCGTCTTGACCATCTCGACGACGCTTGACCGGCTTATCTTGCTTACATCCTTCAGCCTTCTTCTCATCAACGCCTGTTTGAGTTCTGCCTCTTCAGGTTCATTGAGAATGTCTTCAAGTAATTGTCCCTTGAGATCAGATCTAGATGGCTTAGGTGGCACGGTTCGAATTGTTATTGGTGTTGTTTGCATCAGATTTGCCATTGCTTCTCCAGATTTCTTTTGACATATTCTTTGAAGATTCCTGGAAGATTCTCTTGAAGGTATTGAGTGACCTCTTAGGATACTTGTGAACTGACTGCCTGAGGGACATGAGTTTTAAGATATTCCCCTGCTGTGTTTTCCAGATTGAATGCTTTGAGATTATTGACATGGAATTCTTGTTTATCCACCTTCTTTTCTACTTCAACGATCTGTTGTTTTATCTCTTTATGCTTATCTTCTTCATCTTTTAGTTTTCTCAACACCAACTGTTGAAGTGTAGATAGCTTCTCCTTGAGTTCACTAAGTTCACTTGTGGATTGTCCCACAGATGACGGTTGTGGTGATAGTGGTTTGTCATCTTGTTTGTCTGATTCTTCATCGTCATTATCATCATTCTCATCTTCTCCACTCTCTTCACCTTCTTCATCTCCTTCTTCAGATCCAGATTCTTTTTCATCAGACTCTTCTGATTCTCCCTCAGATTCTTCCAGTGTTGCAAACTTTGTAGTCTCAGACTCTCCTTGTTCTTCATCAGCATGTGAAGCTGATCCTTCACCTCTTCTCTTTCTTTCACCAGATAGATGTTTCTTTAAGTTTTCTTTGGATGCTTTCTTAAACAGTTCTTGTTCTTCTTTTTCGGTCGTTGGTGGTTCTATAGGTGAAAATGGTATATCGGTAAATTTGATTGACTTCCCTTTTCCTTTGCCCAAACTTTTATCAGACTCTGCCATTACTGACTTCATTTTCTTAAAATCTTTTTTTTTCTTGCCTTTACTAGGGTCCACTTCTTCTTCTTCCTCTTCGTCTCTTGATTCGTCTCGAAGTTGTAATTCAGTTGTTGAGGCTTTGGTAACTACTTTCTTCTTCTCAGCTCTAGTGCATTTCTTTGATCGAGAAGAAGCAGGTGGAACAATCTTTCCTGTTGTTTTTCCTTTTCCCTTTGTAGATTTTGTTCCTTTAGAAATGGTTCCCACCTTTTTGTCTTTTTCTGCTTTATCGTACAACTGATATGCCTTAGTTTCCATCACCTCTTTACTTAACATGCTTTGTGGAATTCTCACACCCTGTTTCTTCGTGTTGGACTTTTGCACTTTTACTCTGGTGAGAATGTGATCCATTTGATCGATGTGCATCTTTTCATTTACACGTCGATCGATTTCAGGGTGTCTTTTCATGAGAAGTGAGATTAGGAGTTTGGTGAATCGGGGAAAATGTACTTTGTATGCCTTCTTTTGGTGAAACTGTCGGTTTAGAAAGATCATGTCGTTCCATATGTATTGGGCAAAGTCCATATGTTACAGGTTGACGAACCCCCAGAAGAATTGTAGGTATTCTAATCGTGGGTGTTCAAGGCCAGCGGTTTTGCAAGTTATGCAGTGCATGATGATGGTGTAAAGGGTTAACCATAGCTGAGGGTTGTATTTCCTGTCTATTCTAGAGAGTAAGGTGAGCTCTTTCTCCTCATCATCATAACCAAGAAGCATGAGTGTTTCAACCATGTCTTCAAAAGTTGGGTCATCTTGAAATTTGCCCCTTGGACCTGAGGCTTCAGATGGTAGTTCTAAGACTTTACGAAGTGTGTCTACCCTAAACTGGATCTCGGTGTTGTCAACCGTGACTGTCATGCTTTCGTTGTCTTTTCCTATGACCATGGAATTCCAAAACTGATTGAGATATACTTCTGGAACACTTGCTGTATTTGTCAGTGTTGGGCTAATGAAGTGTCTTTTGAGAATTTCCATGATGATTTGGCAAGACTCGTGACAAGGCAGATTCTTAAAATCAACTCTTGAGTTTGACTTGCTGATTTTGCGTTCATCATCTTCTGGAAACATTTGCTTTCGTGTCACAGATCCTTGAGACATGATTTACCTGAACATCACAAACACCAACAACAATACACAATAGACATAGCATATATGTGTTAGTGAATGATATTTGTTTCATGATATTATCCTACATTGTATGATGCATCACATGGAAAGGTTAAAATCATGAGGACATTCACATATCATTCAAGCAAACCATTTTCACACACAAGTTCATACAAACTTGGTAATTTATACAAACTTGATAAGCCACATAAACTTGATAAGTCTTAGCAAATTTGAAAGAACTTGACAAACTTGATAAAGCTTAACAAACTTGATAAGATTTTAACAAACTTGATAAAACTTTAACAAACTTGATAAAACTTAACTAACTTGATAAGATTTTAACAAACTTGATAAAACTTTAACAAACTTGATAGAACTTTAACAAACTTGATAAGATTTTAACAAACTTGATAATTTCATAGAAACTTGACAAGATGTACAAACTCGAAAAGCTTTTGCAAGCTATCTCTAAGTGTGAAACATTCAAAGCAACTAGGCACAAACTTGGAACAAATCATACAAACTTGATAAATCATACAAAGTTGGTAAGCCTCTTAGAAACTAGATAGATCTTGCAAACTTGAAAACTCATAGAAACTCGAGAACATATGGAACTTGATATCTTATGAAACTTGATAATTATCCTCATGCTATCATTGAACGGCTACCGAACCGCCATACTCAGGTAACCGGTCTAGGTTCCAAGTACATCAACACCCCATAGCTACTTTGGGCCGCAACGCAATAAGGCTTTTCGCTCTAGTTGGGCAATGCAAGGAGGCCCCTTTCGCCATTCTTTCTAAATGATAAACTATTATTAGTTCAGTTCGGTAGAACATCGATCGGTTTTGGAAAACTTTCCGCCGGTGCCTAACATCAAAGGCGCAGGTTGATCTCTCTGGTTGAGGCTGCAATTCATTTAGACACGTGGGAAGGGCTTACTCTACTAGTGGCTCGGCTTGGTCTCGCTCCCTTCCCGTACTATTCCTCCCCACTAAAAAAAGAGTGATTGAGAATCTTGAGAACCTTTCTGAATGTCTGTCTTCGCGGGGCGATTTGAAAAGGAGTATATCTTTATCTTGAGAACCTATGAAAGTCGAGAACCTATGAAATTCGAGAACCTAAGAAACTTGATAACCTTAGCACAAATTCAGCCACATCATTAAGCACAAACATGATAACCCAAACAAACTCGGTAAGTCAAACAAACTCGGCAAATCCTAGAAACTTGATAAGTCTAACAAAGTCGGTAAAAGTTCCAAATTTAACACCTTTAGAAAGTCGACAGCTTTAGAAAGTCGATAAACTTTAGAAAGTCGATAAACTTTAGAAAGTTGATAAACTTTTGAAACTTGGTAACAATTTACCTAACTCGGTAAGTGTTAGAAAATCGATAAGATGAAACTCGACAATGCTAGAAACTTGAGAGCTAATGAAACTTGAGAAGACTCAACAAACTTGATAAGTTGAAGAAACTCGAGAGTTTGAAGAAACTCGAGAGTTTGAAGAAACTCGAGAGTTTGGTGACTTTGTCTCCTCACTTGGAGACAAAGTCGAGAGGGTTCTTACAAACTCGGCAATATAAGCACAAACTCAGTAATCCTAAACACAAACTTGACAGATATTGGCACAAACTTGATAAAGATGCACAAAGTCGACAGATATCCATTTAGCACAAACTTGGTAACGCAAGTACAAACTTGATAGATGAACTCATATAGAAACTTAGTAAGTATGTTCAGCACGCAGTTAAACATTCAGAAACTAATCATTCAACACATCATCAAGTTCATATCAAGACCTATGGCAAACTGTTGGACTTTAAGCATTGAAATATTACACACATAATCGATATCATCAAGTAAGCATATCCCACCAATAACCACATACAGACATCACTCATTCACCTTATCACACAAAAACACGACTGCATAAACCCTAACCCATTCGAATTGTCCTATCTAGTGATACAGAATCTAATTAACTAAGTGCAACCTACTCAAAAACATGTTATGAAACTTTCACACTAACTAAATTAGATCATATAACACTACACTGGAAACGCCCAAATTGTTAGTATAAACCCTAATTTGTAAAGACATGAAATTAAGCTATAGAAATACTAAATAAATGATTATAAAGCTTAATTGATTCACTTTAACACTTACAAGTTTAAGGTTTAACAACGAATTGAGTTTTCTGCGTTCTTGAGGGTTTAAGCGATTTTGGCGGTTTAATACGATTATTGTGTGTTTTGTGAGTTTGACTGTGGTCAGGTAATATGTTTTATTGAATAAGTTTTCCCAGTTGTCCATTTTGGTCCTCTAACTAGTGTCCTAATTCTTTTCAAGTCCTCAAACTAGTAACACTTCACACTATAACATGTTTAGCCCTTTGACTAGAAATCTAGTTCACATATGGTCCTGTTGAGACAACTTTCAACAATTTAACACTTTCAATCCTTTAACTAGACACCTTGATCACTTAAGGTCCTAAATACACAACTTTTCCTAACTTGACAGTTTCAGTCCTTGATGTTTGAAATCTAGATGCAATTTATATAAGTCATTTCTCCCCCTTGAACTAAGACCTATTTGTGACAATTTTAAGACTAGTAGTCCAAGAGATCATAGAAATATTTTTCCGATGAAGATTTTGATGAAGATTCGAGATGATAAATGTGCAAAAATTTCTCCCCCTCAAAATATGTTCGTGATTTGAAATTGATGAACTTTGAAATTACGAGAACATATTTTTGATTCGGTTTCACTTTTGCACACTTAAAGATAGTGTTTTTTTTTTTTTTTTTTTTTTTTAATGTTTTCAAAAATTGGAAAATCTTTTTGTGTTTTTCAATAATTATATACAAAGATAGTTTGGATATTTGACTCATTTAAGTTTGTGTAAGAAAATTGTTCAAATCGTCTGGAGTCAAACATCGCATACCAATCTGGTGAACCAGTTCCACAAATCTTGCATGAGGCAAGGCTTTGGTGAACAAATCCTCCAATTGGTATTCTGTACCCACGAAGTATAATTCAATCGTACCCATTTCCACATGCTCTTTGATAAAGTGATATCGGAGAGAAATATGCTTGGATTTGGAGTGCTGGACAGTGTTGCACGAAATAGCTATGGCGCTCTTGGAGTCGCAGTACATCGGAATCTTGTTAAACACGTATCCGTTGTCCATCAGCTGTGATCTCATCCATATGACTTGAGCGCAGCATGCTGACATGGCGACGTATTCTGATTCGGTAGATGACAGTGAGGTACAGTCCTGCTTCTTTGACTGCCAAGAGACGACCTTGTCACCCAAAAATCGTACTCCCCCAGACGTACTTTTCCTCGTGTCTAAACATACTGCATGGTCAGCGTCTGAAAAAGCAACAAGTTCAAAACCAAAATCCTTCGGATACCATATCCCCAAGTGAATGGTTCCCTTTATGTATCGAAGGATTCTCTTAACAGCAGACGGATGACGTTCAGTTGGTCTTGACTGATAACGGGAACATAAGTACGTGGCAAATACAACATCCGGCTGGCTAGCGGTGAGATACATGAGAGACCCAATCATACTACGATATTTTATAGGATCAATGGGTGTGCCATGTAGATTAGCATCTAGCTTTGGGGATGAGGAGGACATGGGGGTATTATAGGTGTCACAACTAGTCATACCATGCTTTTTCAATATTTCCTGAGCATATTTGGACTGACTTAAGAATATACCACGGAGTGATTGATGAACTTGCAGTCCTAAGAAGAACTTGAGTTCACCCATCATGGACATCTCAAAGTTTTGTTTCATAAGTTTTGCAAAAGCGTTTGAATATTTTTTATGAGTTGAACCAAAAATGATATCATCTACATAAATTTGAACATTGAGAATATCCTCCCCGTGTTTTTGTATAAACAAAGTCGGGTCAACTGATCCTTTAGTAAAATGATTGGCTAGTAAGAACTTGTGCACGAGAGTAGCGGACCGATCAAAGTAAATATCAAAAATCAACTATATTTATCAAATTATATTCGTCGTATTAACAAAAGCTAATGCGCCGTATTTTCGTTACATTTCAAAATACAAGATTTTTGATTCAGAAGATACGCCGTATCGATAAAAATCGATGCGTCGTATCTGTTTAATAATTCAAAAACTGTTTTTAATTAAAATAATAAATACGCCGTATCTGTAAAAACAGATGCGCCGTATGGCGTTATCGCTTAGAAAAAAAATTTCTTATTAAAAACAGAATACGCCGTATCTTTGGGAAAGATGCGCCGTATTCGAATTAATTAAACGCGTTGTATTTTATAAAAATTAAACGCAATACGCCGTATCTATGAAAATAGATGCGTCGTATCGTTTGAATAAGCTCAGTACAACGATAGCAGAATACAGAAAAACAGAAAAATAAAAACAAAAATAAACACAAACGAAAAGCAACAAAAATAAAAGAAAACAAAAAAAACACACAAAACAGAAAATATGCAAATAATACAATGAATGCAATTAATCTAATACACAACACGGTTAGCGGTTAGATTAAAAATTAAAAAGAAAAACCTAATTAAAATACTAATCAAATTAACAGATAATAACAATTCACTCCCCGGCAGCGGCGCCAAAAACTTGATGCGCATGTGCGTATGCTCTAATTTATACCCACGGTATGTCGTTGTGGTTTTAGCAGTATTCAAGTTTTAAATTTATATTTAGCCGACTTATCAATAACACATACACTTTAACGAGCAGTGTACCCGGTCAGTATGAATATAATGGTAAGTAGAGTGTCGATCACTAAGAGTGGAACGTATTATCTAGTTATCCTAATCAGTATTTTAATATCTTAAGTTAGCTATACAACCTAATCTATCGCAAGGGGGTTCAGCCTGAGAGACTGGCACGATTTGGTTATGATTAAAGGTAAACTAAACTAATAGGCACGAATCAGCGATTAGCACACACGTACACAGATAAATACTTGAGACAATAAGAAGACCTGTCCTGATAGTTAAGTAGCTTGTCACTTGTTTTATTGCTAGTTTTATATGAAGTGTATGTAATTAATCCTTTCTCGTTGGCTCTAATCTTATCGGCGAGTAAACCTTTAATGATTACTTATGACTATCCTATTTATCCTTTCTTCCTACTTTTCTACAGACGATAGAATGCATAGGTGATAAAATAAATAGGCGAGGGCAGAGGCATGGCGACCCGATCAACGCTCAGCTAGACACAGAGGTTATCAATGCACTAATAAAAGTCACCAAAGACATCAACATATAAACTTTAATTAATGGGAAAGCAATATTAAGAGGAGTGCAATCTTTCCGTTGTCACATTACACAAGCCCATCAATCCTGATGAATTAAAGTTTACTAATACAATAAAACAAAACTACTTAATGAATTGAATACATGCAGGACCTTCTTACAGCTCTTGTATCTTCGTTCAAGGTGTGTCTTGTGCTGCTACTTCGTTTGAATTCGTCCTAGGGTTTTGTGGTCTTCGGTCTTCTTCGGTATTAGGCTCTCGAAATTCGTCTGGTCTTGAGGTATTTATAGTTTCTGTCTGAGGGTTAGATGCGGCGCATCTAATAAGTAGATGCGGCGCATTGACTTAACTTCGCGTGGGGTCCAAGATTAATATATTCAGGAATATTCATACACCGCCAGAAGATGCGGCGTAACTCCATTTCTAGATGTGGCGCATGTCCTTTGCCGTCTTGGATAATATCTTGTGAAATCTTGATAGTGATGCGCCGTATGTAATAAGTAAGATGCGGCGTATCTGGAGCAGAATGTCTTGATCTTGTACATTTCAGTAGACTCTTAACTTCTTGCTTGTTTTGCTCCATAATTAGTCCAAAATTGCCAAGTTTCACATAATACTTGTTTTTACCTAAGAATTACAAAAGTAAACATTAACGTATCAATTCTCACAGATAATATAATAAAACAAGTCAAATAAATAGGATAAATGATAGTAATAAAATGTACTTATTTGAGTTCATCAAATATCCCCCCACGTGAACTTTACTTGTCCCCAAGTAAACCTTAGAATTAATCTTATGAAAATGTATCCTAAAAGATATTAGGATTTATTTTTATATTTAAGCATTTATTCATTTTTATCATAATCACACAACCAAACACTTAACGAATTAGAAGTAAAATAAAATATTCTGATAAAAGCAAATCTAATCGTTTAACTGTCCAGTCGTGACGAATATTCTATCATAGGCTTAGGAAGTATACGCATCTCCCCTACTAAAGCCAAGGAATAACAAGTCTAAATCGGTAAAAAGGGTTTGTAGGTTAAGGGTTAATCATTCTTCTTAATCTCTATCGATCTCAAATTCCAGAAAAGGCGACAAAATCACAAATACATGATCGAATCCACGAACACGATACTTGCAATTGCTCAAATCCTTAACTCGAATAGGCTAAAGATAGGACCAAGTAATCTTCACCAATAATATTACATCAAAAAGGGCGACAAAATCATAAATACATAGCCGAATCCACGACTACGATACTTAAGGTTGCTCAAATCCCTAATCTCAATAAATCAAAGGTTTGGATAAAGAATAATATAGGGTATGGATAATATTTGGGATACAAATTGGTGTAAAATAAAAAATAAACAAAACAAGTAAATTAAAATCCTAAGTGTGGTTAATCACTATCCCAACCATCCCATGAATAAGACTCATATCATAGAATAACTCACGCTTTAACACTTGAAACACACGCTTTAGGTAGACACGAATTATACTCAACAAGATCTCAATCAAGGAATAACCTTTAGTTGGCGTTCCCATAACGTTCAACTCCCATTCAATCCATAAATATAATATACAACAACTAGTGGTGATATCAACCACTTAATACAAAACTTTACATAAGTTGGTTAAAATAAACATCCAACTTTTCCTTTTTTTCTTTTTCTTTTCTTATTTTTTTACTTTTTTTTTTTTTTTTTTTTTTTTTTTTGAACTTGAAATATAAACATAGATGTGTAAAATTTCACCACATCACTATAATGATAACTCTGGATAATTTTTCACACTTTTCATGACTTCAGAAATAACGGTAATAGTGAAAGTAGTAAACACACGAAAAATAAAACTAAAAATATACAATATTTACTTTCACTCCAATTGCATTGTGCAATTTCCTGACCTAACCATAGATAATGAATTACGCACGCGAACACAGGTAATGTAAGGAAACACACTTTGCCTAAAGCAATTAACCAACCACGGATTTTAATCTACAGGGTAGGCTAAGGTGTAAGGGTGTAACGAAACATTATAACAAAGGTGTAAGAAACGAAAGGAATGGCTCTGATTGTTTTTCTAGGGGTATCTTACTCTAAAAGTGAGAGTAACAAAAGGGTTTATAGGGGGGTTAACTAACCAGTGTAGTTAGCTAATAACACATAACATATAAAGGCTATTTGGGTGTAATCCTAGAAATTTACCAATTTAGACAAGTCATTCCAATTATGTAAATAATACTCATTATGGTGGTCTCGAATAGTATACAAGCCAAGTTCTAAAGTCTACAAGTCACCGGCACACTCATAGATTTGTGAATTTTGAAAAATCTCAATTTTTTGAAAATAACGTCATGTGTGCAGCTATGCAACTTAGATCTTAAACAAAAACATGCTAAAAATTTTTAAATTTTGATATATTAAGCACATTTTAAGCATAATTTTTGAAAAGTTTAGGACAAGTAAGTGTTCTAATTCTCCAATCCCCCCACTTAAGTTAAACAACGTCCTCGTTGTTTGTATCAAAGGTTAAAAACTGGAAAATAAAAGAATTAGAACAGAAAAACTCCCCTGAGATTTGCTCGGCATGATCCTCCATTATTTGTATAAGAGCAAAAATCAACTTCCTTGTGGATGAGAACGTTTAAGCTTCATAATTGATGTATCCACAAGAAATACAGGAATCTATAATACCACCAAGACTTTAACACACCTAAGTTAAGAAGGTTCAAACTTGCATAATACATTAGTAGTTTGTAAAAATAAAATGTAAAAATTAAAATGAAAATCATCAGGTCAGTCGATACGCCGTATCTTATGGTAGAAGATACGCCGTATCGAGCCTGGAATAAATATGAAATAAAGTAAAATAAAAGATAGGATGTGGCGCATCTGTTGTACCAGATGCGGCGCATGTGTTCACCAGACAGACTGTTAACAGTCTGTTGTAAAATGGCTCGTTCCACGGTTTTCTCTCACGTCCTCTCGTATTCTCATGCTGAACTTAATGCCAGTCTTTGTCAAGCATAATAAGAAATATAAACTGAAACATCAAATGTATACATGGTAATAACGATTAGTACAATCCAAAAATAATAATAATAATATGCGTGGAACAATGTCAATAAACACGTAAAATCAAGAGATCATGGGTCAGTGTGGTCGTGTGGGTGGGTCCCGGAAGTGCTTGCACCATCAGTCCTGGCCCGGACTCTGCGAGTGTATGCGAGTGTCACTCCTGCAACATGAGTACCATCCGGACGAGTGTGGCTAACACCCTGCTGCTCTAAAAGCCGGCTCATACTCGTAACAAGCCACTCCGAGTCCCTACTCATACCATCTACTACGCCTCTCAAGGCTCTCAGCTCTCCCTCAACTGCCTCAACTCTCTGACTCACCGTGCGTACAGGTGCTGGTGGGGGTACTGGTGCCTGTGGCTCCTCCTGATGTGCTGTAGCAGCAGCCGGAGCTCCCTGAGGACCTCCCTGCTCCGCCTCTGGATCTGCTGGTCTAGCGGGCCCCAATGCTACCCAAAAGTAACCTCCCATAGCCAACTGACAGATCCCAAGTTTAACCAAATAATCCCTGTCAATAACCGACAGCCTAGTCACATCGACCTCTAAACCGGCTGGGATCTCGTCACCAATCACTCCAAAATGGCGGGCCAGCCTAGACACAAAATGCCCACCAGTCATCTGACTCCTCCTGTCTCTCCCTGCAGCTGCCCGATGGAGGTAATGTGCCAGAAAGTGGGGGATGTTCACCGACAACCCCTCGTCCATGCTCCTCAGAAGGAAGAGGTCAAGAGTAGTCACCTTCTCGGGTGACTGACCTCTCCCAGCAATGGTCAAAGCTATCATGCAGTGGCACAACCTCCTCATGGGCTCCCTGATCAGTGTATAAGAAGGGGTGGAAGTAGCGATATCACCCCCTGAAGAGATCCTATCCCAGTAATCTCCCAGCAATGCCCTATCAGGAACTACCCTCAAGCTGTCAGCCCAGTACCTGGCAAAACCATCAGACTCAAGCTCCTCAGCAGTGTGTAACCCCATAGCCAGAATAAACTCCCTCATCGACATCTGCCTGTGCTCTCCCCCCAACCTAAAAACCAAAGTGTCGGCGGTATCCAACTCTGTATCAGTCTCCCTATAATGGACAGTACTGAAGAACTCCAACATAAGTTCCCTGATAAGAGGCTCATCGACCCCAAACAACCTCTCCCAAGCAAAAGATCTAAACACTACCTCATCATCATCATCACTAACCACCATCTCCAACCTACGATGCAAACTATCAGCAGCATGCCCCCCTCCAATCAATCCAATATCCTCACCAAGAACCGAGACCCTGAAAATCCTCTTGAAGTAAATAACTCTAAGCCTCCTTAAATACTCGTCCAATGTATCAGGAGTCAGTCCAAAAGTCTCAAAGTTGAGCCATGGATGTCTGTTCTCAGCTGCGGGTAGTGCCATCTGCAATAAATCTTTGAGGTTAGAAAACATTCTGCAAATATGGTAGATACGGCGCATCTGTTTTAATCAGTGCGGCGTATCTGCACAAAATATAAGAGATGCGGAACAAGAAATGAGATACGGCGTATGGAGATGCGTCGTATCTAAATTAAGTAATACGGCGTATATAGAGTTTTATTAAATTGGAAATAGGTCGTTACGCCGCATCAATTAACCTAGATGCGCCGCATCTAAAAGCATATCAGTATAAAATAAAGGGGGTCAGGCACGCTTTTCAAGAATCCGTATCCGTGACGTAAACTCCCACTTAATATCACAGTTACATTTACCCATTATAAAAGTTCTAAAAGCTTATTACACCACCACCAATCCATTTTCCCACTAAAATTCAAAATTGAATTCAAAACCCTAATTTATATTCAAATAAAACTAGGCCAGAAAGTCAATGATTTATGCAAATTAAATACGGGGGAAATCATCTAATGCAAGTCCTAATCATATCCCTATATAATTTAAGCCCTAATCGAATTAATCGCATAAACCCAAATTTTTATATTAAACAAAATTAAATCGAAATAGAATAATTACCTTAATTATATGATTAGGAATAGGTTAAGAGATCGGATTAGAGGTTTGATTTGAGAAAAATGCTCGGATTTAGGGTTTAATTTTACTGTGTGTATGTTTTTAACTGTGTGAGGATTTGGGGTAAAAAGTTGAGATCCGGCGCATTCCCGTCGTATTTATAGGGCAAAACGATGCGCAGCATTGAAAAATTGGAATGCGCCGTATCTATTTAATTTCGTTGACTAGTCAATGAGTCCTAGTTGGTCAGAGATACGGCGCTTGGGATATTTAGATCCGCCGTATCGCTATGTTAGTGAACGAAATTTAAATAAGGAACGTACCTTGGCCTCCGCAACACAATTCCTTATACATCAAATTGGGGTTAAACGATATATGATATATAAAAGTCCAAGATAAGATCAACAAGTATATCTGTTTTATTAATAATTATAATCTTATTGTTTAGTAGATAATGATTTATTCCGGGGTTAGGAACAAATATCGTGTTTTAGCTTACAAAATCAAGATTATAAATGTATAGTAAAATTGAGAGAACTCTTTTTAAGGCTAGGTGAATTATTGTAGAGATTACCTGGAATTATTTCAAGAATTTAAGACGTTCTATGTTACCAGTACTGAGTTTTCCTTCACTCTTGTTGTCTTATTACAGTATTTAAGTCGTCAATGGTTTGATCACTCCAGCTATTGTCTCCTAGTTTGGTTCAGAATGTAATCTTCCATGGTGATGCTTCAGTCATCATTTATCCTGAAAATAAACAACTTGTGCACGAGAGTAGCGGACCGATCAAAGTAAATATCAAAAATCAACTATATTTATTGATGAAGCGAAAAGTGTACCGCTTTTAAGGGGTCATTTAAGCCTTAAATCGTATTTATTTGATCAAATATTGCCCTAAATCGTTCCTTTTGTCATTTTAGGTACTTTTGAGGAGAAATCTGGAAAAGGAGGCATTTTGGACGTTTTTGGAGCATAAAAGTGAAGAAAACGGCAAAGTCTCAAAAATCGGCTAAAAGTTACCTTTGACGGCGTCACAATTTACTCTAGACGGCGTCATGCCTTGGCAAGAAAAGGTGGACGTGAAATTTACTCATGATAAGCCAGTGAAAATACCATGTGAATTCTGACGGCGTCATGCTTTAACTTGATCAAGGGCGTCACGGCTTAAATCAAAGAGGGACGGCGTCACGTTCAAGGTTAGACGGCGTCAAGCCTTGATAAGCCAGAATGGATTTTTGAAGAGCTAAAGAGGGACGGCGTCGAGAAGGTCATCCGGGAACCCTAAAAGCGGCGAGGTGACGGCGTCACACTCCATAACGTGACGCCGTCAGATCCAAAAATCTATATATAGTTTTCTAATTTTTTGTCATTAGAGGGAGCTTAGTGTGTGGAATTTTGGGAGAAAACCCTAAGACGAATTCAGCTTCTTTTTCAAGGCTTTTTGCCTTGAGATCTTCCATGTTACATTGAAGATAAGTTATCAATTAATCATTCAATATGTCTATGTGTTGTTTGATTTTATCTTATTCTTGTCTTTTGATTAACATGTTAGGCTAAATTTATCTTGTGTTTGCTTAGATCTAATGAAACCTAGCTATTGATTATTGGTTATTAGTGTGTTATTAGTTGTATTGGATGATTGTTTATCTATGTTAGGCTTAAGAAAACTGGCTAACTTCCTATTCGGTAACTTGCTTGAACGTCTTAAGAAACATGAACCAAATGCGTACTAAAGGTTTTTATGGTTGTATTTAATGCACAAGCGAATTCTAGTGATCCCATGTTAGGAGCTTCCTAGCCGGCTCGACATAGGAGTGAAGTAGGAGCTTGTAGAGTTGGGGAAGTAAGTACGCCACCCCACGAATGGTATTAAGGAATACACCCGTCATCCACGCGACTAATACACACTAATTAACCGGTAAAAGATAGTTAGGGAGTAAGGAAATCTAAGTAAACACATTTCTCTACACATAAGTTTCTCACCACATTTTCATTTTTGTTATTTTATTTTATTTGCATCCGTAGTAATTTTGGGTTAGTTGACTAGCAACTAATTCCGCCCACTCTTTCAAAACCGAGATTTTACTTGCTTTCATAAAAATATAAAAACATAAAAAGAATCTTCCTCAACCCTTAGACCTAATTAGAGTAGTCTTTCACACCTAACGAACACTATTCCCTGTGGAGAACGATCAATCCCCCGTACTTACCACTACACTATACTACATCGGTCAGGTACACTGCCTGGTGGGGTTGTAAGCCTCTTGAGATCCCTCGAGAGGTAAAACCTGTTGTATGGTTGCAAAACCCACGCATCAAGTTTTTGGCGCCGCTGCCGGGGAATAGTTATTGTTTAGGTTGAATTTTTATTTCTATTAGGTCTACTCACTAGATTCCTTTCTAGTGAGATTTTTATTTTTCTAGATTTTCTTTAGTCTATCTATTTTCTTCGTGTCTTTGTTCGTAACCATACCATCCGACATCATGGAAGATGGTAATATCCTTAACCCCCACAACCCACCACCACAACAACCACAACCACCTCCTAGAGCCCGTACTTTAGGAGAGTATTCCCGTCCTAGCCACCATGGCTATCGAAACACCATTGAGCTCACTCAAGGAGCCAATATCACACCCTTGCGATCCGACACCATCCGGTTGGTGCAAAGCGGATGCGCATTCCATGGACTTCGTTCTGAAGATCCTAATCAACATCTCAAGGACTTTCTCAAAATTGTTGATTCTATAGACCTTGATGTTGCCACTCGAGAGACGACCCGATTGCGTCTCTTCCAATTCTCTTTGCGGGACCAAGCTAGTCAGTGGCTAGAACGTCAACCCGCAGGATCCATTACCTCTTGGGATGATCTCACCACTCGTTTCCTTGCTCAGTTTTTCCCACCGGGAAGAACTACCAAGCTAAGGAATGATATCTTGATGTTCCAACAACGTCAAGGCGAAACTCTCTACGAGGCATGGACTCGATTCAAGGACTTACTCCAAAAAGTCCCTCACCATGGCATAGAACTTTGGCTCCAAGTCCAAATCTTCTATGACCATATCAATCTCTCCACGAGGCAAACCATTGACCAATCGGCCGGTGGCAAGCTACGTGATCTAAGTGCGGAACAATCATGGGCTCTCCTAGAGGATCTTGCTCTTTATGACAACGAAAGTTGGAGTGATCCCCGTGATTTGAATAAAACGGTCAAGGCAATATCTTTGCCTTCGAACAATTCAAGCACTCCCGACCGTAGGATCATAGAACTTGAAGACCAAGTCAAGTTTCTCATGAAATCCTACGAGGCTCCTAAACCTTCAAGCCAAGTGAACAAAATCACTTCTTCATGTAAATTATGTAGTGGTCCCCACGACACTCATGATTGCATGGAACTTCCCAAACAAGCTTTCAAAGAATTCGCATCCTCGCGAATCGATAAGGCGGGAGATAAGTGGCTCACCACTAATTATGGGCCCAAAAATTCCGAAGATGGGTATGAGGCATGGAAGAATAAGCCAAATTTTAGTTGGAACCAAACTCGTAGCGTATCATTCAATGACTCTACCCCGCTCACCTGGTCTGAACATTATCCTCAGCGACACACGCATAAACAACAAAATCGCGAGGAATCACTGCAAAAATTCATTCTCTCTCAAGAAACACAGCTCTCCAAACTTGAGAATCAATTCAGACAACAGCAAGTTGATATGAACAACAAGGTTGATAACCTGTTAAAGGTTATCAATGATCGCCTTGCTGGCAGGTCAACTTGTGAGTTGGCACGAGTTAATGAGATCAAATCTGTTACGGTGACCCACCAAACACCCCCTCCTGTAAAAATCAAGCACCCTAGTAAACTCTTCAAATACATATCACAAAATGAAAAAAAAACAGGAGATACTCATACCCCTTCGAAACCTCTCCACTTCGCGAACACCATTACAACAATACCTGTTCCTAAACCAAATTTGGACCAACAAACAGCCAAGAATGTGGACAATGAAATGGAGGGTGAAGTTCCCGAAAAGAAACCCGAGGCGCCCGACGACTATCTAGACTCACCAAAGAACTCGAGTACAATAGAGGTGAGTGATGAGGAGGGCTCGGAAGAGAAATCCGAAATGCCTCATGGGCTCCCAGGACTGCTAGACCGCCCCCTGGTAGAGGAACTTGGGAGGGGCACAGCAAGGTCGCCTATGGGATTCGGAGAGAGAATAGAGGATGGCGCCCCTAGGGTCTTTAAGATATCTTGCACCACTAGGAAAAAGTTTATAAAAGATGCCTACATAAACCCCAACTCTTCTATGAGCGCAATATCCCTCTCTCTATATAACGAAGCCTTCACTGAACAAGTCAAATATGAAGGGTCTAATATCATCGGGGTAATAAGGAGGGTACCAATTGTGGTAGAAAAGTTCCTCTTTCATATCAAGTTAACTGTAATTAATAACATGAACTCTATCATCAGCCCATCCTTAACTGGCCTTGTTCTAGGCAAACCATTCATAAAAGCAACGGGAGTGATACTCGATGAGGATGATAGGAGTGCATTATTTACCGATGGTGTCAGGAAAGTGATTTTTCGGGATGGCTGTGAAGAAGTGTATGAGTATCAACCATCAGCAAGTGGCAACACATGGGGGATACACGATAGAAGGTCTGGCCGAATTGAGCGACATGATCCAAATAATCTCAAAATACCTTGCATGATTGGTCACAAGCATTTTTATAATGTTTACATTGACACATGTTTACCCAAAAATGTGATGTCCTTGTTTCATTATAACAACATTTGCAGATGGGGGATGATTCATAAAGGGAAGGACGACATCGGCATAGATGATGATATACAGGTGTTTGTAGGAAATATGACATTCACTATGAGCTTCGCAATCGTCGATAATATCGAAGAGTACATCGATCCCAGGTTATCACAAGTTGTTTTTGGGGCACCTTTTTGCCAGGCCACAAGCTTGGTTGTGGACGAGCTCAATGGGATCATGACTTTCACCGATGGGATTAGGGAAATCTCATACCAAACGCCTTACAAGATGAGAGAATTCAAGGAGATTGATTATAAAGGGCTCGATGGGTTAAGTTCCCAACTCGTGTTATGTGATGATGATGTGAGAAGGGGATGTAAGAATACTTTTGACCTGTCAAGCGGATTCTTTAAGCACGATAAGGAACTTGGTTCTAAATACCGAAACAATCCTTTTGATCACGTGGACCCGAAATACCTTTACTATGAAAGTGATTCTGATAGAGGATCAAAGGAGAATGGCCTAGGAACCGTGACCGATGATGGAGTCACGTAATGTACGTGACTTTGAGTCTAGCTACAAGACTCGTTAATAAAGAAAAGCGCTTCTTGGGAGGCAACCCAAGCTTTATTTGTTTTATTTGCTTTGTGTGTTTATTTATTTGTTTGTTTGATTTTATTTGTTTCCGTATGTGTGTTTAATTTTTATTAGTATTGATTCATGTTCAAAAGTAATTTGTGAAAATGCTTTATTTTGTTTTTGACTTCGTCTTAACTACATATAAAGGTATTTTGCAAAAGTTAAGTGTAAGGGAAATCTAAATCGGTTTATTAGAACACAAATGAACATGAATCATAATAATAATAAATTAGCATACATATTAGTATTTGTTTGAGTCAAATGCTTGTATCGAGTCATAATGATGTTTTGCAGGATTTCCAGGAAGTAAGGTAAAGGTTTTTCCAGAAATTTTCCGGAAACTTAAAATGAAAATTTTTGTCAGGTCATTTCTGACGGCGTCAGGGTTTATAACCTGACGGCGTCAGATTTAATTTTCAGAAATTTTTGAAAGTTTTGTTTTCATAAAAAGTTTTTATTAAAATCTCCAACTTATAATCTCCAGGAATCTGCAAAATTATCATTCCACAAGCATTATATCCTTATATATAGATTTTTCCCGCCGTTGTTATGCAGGTTTTCGTGTTTGTTTTCTCAGGTTTAACAGGTTATTTTGGACAAGGAAATGTTTTGGATCAAGCTTATGGCGATGCATTAGTCATGGAGCTTCAACATTCTCTTTGGAGGAAGATCTAACCGTGTAATTTCATTATCCACCGAGCGAATCAGGGGAGTATTTGATTTCATTCTTTTACTTTTTTCTTTTACATCTTGTTATTTGAACATTGGGGACAATGTTCATCTTAAGTGTAAGGGGGGGTAAAAGTTCGATTTTTGAGAATACAATTGCGCTTGATTTTTGTTTGTTTAATAGTAGATGTGTAATAAAACTGAGATAAATACCTGTTAGGGCAATTTTAGTTCCAAATTTAAATATTTTTTACAACACTTAGGAGTGAAACTTTGATCTTAATGAGCGTCTCACGGATAGGAGTTATATGACTAGCACAAAAAACCGTACCACTAAAAAATTTTCCACCCCAAATATGTGAGGTTCGCCCCTAGAATTGGTAGGAAAAGCATTTATGCTATGATGTGTGTACCGGTAGCACTTAGATTCTAGAACTTGCGTTAGGACCATTCCGAGGCCACAAGTGAGACTACATTCGTGTAGTTAGATTTACTACATGATAAGAGGCATTAGGATTAACCCATTGTTTTACACCTGTGTTTTTGTTATAATTACTTTGGCTACATTAGTCAAGTAATTCTCCCACACCCTTTGCGTTGTACTCATTTTTAGTACACGATACCCCTAGTACACCCCTCAGAGCCTATCTTTTCGTTTCGACCTTTAAGCATTTTACTTAAAGGAAGAATTTGTTACACCCCACTAAAATGTACACCCAAATCGCCTTAGCCTACCTTGTATGCACTCATTTTTAGTGCATTATTGTGACAACATTTGTTTAAACCCAAGTTAATTATCTAGTTGATTACATGGTTGCTAAGTCGAGTCATATCCTTGTACATATTGTTTTGGGACGATTGGGACTCATGGGTAAAGTACTAGTGTAATGGAGTAATGGGGAAGAACATCATTTATTACCCCCATATGTGCTAAATGTTTTAAAAGTACTCCAAGTTTTTCAATTATCTTAATTCGAGTCATTAGATTAGTATTTGTAAAGTTATGTAAAAGTTCAAGTGTAAGGGGAATGCAATGCCCTTATGATGTATTATTTTGGATGGTAGGGCAAGAGTGTATGTCAAAAAAAAAAAAAAAAAAAAAAAAAAAAAAAAAAAAAAAAAAAAAAAATCAAGAAAAATACAAAAAAATGAGAAAATGAAAAAATAGAAAAAAAAAACATACGGACTACCATCCCGTTTCATTTTACGTTTGTTTTATGTTTGTTTTTGTTTTTGTTATTTCGTTTCTAGCTTAAGATCGATTCTAGTCTTGGCTTAGCAACATTGTATAGTACATGTAATTGATCAAGATCTTTAACTAGCCACCAGTAAAACATCCTTTATCCAACAAAACCGTGTTTTCCTTTTCCCTACACCTAATGTTATAACCCATTTAAAAGCCCTCTTTGATAGTTTATCTTAGGTGTTTACGCCTAGTGGAGGAGGTTATCGATCCTTTCCCAAGCCTATGGTAATCTATTTGCTATGACAGGTAGTGAGAGATATTATCCGTTTTCATTTATGAGATTTATTTTGATGACACTTGAGAGATGTAAGTATCTAAACACTACTTGTGAGGTGCTAGTTTGTAATCTCCGTGCTTATTATGATTGAAGTGGAACGAATATTTGTTGTAATTACTTTTATGTTAGCATTAAATGACCCCTAACTTGTATTTTGATTAGAATAAAAGCGCATTTGCTTGAGGACAAGCAAATCTCAAGTGTAAGGGTATTTAATGAAGCGAAAAGTGTACCGCTTTTAAGGGGTCATTTAAGCCTTAAATCGTATTTATTTGATCAAATATTGCCCTAAATCGTTCCTTTTGTCATTTTAGGTACTTTTGAGGAGAAATCTGGAAAAGGAGGCATTTTGGACGTTTTTGGAGCATAAAAGTGAAGAAAACGGCAAAGTCTCAAAAATCGGCTAAAAGTTACCTTTGACGGCGTCACAATTTACTCTAGACGGCGTCATGCCTTGGCAAGAAAAGGTGGACGTGAAATTTACTCATGATAAGCCAGTGAAAATACCATGTGAATTCTGACGGCGTCATGCTTTAACTTGATCAAGGGCGTCACGGCTTAAATCAAAGAGGGACGGCGTCACGTTCAAGGTTAGACGGCGTCAAGCCTTGATAAGCCAGAATGGATTTTTGAAGAGCTAAAGAGGGACGGCGTCGAGAAGGTCATCCGGGAACCCTAAAAGCGGCGAGGTGACGGCGTCACACTCCATAACGTGACGCCGTCAGATCCAAAAATCTATATATAGTTTTCTAATTTTTTGTCATTAGAGGGAGCTTAGTGTGTGGAATTTTGGGAGAAAACCCTAAGACGAATTCAGCTTCTTTTTCAAGGCTTTTTGCCTTGAGATCTTCCACGTTACATTGAAGATAAGTTATCAATTAATCATTCAATATGTCTATGTGTTGTTTGATTTTATCTTATTCTTGTCTTTTGATTAACATGTTAGGCTAAATTTATCTTGTGTTTGCTTAGATCTAATGAAACCTAGCTATTGATTATTGGTTATTAGTGTGTTATTAGTTGTATTGGATGATTGTTTATCTATGTTAGGCTTAAGAAAACTGGCTAACTTCCTATTCGGTAACTTGCTTGAACGTCTTAAGAAACATGAACCAAATGCGTACTAAAGGTTTTTATGGTTGTATTTAATGCACAAGCGAATTCTAGTGATCCCATGTTAGGAGCTTCCTAGCCGGCTCGACATAGGAGTGAAGTAGGAGCTTGTAGAGTTGGGGAAGTAAGTACGCCACCCCACGAATGGTATTAAGGAATACACCCGTCATCCACGCGACTAATACACACTAATTAACCGGTAAAAGATAGTTAGGGAGTAAGGAAATCTAAGTAAACACATTTCTCTACACATAAGTTTCTCACCACATTTTCATTTTTGTTATTTTATTTTATTTGCATCCGTAGTAATTTTGGGTTAGTTGACTAGCAACTAATTCCGCCCACTCTTTCAAAACCGAGATTTTACTTGCTTTCATAAAAATATAAAAACATAAAAAGAATCTTCCTCAACCCTTAGACCTAATTAGAGTAGTCTTTCACACCTAACGAACACTATTCCCTGTGGAGAACGATCAATCCCCCGTACTTACCACTACACTATACTACATCGGTCAGGTACACTGCCTGGTGGGGTTGTAAGCCTCTTGAGATCCCTCGAGAGGTAAAACCTGTTGTATGGTTGCAAAACCCACGCATCATTTATCAAATTATATTCGTCGTATTAACAAAAGCTAATGCGCCGTATTTTCGTTACATTTCAAAATACAAGATTTTTTATTCAGAAGATACGCCGTATCGATAAAAATCGATGCGTCGTATCTGTTTAAAAATTCAAAAACTGTTTTTAATTAAAATAATAAATACGCCGTATCTGTAAAAACAGATGCGCCGTATGGCGTTATCGCTTAGAAAAAAATTTTCTTATTAAAAACAGAATACGCCGTATCTTGGGGAAAGATGCGCCGTATTCGAATTAATTAAACGCGTTGTATTTTATAAAAATTAAACGCAATACGCCGTATCTATGAAAATAGATGCGTCGTATCGTTTGAATAAGCTCAGTACAACGATAGCAGAATACAGAAAAACAGAAAAATAAAAACAAAAATAAACACAAACGAAAAGCAACAAAAATAAAAGAAAACAAAAAAAACACACAAAACAGAAAATATGCAAATAATACAATGAATGCAATTAATCTAATACACAACACGGTTAGCGGTTAGATTAAAAATTAAAAAGAAAAACCTAATTAAAATACTAATCAAATTAACAGATAATAACAATTCACTCCCCGGCAGCGGCGCCAAAAACTTGATGCGCGTGTGCGTAAGCTCTAATTTATACCCACGGTATGTCGTTGTGGTTTTAGCAGTATTCAAGTTTTAAATTTATATTTAGCCGACTTATCAATAACACACACACTTTAACGAGCAGTGTACCCGGTCAGTATGAATATAATGGTAAGTGGAGTGTCGATCACTAAGAGTGGAACGTATTATCTAGTTATCCTAATCAGTATTTTAATATCTTAAGTTAGCTATACAACCTAATCTATCGCAAGGGGGTTCAGCCTGAGAGACTGGCACGATTTGGTTATGATTAAAGGTAAACTAAACTAATAGGCACGAATCAGCGATTAGCACACACGTACACAGATAAATACTTGAGACAATAAGAAGACCTGTCCTGATAGTTAAGTAGCTTGTCACTTGTTTTATTGCTAGTTTTATATGAAGTGTATGTAATTAATCCTTTCTCGTTGGCTCTAATCTTATCGGCGAGTAAACCCTTAATGATTATTTATGACTATCCTATTTATCCTTTCTTCCTACTTTTCTACAGACGATAGAATGCATAGGTGATAAAATAAATAGGCGAGGGCAGAGGCATGGCGACCCGATCAACGCTCAGCTAGACACAGAGGTTATCAATGCACTAATAAAAGTCACCAAAGACATCAACATATAAACTTTAATTAATGGGAAAGCAATATTAAGAGGAGTGCAATCTTTCCGTTGTCACATTACACAAGCCCATCAATCCTGATGAATTAAAGTTTACTAATACAATAAAACAAAACTACTTAATGAATTGAATACATGCAGGACCTTCTTACAGCTCTTGTATCTTCGTTCAAGGTGTGTCTTGTGCTGCTACTTCGTCTGAATTCGTCCTAGGGTTTTGTGGTCTTCGGTCTTCTTCGGTATTAGGCTCTCGAAATTCGTCTGGTCTTGGGGTATTTATAGTTTCTGTCTGAGGGTTAGATGCGGCGCATCTAATAAGTAGATGCGGCGCATTGACTTAACTTCGCGTGGGGTCCAAGATTAATATATTCAGGAATATTCGTACACCGCCAGAAGATGCGGCGTAACTCCATTTCTAGATGCGGCGCATGTCCTTTGCCGTCTTGGATAATATCTTGTGAAATCTTGATAGTGATGCTTCGTACGTAATAAGTAAGATGCGGCGTATCTGGAGCAGAATGTCTTGATCTTGTACATTTCAGTAGACTCTTAATTCTTGCTTGTTTTGCTCCATAATTAGTCCAAAATCGCCAAGTTTCACATAATACTTGTTTTTACCTGAGAATTACAAAAGTAAACATTAACGTATCAATTCTCACAGATAATATAATAAAACAAGTCAAATAAATAGGATAAATGATAGTAATAAAATGTACTTATTTGAGTTCATCACAGACGCAGAAGTAGAAGCTGTATGATCTACGGATGATGATGTTTCTGGTTGAGGTACATCTTCAGCAACTGCTGTGGTTGTAGTTACTGGTGTATCAGGTCCTTGATTATCGACGAGTGGTTGTACAGTGGAACTTGTGGATACATCAGACGCACGACTAACAATAGTATCATCAAAGAGCGGAGCAAACAAGTCTTCTAGGTCTTTTCGGTTTAGAGAGAAGGATGCAGCTGAAGGATCAGGGATGTTGAGACGGTTGGATTCGGGTCCTAAGCTGTTTTGCTCAGAAGCTATATCGGTGAGCTCATCAAAATTAGCATGTATCGTCTCCTGAATCTCCAGGGTACGACGGTTCCAAATTCTGAATCCCTTTGAATTTTCATAATATCCGACAAAAATTCCTATGTCCGCTTTGGCTTTTAATTTCCTAAGGTCATCACGATCATTCATTGGATAGCAGAGAGCTCCAAAGACATGAAAGTAATTAATGTTTGGTTTTCTGCGGTGAACAATCTCATATGGTGTCTTGGTGTGCCGTTTGGTGATCATGCATCTGTTTTGAGTGTAGCAGGCGGTTGAAACGGCTTCTTCCCCAGAGATAATACGGTAGTTGAGCATTGATTAACATCGTTCTTGCGGCTTCCACTAAAGTTCGGTTTCATCTTTCGACCACGCCGTTCTGTTCGGGGCTGCGTGCAATGGATGTTTGATGTTCAATACCCACTTTCTCTTAATACTCCCGAAGAGTCTGACGGTGTTGCGTAGCTGAACTTGAATCTTTGTGAGAAAGGTGATGATCATTGGAGGAGCTTGATCTTTTGTACGAAGAAAGTATACCCAAGTCCATCTCGAGAAGTCATCAACAATTACCAGTATATATCTCTTCCCATTGATAGTTTGAACACGCATAGGGCCACAAAGATCCATATGAATAAGTTGAAGAACGTGATCAGTATTGTGCTCGGGTTTAGGAGGAAAGTGAGCACGAGTACTTTTTCCTTGTTCACAAGCAGGACACAAGTGATCTTTGGCGTATCTGCATTTTGGAAGACCATCGACCAACTTTTTACGAGCGAGCTCGGTCATTGTTTTGAAATTCAGGTGAGACATACGTTTGTGCCATAGCCATGCTTTGGTGGGATGTGCCTTGGATAGTAAGCAGATCGGAGACGAAGCAGTCATATCGGAGAAGGAAATAGTATAAAGACTGGTGCCACGTTTTCCTTTCATCATGTCATCTCCCTGTAAATCTCTAACAAAACATGTTTTCTCCCGAAAAGCCACTTCTAAATCACCATCGCAGAACTGCCCGACGGAGAACAGATTATGACCAAGGCCCTCGACATAGTAGACACGGCTAATTTCGATATTCCCGTTGACATAATCACCATAACCCATGATAGCCGCGAAATGATCATTCCCGAACCTGACAGTGCCTATGAACTTCGCAACGAAGTTTACTAGAAGCTTTAAGTTGCCTGTCATGTGCCGGGAACACCCGCTATCAACAATCCAGAGAACAATTTGAATCACCTGCATCACTAGAAGAGGATACAGATGAAAGGATAGAACCGGTGGATCCTGTTGGGTTAGTAATACAGGTGTTAAGCATCTTTGGTACCCAAGTAAAACTAGGTTTATATTGTAACCAACGCTGGCACGTCCAACTGGTCTCTGCCTTCTTCCTAGTGTATGCGCTTGGTGATCGGTTTCCTAGGTGCAGCTATAGTCTTGTCAACTTTGGTCTCAGAAACTACTTGGGGCGGTTTTCCTAAAATGGACTTAGCAGCGGTTATGGGCCTATAGGAAATGCCAGTAGTACGTTTCTGTTTTGGCGACAAAAGGGTTTTAGCAATACATTTCTGATGATTACCAGACAACACACTAGTATGACAAAACACACAGTAAGGATCAATCATAACATCATTACAAACATTCAAAGATTCAGCATTCATTACATCATGTTCAGAATTACACTTTGACAAGTTGGATTCTAAGCTAGACATAACATGCTTTTTATTGTGAACTTCTACTTCAGCTTCTTTAGGTGATCCTTTTGAAAATCAAATATTTCTTGTTCCTTTTGTGAAATTATTTCATTTTTGGAAACGGTCAATTCATGAACTTGATGTTCTAAATTCTGTACCTTCACGTATGACTCTTCGAAAGCAGACTCAAAGCTTTTCTCACGTTTTTCTTTGTTTTCAAAATTTGAAAGTTGTTGCTTGTAGCACTCAAGATCCTTGGTTAACAATGCAACTTTGGCTTTTAAGTTTCTGGTAATGTCATTGCATTTATCAATCTGAGATTTTTGTGCATTCAATTGTGTTTGGGTGGTCAACAATAAGGTCATAAGTTCTGGATCTGTATCATGCATAAAATCATTTTGTTGAATATGATCATGATTGTCATCATCAAAAGAATCATCAAATGAAACCACGGGGTTAATTTGATCATCATCAAATGTAACAACGGTGTTTATTTGATCATTGTCTTAAGATGAGAATGATGAGTCATTTTGACCAAAATTTTCTTGTGCAGATGAAGATGCAGATGGTGATGCAATTTCATGAATAAGAAAATCTACTTCAGATACCTGAGATAAGCCGTCGGTATCATAGACCGGGCCTATCTCACTCATATTCATCTCCTGCATGTTCGCCATCAACATTACGGCTGCATTTGCTTCAAGGTCTTCCATTTCATCATCAGAGAATGCATTTGCCATAAAGTTGTGTTCTTTCTCGATCAAAGTACCACCAGCTTTTTCATCTTTCAATGCCAGAAGAAGAGCCTCCTTATGATAAGCATTGCCCATTGTCCTTGGCTTTGGGCATGCATTTGCTATATGACCATTCCCACCATAATTGTAGCACGTGATTGATGTGTTAGCAATCCCTTTCCCTTTATCTGCAATCTGAGTCCTCCTCTGTGTATTCCCCATGCTGTTTCTACCACTTCCTCCTGAACTGAACCTTTGACCACCAGAATTCCCCATGTAATTTCCTGAACCAAACCTTCCTGAAGCCCTGTTCTGAATTTCAACCCTTACATCATTAACCACTGCTTGATTCCTTGTATTTGATGAAGATCTCAAACGATTGTTAGACTTGTTGGAGAATTTGCTAATGGCACGAGCGATCAATGCAAATCCTTCATTCAAAGAGTTAAATGTATCATCTTCATCATTGTCAATGTTAGAGTACATACTATAGTCAGTGTTGTTGTATGAGACAAGTTGATTATCAGAGTATTGTGAAGGTGCTTCATAAGGGACAAGTTGGTTTGAAGGTTGTGGTGCAAAACCCGAATGAGGTGGTGATGGTTGAACAAAATCCTGATTTGGTGGTGCAAAGTGAGACTGAGCCATTAATGCAAGTGAGTTTGAATTAGGTGCTGATGAGAATCCTCCACGTGCTGCTATGTCCTTGTCAACTTCAAATTGGTGTTGTTTTAGGTAATCATACAATAACCCATAAGAAACGTCATTTATCTTTATGGCTTGTCGAACAAACGTGACGCACTTTTGCCAATATGGTCCGAGACATCCCAGAAACTTAGAGTTCACAGCAATCTTTGGTAAGGTGATGTTGTGGTGATCCAGATCATTGATGATGTTGGTGAAACAATGATAGTATGATTCTAAAGATTCCTCATGTTCGATCATGAAATGTGTGTATTCCATATACAACTATGATTCCAAGTCCTCTTGATTTAGTTCTGTGCCTTCCATAATCAGATGTACATGCTCCCACATATCCTTTGCTGTCTTTTGGGCATCAATACTCCTGAAGATAGGATTGGGAATCCCTTGGAGTATGTAGGACATGGCTAGCTTATTAGACTCTTGTTGAAAAACTTGTTCTGCAGTGAGTTGAGCTAGAGGAATAGGGGTTGTTGTAGCTTCTCTTGGAGGAACTTGATTTGGATCTACAGGAATGGTTGTAGTAGGAGTTGGATACGGTCCATCAATGATAAACTTCTTCAGATACTTCCCATGAGGTTTCTTTAGCTCGATAAATCAGAGAAAACGACTGGACCACTGCACATAATTTCCTGGTGTTAACATTGGTGGTGTGTCCAAGGACCCTGCTTCATGTCTCGACTGTTGACTGCTTATAGCTTCGTACATCTTGGTAAACCAGTGTGGTTATCTTGAAGGAGGTTGGTAATTTTGCATCGGTTGTTGAGGGATTTGTTGATGTGGAAGGAATTGATGTTGTTGCATTAACATGTGATGTTGTTGATACTGTGGTTGATATTTTTGTTGTGGATATGGTTGTTGTTGACGATACTATTGTTGTTCTTGTTGATTGTAGAAGTAGTTATGGTATGGTGGTTGAGACATCTTGAAGTAACTTGTGGATGTAGGATCTTTAAAGGATAATAACGGTTGTTGTTGAAGATTAGGTTTTTGAACAGTGAAGAACTTGAAGAAACTCTGAGGATTTTACTCTAGAAACTCGGTGAATTCAATCGTTGAAACTCGGAGGATTTTACACTAGAAACTCGGAAGATTCTTAGAAACTTGATAGATCTCACAAACTTGGTAACTAGTCTAGAAACTTGATAACTTTGAGAAAGTTGATAAAGTCCAGAAAGTCGACAAGAAAATGTGAGAAAGTTGATAATTCCTGAGAAAGTTGATAAGTCCTGAGAAAGTCGATAAATCCTGAGAAAGTTGATAAATCCTGAGAAAGTTGATAATTCCTGAGAAAGTTGATAAGTCCAGAAACTTGATAACCTTGACAAACTCGAAAAGGTTACAAAGTTGATAATAATGGGACAAACTTGACAATTCTTCACACTTGAAGAGAAAGTCAACATGTTTGAGAAAGTTGGTAAAAATTCAGAAAGTCAATAAGAAGCAAAGTCGACAACTTTAGATTTTGATAAAACTCTAGAAAGTTGATAAACCTTGACAAACTTGATAAATTTATTGAGAAACTTGATAAAAATGGTAGAAAGTCGATAAAGATGAAACTTGATAAATTTCTCAGAAACTCGACAACGTTTGAGAAAGTCGACAAAATTTACCAAACTTGATAAATTTTTCAGAAACTCGAAAAGTGAACAGTAACGTCTCGGATGAACAGTAATTTCTCGGATGAACAGTAACTTAGCAAAATTTCTTTGATTTTCACTTAAATCTAATCTTTAACAACCTAAATTACCCCTAGGCGAATGATACCACTTGATGTTATTCACTTTTATCACACAAGCTACCTAATTAATCCTAGATCTAGAGAGAGAGAGTTAGAGAGAGAAAGAGAGTGGAAGATTGTTAACAATAATAATGAAATGTTTAGTACACAATCAACCAACCCTCTCCC
Source organism: Artemisia tridentata subsp. tridentata (assembly GCA_021014915.2). Lineage (NCBI taxonomy): Eukaryota > Viridiplantae > Streptophyta > Magnoliopsida > Asterales > Asteraceae > Artemisia > Artemisia tridentata. Next base: position 272,455,660 of record CP139505.1, on the reverse strand, counting down.
TTGAATGGGAGGGGGTATTTATAGTTTTCTACATGGGTTGGGCTTTTAGCCCTAATAACATAATTAAACATAAATAATAAGACACAGCCCATGGGCCTTCTACACAGGCTGGGCCATAAAACAAACCTAAAGGCCTAAGCAACCTATTACATAAATGATCAATACTTGATAATGTAAAAACGTGTTCCCAACAAATCCTCTGGCAGCACTTGTGTTAAAAGTGTTGTTTCAAGACATCTGTTCCATTTTTTAAAGAGATTTGGAAGCAACTAATGGTTTAGAAACTAGTTTTGAGAAGCCTCGATTTTCGGAAAACTCATATGTTTATTTTTGTGGAACAAAAGTAATTCCAGAAAGTTTGTTCAGTTTGTTGTGATCAACGGATTTCTGGTCTGGATTCTTTTGTTTCATTTTGGTTTGACTCTCTTCAACAAGGTCTATTGTTTCCACATAATCACGAACAATAGGAGGATCATGTTTGGTACAAATAACATTTTCATTGTACAAAACATTATGTTCTTTCTGAGCTTTCTTGAGATTACAAGGAGTTTTGTTACCTAGAGCCATTTTTTGTTTCGTATGGTAAATCGGATCAGTTTGATTAGTAATCATATGAATTGTTTGACTCGAATGACCTGTTTTAACCAATAAGGCTTCTAGTTTTGCGATCATATGTTCTGACTCTATGATTTCATCCAAAAGTTTATCTTCTTTCTTTGCAAAGTCCTTTTTTAATTCATCCCATTCGTTTTCAAGATTGGTATAAGCTGATTTTTGTTTTGAAAGTTGGTTTGTTAAATCGGAAATTTCTCATTTTAAAGAGTTGATGGTTTTCGCTGAACTAATTTGAAGATTATCAAATTTGTTTTGCAATTCCCTATCTTTAACAAGTAACTTCTTATAAACAATTTTAAATTCTGACTCGCGTTTAGTGTCAATTTGAAAACTTTTTTTATTTTCCTTGTATCTCTCAAGCTCAGCGGTCAATTTCTCATTCGCGGCCTCAATATCGCGATTGACCTTTTTCAATTTCTCAATTTCAATACTACAATTGTTGAATAATGATTCAAATAGAGCACGTGTTTTCTCATCATTCTCAGCATGCTGTGAGACCAAGCCTCCACTATGATTCATATCTAGAGTTGCTGAAGGAATATTGCTACTACTCGGCGTATCCAGGTATGTATCATAAGTGGGTGTTGGAGTCTCAGAATGTTGTTGCTCATGAGAAGACATATCAAATATATCATTATTGTGGCATGTATTGAATAATGGTACCTCAGATACTGCATTGGTGTCATAAACAGGAGGTGTGTCAGAATCCGTGTCGTACTTAGCCTCCTGAAGATTTGCCATGAAGATACAGTTCGCATCGATGTCCTCTCGTTCTTTCATGTCATCTATAAGAGCCATAAAATCATTTTCCTCTGCATTCAACTGAAACCCTGTGTGTTCCTTTTGTGCCAACAGCAATGCTTTCTGCAAGTACGCTGGATCTTTCTTCTTCGGCTTGGTAGGATAGTTCCTTGCAATATGACCTACACCTTGACAGTTGAAGCACTTCATCGGATTACCCTGATTCACATTTCCATAATTCCCAACAACTGGAGCTGCCACATTCCCAATCTGATTACCCACTGTCTGATGCCCAACATTCTGACCCCTCTGAATCCATGCATACTAACCCAACTGATTACCTGCATAATGTCCTGCATTCTGCGTATTTTGATTACCCATGTGAAATCCAGTAGCATATCCCTGCTGATTCTCAATAACTCCAACCACTGGTCCTCCTTGACCCATATTGAAACTCGGCTGAGCAATCTGCTTATTGCAAGTGTTCGATGAAATCCTTTGGTTGTTGTTTGTTGGTGTAGAATAGCGTCCTTGGAATGCCTTTGTCAGATAAGCAAATGCTTGTGTCAAAGCAACAGTAGATTCATCATTGTAAGTGAACTCTGGTTCTTGGAATTGTGGATATTGTTATTGTGGAATAACATATTGTTGATATGGGTAGAATTGTTGTTGGTAGACAGGTGTTGGTTGTGGAATGTATGGTGGTTGCATGTAGTTGTGAGTGGAAGATGATGATGGTTGATGTGGTGTGTTCACTGAAAAAGGTGTTGGTGTGTTAGCAATTAATGCGAGAGGGTCATGCATTTTAGCAAGTAATTTGGCCCTGACTTCATTTGCCTCAGCTTGATTCTGCTTTAAGAAGTCGTACAGCTGATCATAGTTAACTTCATACAAGTTCTTTGTCTAATAAACAATGGGGACGTATCTTCCCCATTCTGGTTGTAACTCGTTCAGAAACTTGGTGTTGTTAGCTATGTTCTTCTGTGTGAGGTTGTGTCTGGATAAGTCATTCATGATCTTACAGATTGATGAAGCGAAAAGTGTACCGCTTTTAGGGGGTCATTTAAGCCCTAAATCGTATTTATTTGATCAAATATTGCCCTAAATCGTTCCTTTTTTCATTTTAGGTACTTTTGAGAAGAAATCTGGAAAAGGAAGCATTTTGGACGTTTTTTGAGCATAAAAGTGAAGAAAATGGCAAAGTCTCAAAATTGTGCTGGAAAGTACCTTTGACGGCGTCAGGATTTGTTCTTGACGGCGTCATGGCTTGGCAAAAGTGGTGGATGTGAAATTTACTCATGATAAGCCAGAGAAATTTGCATGGGAATTCTGACGGCGTCACCCTTTGGAGTGATCAAGGTCGTCACGACTTAATTTAAAGAGGGACGGCGTCACGCCTAATTCTGACGGCGTCAAGCCTTGATAAGCCAGAACGGATTTTGGAGAGCTAAAGAGGGACGGCGTCATGAAGGCCATCCGGGAACCCTAAAAGTGGCGAGGTGACGGCGTCACACTCCATAACGTGACGCCGTCAGATCTGAAAGTCTATATATAGTTTTGCAATTTTTGTCATTAGGGTGGAACTTATTGTGGAACTTTGTGTGTAAGAACCCTAAGACGATTTTAGCAGCTTTTTCAAGGCTTTTTGCCTTGAGATCTTCCATGTTACATTGAAGATAAGTTATCAATTAATCATTCAATATGTCTATGTGTTGTTTGATTCTATCTTGTTCTTGTCTTTTGTTTAACATGCTAGGCTAGGTTTTCTTTGTGTTTGCTTAGATCTAATAAAACCTAGCTATTGATTATTGGTTATTAGTGTGTTATTAGTTGTATTGGATGATTGTTCATCTATGTTAGGCTTAAGAAAACTGGCTAACTTCCTATTCGGTAACTTGCTTGAACGTCTTAAGAAACATGAACCAATGCGTACTAAGGTTTTTATGGTTGTATTTAATGCACAAGCGAATTCTAGTGATCCCATGTTAGGAGCTTCCTAGCCGTCTCGACATAGGAGTGAAGTAGGAGCTTGTAGAGTTGGGGAAGTACGTACGCCACCCCACAATTGGTATTAAGGAATACACCCGTCATCCACGCAATTAATACACACTAATCAATCGGTAAAAGATAGTTAGGGAGTAAGGAAATCTAAGTAAACACATTTCTCTCCACATAAGTTTTACCACCTTTTCATTTTCAGTTATTTTATTTTATTTGCATTCGTAGTTATTTGGGTTAGTTGACTAGCAACTAATTCCGCCCACTCCTTAAAACCCGAGATTTTACTTGCTTTCATAAAAATATAAAAACATAAAAAGAATCTTCTTTCACCGTTAGACCTATTAGAGTAGTTTTTCATACCTAACGAACACTATTTCCTGTGGAGAACGATCAATCCCCCGTACTTACCACTACACTATACTACATCGGTCAGGTACACTGCCTGGTGGGGTTGTAAGCCTCTTGAGATCCCTCGAGAGGTAAAACCTGTTGTAAGTTTGCAAAACCACGCATCAAGTTTTTGGCGCCGCTGCCGGGGAATAGTTATTGTTTAGGTTGAATTTTTATTTTATAGGTCTACTCACTAGATTCCTTTCTAGTGAGATTTTTATTTTATTTTTCTAGGTTTTCTTTAGTCTATCTTTTTTCTTCGTGTCTTTGTTCGTAACCATTACCATCCGACATCATGGAAGGTGGTAATATCCTCGATCCCAACAACCCACCACAACAACCAACACCTCCTAGAGCCCGTACTTTAGGAGAGTACTCCCGTCCTAGCCACCATGGCTATCGAAACACCATTGAACTCACTCAAGGAGCCAATGTCACTCCCTTGCGATCCGACACCATCCGGTTGGTGCAAAGCGGATGCGCATTCCATGGACTTCGTTCTGAAGATCCTAATCAACATCTCAAGGACTTTCTCAAAATCGTTGATTCTATAGACCTTGATGTTGCCACTCGAGAGACGACCCGACTGCGTCTCTTTCAATTCTCTTTGCGGGACCAAGCTAGTCAGTGGCTAGAGCGTCAACCCGCAGGATCCATCACCTCATGGGATGATCTCACCACTCATTTCCTTGCTCAGTTTTTCCCACCAGGAAGAACTACCAAGCTCAGGAATGATATCTTGATGTTCCAACAACGTCAAGGCGAAACCCTCTACGAGGCATGGACTCGATTCAAGGACTTACTCCAAAAAGTCCCTCACCATGGCATAGAACTTTGGCTCCAAGTCCAAATCTTCTATGACCATATCAATCTCTACACGAGGCAAACCATTGACCAATCGGCCGGTGGCAAGCTACGTGATCTAAGTGCGGAACAATCATTGGCTCTCCTAGAAGATCTTGCTCTTTATGACAACGAAAGTTGGAGTGATCCCCGTGATTTGAATAAAACGGTCAAGGCAATATCTTTGCCTTCGAACAATTCAAGCACTTCCGACCGTAGGATCATAGAACTTGAAGACCAAGTCAAGTTTCTTATGAAATCCTACGAGGCTCCTAAACCTTCAAGCCAAGTGAACAAAATCACTTCTTCATGTGAATTATGTAGTGGTCCCCACGACGCTCGTGATTGCATGGAACTCCCCGAACAAGCTTTTGCGGACTACGCATCCTCGCGTACCGACGGAGTGGGAGACAAGTGGTACACTTTCAAACCCGAGCCAAACCCCTACGGTGATACATACAACCCCTCATGGAAAAATCACCCGAACCTTAGGTGGAAACAAAACCAAAACGCACAACAAACCAATTCTTCCAACCCACCTAATCGTTTCCAATCAAGCGGTTCCAACTCGAACCGTACTTTCAACAACAATCCTTCCGGCAATGGTAGTACCAATAACTTTGAAGGATTGATGTCCCAATTTATGGCATCTCAAGAAGCTCGTTTAGCCAAGTTTGAAGCCGATTTCAAACAAAAACAAAGCGAGATGACCAATAAGATTGACACTTTGTTGAAAGCCCTCAATGACCGAGAAATGGGAGCACTCCCTAGTAACACGGTCAAGAACCCGAAACTAAACGTCAACGCCATTTCATCGGTTTCGTCTCCTAGTTCTTGTCCACAATATTATTCGGTCAATTCCATGAGCACGTGTTTCAAACAAACCCAAGTCATAGTTGAAACACCTCCCACTCAAAACCTTGACGAAGAATTCAAGGAGCTCCACCTTGAAAGTCCGGTTATTGAAGTGTTGGATGAGAAGAAGCTCAAGTTAGGCGAAAAAGGGACCGCCTTTGTTCAAAACAAGCTACCTAAGAAGTTAGATGATCCGGGCTTATTTGTTCTACCTTGCAAGATCGGTAATTCGGAGGCTTATGACACATTAGCCGATCTTGGATCAAGCCTTAACCTACTTCCGTTACCTCTCTACACCTCTCTAAAACTTGGAAAACTTGAAGAAACCGAGGTGATAATAGGCTTAGCGGATGGAAGTGTTGCGTACCCGGTTGGAGTAGTTAAGGACGTGTTAGTACACATAGGAAAACTAACCATTTTAGCCGATTTCCACATCCTTGATATGGTTAGCGACCCTACATGCCCCTTGTTGATAGGTAGAGGATTTTTGGCGACCGCTAGTGCTATGATTGATTGTAAGGAATCCAAGATAGCGGTAGGAGAAGGTGATACTTGGTCAGTCTATGATGTTAAGAAACATACCTATGATACTAGTGATGAACCGACACCCCATTGGTTAGAATCAAATAGGAGACCATCTAGATATGGACCTTGGATCGATAGAGACTTCATAGGACCCCAACGCCCATTTTACCTAGAAGAGGACTTTGTTAACCGAACACATACGGTAGAGCAACTCTTGGCTAGGGACACCGAATTGGATCCATTTGAAGACCCTCTAGTTTTTAGGAAGATGATTGATTTCCTAGGAGTTTTGCCAATTAACCTAGGGATGAATAAGTGGAATTGTGAGGACGATGATCATAAGTGGGATTGGGACAAACCACCCAAAGATGGAGATGGTTCATGGCATATTAAGATGACATTGTATGACCCGGATGGAGAGAAGTTTGAAAAGATATATTGTACTAAGCGGACCAATAGGAAACTTCAATCCAAGCTTAACCCTAAAGACGTCCTCGATGACGAACTCACTTACATAGGGTAGAAGGACTTTGAGTCTAGCTACAAGACTCGTTAATAAAGAAAAGCGCTTCTTGGGAGGCAACCCAAGTTTTATTTGCTTTGTGTATTTATTTATTTGTTTGTTTGTTTTTATTTGCTTCCGTATGTGTGTTTAAATTTTATTATTATTGATTCATGTTCAAGACTAAAATGTGAAAATGCTTTATTTTGTTTTTAACTTCGTCTTAACTACATATAAAGGTATTTTGCAAAAGATAAGTGTAAGGGAAATCCAAATCGGTTTATTAGAACACAAATGAACATGAATCGTAATAATAATAAATTAACACACATATTAGTATTTGTTTGAGTCAAATGCTTGTATCGAGTCATAATGATGTTTTGCAGGAATTCCAGGAAGTAAGGTATAGGTTTTTCCAAAATTTTTCCGGAAACTTAACATGAGAATTTTGTCAGATCATTTCTGACGGCGTCAGGAGTTACAACCTGACGGCGTCAGGTTTAATTTTCTGAAAATTTTTGAAAGTTTTATTTTCATAAAAAGTTTTTATTAAATCTCTAACTTATAATCTCCAGGAATCTGCAAAATTATCATTCCACAAGCATTATATCCTTATATATAGAGTTTATCCCGCCGATGTTATGCAGGTTTTCGTGTTTGTTTTCTCAGGTTTAACAGGTTATTTTGGACAAGGAAATGTTTGTTGAATCAAGCTTTTGGCGATGCATTAGTCATGGAGCTTCAACATTACTTTGGAAGAAGATCTAACCGTGTAACTTCATTATCCACCGAGCGAATCAGGGGAGTATTTGATTTCATTCTTTTACTTTTTTCTTTTACATCTTGTTATTTGAACATTGGGGACAATGTTCATCTTAAGTGTAAGGGGGGGTAAAAGTACGATTAGAGAATGCAATTACGCTTGATTTTTGTTTGTTTAATAGTAGACGTGTAATAAAACTAAGATAAATACCTGTTAGGGCAATTTTAGTGCCAAATTTAAAATTTTTTACAACATTTAGGAGTGAAACTTTGATCTAATGAGCGTCTCACGGATAGGAGTTATATGACTAGCACAAAAAACGTACCACTAAAAAATTTTCCACCCCCAAATATGTGAGGTTCGCCCCTAGAATTGGTAGGAAAAGCATTTATGCTATGATGTGTGTACCGGTAGCACTTAGATTCTAGAACTTGCGTTAGGACCATTCCAAGGCCACAAGTGAGACTACATTCGTGTAGTTAGATTTACTACATGATAAGAGGCATTAGGATTAACCCATTGTTTTACACCTGTGTTTTTGTTATAATTACTTTGGCTACATTGGTCAAGTAATTCTCCCACACCCTTTGCGTTGTACTCATTTTTAGTACACGATACCCCTAGTACACCCCTCAGAGCCTATCTTTTCGTTTCGACCTTTAAGCATTTTACTTAAAGGAAGAATTTGTTTACACCCCACTAAAATGTACACCCAAATCGCCTTAGCCTACCTTGTATGCACTCATTTTTAGTGCACTATTGTGACAACATTTGTTTAAACCCAAGTTAATTATCTAGTTGATTACATGGTTGCTAAGTCGAGTCATATCCTTGTACATATTTTTTTGGGACGATTGGGACTCATGGGTAAAGTACTAGTGTAATGGAGTAATGGGGAAGAACATCATTTATTACCCCCATATGTGCTAAATAATTTTAAAAGTACTCCAAGTTTTTCAATTATCTTAATTCGAGTCATTAGAATAGTATTTGTAAAGTTATGTAAAAGTTCAAGTGTAAGGGGAATGCAACGCCCCTATGATGTATTATTTTGGATGGTAGGGCAAGAGTGTATGAAAAAAAAAATCAAAAAATCAAAAAATCAAGAAAAATACAAAAAATTGAAAAAAAAAAAATAGAAAAACATACGGACTACCATCCCGTTTCATTTTATGTTTATCTTATGTTTTTGTTATTTTGTTTTTAGCTTAAGATTGAGTCGAGTCTTTGCTTAGCAACATTGTATAGTACATGTAATTGATCAGGATCTTTAACTCGCCACCAGTAAAATATCCCTTATCCAACAAAACCGTGTTTATCATATCCCTACACCTAACGTTATAACCCATGTAAAAGCCCTCTTTGATAGTTTATCTTAGGTGCTTACGCCTAGTGGAGGAGGTTTTCGATCCTTTCCCAAGCTTATGGTAATCTATTTGCTATGACAGGTAGTGAGAGATATTATCCGTTTTCATTTATGAGATTTATTTTGATGACACTTGAGAGATGTGAGTATCTAAACACTACTTGTGAGGTGCTAGTTTGTAATCTCCGTGCTTATTATCATTAAAGTGGAACGAATATTTGTTGTAATTACTTTTATGTTAGCATTAAATGACCCCTAACTTGTATTTTGATTAGAATAAAAGCGCATTTGCTTGAGGACAAGCAAATCTCAAGTGTAAGGGTATTTGATGAAGCGAAAAGTGTACCGCTTTTAGGGGGTCATTTAAACCCTAAATCGTATTTATTTGATCAAATATTGCCCTAAATCTTTCCTTTTGTCATTTTAGGTACTTTTGAGAAGAAATCTGGAAAAGGAAGCATTTTGGACGTTTTTGGAGCATAAAAGTGAAGAAAATGGCAAAGTCTCAAAATTGTGCTGGAAAGTACCTTTGACGGCGTCAGGATTTGTTCTTGACGGCGTCATGGCTTGGCAAAAGTGGTGGATGTGAAATTTACTCATGATAAGCCAGAGAAATTTGCATGGGAATTCTGACGGCGTCACCCTTTGGAGTGATCAAGGTCGTCACGACTTAATTTAAAGAGGGACGGCGTCACGCCTAATTCTGACGGCGTCAAGCCTTGATAAGCCAGAACGGATTTTGGAGAGCTAAAGAGGGACGGCGTCATGAAGGCCATCCGGGAACCCTAAAAGCGGCGAGGTGACGGCGTCACACTCCATAACGTGACGCCGTCAGATCTGAAAGTCTATATATAGTTTTGCAATTTTTTGTCATTAGGGTGGAACTTATTGTGGAACTTTGTGTGTAAGAACCCTAAGACGATTTTAGCATCTTTTTCAAGGCTTTTTGCCTTGAGATCTTCCATGTTACATTGAAGATAAGTTATCAATTAATCATTCAATATGTCTATGTGTTGTTTGATTCTATCTTGTTCTTGTCTTTTGTTTAACATGCTAGGCTAGGTTTTCTTTGTGTTTGCTTAGATCTAATGAAACCTAGCTATTGATTATTGGTTATTAGTGTGTTATTAGTTGTATTGGATGATTGTTCATCTATGTTAGGCTTAAGAAAACTGGCTAACTTCCTATTTGGTAACTTGCTTGAACGTCTTAAGAAACATGAACCAATGCGTACTAAGGTTTTTATGGTTGTATTTAATGCACAAGCGAATTCTAGTGATCCCATGTTAGGAGCTTCCTAGCCGGCTCGACATAGGAGTGAAGTAGGAGCTTGTAGAGTTGGGGAAGTACGTACGCCACCCCACAATTGGTATTAAGGAATACACCCGTCATCCACGCAATTAATACACACTAATCAATCGATAAAAGATAGTTAGGGAGTAAGGAAATCTAAGTAAACACATTTCTCTCCACATAAGTTTTACCACCTTTTCATTTTCAGTTATTTTATTTTATTTGTATTCGTAGTTATTTGGGTTAGTTGACTAGCAACTAATTCCGCCCACTCCTTAAAACCCGAGATTTTACTTGCTTTCATAAAAATATAAAAACATAAAAAGAATCTTCTTTCACCCTTAGACCTATTAGAGTAGTTTTTCATACCTAACGAACACTATTCCATGTGGAGAACGATCAATCCCCCGTACTTACCACTACACTATACTACATCGGTCAGGTACACTGCCTGGTGGGGTTGTAAGCCTCTTGAGATCCCTCGAGAGGTAAAACCTGTTGTAAGGTTGCAAAACCACGCATCACAGATCCTGTGATAGTACGATTCTATTGATTCACCAGGAATGGAAGTGAACTTGTGTAGTTCCTTAAGCAATTGTGTTTCCATTTCCTGCTTCCCAATGTATGTCCCGTACATTAACCGTTTGACTCTTTCCCAGGCTGCATGAGCACTTCCTTCACTATCCAAAGTTGCATAAGTCGTTTCAGGTAGACCAAGAACGACGAGATGAAATGCCTGATCATCAGCTGCAATTTGTTGTCTGTCTTCCTCAGTGTACTCAGCCTCAGTCTGATCTTTGTAGAATGGGTGTACAGGGAAGGTTCCATTAGGATCTTCAGGGTCTAGGACTTGTCGTGGTTTAAAGGGTCCTTCCAAAACGGAATTGATAAGAAGTTTTCCGTTTGGTTTGCTCTTAAGATAGAGCATCATACGACTAGCCCACTATGAGTATCCACCCTTTGACAGCATGGGAGGTCGGTTTTCAGCACCGGCTGTGTGAATATCTTGCTGAGTTGCCATTGATGAAGTTATGTTTGATAAAGTTGATCTTGGATCGGTTCAACGAAGTAGGAGTTGAGTTTAAGTCAAGATTCACCTAGTTTGAAACTTTTCAAGCTATTTAGAAACTTTGCGATTTAGAAACTTTGTGATTTAGAAACTTTGCGATTTCGAAACTTTCAGGTTATTTCGAAACTTTGCGATTTCGAAACTTTTTCCAACTTTCTAATTCGTACTAGTTGAAAGTTTTTCCACAAGGCGAAGTGTTTTTCTCACTTATACAAGAAAGAAAAACACTGGGTAATCCACAAATCCTGAAGAAACTGTCTGAAGAGTGATTTAGAAACTTTCGGGTTTAGGATTTTGAAACTTTAGGGTTTAAGGGGTATTTCGAAACTTTAGGGTTTTAGCTATTTCGAAACTTTTCCAAAATTTCCAAAACACTAAAAATTCAACTAAGGATTGTTTCTTACCACAATTTTCTTGTACAACTAAGCTTAAAAACACTAAAACTTGAAGAAAGTTGCAAACTTTAACACTTTAAAGATCAAATACGCTATTTAGAAACTTTGCAAGAACACAAAAGTACGATTCTTTAAAACTCAAATTTTTCAAAAGGGTTGAAACTTTCTTGTTACAAAAGGTTTAAAACACTAGTTTTTAATTAAAAAAGTTTTAAAACCAAAAAAAAAAAAAAAAAAAAAAAAAAAAAAAAAAAAAAAAAAAAAAGTAAGTGACTTTATGAAAAATACTTGTAGAAAAGTATTAAAAAGTGACAAAACAAAACTCAAAACACTCATAGATCATTGTTAGGCGATTAATACCACTTGTAGGACATTAGATCTATAACCTTATCACACAATATTGATGCACAAAGATGGTGGCAAGAGATGTAGGTGACGACTTTTAGAGAGAGAAACAAGAGAGATAAAAACAATAGAACTTTTATTAAAACACACATACTTACACACTTAAGCACACCCTTACAAATGAGGCAAGGGTGCCTTTTATACTTAGGTTCATATGCCTCATGGGCTTTGCCATGGGCCTTGGATTGGATTTAACTTTACATAAATGACTTAACATATAATACTAACCTATTAGATTAGTCCAATCCATGAGCTCATTAACTATTCTATTATATATTCTACGACACATTACAAAGTTATAAATAAGAAAATGACCATCACTTCTTTTTACATTTCTTTGATTCTAACAACATGAGATTATGTAATTTAAAGTACTAAACAGCATAAAATATTTTAAGTATTCGAGATTCATATAAACAATAAGAGTTTCATAAATATGTACTCACGTGACAGCTAATTTAATCAGCCAATTAAGTTGTATTGTAAAATCTGCTATCATCTGTACTTTTTTCAACCAATTTAATTTAACGTCCTAAAGGGGTGAATAAATTTTAGAAGAAAATGAGCATACCTTGTACTTCTTCCCTTATCGTGCTAATCTATTTGGTAGCCTTATAGTTGAGTTGATCTTTTTCTCTCTCATATCAGCTTTATCCATAGAATTTTTCAGTTCATTAAGTGATGGTTCCAACTTAACAATATGTGCTCCCATGTCCTGCTAACTGCAAACGTTAACAGGAAATGAATACATGTCATTCAGAAAACCATAAAAAAACTGTATGATCATACATAGAAATACAAATCATAGCAATATAAACATCGTCGCCAACCTAGCAAGCTCGACAGCTGTATTCGCAGCCGCAATTTTTCAGCTGCAAACGTCATCACAATGCCAAGTGCCATTGTCCGTTGTCTACTTATTGCCTGTTCAGTAACCTCCAATTGTGTAAGGAAAATATAAAATGTTAAAAAGGTGGTTATTGAACTAAAAGTACGAAGGAGATGAAAAAAATATAACCTGGTCTTATATTTACCAGAAGTCGACGCCTCTTTCTTCTATCTGTGATATTAGTGAAGGCGTTTGGTTTAATATGATGAGATCATGAATTGGTAACTCGGCTTGTGTCTTTTTCCATGTTCTGGTACCGTGCGCCTAAGCCAACGCCCTTTTGTAACTTTTCAACGGGTGGCAGTTCTTCCTCTCTAAATGCAGTTTCAACACATCTTTTAGTTTCTGCAACGCTCCGATCAAAATAATCATCATGTTACATAGTTCGGGCATACACTTTAAAATAAGTGCAATAAAAAATAGAAGAAAAAGCAAGAAAAGTTAATATAAAAGCATTCATACTCTATGACACAATGAGGTTGCACCATCAGCGCAGGTACAGGTTTGACAAAAAGGATAGAGGCAATTAATCCATAACTTAGAAACCATAAAACTTATGCACAGCTTATACCCAAAAATTATGAAGTAATGAATCCAAAACTAATGCACAGTGCTATCAAGCGCTATCATTTGTACATCTGTTAATCATTTTAACAAAAACCCACTAAACCCTCAACCCTAAACCAATGAAAACAAAAACGCACAAATTTTAAATCCACAAACAAATATTCAGTAATGAAACATTGAACCAATAACAAACCTAAAAACTTCTTGTTGGACAAAACTAAAATCAACAAAAAGTTACCTATATATATTTGGAAATAGCTGATAAGACAACTTTTCTTCATAATACCTATAGCCCAAAAACATATACCTAACACCAAATATAACAAAAGCATATACATACCTTTAATCGAACATGAAACGTGCGCAAACAAAATCTCCCAAAAAAGCATAACTCTTGTACCATGGTTGTTGTACCAGAAAACCCCAAAATAAATCAAAACCCTAACTCCTCCATAACCCTTGCACTATAGTCGGGTGTAATCGATATTCGAGATGTGTGTGAGACACAACAACTACACGCCAGCAACAGATCTTGGAAGGACTGGATGTAGATTCGGTTTGGTGGATGAATGAAGATGAATTTTGAAGGTTCGAGAGTATTAGTTATAGCATAAATGGAATGTATTTGGCAAAAACAGCTTTTTGGATTATCCGGGCCACGCACAAAGGCTAAGAAGTTGGGCCATAATTTTGGCGGGAAAGCGGGAGGCAAAATGGTGTCGTTTTGATTGGTAATTAAACATATATATAATAAGGATGTCATTATAGTAAGAGTAAACTACCCAGTTCGTCTTTGTGGTTTGCGTTGACCGACGAGTTTCGTCATTTGACCAACAAAATGCACTATCCGTCCCTAAGTGCGAAACGTTATGTATCGTTGATCCTTCATGTTAACAGCCGTAAATAACGCTCGTTAAGTCAGTCCATATGACGGTATTTTAGTCTTTTCTCATTTATTTTTAACTCCTCATTTTCTTCCTTTATTTATCTTTCATTTTCAACTATCATCTTCACCACTCACCACCATCTTCTATTCATCTTTGTCACTACCCAGTACCCGCCCCCTTCATCATATTTCTAACCACACATAATATCAAATTAAATCAAAACAAAACACACAATTCAAGAACCATACAAGAAGCAAACAAAACCAATTTAATCATTCACGATGACACACATATTCATTTTGAAAATTAAAAATAAAATCACTTTTTAAATGATTAATTACACCAAAACACAATAAATCTTTACAAATTGAAACCAAAATCCCCAAGTCCATATTACAACCTCATACCACAAAGTCAAATGATACAAAAACTCATGGATTATCGGATACAAAAGAATAAAATGATTATTGAAGGCTTTATGTTTATTTTATTTCGGAATAACTTTAGAGATTTTTTGTTTAAATTAATTTGGGGAAAAGTTGTGTGAGAAGAAAACATGGGGATTCAGGATTTGATGGAATCATAATCTTTCTTTGGTTTTTCTTTTGCAACCAATTAGCTCTAACACAAAATCCCTCTTTAGTTTTGTTTTTGCTAGCACAACCGGACCACAAACACCTCTTTCAGTTTTCTCTTGTCTATACCGAACCACAGAAACAAACGGCAATACTCTCTTTGTCGTTGGTAGCGCATTTCGGATTTTGGAATGGGGTTTATCTCTTGTTGAGGTTTCGAACCAGGTAGGTATGGATTGGTTTTTGTTTTTGATTTACAAAGATCGATGAAGGGTTTGTATTTCTTGAGTTCAATTCTTGAAAGATTTCAGTTCTTCAAACCGAGATCTTGAGTTTGAATCTTTTATGTATTTTCTTGGTTTGAGTTCTTGAAAGTATATGGTTTTTGAGTTTGGGTGTTTCTAGCTGTTTTGATTGGATTTCTCATGTGTTTTTATGAATATAAAGATTTAACTTTGATGTTTGGATTTGATATGAAGTTTTTTCTGGATATAAACGAAGAAGATGAATTTAAAAATGAAAAAAAAAGAAGGTTGTAGGTGGTGATGATTGAGGATTGAAGATAAAGTTAAAAAAGAAAAGAACAAAAGACAAATATACCATCATGTGCATATCACATATGTACATTTAACGAGCGTTATTTACGGCTGTTAATGTGAAGGACCAACGATACATAACGTTTCGCATTTAAGGACGGATGGTACATTTTTTTTTTTGTCAGAGGACGAAACTTGTCGGTCAACGCAAACCACAAGGACGAACGATGTAGTTTACTCTTATAGTAATAATGGTGCATAATTGTGCAAATGATATAAAAAGCTTAGAGTTAATTACTTAAATGGTCCTTGTGGTTTGTCGGGCATAACGAAAATGGTCCCTAAACTTTTTTTCCCGAATCCTCTCCCTATGGTTTTGACCCGTAACGGGTTTGATCCCTTGACCACTAACACTGTTAATTTGACCATTAACTTAGCCATAAGACATGAGCATAAGAGGGCATCTTTGTCTTTTATATATCTTAGTTTTTAAAAATAAAAAATCAAATGAAATTTTCATCTTCACACACAGTTATACACATCATATCCCTCTTTCTCTCTCTCACGACTCGAAGCACTAACTATTAACTAACCATTCTTTGTGTTGGTATTTATCTTAGCATTTAAATTTGAAGTTCATTTTGTAAGGTTGGTTTCGAAGGTGGTAGATCTATCCGGAAACATGGTTTAAAGGTTATGGTATAGTAATGGGTTTACAGACCATCATTTTCTCCAAACCGATTCGGCTAGATTTGGTGAGCTGTGTGTCGGGTTTCAATGGATGATGTCAAAAGAATTATAAAGTGATTCATAAATCTTGAACGAACGTGTTTAGATTTTTAGGGGTTTTTGGTATTGTTTGAAAGTGTTAAGAGTTTTTTTTGAAGGAAAGTGAATTACTGGAAGCATGTTAAAATCTTATTGGATAATTTTTTCATTGAAGTTAGTTTGGGGTTTTGATTTAGGTTTTGTTTGAAATTAATTCAAGCTTCTAAATTCAATTTGGGTGTTTTGCTTTTGATTATGTATTTGTGAGGAAAAAAAGACAAAGTAATGTTATGGTAGAATGAAATTTTTTAAAAAATGATAAATTATGAAATATTTGTACTGCTACTTATTTTTACTAACTGATTTTGTGTTGTCGGATTTTTATTTTACCCCTTTTTGGATAATAGAAATAAAAAATAATTATATATTGAAAAAGAAAATTATAAGGATGAAGATGAGGGTATATTCGTCATTCCAGTCCTCCAAGCATGCATTTCACAGTCAAACTAACAGAATTAGTGGTTAAGGGATCAAATCCGTTACGGGTCAAAATCATGAGGAGCGAATCCGGGGAAAAAATTCTAGGGACCATTTTCATTATACACCACAAACCTAAGGGACCATTTAAGTAATTAACTCTAAAGCTTATTAAGTTGCACATATCAAAACCTCAACTACTTAGCTTTAGGATTAAAATGGAATCACAATCATGCTTATCTATAGTAATGATGATGTAATATTGATGGTCCGACATCGAATCCAACTCAGCAACACAACATACAATTTCATCTAGAAGAAATATCTTATGAACCGGATTGATCAAGTCAGCAACACAACATACAAAAGACACGATACCGCATTAATGCAAAGGTGCCCCTCAAGGATCGATGAACATAATACCATTCGATCTACGTACTCGGTACCCGAGCTTACTCATTGATTCGCCAAGTTAAGGGTACATCGTAAGATACTATAAATATGTTTCACCCACCTCATTTGATAAGCACTGAATATTGGAATTTTCCACACCGAACTATAATTCATTCTCCAACCTGTGCACTTACTCTAACGTCGGAACATGGTTACAGGAGGTTACACGTGGCAAGGCTGACGATTTACTCTTATCTTAGCATAACACTACTAGATCTCAAGATCGGAGCTCGAAGTGGCTCATCAACCTTAGGGAACATGCAACTCAGAACACCAACATACCCCAACATCCAAACTTACAAAACCTATATCTAGATTAGAGAACGTTAGGATGTACAATCTACCCATCTATACATCTGCACAAATATTTTTACTAACATTAGTGATATCCGTGTGACCCATTATCCACTATATTACGAATTAACTAACTCCATTATTTTAGAGTTTTGCTAACAATTTCTCATTGGGCACTAGTTAGGGTATAATTAAACACCGAGTTTTCTTTTATATATAAAAGTGAATTAAATGAACATTAATTAAAACTATAATTTGGATAAATCAAATATATTTTCTAATTAAATTCATTTAAAATTTTCTTTTCAACATGCAAATCAAGTGCCCAGTATACTGTTGGCAAAATCCATTTTTTTTATTCCAATCAAGAAGAATTCGTGAATCCCCAGAAACATCTCTTGCTGAAGATGATATTTTCTCCGGGGTATGTTATACATACCCTTCCTATGGGCTATTTGTACAAACCGCGAAACACATGGTACAACCGTCCGGAGCTTGCAATTATTGGAAACCCTCACTATAAGAGGGGTCCTTATAAACTGCCTCATTTTCTACGCCATCTATAACATAGAATCACACCACCCAATAAACAAGATCAAACAAAAGATACAATTCACATGAAAACTAAGATGATGTACCATGGATATGATAAACACTAACATAAACTTTGTAGAGGAGGAAGTGGAGAGAGAATAGACTTAATGAGGAGGGAAAATCTGCGACTAACCAAACCAACTTAGCTAAATAACTACGATATTAGATAAAACGTGCGTATGTAGACTATAGGGCCACAGCAGAAGTCATGTTTGAGAAAATTAGCGTATTCTTTGTTGGAAAATTTAGTACACTTGAGGGATGAGTTCACACCTGGTAATGGGTTTGGAGGTACGGAGTGTACACCCATTAAGTCCCTGAACATCCTGACTCAATTTAAGTGGTTTATAGTGTAAATGATAATGCTGCTGATGCAGATCATTCCTGCTGCTAGCATTATCATTCCTGCTGCTAGTAGTATCATTTCTGCTGCTAGTGTTGATACTGCTGCTAGTATTATCAATACTGCTGCTAGCTTTATTGTTCCTGCTGCTAGTACATTGTTGCTGCTGCTAGTACAATGTTCCTGCTGCTGAACTGCTGAGCAATAGATTCTGCTGCTAGCACAATTTATTGTGCTGCTAGGCATGAAATTCTGCTTGTAATACCTGAAATTCAGTTAACATGTAAAATGACCAAAATGCCCTCACAACTTTAAAATGTAATTAAAAGCTATATTTAGCTAAATAAATTCGAATTATATGAAATAAATTACATATAAAATAAAATAAAATTAGGACAAGACATTTTATAATTTTCATATGTCCAAAATAAATTACATTTTACCATAAAATATTGTAAATAACCGAATATACATTTTATTTTAAATTTCGGTATATATATTTATTTAAAGAGAAGATAATTACAATTAAAAAGGGATATGATCAAGCAAAAAAAATAAAATCCTGATTTTGTTAACTTATTTAGGCCGAAATTTAAGTATTTCCCCCCCTAGGATCGGATCCCTCCTATTATATAATTTTATTCTATCTATTCTTCCTAAATAATTAAACCCAGAAACCCAAAAACACAAAACAATTCACCTTTCATTCTTGTGACTTTCTGGAGATCAGAGAGCAATTTTTCTGAGTTCATTCTATTGCTTGGAAGCCAAGAAAAATAGTATTTCAATTTATAAGGGCCTGGTTTCATTGGTGTCGAATTTTGTTCATACATAAGGTATAATTCGTCAATAATTCATACGTCCTTTTATAAATTCTTTTTCCATTTTTCCTGAGTCTCTTATATCATATATGATCTGTGAAAAATGATTACAAGGTCGTGGGATCATTCGTGTGCTCTTGGGGATTATTTTGGTGTCGTAGTGCTCATTTGAGGACCAAATTCGTCACGCTCTTTCTACTCGTCCACTACTTGGTCTGGTATTTTTCTCGTGGTTCTTACATCATATAAGTCTCAAATAAAATGATAAACACGAACCATGAATGATCTATAATTTATTTGTGAATTAAACCTTAAAAACGTAATAAAACTCTAAATAATTATATACGAATTTTCTGGGCATGAGCACTATTTTATGTGGACTCTATATAATATATAAGATCTCAAAAAAATTCAAATTTGAATTTTTGAGGCTTGGATCATGTTTTGTGAATTTTTGTTCTAATTGTTAATTTAGAAAATAAAGAAAAGAAATAAAATAAAAAGGAAAGGAGTTAGGGTTAGGTTTTGGTGTGAGATTCTGGTCATTAATGATTGTTTAAGGTTGTTGACAATGATGGTGTAATGATTGGAAATTAATTCTAGGGTTTTGTTTGGTTTTAGTAATTAACGAATGGAAAATAAAAAAAGTATAGGGGCTGTTTTGTAATTTCTGAAACTTGTGGGGTATTTTTAGAATTTTATTAAGATCAGTACTAAAGTGTAAAAAGTATAACATAAGGGTGTCATGTGTAAATTTGGTATTTAAGAGATTTATTTTGGTTAATTAAATAATTGTTTATTCGAATTGTAATTAATTTAACTAGAGGGACTAAAAATGTAAATTCTAGAAACTTGAAGTCATTTTGAGTAAATAATAATATTAAGAATGTTTTATGTAATTTTGAGTATTTATGGGCCAAATGTGTAATTATTATGGAATTATGATTTAATTTATAAGTTTTGTAAACTTAAGGGACTAGTTGTGTAAATTCTGAAATCTGAGGGGCTGAATAATACTATATGAATATTCTGATGTGACATTCTGAAATTTGGTAAAATAATATGCTTGTTTGGTAAATATGGATATTAGAGGGATTAAATCATAAATTATGTAAATATAAGGTTTGTTTTGTAAATATTGTAACTAGAGGGGTACTAACTGTAAAATTATGAAACTAAAGGGATTATGATGTCATTCTGAATAAAATGTGTATTAAATCTGTAACTTGAAGTATTTTCACTTGATACCCTTGGAAGTGATGAAATTACAATTAAAACCCTGAACTTTGTGAACTTGCCATAAATAACCTTAGACTTCTGTAACTTGTTAAAATATACCTTTATTCCATTATAGTCTCTGAGTAAGGGCTTAATCTAATCTGAAATGATAATATCTGTTAATTCTGGAAACCTGCTAATTATGGGAAGTTACTAAATCTGGAAAGTTACTAAAAATAGAAAGTTACTTAAAATGGAAAGGTAAACTAAAAGTAATAATCTGAATTGGAATCCTTCGTAATTCCGTCTTCTACTCCTTTAGGTGCGAAGAAGGAGAAGCCTTGATCTGTTCAATATTTATTTTCTTGTTTATTTTCTGCACTGCTAATAAGGTACAGATATTCTGAACCTTCTCACAGGTTTCTCATGATCTCTTTCATTTTCTGATCTATCAGTTTCTGTAATGATGCCATTGCTATGATCCCCTTTACTTGAACCTTTCATATGATTCCCTTGTTTATAAGTCCCTGATTAGAACCTTGTTATAAGAATTTGATTATGAACCTTCCTGATATGGTATCTGATTATGAGTTCCCTTGATAAACTGAACCCTGTTTTATTCCTTCGATACTTGACATGATTCGTTCTTCACCTTGTGACCTGAATATGCAAATCCCTGAATACCCTGAAGATTCGTTTTGATATTATAACTGAAATTGGAACTTTCCTTGATGATATAAAAATGTTTTTGAGAAAAGCTTTTGAATACGATGTCATACCAATTTTTGAATTGAAACTGCACTAAAGATTTTATGAAAATCTCTTTTAAGGACTATCTTTATAAAAAGGGTTTTACTAAACATCATTTATGAAAGTCACTGAAAGATTATTTTTAAATATAAGCTTAATATGAAACCTTTGAATTAAGATCTTTTCTATGAACCTAAACTTTCTGATATTGAATCTTTCTGGTACTAAACCCACTGATACTGAACCTTCTGATATTGGACCATCTGATATGAACTTTCTGATATAACTGAAATGGATATTGACCTATGAAACTAAACTGAATACTGAATACTGATACTTGACCACTGACCCACAGTTTGATACTACGAGCCATAACTAGTCATGAGGGTTTCATGACCATGTCATTGATGCACCGATGGCATGACTCTAGGGCAGGAGAGTGATGACCTGTTCCGTCCCTGACTGTATTTTATTTGGTGTGTTGGGAGGTTTATGGCCACCTGGGGCGTATGGATGCATCCTAGAACTGTTACTGTTACTGATTACTGATTACTGTATTACTGGTGACTGATGGTGTGTGCGATACATGTCTTTCACACTCTTGGAGCTAGCTACTCCACCCATTATTGAGGAATCCCCTCATATTTACTGATTATTGAGAGGTCTCCCCTCTACATGATTATACTGATTACTGTTACTGATTACTGATACTGGGCTCATAGAGGATTACTGTTTTCCTACACCTTTACTCTTTATCTTTCGTTACTGCTACTACATACTGATGCTTAACTCTGATTTATTCATACTGTTATTATTATTCATTATTCTACTGCTTGTTACCGTTATATCTGTTCACTGAGCTCTCGTAGCTCAGCCGCATTTCTTTTCCTGCGGCAGGTTTTAGTAGGAAGCTGGGAATGAGTGGAGAGTGTACCTTTGGACTTAGAAGATTGGGTAGCTATCCTGGATTAGAGTTTACTAGAAGATTACATATTTTAGAATTAGTGTTTTTGGAAGTTCTCATTTGTAACCTCGTAGTTTCAGTATTTCATTTGTAACCTTTGAGATTTTGTATTACTGTAGATGTATGCCTTGTTTTGATCTGATATGGAGCCATTATTGTGATATTTTTACCCTTGTCGGGTCGGGGTGTTACAATTTATGGTATTAGAGCTACAGGCTGCGACTCGTAATACATTTACCCTTGACCTGTGAAGTATGGACCACTAAGTTCCCACTGTAAGCACTCATAAGATAACCTGTAAAGAATTTGCTTTAGGATTTCCCTATAGGAACTTAAAATCTGACCAGTGAGGAATGGGTAGACTATAAGGCATTTGCTTAAGTATCATTGCTTCCGCATCACTCTGATTCATGCTTTTCTTTTGATTAAATCCTGTTGAAATCACTCTTGGAGATTCAAAACGTATGTCTTGCACCACCTAAGATTGGAAACTTTGAAAGCATTGAGACTTGCATAGTAATTTCCCGACACTATTTGATCCTTGTCTTCAGATTCCGACTCTAACCCCTGAACCTTCTGTTAATCATTCTGATCTCTTCGAGCATTCTGATAATTTCCATGAAGATGATACACCTGATACAATCTGTTAGTTGTTTCTTCCTTCTGATAATCATCTATGAATCTTCTGACATTAATTGATTTAGCCTTAACCACCTCTGTTCCCATGAGAAGTCTTGTGGTGTTTGACCACGAGTATAAAAATGTTTTTCCCTCTTAGTCGAAACAGTAAGATCTGTTTTGTTGATCCGTCTTCCTTTGATAGTTAACTTTGATTTTATTCTGATTAGAGATTGATTGAACCCTCAAAATACTGACAACTATCCCCCTATGTCTCATCTTTGGCATTTGAAACAATTTTGAACTTCCTACCATTATTACTGATTGTTAAACTTTTTGCTAGCACTATTACTCTGGAGACTCGTGTGTTACTTTCACGGTTATGAAGTTTTCCTTGAAACCATTTTTGTACACCAATGATTGAACTTTATCTTGAAAATTTAATGACACCCTGAGTTTTCCGAAGATGATTCCTAGTTTGAACCATCAAGTTTTCACCGGACTGCGAAGTAGGATTTGACATGATACCGAGAGATTGTCTAGCTGCTAAGCGAAGATGTCCTTCGGATCATACCAGTTGACGTGAGCAACCAGAAAGAGCAACAACCGAAGACCAGGAAGTGAGCCGCTTAAGTATATCTTCTGGGAGTGTTCCCCTACCTGATTTTGATCTTCATTCCGATCTGTTTGATAAATAGTTTGATACTTCTCCGACTATTCCGAAAGGTCATTTAACCCTAATGTGTTTGACACATTCTATGAATTTATTTCCCATGCCGGATATAAATGTATCATCTGATACTACTCTATCTTGCAAAACCCATTACTACTCCTATGAGAACTCTGGTGATTATTAAACACGGAAATAGGAAGTTTATTTCCCCCTTCTGAATAATGAATCTTGCCGCCAACTAGTTCCTTTTGGAATGATATGATGATAATTTTTGTCTCGTTATGAAGTTGTTAACTGAGTATGATGATGCTAATAACCGATATTCTATACGCTTCATTTTGACAATTATACGCTGATCCAACCTACCTGCCACTTATGCTAAATAGCTAAATAAGACTCCAACACCTTGAATTGTTCGCTTATTTATTTCCACACTCTGATGAATCATGTACTTAACCTTGATATATGAACTATCCGTCTGGCTTGGCGACCGTGCTCATCCTACGAATCCGTTTACTCTGGATATATTTGATTTTGAGGTCTTTTGGTTATGGATTGGCTGACTCTTTATAAAGCTACCATAGACTACCGTATCTGAAATATGACTCTTAACAAATCTGTTTTACTCTACTTTTATTATGATGACCCTCCGCCGCTTAAATCGGTTAAGATTAATGTTGCTACGGAAGCACATACTCCGATCTCATTTGATTGTCGAATTTCTCCTGACACCATTGATACCCACCCTTAGAAGTTTTGGGCATTGGAAGCTTTATTGTACAAATATTCTGATGTTTTCTGATGAAACTCTTGAGTTTTCCCCTCCTATTGCAAAGTATAATTGACCTTGAACCGACCTCAATCGACGACACATGATGCTATAGAGGTTGAGAGATTGAAGAAGTTGATGGATTATAATGTTTTTCACCTCAGTGTTTCTTTTGAATACCCTATTTCATTTATGAAGAAGAAAGAGAAAATCCCACGTCAGCGTGTCAACTATCGTAAACCTAATTGTATCACTACCCCGTATCCTATGATGACAACAGTTGAGTTGGCGAATTTCGAACTGTGCCGGAAGACCTGTCAGAAACACACCGTCTTGTTTTCTCTATTCATTTTAGTTGTACTAACATGAATTGAGAGCAGAAGCAGACTCACGAAGGAAAGATGCACAGTGACCATGTCAGAGGTTCACGTTACCACACCACAATGTCCAGAAGAAGTGTCGAAGGCTTGAGGGGCCAGACTCAAGTTTATAATTCCTTTACACCCTATGATCATACGACAGACTGCATGGACTTGAAAAAAGATCATGTATTGAAGGAATGATAATTCTGAAGCAAACGTTTGTGTTTGGAAGAGTTGATTCTGTGAAGGATGAAACTACGGATGACGTATTTCACTTAACTTACTTAAATTTCCGTAACCAGATGATAAGATCCTTTGAATGATTTAGACCCTCTGTTAATAATTTTGTTATGTATTCATTCTGTGTATGTAGGCCGATGGTTTGTTATGAGGATTTTGAAGCAACCTCTGGTATTGTCTGAGTTGATTCTGATGAGTGATGAAGTATTGACGCTATTGGCGACATATCTGGTTCTGATAGACACTTTAGACCTGTTCCGTTAACTCTTTCGAGTAGTTCGTTTCTCCTCTTAGTTATGATGTTGATTCTGATGACCTTTGAGACTGTAGTTGGATTAGGTGGATCAAGATAAGTTGTTCTGTTCATGACTTGAGATAAAGTATGACCATCATGAGGGCATATTTATATGATGCCAGTATTATGACGTCTAGCCAACGTGATAATACTTACATCATATAACGTGCACTTGTTGTGGGCATAGGATATCTCGAGAAGTGCCTTAGAGCTTTAGAAATTCTGATAACTGTTTGAGATTTTCTGCGTTAGTGAGAATTTAAGTTCATTCTACCTATAAGCGTAATCTGCTTTCACCGTTATGCGAATTGATACGTCTGGATTCTCGTCACGCGTTTTGCTGACCTCTGTACTTCTGATAACTATCTTAGGTTACATTGTAGAACTTTATGCCAATTGATGTTATCAAAAATCTATTTCATGTACGTTCTAATCTGATTTGTCTAATCAAATTCTTTGAACGGCATATCCGTCAAAACCCTATGTATTTCCTTGTCTCTTCCGAGAGAATCTGATTTTCATCTACTACGTTGGTATGTTATTCTTCTGATCTGGATTCAGTATGTTATGTCTGTTCTGAGGATCTGAAACAATTGTGGAATCTTCAAGTTCGAGTCATGAGAAACAAATCTTTCATATGTCTGTTCACCGTCAGTTGTGTTTCTGTTTCGTTTCACCTCAATTCTCGTCTTAGTCCGTTATGTATTTGTTTGTTTCCTGCTCTCTTTCCTTTCTGCTTTCTGCAAATTTCGAGGACGAAATTTTTTTTGTTAGTGGGGAAGAAGTTGTAATACCTGAAATTCAGTTAACATGTAAAATGACCAAAATGCCCTCACAACTTTAAAATGTAATTAAAAGCTATATTTAGCTAAATAAATTCGAATTATATGAAATAAATTACATATAAAATAAAATAAAATTAGGAAAAGACATTTTATAATTTTCATATGTCCAAAATAAATTACATGTTACCATAAAATATTGTAAATAACCGAATATACATTTTATTTTAAATTTCGGTATATATATTTATTTAAAGAGAAGATAATTACAATTAAAAAGGGATATGATCAAGCAAAAAAAATAAAATCCTGATTTTGTTAACTTATTTAGGCCGAAATTTAAGTATTTCCCCCCCAAGGATCGGATCCCTCATATTATATAATTTTATTCTATCTATTCTTCCTAAATAATTAAACCGAGAAACCCAAAAACACAAAACAATTCACCTTTCATTCTTGCGACTTTCTGGAGATCAGAGAGCAATTTTTCTAAGTTCATTCTATTGCTAGGAAGCCAAGAAAAATAGTACTTCGATTTATAAGGGCCTGGTTTCATTGGTGTCGAATTTTGTTCATACATAAGGTATAATTCGTCAATAATTCATACGTCCTTTTATAAATTCTTTTTCCATTTTTCCTGAGTCTCTTATATCATATATGATCTGTGAAAAATGATTACAAGGTCGTGGGATCATTCGTGTGCTCTTGGGGATTATTTTGGTGTCGTAGTGCTCATTTGAGGACCAAATTCGTCACGCTCTTTCTACTCGTCCAATACTTGGTCTGGTATTTTTCTCGTGGTTCTTACATCATATAAGTCTCAAATAAAATGATAAAAACGAACCATGAATGATCTATAATTTATTTGTGAATTAAACCTTAAAAACGTAATAAAACTCTAAATAATTATATACGAATTTTCTGGGCATGAGCACTATTTTATGTGGACTCTATATAATATATAAGATCTCAGAAAAATTCAAATTCGAATTGTTGATGCTTGGATCATGTTTTGTGAATTTTTGTTCTAATCGTTAATTTAGAAAATAAAGAAAAGAAATAAAATAAAAATGAAAGGAGTTAGGGTTAGGGTTTTGGTGTGAGATTCTGGTCATTAATGATTGTTTAAGGTTGTTTACAATAATGGTGTAATGATTGGAAATTAATTCTAGGGTTTTGTTTGGTTTTAGTAATTAACGAATGGAAAATAAAAAAAGTATAGGGGCTGTTTTGTAATTTCTGAAACTTGTGGGGTATTTTTAGAATGTTATTAAGATCAGTACTAAAGTGTAAAAAATATAACATAAGGGTGTCATGTGTAAATTTGGTATTTAAGAGATTTATTTTGGTTAATTAAATAATTGTTTATTCGAATTGTAATTAATTTAACTAGAGGGACTAAAAATGTAAATTCTGGAAACTTGAAGTCATTTTGAGTAAATAATAATATTAAGAGTGTTTTGTGTAATTTTGAGTATTTATGGGACAAATGTGTAATTATTATGGAATTATGATTTAATTTATAAGTTTTGTAAACTTAAGGGACTAGTTGTGTAAATTCTGAAATCTGAGGGGCTGAATAGTACTATATGAATATTCTGATGTGACATTCTAAAATTTGGTAAAATAATATGCTTGTTTGGTAAATATGGATATTAGAGGGATTAAATCATAAATTATGTAAATATAAGGTTTGTTTTGTAAATATTGTAACTAGAGGGGTATAAACTGTAAAATTATGAAACTAAAGGGATTATGATGTCATTCTGAATAAAATGTGTATTAAATCTGTAACTTGAAGTATTTTCACTTGATACCCTTGGAAGTGATGAAATTACAATTAAAACCCTGAACTTTGTGAACTTGCCATAAATAACCTTAGACTTCTGTAACTTGTTAAAATATACCTTTATTCCATTATAGTCTCTGAGTAAGGGCTTAATCTAATCTGAAATGATAATATCTGTTAATTCTGGAAACCTGCTAATTATGGGAAGTTACTAAATCTGGAAAGTTACTAAAAATAGAAAGTTACTTAAAATGGAAAGGTAAACTAAAAGTAATAATCTGAATTGGAATCCTTCGTAATTCCGTCTTCTACTCCTTTAGGTGCGAAGAAGGAGAAGCCTTGATCTGTTCAATATTTATTTGCTTGTTTATTTTCTGCACTGCTAATAAGGTACAGATATTCTGAACCTTCTCACAGGTTTCTCATGATCTCTTTCATTTTTTGATCTGTCAGTTTCTGTAATGATGTCATTGCTATGATCCCCTTTACTTGAACCTTTCATATGATTCCCTTGTTTATAAGTCCCTGATTTGAACCTTGTTATAAGAATTTGATTATGAACCTTCCTGATATGGTATCTGATTCTGAGTTCCCTTGATAAACTGAACCCTGTTTTATTCCTTCGATACTTGACATGATTCGTTCTTCACCTTGTGACCTGAATATGCAAATCCCTGAATACCCTGAAGATTCGTTTTGATATTATAACTGAAATTGGAACTTTCCTTGATGATATCACTGGTACAAAAACTGGATATTGTCACACCACAAAATGTGTGACTATATGCATATAGTCACACATTTTTTTTTTGGTGTGTGTGACGAAAAGTCGCGCCACCATAGGGTTCATATGGTCACATTGTTTAGTTTGTGGCCGTTGATGAAGCGAAAAGTGTACCGCTTTTAAGGGGTCATTTAAGCCCTAAATCGTATTTATTTGATCAAATATTGCCCTAAATCGTTCCTTTTGTCATTTTAGGTACTTTTGAGGAGAAATCTAGAAAAGGAGGCATTTTGGACGTTTTTGGAGCATAAAAGTGAAGAAAACGACAAAGTCTCAAAATTGTGCTGGAAATTACCTTTGACGGCGTCAGGATTATCACCAGACGGCGTCATGGCTTGGCAAGAAAAAGGTGGATGTGAAAATTACTCATGATAAGCCAGAGAAATTTGCATGGGAATTCTGACGGCGTCACCCTTTGGAGTGATCAAGGTCGTCACGGCTTAATTTAAAGAGGGACGGCGTCAAGCCATTATCTGACGGCGTCAAGCCTTGATAAGCCAGAACGGATTTTGGAGAGCTAAAGAGGGACGGCGTCAAGAAGGCCATCCGGGAACCCTAAAAGCGGCGAGGTGACGGCGTCACACTCCATAACGTGACGCCGTCAGATCTGAAAGTCTATATATAGTTTTGCAATTTTTTGTCATTAGTGTGGAACTTTGTGTGTGAAAACCCTAAGACGAATTTAGCAGCTTTTTCAAGGCTTTTTGCCTTGAGATCTTCCATGTTACATTGAAGATAAGTTATCAATTAATCATTCAATATGTCTATGTGTTGTTTGATTCTATCTTGTTCTTGTCTTTTGTTTAACATGCTAGGCTAGATTTATCTTGTGTTTGCTTAGATCTAATGAAACCTAGCTATTGATTATTGGTTATTAGTGTGTTATTAGTTGTATTGGATGATTGTTCATCTATGTTAGGCTTAAGAAAACTGGCTAACTTCCTATTCGGTAACTTGCTTGAACGTCTTAAGAAACATGAACCAATGCGTACTAAGGTTTTTATGGTTGTATTTAATGCACAAGCGAATTCTAGTGATCCCATGTTAGGAGCTTCCTAGCCGGCTCGACATAGGAGTGAAGTAGGAGCTTGTAGAGTTGGGGAAGTACGTACGCCACCCCACGATTGGTATTAAGGAATACACCCGTCATCCACGCGATTAATGCACACTAATTAACCGGTAAAAGATAGTTAGGGAGTAAGGAAATCTAAGTAAACACATTTCTCTCCATATAAGTTTTACCACCTTTTCATTTTCTGTTATTTTATTTTATTTGCATTCGTAGTTATTTGGGTTAGTTGATTAGCAACTAATTCCGCCCACTCTTTCAAACCCGAGATTTTACTTGCTTTCATAAAAATATAAAAACATAAAAAGAATCTTCCCTCACCCTTAGACTTATTAGAGTAGTTTTTCATACCTAACGAACACTATTCCCTGTGGAGAACGATCAATCCCCCGTACTTACCACCACACTATACTACATCGGTCAGGTACACTGCCTGGTGGGGTTGTAAGCCTCTTGAGATCCCTTGAGAGGTAAAACCTGTTGTAAGGTTGCAAAACCACGCATCAAGTTTTTGGCGCCGTTGCCGGGGAATAGTTATTGTTTAGGTTGAATTTTTTATTTTATAGGTCTACTCACTAGATTCCTTTCTAGTGAGATTTTTATTTTCTTTTTCTAGGTTTTCTTTAGTCTATCTATTTTCTTCGTTTCTTTGTTCGTAACCATTACCATTCGACATCATGGAAGATGGTAATATCCTTGATCCCAACAACCCACCACAACAACCACCACAACCTCCTAGAGCCCGTACTTTAGGAGAGTACTCTCTTCCTAGCCACCATGGCTATCGAAACACCATTGAGCTCACTCAAGGAGCCAATGTCACTCCCTTGCGATCCGACACCATCCGGTTGGTGCAAAGCGGATGCGCATTCCATGGACTTCGTTCTGAAGATCCTAATCAACATCTCAAGGACTTTCTCAAAATCGTTGATTCTATAGACCTTGATGTTGCCACTCGAGAGACGACCCGACTGCGTCTCTTTCAATTCTCTCTGCGGGACCAAGCTAGTCAATGGCTAGAGCGTCAACCCGCAGGATCCATCACCTCTTGGGATGATCTCACCACTCGTTTCCTTGCTCAGTTTTTCCCACCGGGAAGAACTACCAAGCTAAGGAATGATATCTTGATGTTCCAACAACGTCAAGGCGAAACCCTCTACGAGGCATGGACTCGATTCAAGGACTTACTCCGAAAAGTCCCTCACCATGGCATGGATCCTTGGCTACAAATCCAACGATTTTATGACGGCGTAAACCATCAAACTAGAAGAACCCTTGATTACGCTGCCAATGGGAGGCTGAGCAGGCTCAGTGTCGATAAGTGCTGGGAAGTCATCGAGGACTTAGCACAGTACGAAGAAGAAGAATGGAATGACTCAATGTTCTCGGAAGTAGGGACTTTAAATTGCATAAGTGCAACCCAAGAACAGCTGTTCGAAAACATAAAAAGGCAGGTTGAGAAATTAATGAAAGCCGAGAGACCTACGGCTGATGAAAATCCTGATGAGTGTGTAAACACAATTGGTAGACATACGTTTCATCAATTCTCGCGACAAGATGAATTTGAAGGGATAATGCTAACTTTCATGAACAACCAAGAGAGACGAATCCAGGAATTAGAAACTCACTTGAAAAACACCCAAGATATGTTCATGGAGCTAGCAGAAAAATTCATCTTGAGAATAAAAGAGAAAATTAGGGAAAAAGCTTCACACAAAAAGATCGAGAAGATCTTTGAACTCCCGGTCCATAATAAACCATACAACGAATGGAGTGATGATGAAACCCCTCCCCCTAAGCCTTCACATTTACAACCCTTTTATCCATTTGGACCCCCTCGCGAGAAAGAGAATTCTCAAGATCATGGCATTTTCGTAGGAAGCATGGTTGTCACGCTCCCTAACTTTCATGAAGCTAGGAAACAATCTTTTGGCTTTAAGCCAGGTGTGAGAAGAACTAAATTAAAGCACACCCTCAATTCGAACACCCCCTGGAAAAGTTCCTCCCACTCCCTGAATACCTGCCGTGATGGAAATTGGAACCTGAATGAGACGTCAACCGGCCCTTTTCAACATTTTACTACATCCCGTGACAGTAACAAAACATTTGACCCAGGAGGAACTTGTTAACGAGACTAGCTATCAGGATTATTGACCCTGACTAGCTGCTCCCTTAAAGTACAAGGGGCTCATTTGTAAACTGGCACAAAGTAGTAAAATACGCTAACCTGACGGCGTCAGGATTTGAACGTGACGCCGTCACCCCGTCTGCACAGCAATAACAACTTTAATTCCATCACTTTCATCACAAACCCCACAAACCATATCCACTCCAACCCCACCCACGAATTTTCAAGATCAAATTCACCGACTTTCGCTATCAATCTCCACGTGGTAAGTAATTCTTATTCATTCTTTTCGCTTTAACTATTCATAGGATTCGTAAATTTCGAAAATCCCCAACTCATGAAACCCTAGGATTGATTCATGCTTAGAACTCATAATGTCCTTTAATTAGTGTTATTTAGCAATAATTAAATCATTTGATAATTGGCAATCAATTGGGTCTATTCACTAATGGGGAGGCCACGAATTTGAACCATAACCTATGATCCAATCACCCATTTTGCTGTAAAAAGGGGCGTTTGGTTTAAGCTTAAAGTTTGGATATTGATTTTTCCCTCGTAATTTCGGATTTAAATTTGGTCGAACCTGACGGCGTCACCTAGCAAAGGGTGACGGCGTCAGACCTGTCTGATGCTCCACCAAATCTTTAATTCACATATTAACACTTTTGTTCCTCCCTGCTTTGTTCCAGATAATGAGTAAGCGTCAAAGACCTAGCCGAGGGAGTTCTTCCAGATCTCAACAAGAGAACTTTGGGGACACGGTCCTCAGTTGGGGTGTCTTTGATAATGATGCCGCCACAACTAAATACACCCAACTGCTACAGCATAAAGTTGAAAATGGGGCTGTGGTAGATTGGAGCTTTCTGAGGAGGGAAGGTCTTGAGCAGACCTTTCTCCAAAGCTTTCAGACGGATGAGTTTACCGGCCCTCAGTGGGAAAGCCTGTTTAGAATTCAGGAGCCGGTCTATGATGAATTGGTACGTGAATTCTTTGCCACTTTTCACTTTGACATGGCTGAGGCAAGGACCGATGTGGGCAGTACCACAATCTACTTCAGGCTGGGGGGTGAGCTTAGGACGTGCTCGGTTACTGAGTTTGTATGGAGACTTGGGTTGTATAGTCAGCATGAGACCACTCAAGCAGGGTTCATGCCTATGTTGTTGCATGGGGAGTCGATGAGGAATGATTTTAGATGTTCCATGTTTTGGCCTACTATTGGGGATGGGGTGTACACCTCGACTACTGTGGCGTCTCAAATCAGGGAACCTAGGATTAGGTTGACCCATAGGTGTCTCACCTACAGCTTGACAGGGCGCCACAGCTCTCACCACCGTGTCACTACTTCGGACCTCTTCTACTTGTACACCATTTACTCGAATGAGGTTTACTGCAACATCCCATTCTGGGTTGCTAGCTTTCTGCATGGTGGAGTTGGGGAAAGGGAAGGAGACAGGATTTATGGTGGGATGTTTATTACCCGGCTGGCCCGATCCTATGGAGTCCTCAGGCCCGAGGTCATGAGGTATTTGAGTAGTGGTGATGCATGCAGGACAGTGAAGGTTAGGTCCCTGAAACAGATGGAGGTGATTATGGAGATGCATGATGGGACCTTTATGTGGTATCATCCAGGTGGTGATGAGGATGCTGGTGATGAGGATGATTAGGAGGAGGAGCAGCCGCAGCAGCAGCAGCATGGGGGTTATGAGACTGGTACCGCAGATTACTACCGGCACATGAGCAGGGGGGATTGGCAGGCTCATCAGGGGGCATGGATGGGCCAGGTTGATACTTGGAGGACCCGGGTGGACGAGAGGTTTGACTGGATGTATGATCACACTGTTCGTCAGATGCAGCATCTATCCACACGTGATCAGTTGGACCCACACTTGCAGATTGACCCTTTCCCGGGACGTGAGCAGGATTACCCACCATACGGGTACTACGGGCACCTCCCTCCTGGCTACGACTATCGCCAAGGTCCCCCACCCCAGTGATGATTTGTTTTGATGTTATGATATTTGAACAATTTAATTTATGGTTGTATGATTTAGAACAATTGGGTCTGTAATAGTTTAGGATAAGGCCTCTGTTGGCCTTTAAACATTTGCGACATTGATTTTCTTTATTGCATGCAAGCCTTAGTTGTTTGTTTATTTATTTATTTGTTTGTTTGATTTTATTTGTTTCCGTATGTGTGTTTAAATTTTATTATTATTGATTCATGTTCAAAACTAATTTGTGAAAATGCTTTATTTTGTTATTAACTTCGTCTTAACTACATATAAAGGTATTTTGCAAAAGTTAAGTGTAAGGGAAATCCAAATCGGTTTATTAGAACACAAATAAACATGAATCATAATAATAATAAATGAACATACATATTAGTATTTGTTTGAGTCAAATGCTTGTATCGAGTCATAATGATGTTTTGCAGGAATTCCAGGAAGTAAGGTATAGGTTTTTCCAAAAATTTTCCGGAAACGTAACATGAGAATTCTGTCAAATCATTTCTGACGGCGTCAGGCTTTACAACCTAACGGCGTCAGGTTTAATTTTCTGAAAATTTTTGAAAGTTTTATTTTCATAAAAAGTTTTTATTAAATCTCTAACTTATAATCTCCAGGAATCTGCAAAATTATCATTCCACAAGCATTATATCCTTATATATAGAGTTTATCCCGCCGATGTTATGCAGGTTTTCGTGTTTGTTTTCTCAGGTTTAACAGGTTATTTTGGACAAGGAGATGTATGTGGAATCAAGCTTATGGCGATGCATTAGTCTTGGAGCTTTTACATTCTCTTGGAAGAAGATTTAACCATGTTACTTCATTATCCACCGAACGAATCAGGGGAGTATTTGATTTCATTCTTTTACTTTATGCTTTTACATCTTGTTATTTGAACATTGGGGACAATGTTCATCTTAAGTGTAAGGGGGGTAAAAGTACGATTAGAGAATGCTATTGCGCTTGATTTTTGTTTGTTTAATAGTAGATGTGTAATAAAACTAAGATAAATACCTGTTAGGGCAATTTTAGTGCCAAATTTAAAATTTTTTACAACATATAGGAGTGAAACTTTAGTTCTAATAAGCGTCTCATGGATAGGAATTATATGACTAGCACAAAAACCGTACCACTAAAAAATTTTCCACCCCAAATATGTGAGGTTCGCCCCTAGAATTGGTAGGAAAAGCATTTATGCTATGATGTGTGTACCGGTAGCACTTAGATTCTAGAACTTGCGTTAGGACCATTCCGAGGCCACAAGTGAGACTACATTCGTGTAGTTAGATTTACTACATGATAAGAGGCATTAGGATTAACCCATTGTTTTACACCTGTGTTTTTGTTATAATTACATTGGCTACATTGGTCAAGTAATTCTCCCACACCCTTTGCGTTGTACTCATTTTTAGTACACGATACCCCTAGTACACCCCTCAGAGCCTATCTTTTCGTTTCGACCTTTAAGCATTTTACTTAAAGGAAGAATTTGTTACACCCCACTTAAATGTACACCCAAATCGCCTTAGCCTACCTTGTATGCACTCATCTTTAGTGCATTATTGTTACAACATTTGTTTAAACCCAAGTTAATTATCTAATTGATTACATGGTTGCTAAGTCGAGTCATATCCTTGTACATATTGTTTTGGGACGATTGGGACTCATGGGTGAAGTACTAGTGTAATGGAGTAATGGGGAAGAACATCATTTATTACCCCCATATGTGCTAAATATTTTAAAAGTACTCCAAGTTTTTCAATTATCTTAATTCGAGTCATTAGAATAGTAATTTGTAAAGTTATGTAAAAGTTCAAGTGTAAGGGGAATGCAACGCCCCTATGATGTATTATTTTGGATAGTAGGGCATAAGTGTATGCAAAAAAAAAAAAAAAAAAAAAAAAAAAAAAAAAAAAAAAAAAATCAAGAAAAATACAAAAAAAATGAGAAAAAGAAAAGTAGAAAAAACATACGGACTACCATCCCGTTTCATTTTATGTTTATTTTATGTTTTTGTTATTTTGTTTTTAGCTTAAGATCGAGTCGAGTCTTGGCTTAGCAACATTGTATAGTACATGTAATTGATCAAGATCTTTAACTCGCCACCAGTAAAATATCTTTTATCCAACAAAACCGTGTTTTCCTTTTCCCTACACCGAACGTTATAACCCATTTAAAAGCCCTCTTTGATAGTTTATCTTAGGTGCTTACGCCTAGTGGAGGAGGTTTTCGATCCTTTCCCAAGCCTATGGTAATCTATTCGCTATGACAGGTAGTGAGAGATATTATCTGTTTTCATTTATGAGATTTATTTTGATGACACTTGAGAGATGTGAGTATCTAAACACTACTTGTGAGGTGCTAGTTTGTAATCTCCGTGCTTATTATGATTAAAGTGGAACGACTATTTGTTGCAATTACTTTTATGTTAGCATTAAATGACCCCTAACTTGTATTTTGATTAGAATAAAAGCGCATTTGCTTGAGGACAAGCAAATCTCAAGTGTAAGGGTATTTGATGAAGCGAAAAGTGTACCGCTTTTAAGGGATCATTTAAGCCCTAAATCGTATTTATTTGATCAAATATTGCCCTAAATCGTTCCTTTTGTCATTTTAGGTACTTTTGAGGAGAAATCTGGAAAAGGAGGCATTTTGGACGTTTTTGGAGCATAAAAGTGAAGAAAACGACAAAGTCTCAAAATTGTGCTGGAAATTACCTTTGACGGCGTCAGGATTATCACCAGACGGCGTCATGGCTTGGCAAGAAAAAGGTGGATGTGAAAATTACTCATGATAAGCCAGAGAAATTTGCATGGGAATTCTGACGGCGTCACCCTTTGGAGTGATCAAGGTCGTCACGGCTTAATTTAAAGAGGGACGGCGTCAAGCCATTATCTGACGGCGTCAAGCCTTGATAAGCCAGAACTGATTTTGGAGAGCTAAAGAGGGACGGCGTCAAGAAGGCCATCCGGGAACCCTAAAAGCGGCGAGGTGACGGCGTCACACTCCATAACGTGACGCCGTCAGATCTGAAAGTCTATATATAGTTTTGCAATTTTTTGTCATTAGTGTGGAACTTATTGTGGAACTTTGTGTGTGAAAACCCTAAGACGAATTTAGCAGCTTTTTCAAGGCTTTTTGCCTTGAGATCTTCCATGTTACATTGAAGATAAGTTATCAATTAATCATTCAATATGTCTATGTGTTGTTTGATTCTATCTTGTTCTTGTCTTTTGTTTAACATGCTAGGCTAGATTTATCTTGTGTTTGCTTAGATCTAATGAAACCTAGCTATTGATTATTGGTTATTAGTGTGTTATTAGTTGTATGGGATGATTGTTCATCTATGTTAGGCTTAAGAAAACTGGCTAACTTCCTATTCGGTAACTTGCTTGAACGTCTTAAGAAACATGAACCAATGCGTACTAAGGTTTTTATGGTTGTATTTAATGCACAAGCGAATTCTAGTGATCCCATGTTAGGAGCTTCCTAGCCGGCTCGACATAGGAGTGAAGTAGGAGCTTGTAGAGTTGGGGAAGTACGTACGCCACCCCATGATTGGTATTAAGGAATACACCCGTCATCCATGCGATTAATGCACACTAATTAACCGGTAAAAGATAGTTAGGGAGTAAGGAAATCTAAGTAAACACATTTCTCTCCATATAAGTTTTACCACCTTTTCATTTTCTGTTATTTTATTTTATTTGCATTCGTAGTTATTTGGGTTAGTTGATTAGCAACTAATTCCGCCCACTCTTTCAAACCCGAGATTTTACTTGCTTTCATAAAAATATAAAAACATAAAAAGAATCTTCCCTCACCCTTAGACCTATTAGAGTAGTTTTTCATACCTAACGAACACTATTCCCTGTGGAGAACGATCAATCCCCCGTACTTACCACCACACTATACTACATCGGTCAGGTACACTGCCTGGTGGGGTTGTAAGCCTCTTGAGATCCCTTGAGAGGTAAAACCTGTTGTAAGGTTGCAAAACCACGCATTAGCCGTTTTCATTGAAAAAGAGTGACCAAAACCCGAATATGTGTGACCAATTAGGCACAAGTTTTGTTGGATTTATCAGTATGTGTGACTATTTCCCATCCTATGGCCACATGAATATATAATAAATGTGACGTTTGTGATGATTTAGTCACACAACGTGTGTTGTTTTTTTGGAGTTAGTCACATACAATTTATAAAACAGTGGCCAAAAGTGTGAATAAGTGTGACCATATGTTATTTAAAATGAAGAAATGTGTATTTTGTGTGACTATTGTTCATCCAATGGTCACTTGAATTTTATGTTTGTGTGGCCTTTTGTAATATTTAGTCACACAAAACATGTTTGTTTTGAGTATTTAGTCATATACAATTAAGCATAAAGTGACCAAAAGTGTTAATAAGTGTGACCATATGATGTTTAAAGTGATGAAATTTGTATTTTGTGTGACTATTAATCATCCAATTTCCACATAAAAAAATTTTGTGTGGCCTTTTGTAATATTTAGTCACACAACAAATTAAACAAACAATGACCAAAAGTGTTAATAAGTGTTACTATATACATCTTTTAGTCACATTTAAGAAACCAATATATATCAAAACAAATTCAAATATATATCAAAACAAATTCAAATACAATAAACTTGGAATGTATAAGCACTACTAACTATATGAACCAACTAATACATATCATATAAGCAGTACTAACTATATAAACCAACAATACTAACTTATAACTAACAACTGTAACTAAACTTTCACTAGCAGTAGTAGAACAAAACGAGCAGACAGTTGATCGTTCACTACTAGTGGATGCATAAACTTCAGTAGCATCTCCTCGCCTTCTCGGGCAGAACTTAAAAGGGATTTTCTGAAAATAGTAAGTTGTTAGTAAATACAGGATGATGTACTTGAATTACCTGTTTTGAGGAGACCCTCAGGACTTTGTTATCATGAGCAAGTGTAATTGCCTTGAAATCATTCTCATCTTCTTGTTTGGCCTCTTCCACGAATTTTGGACCAAATGTTAAAGACCTTGAAACATTCTGCCTCTTAAGGAGAGCAAGCTCCTCCTGAAAAGGCAAAATAAGATGGTTAATTTACCATAGAGTATCCACATGTCTCTGGTTATGGTTCAATCAAAATATTAGACAGTCAATGTTGCAACGATTACCAAACAGATTACATCAATCAATACATGATTCACTAGCTGAAGGATGTCTTCTTGCTAAGCTAAAATAAAGGTGCGTGATCATAATGTAAGCTTACTTGGAATGCTTGAAATAGATCACCCTTTACAAACTTTAAGCTATCAATTGCCCCTTATCTTGTAAGTTCAACAGTAGATTACAAAAAAAAAAGAATTGAATCACCTATTTAGATGGTTACAGTTAACAGGTTTAGATATCTGCTCTGCTTGTTTGTATCTGCATGACCATTGGATGTTGCTGTTGTGGCTCATCATCTGCCCTCTTTGAGGGATCTTCACTACAACTAGTACCACCAGGAGAACCCTCGTGTGATTGTCTTATATGGGGTGGTAACAGTTTTTTTTGGCCTGCAATATCAGTGATACATGTATACTACTGTACTAGAAGATACTAATCAGTAAATTTGATTAAAAATAGTCAAGTAAAATAGAAGGTTACCTCTTCTGCCAGTGCTTTAAAGACGGGAAATGGCACCACTCTGGACAGTCGACAGCATCCTGGAATTCAATGCAGTAAAGTCCATGGTCGACGAACCAGGAATTCAATGCAGTAAAGTCCATCGACAATGATACATGCAGTAAAGCTTCAAAGCAATGTTGAATTAGGCGTAGGCTTGCTGGTCACAACAGGCGAAGAAGAAAAATTCAGCCAGAAGATGTTGCTTCACAGCTGTTAGTTCCTGGAAATGGTGACAAAACCAGCAACGGAGATATGGATATTGTTAATTTACTTACTGTTTTAGCTCGTGTTCAAGGTATTGTAACAAAAAACACTCTCTTTATCACACTCTCTTTTTTTTTTTCCTTCTTCAGTCTTTTAATAAAATGATATCATGTGCTTTCAATATTAGGGAGCTCTGAGGACATGACCAGGAGCCCTCCACCATTGCCTAACAAGGATCAGCTTATGCAGATTCTTAACAATATAAAATCGTTACCTCTTTCGGCTGACCTTGCCTCAAATATGGGCTTTCATGTAAAAACAATCCGCGTTTCAGTGTATCAGTAAAACTTAAGCAGTTTATTTATAGATCCTATTACAGATTAAATTCTTCATTCGTTACACCAAAAGTTGAACTATCTTGAACATTCAGATATTCATATTCCAACCACTGTGACAGTGTCAATATGCAGGAACATACCTCTAGGTGGAATTTATACTTAATGCCAAATGGGCTTGAAGACTTAAACTGCTGAGAAACAAACACGAAACATGTACAACTGTTAGTTCTTTCGAGAATATTGAAAAGTTAATAGTGCAAAAGAGCCTCTAGGCCACAATAATTCAAGAACTCGCCTTTTCTGAGAATTCATCATCAAATTGAATCCAGTAAACACTATTGCCAAATATCAATCCATCAGCTGTACCATATAGAAAAAATATCAAATCGTTAGTAATAAAAACAAAGGTGTGTTCACTGAAAATTAATCGTTGTCTTGATGATTTATGTATTTAATTGACTGCTGAAAGATGATCGTTGTACACAAGTCGTCATAAAGGGTACTACAAGTAACAATCAAATTAACGAACTCAACACTATATAATCTCAAATCACACTAAAGGGTATCCAAAAAGTACAATCTTTATGTATAAAACACAACTCATCATACAAGGGCATCACAAATATTAGGGGGTGTTTGTTTAAGCTTATTTATGGGCTTACGAGCTTATTTGTTTTCCGCTTAAGTTTCATAAGCCCCATATTTTTTTGCTTATTTTGGGACTTATGAGCTTATATACTTGTATAAGCCCACAGGTCTCAAGCCGAAAAAATTGAGCTTTTGAAGTATAAGTCGAAAACAAATAAGCTCATAAGCCCATAAATAAGCTTAAACAAGCACTTCCTTAATCAATTCAAAAAATTCAATGCTACATAATCTCAAATCACACTAAAGGGTATCCAAAAAATACAATGTTTATGCATAAAACACAATTCATCATAAAATGGTATAACAAATATCAATCAAGATAAGATACTTAAGTCTAAATAATCTCAAATTACAATAAAGGGTATTCAAAAAAATATAATCTTGATACCTGAAGATGAGAAATGAGGGTTTAAGAAATTGATGGGTTTAATTAAAAGAGGGTTTAGTGTTTTATAAACTATGGGTATGAGTGAGATGGGTTTTAGCTTTAGCCATTGGAATCTGAGCACGTGCTTTCAGCTTCATTGGCATTTGATGGGCGAGCTTCAGTATTGACTGCAGCTATCACATCTGAACAACTTGCATTTGATGGGCGAGCTTCAGTGTTGACTGCAGCTATAGAAGATCTTGTTTTGGTGTAAAGAAATATTAAAAGTTGTAAAGAAATAAAAAGAAAGAAATAAACTGAGATGGAGTAAAGAAATAAACCAGACTCATCACTTAGTTTTGAGATGGAGTATTGAAAACCAAGGGCGGGTGAATGAAATATTTGGGAAAGAGGGGAAATTTGATTTTGGGGAAAAATTTAGGGGCCTTGTGAAAAGTGGGCGTGAAATTTTATTTCGGAAAAACTAAGTGAGGCACATACTATATTATTTAGTCACTTTTAAATAATTTATGACAAACTTGACTATATGATTTAGTCACATTTAAATAATGTGTGACAAACTTGAGTATATGATTTAGCCACATACACAATTACTTCATGTGACCATATATGAATTTTGGTCACACTGTTCAATTGTGTGACAAATATTTGTCACATATGTATATATATAGTGTGACTAATTTTTCAAACTTATTTGTATCCGTCACACGTCCCAAATT
Organism: Artemisia tridentata subsp. tridentata; assembly: GCA_021014915.2. NCBI lineage: Eukaryota > Viridiplantae > Streptophyta > Magnoliopsida > Asterales > Asteraceae > Artemisia > Artemisia tridentata. The sequence continues at coordinate 272,414,271 of CP139505.1, read as the reverse complement.
ATAAGTGACTAAAAAAATCAAAACAAGTTTTACCAAATACCTCTAGTCACGAAAATATTCAAATATGTGGCTGTAGCCTCAGATGTAATTCTGAAATGGTCACACAAGTCGGATTAAGTGTGGCTGTTTATTTTATTCTGATACATTTAGTCACATAAAAAAGCGACTGTGTGGTTGTTCGAAAAACAGCATGTGTGACTAAATCCCATTTTTGTACTATTGTATAAAAATGTTTTTGAGAAAAGCTTTTGAATACGATGTCATACCAAATTTTGAATTGAAACTGCACTAAAGATTTTATGAAAATCTCTTTTAAGGACTATCTTTATAAAAAGGGTTTTACTAAACATCATTTATGAAAGTCACTGAAAGATTATTTTTAAATATAAGCTTAATATGAAACCTTTGAATTAAGATCTTTTCTATGAACCTAAACTTTCTGATATTGACCTTTCTGATATTGAATCTTTCTGGTACTAAACCCACTGATACTGAACCTTCTGATATTGGACCATCTGATATGAACTTTCTAATATAACTGAAATGGATATTGACCTATGAAACTAAACTGAATACTGAATACTGAATACTGATACTTGACCACTGACCCACAGTTTGATACTACGAGCCATAACTAGTCATGAGGGTTTCATGACCATGTCATTGATGCACCGATGGCATGACTCTAGGGCAGGAGAGTGATGACCTGTTCCGTCCCTGACTGTATTTTATTTGGTGCGTTGGGAGGTTTATGGCCACCTGGGGCGTATGGATGCATCCTAGAACTGTTACTGTTACTGATTACTGATTACTGTATTACTGGTGACTGATGGTGTGTGCGATACACGTCTTTCACACTCTGGGAGCTAGCTACTCCACCCATTATTGAGGAATCCCCTCATATTTACTGATTACTGAGAGGTCTCCCCTCTACATGATTATACTGATTACTGTTACTGATTACTGATACTGGGCTCGTAAAGGATTACTGTTTTCCTACACCTTTACTCTTTATCTTTCGTTACTGCTACTACATACTGATGCTTAACTCTGATTTATTCATACTGTTATTATTATTCATTATTCTACTGCTTGTTACCGTTATATCTGTTCACTGAGCTCTCGTAGCTCAGCCGCATTTCTTTTCCTGCGGCAGGTTTTAGTAGGAAGTTGGGAATGAGTGGAGAGTGTACCTTTGGACTTAGAAAATTGGGTAGCTATCCTGGATTAGAGTTTACTAGAAGATTACATATTTTAGAATTAGTGTTTTTGGAAGTTCTCATTTGTAACCTCGTAGTTTCAGTATTTCATTTGTAACCTTTGAGATTTTGTATTACTGTAGATGTATGCCTTATTTTGATCTGATATGGAGCTATTATTGTGATATTTTTACCCTTGTCGGGTCGGGGTGTTACACTGCTGCTGGTTATAACCACCGATTCCTATTATTATGGTATAATTAATGGGTCGTTAATTATACATAATTTCATAGGCTAGGGTTTGAGTAAACTTTATTATAAATAGAGGTCGTATCATAACTGCATGAATATACAAAACAAAAACCCTAAACACTTGAATACGATTTGGTTCTTGATTTGTGCCTAAAACAAGAACATCACTTGGTCTTATCCCATAGAGATATTCGTGTAACCCAGGCATAGGGTCGAATAGTTTATATTGGAAAGTGATTACACGATTTCAAGTGAATATCCGATACCTTGATTGATTATCTATACCCTGTTCTGGGAACACTGCGACACAACCAAACCAACATTCTTTCATGTGTAAACAAAAGTAACAAGCACACTTATTTGCATTCACTATGATGTCCCGTATGTGACGAAGATATTGAGACGAGGTATTACTTATCATCCATGTTTTCCAAAGAAACATGAACCACCGTTTTTTCAAAGAGTGACATACAAGGGACATTTTTCTTTCAACTCTAACCAGACTATCTACTTGTCTGATAAACCGAGTTGAAACATCACCTTGTATGAAGGCCCCACTTCTGTATGTTGTCCTTCGGAGCGGGCTCCTTGGACCTTATCTGCTCCTGCACACGAGATACACGCGTTAGGCTCGCCTTGGGTTTTATCCCAAGACCGACCTCCGGCGTGAGAGTAAGTATCGGTTTATAATTGAGTGAACAGTAATGTGAGAGTAAAAGTGGTAGGTGTGAGAATTGATGATAATCATAAATGAGGTGTGGGTATTTATACTACCCACACCTACTGTACCTGTTCACCTCGGGACCATGCGAGTTGACCTATGTCTGACATAGTAGGTATGTGTCAGGCCACGTGGGGGACACAATCCCGTGAAATCTGGGAGTGTGTCGGTTGATGGGACCACACAACATAAGTGGCGGCGGGCTTATCGGCGGAAATGGCCGGGCGTGCGACGACGATCCGGACGTAGTGGGATGTCCGGACACGCGATGAGAGTCCGGACGATACATATCGTCCGGACACATACACCAACATGTCCCCCCCAGTATTGTGGCATTGGTTGAAGACTGATGGTGCAATACTTAAAGTATGAATTCGGACGGGTTACTAATGGTCTGGGTGATGTGCGTCATCTGGGCACATACACCAACAATTCGGACGGGTTACTAATGGTCTGGGTGATGTGCGTCATCTGGGCACATACACCAACATGTCCCCCCCCAGTATTGTGGCATTGGTTGAAGACTGATGGTGCAATAATTAAAGTGTGCTTTTTCGATTTCGTCCTGTGTTTCGGACCCATACACCGGTATTGTATTGTTAGTACAATATTGATGTAATACTTTAAAGAGTACCTTATGGCCTTTCGGCCAGAGCCGTTAAGACTATTGTAGCTTCCGCCTCCCGGTGCGTTTCCTTCGGGCATATAACAATTATCTTACGGTCTTTTTGTCTTGTACTATTCGAGCTGAACTCTATCCTCCAGAATGGAGTATCAATGATAACTTGTGCTCAGCAAGCTTTTCATTTCTTTATCTCTGTATCTGAGCACATATGTTTACAGAATACCATTGTGAACTTTTGTTGTTAGTTGTTCGGAAGGTTGTTTTCTATAGCCTTCGGTGTGGGACAGGCGGACATACGATCGGTATGTCTTCTAATATTGTTTTTATATGTCGAGGGCCGATGGATTCGGATTGTATATGTGTGATAGCCCGATGATTGTAGGGCTTACTCACAGCTATTGGGCTAACTCAGTTGTAGGCCCATGGGCCAGATAGAGGTAGCTTTTATTTTATATATTAGTACTTGGATGACACGTGTGACTTTTGCTATGAGCATCCAACGTTCCAGGAATTGCCACGTCAGAAGGTGTCAGGATGATGTGAGCTTTTTACTTCTTTGCAAGTTTTCCTTCCTATATATATCGGTTTCTCTTCTCATTTTCTAGTTTTCAACTGTGCTTTTCATCTTATTTCCCTCGGTGCGATATCCATTTTGTCAGCCGATCACCTGTTTTAGGAATTTCCGAAAGGTGCGTTTCATTCTTCTTTGTAATTATCTTTCGTAAATTTCCCGTCGGCATCCTTTTAGATATGGCCGCTGAGATGAGCGCACCAGGGAATGTCCCATTAGTCAGTAGGATTGGACCGCAGCCTGCTAAAATAGTTCCTAAGTGCGATATGCATGTACATATATCTAAATTGACGCAGGGTGAGTTGGATCGTGTGGTTGGCAAGTTCGGGATTCCCTTGGATTTAGAGCCCACATTACCTCCGGCAGGAATGACCATGGACATGTTGCCGGACGACAAAATCGGTATTTATGTTCACCAGCTAAGTATAGGGGGTGTTAGGATTCCCTTCTCAACATTCTTATTAGCAGTGATAGGATATTTCCGGGTTCATATTTCTCAACTGGTACCGATAGGTTTGAACCGGGTGACCATGTTTGAGGTTCGTTGTTATAGCCTGAGTGTAAGACCAACCGTCCATCTGTTTAGGGTCTTCTACAGATTGTGTAAACAGGGGCATTGGTTTTCTTTTGAAAATCGGACGGGGGCGCGAGCAATGAAATGCTTTGAGGAGGTGTTGACAGGGCTAAAGCACTGGAAGAACCATTTCTTTTTGATCAGTCGGAGAGCATTTCCGCAGGCAATGCCATGGAGGCATAGGGATTCCAAAGTTACCGATGAATTTCCGGTGTCGTATTCTGAAAGGGACGCTGAGACAATTGCTCGTAAAGTGATTCGTTTGAAAAAACCTTCAGCCGCTCTACTGTGGATGACTGGACTTAGTAGGGTTTTTGATTATCCCGGTTATAAGGGCGTTCTAAAGGATGCCGATGGGCATGGTAATGCAAATTTGCTTGCCTTTGTTTTGTAGTGTTTTTTTTTTTATTTGTTTGGCTTACTGTCTCTACTACCCCCCCTTTTTTTTTTTTGTAGTTCTTTCCATGACAGAGTATTTGGAACTGCCAGTGGAAATTGATGTTGAAGTTGGTAGGGGAGATGCCCTGGAGGATGAGAGTGAAAGGCCGAAGCGTACAACTGAGCCATTGGCACCGGGGAGTGTAATTCCGGAGAAAACTCCTTTACAGAAGGTGGTTGAGAGACCGGACCTGAATATATTGTCCGCTAGAGAAGAGAAGGAGAGAAAGAAGCAGGCCGTAGAGGCAGAGGGTAAGAAGAGGAATGCTGAGGGTCCATCGGTTGTTCGGAAGCCCAAGAAGAAGAGAAGCAAACGGAGGGAGGGAGATGAGGCTTCGGATCATACTCTTGATGTCACTCCCATCCGTCATGTTGAGCCGTTGGTGGCTGAGGGTACTGCCGAAAACCAGGGCGGAGGAGAAATGCCGGAGCAAAAGGATCAGGAGGGTGGTGGGAATCCGGATGTGCGGGAATCTTCGTCTGAGCATACCGACGAGAATAATCCCGAGGAGCAGCCTATTCCGGAGACCCACATAGAAAATCAGCAGTCTTTGTCTGACGGTATAAACTGTCTTCCTTGACCGGTCGCGGTTTTTTATTTCAAACTCTTTTCCTTTATTTACAGTCCCTCGCTATTCTTGCAGATCATATGGTTCATTCAGACCATTCCATGCATTCTCAACATACTGTTGTGGAACATCAATCAGTTGGAGGAGGTAGGAGATCTTCCTTGTGGGGGGTTTTTTTTTTTTATTTATATACACTTTGTTGTCTTATTTTTACTGAGCGATCTATTCCATTTTTTTTTACAGATCAGGGTTTGCTCGAGAGGGGGCTTTTTGTTCCCGGTTGGTCTTTGCCTCAGAATGCCCGCTTGGATTCTTACCGAGCCTGCCGGGAGCTGCTGATGCATGTCACACCTCCTGTCGAGAAAGCTGCTCTCGCAGAGTTAAACCTTAGCCAGCTAGTTCATGTGGCGTATGAGCAGGCCGGGAGTGGTGTTGCTTTGCAAGCTGAGTTGCTCCGTAGGTTCGACCAACTGCTCGGTGAGCATAAGGAGCTAGACCGGCAGTACAAAGAGGGCATAATGCAGCGTAGTGCGGAGCATGGCCGGCATGCACGGTTGGTTGATGAATTTAACGCTCTTAAGCAGGAACTGTCCGATGTGCGAGCCGGAGTGTCGACTCGAGAAGAGAGGCTATCTGCTCAGTTAGCTGAGATGGAGAAAGACAGGGATGAATGGAGGAGGATAGCTGACTCTCGTGCTGATAGCTTAAAAGAGTTGGAGCAGGGTGTAGGACAAAGGAATAAAATCATAGGACGGCTGGAGCAAGAGAATAAAGACTTGCTTGCCCAGGTTGGACGATCAGAGATTGAGCGCCAAAGCGTTGTGAAGGATCTGTTTCCGACTGCTTGTGAGCGGTTGTTCTGTAGTTCCGAGTACAAAGAGAGCGTGGGAAGGGTTTACAGCTTGACATATACCGCTGGGTTTCTAGACGGTCTTAAGTATGAGCGCAAAGAAGAAGATCATGGCAGAATCCTGGCCAAGTTTCGCAACCTCAACATGGAAGCTCCCAAACTTTGGCAGGCGGAGTATGCAAAGTTGTTTGAGGCTCGGTACCCATATGTTCAGAAGCTTGCAGATTCTTATCGGTTGCCCTTGGCTGAGCTTATGGATGTCCTTCCTGTCATCCGTGCCCCTCCAACGAAAGCTACAATAGCCCGTCCCCCCAACCAGACCGGAACATCTTCCGGTGTGAAGCATGCTTCGACGGGCGGCTCTTCTGTGGTGGGGGATGTTGCGAATAAGGGCTCTTGACTGTTTGTTTCTTGTCTTAAACTTCTTTTCCTTGGATGAATGTAATAATGACAATGGTTGTAACCAGACATCCCGTATAATGACTTGTTCATGACTGTAATGTTCGTTTATTTGAACCTGCTGACCGTAGATAAATTATGTGTTCTCAACTTTCATGACAAGCGTTTCTGGAATTATTTATTATCCGTGCCTTCAAAGCTATGCATCATTAGGAAACAGACAAGGGCGTATATGATCTAAAAGACTTCGCTCGTCGTATAAACCGTTCGATTTAGGACCCCCTGGGATGAGAGATATGTTCAGGGTAATTAAGCGGCCTATCCATGAGGACAGAAACTTCCCTCTTCTTGCCGATTCATTTATTTGATAGTGATTTCACGATCCTCTCCCGGGGGAGGGAGTGTTTTTACGACTTTTTTAATTTACATGGAGTATTTGCACGATTCATTCAATTCATTTTGACGGAGTGTCCTTACTTATCCGTGTAATTTTATTCGACAGGGCGTTTTCACAATCCGTTCACAATCGGATGGAATGTTTTTATAATTCGTTTAAATTTGGGACGAAGTGTTTTTACGATCAGGAAGTGTTTTCACGATCCGTTTAATTTATTGACGGAGTGTTTTCACAGTCCGTTTAGTTTATATTGACGGAGTGTTTTTACGATCCGCTCACGAGGGAGGGAGGTGTTTTCCACGATCCGTTTAATTTATATTGACGGAGTGTTTTCACGATCCGCTCACGAGGGAGGGAGTGTTTTCCACGATCCGTTTAATTTATATTGACGGAGTGTTTTCACGATCCGCTCACGAGGGAGGGAGTGTTTTCCACGATCCGTTTAATTTATATTGACGGAGTGTTTTCACGATCCGCTCACGAGGGAGGGAGTGTTTTCCACGATCCGTTTAATTTATATTGACGGAGTGTTTTCACGATCTGCTCACGAGGGAGGGAGTGTTTTCCACGATCCGTTTAATTTATATTGACGGAGTGTTTTCACGATCCGCTCACGAGGGAGGGAGTGTTTTCCACGATCCGTTTAATTTATATTGACGGAGTGTTTTCACGATCCGCTCACGAGGGAGGGAGTGTTTTCCACGATCCGTTTAATTTATATTGACGGAGTGTTTTCACGATCCGCTCACGAGGGAGGGAGTGTTTTCCACGATCCGTTTAATTTTATACATACATCAAGGCGTTAAGCCGTAAAATTGTCCCTCCGGATGCCGGAGAAACTACAGACTAGTAATTAGCAAGCTAGCCTACAACTTTTACAAAAGACAGTTCCGATTGTAGGCTACATCGGACATTTTACTGCAGCGTTTCACCAAACGATGCTGTTATTCGCGCGAGGTTTTGAAGTCAAAGCTTCCGGGCGGGAGTTTTGAAGTCAAAGCTTCTTTGCCTGTTCGAAATCCGGAGCGTGAGAGGTCCGAGTTTCCTGCCTTTCTGCCGCCTTTCTCTTCTTGACGTTGATGTTTTCGGCCCGCTTTGGGGCTACCTTTGCACGATTTACCCCGAACTTTTGGTCTTCGGTTTTCGTGCCCGGTCGAGTAGCCAGGGTTGCAATCCCCGCTGGAGTGGGAAACTTCATCATAGAATGATTCGTTGAGGTGATAGCTCGCAATTCTCTGAGCCCGGATCTCCCCAGAATTACCTCGTAGGCTGCTGGAGATTGTATTACATAAAATTTCGTGAACATCCTTCGGTACTCTCTATCGTTACCGAAGAGTACTTCCATGATTATTTTCCCTTTTGGCTTGTTACGCTCTCCCGAGAAACCTATTAGCGTGGTGTTGGTCTCCTGAATTCGACTTTTCGTTTTAGCACTGAATTTGTCGAAGCAATGCTTATACATGATGTTCACTGATGATCCTTCATCAACATAAACTGTCCGCACTAAGTTTCCTTCGAAGCAGCCTTCTATAATGAGAGGTTCGTACGATAAGTCCGCGTAGGCAAGGGAAGGGAAAGTTATTGGTACGTCCATCCACCTTTCAGGATTATGATTGGAGACCGACCCCGGAATATTAGGCAAGCTCCTTATCAGGTTGATTACTCTGGGCTTTCCATTATCGTTTTTCCTCTGTTGGTCTCTGCCTTTACCCCCATCCTGTTGCCTGAAATCTTTTAGGAGATGGTCAAGTTTTCCGGATTCCAAGGCGGACGCTAGCTGCCTCTTTAGTTGGAAACAATCATCGGTAAGGTGTCCCTTGTCCCTGTGGTATTCACAGTATTTATCTGAATTCTCCCTTTTCGGTCGGCTTCCCATTGGGGCTGGAGGCGGTAAGTTCAAATGGAGTTCTGTGGCCAATATTTCCCTGGGGGGTTTGGTTAGCGACAAAAGGCCCGTTCGATGGTGAGCCGGTTTAGGTGGGTCGTTGCGGCGGTAATCTAGAAGAGGAAGGTCACCGCGGGGAGGGTCACCATGGTGGAAGCTCCGGATGGGATTCACGTAAGGGTGGAATGTATCCTTCGACCGGTAATCACTTCGGCGTTCTACCCGCGGCCTGTCATTTTTGAAGTTTGGGGTTCCCTTCCCTTTTGAATCGAATCCTTCTCCTTTCGGTAATTCTGTGCTGCGGTATGCCTCTTCGGATCTTATAAAATCGTCTATCCTGGTGAACATATCCGTAACTGTGCGTGGCACCCTATCGGAGAATTTCTTGGAGAGGGTCGGACACCTGTGTGCGTTCATGAAGGCGGAGATTTTCATGATTTCCGGCACACCGCTTATGTAACTTGCCTCATCAGTCCATCTTTCCTTGAAGTCCAAAAGGGATTCGTGAGCTCGCCGGACGATTTTTGTGATCTCTGTGGGATCCTTTACGCATTTTCTTCGGAGCGAAAACCTCGCGGAGAATAGCTCCCTTAGTTCGTTCCAACTATCGATACTCCCAGGTTCCAACCTTTCAAACCATCCACCTGCCGCTCCGTCTAGCGTTTGTTGAAACATCCGGCACCATACAGGCATCGGCCATTCCCCTTGGTTAGCAGCTCCGGTGAACCTGGTGAGGTGATCGTTTGGATCTGTCGATCCGTCATAGAACCTCATGTTAAGTGGCATGGTGTGACTTGGGCCCGAAAACTCCACGATGCGGCGTGTGAACGGTGACCTTGATGTCTCTTTGAAGGGCTTATGCAAGTCATCGTTCTTGCCTTCGTTTACTTTTTCTTTTCCTCGGCTGGTATCCCCTTCATCTTCGAAATTTAACCTTATTGGCTTTAAAGCGCTCCCAGTGAGTGCATTGTGCTTTTTGATCAGTTCCGTTAGGGACGCTACTTGACTGCTAATCAGCTCTTGGAGACTGGGAGAGTTCTCGGCCGAGTTGTCACGTCGGTTCTGATTGTTGTTAGTTCCAAACCGAGCGTGTTCATTTTCAGGTTCGTGCCGTTTGTGAATGTTGCTGGGCTCGAGCCGATCATGGTCATTGTCAGGCTCCTGCCAGATGTTAGCATTGCTGGGGTCGTACGGCTCATGGCTGGGCCCGCCTAGATCCGGGTTATTGGTTTCGTGCCGATCCTGGTTATCATTAGGGCCGTAAGTGTTATGGTTGTTAGTCTCGTCCTCTCTGTCGCTGAGACGAAGAGAGGGGAAGGAGGAACCTGCCATTCAAAGCTTAGGTAGATTGAATAGCGGGTCCCACGGATGGCGCCAAATGTTGAAACATCACCTTGTATGAAGGCCCCACTTCTGTATGTTGTCCTTCGGAGCGGGCTCCTTGGACCTTATCTGCTCCTGCACACGAGATACACGCGTTAGGCTCGCCTTGGGTTTTATCCCAAGACCGACCTCCGGCGTGAGAGTAAGTATCGGTTTATAATTGAGTGAACAGTAATGTGAGAGTAAAAGTGGTAGGTGTGAGAATTGATGATAATCATAAATGAGGTGTGGGTATTTATACTACCCACACCTACTGTACCTGTTCACCTCGGGACCATGCGAGTTGACCTATGTCTGACATAGTAGGTATGTGTCAGGCCACGTGGGGGACACAATCCCGTGAAATCTGGGAGTGTGTCGGTTGATGGGACCACACAACATAAGTGGCGGCGGGCTTATCGGCGGAAATGGCCGGGCGTGCGACGACGATCCGGACGTAGTGGGATGTCCGGACACGCGATGAGAGTCCGGACGATACATATCGTCCGGACACATACACCAACAAGACTATCTACTTGTCTGACAAACCGAGTTAACCCGCCATGACCTCTTCTCCCCTTCTTTGACACGATGGTCTAATTTACTAATTTAATGCTTTGGCATTTTGTACGATTTTTTCTCCCAAACGGTCATGAAAGACCTAAATTTTAAACTATATTATTTGTCTAACTGGACAACTAATAGACATAAGTTAGTACTCTTCTCTCCGTCCAAATATTATTAGGGATGTGTTATACATACCCTCCCTATGTTGTCACATCAGAGAGGGTTTGGTCAAACCGTACAACTCGCGATGCACACCATACAAGTCAGCGATGCATCCAATAATTGGACACCCTCCCTATGAGAGGGTGTGGATAAACTCACCCATATTTTATTATTTACATTTTCAATTCAAATTGTTCCAAATTAATTTTCTACTACTAAAAATAGATAAGAAGATTTGATTGAGGTTGCTATATTCTATTTCTTGAAATTGTTATTACAAACTTTTAATAAAACAATAACTAATTATTAAAGGTAAAACTGTCATTGTGCAAAAAATAAAAAAAGAGAAAATAATAATAATTATGTTTTCCTAACCATGTGTGTGTTTTGTTAGTAAACAATTAGTTTGAGACGAGATTATCTTTTAGTGGACAGAACAAATTGGTAATTCATATGATGCTCTATTCGTCACCTTGTAAGATTGTACGGAATTCTTTTCTTGTTTCTTGCTGATTGTTTGGTCTCTTAATTAATCTAGTTGTTACTTAAAAAAGGTTTACACTAGAGGGATATGAGAAACTTGATAACCGTATTTAGTTTTTAAAAATTATATTCTTATAAAAGTATAGTAAATGTTCATACTAAACAAATGCTACCATGAAGTCATGTTTTTATTCAAGTATTGTTCATGTTAAAACAAATTTTAGTATTGCATATAGATATTTGATAATCTTAATTTTATGTTACTAGAAGTCCACTGTTGTACATTGCATACACTTGTGTTCATACAAAATACATTTGACAAACTTTTGTGTTACTAGAAGTCAAAATGAAAACAAAGGTACAATGCATAGGAAATAAGCATAATTTCATGTATATCATTCCCTTAATGAATAATTACACACACACACACACACACACACACATATATATATATATATATATATATATATATATATATATATATATATATATATATATATATATATATATATATATATATATATATATATATATATATATAGTGAGACTTTCTTGCGAGAACCATTTTATCTGCGAGAACTAAGAGAACCACCAAAAACATACATGCACGCCTTCAATAATTGTATTTTTGCACATATGTTCTAAAAACAACATATATGTTTTTAAAAAAACATAGTTGTTATAAAGAATTTGATAAGAAATTGGAAATACAACATTTTTCTTTGAAGGTGTGCATGTATGTTCTTATAAGGAGTGCAACGACAATATTGCGGCCTTGTGTAAGGTTTTTGTGAAAAAAGAGGATGAGTTCATGATGATATTGAAGAACATAGGTGGATACTTACGATTATTGATGATTTGCATGTATTTTTATTTTATTTTAAAAGGCGTGCATGTATGTTTTTTGTGGTTCTCTCAGTTCTCGCAGATAAAATGATTCTCGTAAGAAAGTCCCCCTATATATATATATATATATATATATATATATATATATATATATATATATATATATATATATATATATATCCTTTTACCAGTTTTTGATGCATAAAATACAATGCTTTTAATGCACCAAAATGATATATATGTAATTTTTGAAATTTGCAAGGATATATATGTAAAAGTCCCGAAAAATATAATGAGAATTGAAGAAAGGAATAATCTTGTTCCCAAAACAGTTCATCTAGTGTTTGCATGTTGACTCAGAGAACATATTTATTGGTACCTCATAAAACATAATTAATAGTCACTCCATTTGAAAATAAATGTTCAATTTGATTTTTTTGATTCTTTTTTGTTAAACTTTAACTTTAAATATTTTTATTTATGTTATATATAATGCTTGATAAAATTATACTAATAAAAATACATTTAAAACTCAATCAATTCATATATTTTGTATCAAGTATTATATAAAACAAATAAAAGTATTTATAGTCAAAGTTAAATAAAAAATACTCCAAAAAATTAAACAGGACACTTATTTTGGGACGGAGGTATTACCTTTCTAAGTTTTTCATATATATTTTTTTAATAATATATGTTTTTATTATAAAATTACGAAACAAAAATATAAAATTTGTTTAGTCAAAAGTATTAAAAGACAGAAAAACACAGACCAAAAATTGTATTATACTATTAACAAGAACGTTAAAAAGAGGAAGAAGATAGTTAAATATGAGATAAGGAGTATTAATAGTAGTACCCTTTTCATAGTCTCCCAAAATTACCCCAATCTCCTTATGAGTTAGAAAGATAGCACTAACACCCATTCCTCACCCACCCCCAAAACACATACGATCTCATAAACATTTGCACGGACACATGCACTACATATACAAACCCTACATATAAGAAAAAACTTAAAGTTTGTAGTAGCAGTATATAGTAGAAAATCAGGATAATTTGTACAATTTTAGAAACTGAGAAATATGGAAGGATCTGAAAGAGGGTTAACCAACTTTGATCTACAAGTTTCTTCTTTTGCAAACCCTATCCATGATCATACGAGTTTCACTCATTTTCAAGATCAACAACACCATCACCATGATCATCATCATCATCATCATCATAGCCAACAGGTTTTGAGGTTTTTACCTCCATCTTTATCTCTTCCTCACTTATCTCAAACACCACTCCACACCACCACAGCCACCACCACCACTAGCTCCACCACAGCCGCGGGTTTTAACACTGAAGCAGCCATCAATCATCAAGAGTCATGGCGTAATAAAGAACAGGTAGACTCCTATTAACACGAGGCTTTTTGAACGGCCGTTAATTTATTAGAAGCTCTAGAGACTATAAGAAGTCATACGTTTTGTCCAAACCGGACAAATTCTCCTACTTCTATAAGCGATCCAAGCTAGATTGAGAAAGTGATTTGATAACATGAGGCTGTTTCATGTGACTTGGTTCATCAAATCATGATATCCTTCTAGTGATCTAAACGAATAAGGTTTTCCTTGTTCAGGTTACTCGGGGAGGTGAGTTGACTTAGATGTACGCAACCTAACCGGGTATCCCATGACCGTTTTTTACCCTTCCCTGACCACCTTCAAATGTATAGTTAACCAGGTTTGAACCTTGACCTCTAGTGAGGAGGTCAAGTGACTTACCACAACTTCAATTGGCCGGTGGTTCTTAAATACTCTTAAATTATGTTGTTTACTTTTCTATCTTTGATCCTTTTTGCTTGTTCTTAATATGTGTTGTCATCTCTATGCACCAACTAAAACTCTTTACTTATTAATGCAGGTAGGATGCATGGATCCAAAGGTTGCTAATGAAGAAAAATGCTCAGATGATCACAGTTCATGGTTTTTATCTAACCTAATCTTGTTTACTTTTTTTATTATCACACCGTAACTCGTTTATTATGGTCATATACCTAAATAAGAAAAGGGTTTCAAGAAATTAAGTTTTCACATTTAGGGTTAGCATACGACTTTGGAAGCTCATATGAGTTACTTTCAAAAGTTCTAAACGGATTAGATCGGCTCATAATCGACTTCATATCGCTAGTTATGAAGAAGGTACCTTCCATATGTGTGAGTATCCAAATTCACATAAACACAATGAGCTTCAAAGTTTGGATCAATGGAAGGAGATTGCTAGGAATTATCGTATGTATTTCTCCAAAACGTTTAATGAAATCGGCGGAGAAACCCCGACTCCGCACACCTTTTGCATTATCATACGTATTTCATTAGCGCAAACAGCAAAAGTTTTATCTTGATGGTGGATTCAAGTATTCCACTATTATTTTTAAGTGGAAATCATTTAAGATATGGGTTTTTGTTTTCAGCCTCATTTTGTGTGTGTGAAAGAGAAAAAGAGACACTTTGTAGAGAGAGAAGCTTCTGTTTGTGCTTCCCCAGTCAGATTCTAACAAGATCTAGCTAAATATATTTGTAATTATTTTCTACATAAAGCAAACTTTTAAGCATCTCTCAATCTCTTTGTAAGTTGTCAGTATATGGGGAAGAACAGGAATATTTATATCTAATGATAACATAAATCCATATGTATATTCATGCATGAGCCATGCCCATCATTCCATCAAACTATCATACACACACATATAAACAGTAAAAGTTTAACTTTTTTTTTTTTTTTTTCATTGATTTGAATGGAAAGGTGGAGGAGTCCTTCAAACCCTGAAAAGGGGAGGATGAAAATAAGAAGAAAGCTGAGAGAACCAAGATTCTGCTTTCAGACAAGGAGTGATGTCGATGTTCTTGATGATGGCTATAAATGGAGGAAATATGGTCAGAAAGTTGTCAAAAATAGCCTTCATCCCAGGTACTAATTAACTTGATCTCCATGCCATTTTTGTAGTTCATATTATTAATCTGAGTAGATCTATAACATCTGACTAAACATTTTGGTCAGATAAATTAGTGTCTTCCTAATTTAATATTTATTCAAGTACTTAAATAAGTTCTCATGTCTAATCCCTTAACAAAATAAATCCCCGACATGGTTATTTATTGTTAGTTAGTTGTTTTTAGTTCATAACCATTATACTGTGTAATTCACTAGATCATACGGAGTATGTGATTATAGACTAGCTTAAGTCAGTTTTATGTAAAATGTGGACTTTGTTATACTTGTCCTTTTACATGTATCAAACAAACCAGTGTTCATAGACCAAAGTGATAGCTTAACAATCACATCATTTCAAGGTAATGGTTCGGGTTCTTGATGGACAAACAAAAAGGTTCTTTCATCCTTATTGTACAACAATAGTAAAAGGAACATCAAAGAATAAATGGACCTAAAGAAATTGCACCCCAAATATTACTTGAATAAATTTGAAGAATTTTCAGAAAAGAAAAAGAATAAAACTGGAAGAGACAAAATGGCCAGGTTAATGTAATCCCTTGTGAAGGGCACAACCTTAAAACTATGATAGTGACAGTTAAATCTTCTTAAGGGCTATAAATTAGCTTTTCACTAACTTTTTATAACTGCTAGTAATTAGCATATACCTCTCTATATGGTAACTTATGTTAATTCACCCTATACGTATGGCTACTTGATGAGGCATTTTCGATCCTCGACATGAGTTCTAGCATTAAGACTGTTTTGTGTAGAATGAGTCTTATCGTAAGCATGTCTTGCTTAGTTGCTTACTACATACATGGTAACTGATTTTTGGGATGAGTCTCGTTTTTGCTCAACCTTGTTTAGTAGCTCACGATGTTCAAGAGTCAAAATTTTACAAAATCATTAGCGATACATTAGTTAACAAATTCCTTCACAATAATTTTATCCATCAGATGTGGTTTCACTTTCAAAGAATATTTTTAAAAGTAGAGTACTATACTAAGTGAGTACATTTAAGCGTTTTAGTTTGACCTTAGATTTTGTTACTTATAGAGTTTCGTCCAAGGACATGTACTGCTTTCACTGAAAACTAATTATATTTGTTTGCTATATCTCATTAAAGTTTGATTTATTTCAACAAGCCAAACTAAAATTTATGGGTAAAACTTAGAAATGCAGCAATTTCAAGCTTTCTTCATTCGTAAATATCTAATGATGTTATGCCTTTATATATTGGTATGAACTTTTTAAGATGAAAAGGTTTCCTTTTGGACATAAAAAGGGTTCAAATCTAAGTCTCCTTTGCTTCAATAACAATATAATAATTACATCAATATTCACTTCCTTTTCAAGCTATGTAAAGGCTTGGTCTTTATCATGTTCGCTACAAAAAGTGACTTTAGTTTTCTGCATGTCTATAGGAATGAATTATTCCGTACTATAATATTAATTGTATTTAAAGTTTTGTATCATATTGGTCAGATAAAACAAACAATTATGCAACATTTTTGCTTACAAACCATAGTCTTTTATAGTTTGCATTATTTGAACATTGAACAAAATCGCTTAACTTTGGGTTACTAGGGTTTGAATTTAAACTAGAAAATATCGAGTTGTCGTTTTGGTAGGAGAAAAAAAATCAAATATGATAGTTAAAAAAAAAAAATCTTCTTATACATCTAATATGTTGGTTATTGACTAGACAACCTACAAATGAAGATTATAAACTTAAAACGTTTAAATTACCTTAACTATTGTAAATGCAGAATAGACATTAGTAAGTTGCATTTTTGAGTTCTTTCCAATGCTTATAATTCAATCAACCATAATACTATATGATATGTGTATATTTGTTCTTAATCCTTCTTGTTCGTTTATCATGAACTAGCAGAAGTTACTATCGTTGTACACATAGTAATTGTCGCGTGAAGAAAAGGGTAGAGAGATTGTCAGAAGATTGTAGAATGGTAATCACCACATATGAAGGTCGCCACAACCACACACCTTGTGATGACTCGAACTCATCAGAACATGAATGCTTTACTTCGTTTTAAAGCATTAGCATAATTTTCTGTCCCTACAATGATATATTTTCGATGCTTAGTGTGTCGACACATGAAGTATTACAAGTTCATGTACAAGTTATGCATCAATCTTCATGTTCTTGTTTATGAAGATTGAGTTTATTTATGTATTATGTACTAGGTAATTTAGAACTGAAGGTCAATCCTCCTGCAGGAATATTTTGTATGATTCGGCTATATATGTTTCATGTATATAAAGCAAATAGAATGCAAATTTTATATGAATATGTAATTGTTTTAAGCTAGCTAGGGTGATTATGTTTCTTGATTTCACTTTATATTCAATTCAAAATAGCTTTCTTAGGGTGCTCGGTGTGGTCTCGTGGTTGCCTCGCCATTTGTACGAATAATGGACGAACGACGCAAATTCGCATACCGCCCGTCTCGTGGTTGGCTCGCCATCGGGCATTTAGCCACCACAATCACATACGCCGTTCGTTTTTTTTTTTTTTTTTTTTTTTTCAATTAGAAACATTATATAACGGTAAAAAAAGGGCACAAAATAATTTAAACTCCCATTTTCACCTATAAATACCACTTTTAAACATCTATTTCCAACCATTCCAATCAAATATATATATATATATATATATATATATATATATATATATATATATATATATATATATATATATATATATATATATAATCCGGTTCCATTGAGAAGGTTTTTATTTTGAGAAGATTGAGAAATCTTTGTTTGAACAAACTGATTCATGTTTTTGATTTGATTCACAAGTAAACATCATTTTATGGTGAATCGAATCTATAAATTACAAATTTGATTCACAAATCATTGTTAAAATCGAGTTATGATGATGATTCATTAAATTTGTACAGATGATTCAGTATTCTACATATATCGCAAAATCGAGAGATTTTTAACATTGATTCAAATTTTTATTACACATTTTGAATTTTAATCACATTAAAATGAGTTTTACGCTTGAAAAACATGAATCAAAGTTAAAAATCTATCGTTTTTGAAAACCTTCTCAATCTTCTCAAAATAAAAACCTTCTCAATCGATCCAGATTCTATATATATATATATATATATATATATATATATATATATATATATATATATATATATATTATATATATATATATATATATATATATAGATATTGGTTCTAGAAAAAAACCCACTTTGATGGAAAAGTGAGAAAATAGTGCAAATCACCCCCTCTCCTCCCTCCTCCTTTTTTTTCTCTAACTCAATGGAACTAATTGTAACTTTCTTTATTCTTTAAGGGAGTGTTTTGTAAATCCACACCTTTCATATATAATGCTTAATTTTCTCTCATTTTTTTTTTCTTCTTTCTATCATTTCACGCACCAATATTTTTTCTCTCGTTTAATCTTATTCCTCTCTCAGTTCCAAATTTATCAAATCGAAGATTAATGAAATCATATTCACGAAATCATCTCATCACGAAATCATATCGTGTTATCTGATAAGATATCATGTTATCAGATTCACAATATCATCTCATCATAATTTATCAAATTGAATATCAAATTAAGGTATGTAACTGATTTCAATTAAAGTTCTGTTATTTTTGCTACTTAAAATCAATTACAAAGCTTATATATGTGATTGTTGTTGTTTTATCTGTACGAATTGTCGTTCATATTAAGTTAGGTTTTTGTTTTTATGAAATTTGATTCGTTAATCATCATCTTTGTTTATAGATGTAACGATGTTTAGAGTTTATTGACATGATTCATATTTTGAAATGAAATTGAGAAATAAATACATGGAAAACATGTTTACAAAAAACTGCACACCAAGTGTTTGATAAAATGTTTGAATGGGATTTTTATAACTTCGATGCACTAATTTTTATAACAAGCTTAAGCCCAAAAAATTGGCTGATATACAAACCACACTTCTGTGGAAGCTTATTTTTTGTTGCTTTAGTTACTGTTTAGAATTTGGGATCTTGGTTAGCCTGAGCGAAATGGTATAAACAAACATAACCATAGGCTCTATGTATATTGGTTACCGTTTTTGCAGAATTAGAATGCAATTATTCGACCTTTTTTTTATATTCTATGCATATTACCCGCATCACAATTCATGGTTCAACTAACTATAGTAGTGCTATATTACCTTGAGCTTTTAATTGTTAGTTATAGCCTTCTTATTTAATTGCCTTAAATAAGTTAGTAACTTCTGTTCTTTTTAAGTTGCTATATATTTCTCACCAACTTCTTAATTAACCTTGTATAAAGTGGCTGTTCTAGCCCATTATTCTTACAATGATTATGCTAAGTTGCTAACTATAAAAATCCAATCCTTACAGAATTTACATTTCTTGCAGGATGAGTACTTGATTGTTGGCGAGTAATATCAATGGAGAACACTGAAGCATCCGTTGCATCAACCGCAACTCGTACATGGCACGACTTCTTAGAGCGTATGCGACAACCATCCGCTACAGAATTTGTTAAAAGCATCAAAAAATTTATCGCCTCATTATTAAACAATGCTCCTGATCCAGAAACGGACAGTGCATCTATACAACAATTTCTTAG
This sequence comes from Artemisia tridentata subsp. tridentata, assembly GCA_021014915.2. Taxonomy (NCBI): domain Eukaryota; kingdom Viridiplantae; phylum Streptophyta; class Magnoliopsida; order Asterales; family Asteraceae; genus Artemisia; species Artemisia tridentata. Next base: position 272,394,759 of record CP139505.1, on the reverse strand, counting down.
CAATATGGAGATTGCTTTTAAACATCATCCTCTGTGGACTGGTCGAACCGAAGAAGAATTTGATAGTGCCGGTGAAGGTCTTGAGAAATACATGATGATAAAATTGTTCACTCGGGTATTCGCTTCACACCCTGATGATATCAAAACAGACAATGACTTGTATAAAAAATCAGCTTTGATCCAACAGTTTATCCAGCCAGAGCACTTAGAAATTCAACCAGTATATCAAGACGAAACATTATGGTTAGAAGCCCATAAATAACTTCAGAAAATCAACAACTTCAAAGCACCACGAGACAAACTCGCTTGCATCCTAAGTTGTTGCAATGGCCACCTGGGGTTTGCAGCTCGAATATCACTTGTAAGATCACACAAGTGCCAACTGAATTTACAATTCACGAGTCTCAAACGGATGCACTAAATTACCTCAAATGGATGCACTAAAGTGCCTCAAATGGATGCACTAGGTACCTCAAACGGATGCACTAAAGTACCTCCCGAGCCAAATCATGACTTATGTTTAGTTTGTATAAACTTTAGTTCAATAAGTTGACAAACTGCTATGAAGTATTTTCTTTGTATGTGGATATATAAAGATTTAAGAATGCTACATTCAATGAGAAGAAAATTTGCAATAATGTGTAGACAGAGACATATATGAAGATACCATGACTGATTAGTGAATCAATGGGAATTTCATATCTTTAACTAAATTATTTCTGGAAAAAAATATATACATTTGCATTATGCATATATGATTTTTCACATTTTTACCATGTGAAGTAACTATTGTTAGTAAGAATTTTACATGATTGCCGAGTAAGAATCTAGTAAAACCCAAATGTTAACCTGATGTCAAGTATCATTCTCCTAGCGTAACACAACTGGTACAAAATTGAACCGTAACACGTTATAACAAAACCCAATTGGTTCAGTACCGGTTGGACTCATGTTCAGCTACTTTTAAACTTAATCTTTTCACCTAATACATGATAGTGCTTATTATAAACCTGTTTGATACCATTATACATGCATTGGCTGCCTATGATTAGCCTTTAGCATCCTTCTCATTTTGAGACTTCTTGATATATTAAGCTTGTTCCATAGCACTCGACGGAACCCACGACACTGAAGAATCAGAAGCCTGAGCAGCCACCTTATATTGAGCTTCAAACTGTCTCTGCTTGCGCGCCTTTTAGGTAGCTGATGTTTTCTCTCACTCTCTTATCTGTCACATAGTAATCTAGAAACGGGTCGTATGCCCCAATAGACTGAAAGAACTCGATGAGTATTTCCTTTGAAGATAATTAAAGACCCTAGCTTCCTGAAGAACTGCTCCTTTCTCGATTCCAGCAAAGGGGGAGTACTCGGTCTGCCCCTCGAGCCTCTTTTACAGCTTTACCACACTTGACATGCCAATTTTTCCTAGTTGTTCAGAGATACCGAAGAAAATATCAATTTTGATTTAAATAGTAAACATGCAAAAATGGATGCACTAATATGTACAAACATATGCTCTAAATATGCAAACAGATGCACTAAACATGCAAACAGATGCCTTAATAAGTCCAACATGCAAATGGATGCACTAAACATGCACATTGATGCCTTAATTTGTCCAATGATGCACTAACCATACTTACTTATGACCTAATAAATAAGAAACATAATAAATAAGTAATCACCTATTTTACCGTTATAAAAGTTAGTTTCTTTTAAGAGAAAATCTACTCTTTTGGGTGTCAACGTTATGGAACTACAACTCTACAAGTTTATGAGGATTGCAAATACTACATGTCAACTAATATGTAAGTTTTGTATGATACTCCAAAAAAAGGAGGGACAAGGATGATGGGACAAAACACTTACCTGAATCAGATAAAGCAAGTTAAATTTGCAAATGTTATAACCAATTATGACACTTACCTCAATCAGATGAGCATGAAGGGAAAGCACTCGTGATGCATCATTGACACTTACCTCGAAAATGTGACTGCCGTCTTCAGATCCAGAAAGCTCTTTTGATGCAGAATCCATACTTGTGAACTGAGAAACCGTATCATTCAGACTCTGCACAACGAAAAGCTTATTATCTACTGTAACTCATTTACATTCATAAAGAAACAGGACGTAACATAATTGAAATCGTATATACCTGCATAATTGTTTCAATAAAAGGCACACGCTTTGCTTTTAGCAGTTTCACAACTCTCATAAAAAGATAACTCGCCCTTCGACTCACTTTCACCTTTGGATGATGTATACCACGATCATCGAGAAACTGATAATTAAAAGATGCACTAATATATTATCAGATGCACTAATATATTAACAGAAGCACTGATAATTAAAAGAGCCTCTTTTACAGCTTTACCACACTTGGCATGCCAATTTTTCCTAGTTGTTCAGAGATACCGAAGAAAATATCAATTTCTTAAGTCATAATAATGAATGTGATGATCTGCATAACCCACCTGCAATGTACGTAATCATCCTTCCCCAATCAGTATGGAGCTATAGTTTTTAAAAATTAGACTTAACATGATATACTCAGCTGGGACAAACTTACAGCCACATGAAAACTAGATCCAGGATTATACTTCACAGAGCAAATATTTTCTTTCATCTCAATGTTAAGAACACTTGCCTCTTGTCTTGTACACCATATCTTGACCTATTCGAGAAGTTGAGAACATAAATTAAGAAAACCTTGAATACTAATCAACAACAACAACAACAACAACAACAACAAAAAACAACAAAAAAAAAAAAAAAAAAAAAAAAAAAAAAAAAAAAAAAAAAAAAAAAAAAAAAAAAAAAAACTAACATATAAAAAGAAATGAACATGTAATGCCAAATTTTTTACTTGGCGTATACACTTCTTTTCTAAAAGGTAAAAATAATTCAAAATAAAACAAAAAAGGACCATGTAATCCAATTTATAAGAAAAATGAAATTCATGCGAAATAAAATATATAAAATAAATGTGGGTACTTAAGTTTGTCAAAATTTAAATTTCATTGCTTTTTGGTCAAAATTCAACATTCACTTCTTTATTACATCAAGTACCTTACAGTCATCACTTCCAGATACTAGCATTGTAGGCTCAGTGCGTGAAAAATCAAGACTCCATGCTCGTTTCTCGTGCTCTTCATACTCCATTACGCTCTGAAGGGACGTTGCTACTTAGAATGGTATGATACATAAATTAAGAAAATTCAATGTTAGTACCTACCTGGTGAGTTGTTACATCCCAAACAGTCACAATACCCTCGTAATCACTACTAGCTATATGACTTTTTGTATACTTGTTCCAGCTTAAACAACTAAGCTTAGAGCGAGTTGACATTTCCACCACAGGACATTGAACATCTGCTTGTTCATTCACTACCTGTATAACAACTAACGGAAGTGAGTACATTTGAACTGAAAACACATTTTTTAAGCATCTAATGAAATGGCTATGTGCCATCATAGTGACCAAATGTCATCATAAATGTAGCTGTATGTATTGTTGCAATCTCTGGATACTGTTATGATCCAGCCACAACTTTACCAAAGAATTAACCAAGATGTAACTGGAAGAATACCGTGCATCAGTTGAACAAAAATATGACCTTCATGGAATGTATTCGGTTTCCCAACTGTGGTAATATGCAATGCTTCACCAGCATCTGCAGCCTTTTCCATTTTATGCATTTTCTTCCTCTTATTTAATCGCCACACCCACACTATGTACAATGCCAACAACACCAACAATGCAATCCCACCAGCTACTGACCTGACAATAATCCCGCCCCTAGAACCATTCCCTTTACCACCGTGACTCCTCTGTGGTGGTGGTGGTGGTGGAAGTACCAAAACAGGTGATGTCCCGTTCGATTCAACTACAATTGAGAAATGCCCTTGTGTATATGTCACACACTTATTCCCAGACGTCACATTTTTCAAATTCATTACACCATTTATATCAAACGAGACACACTTTGCAACTGACGCATCATCATCAGGCACCTTATCCAAGAGCATAGTAACCAGTGACACAAAGGGTCCTAAACTTACAAACGGATGCACTAAACGTACAAACGGATGCACTAAACGTACAAACGGATGCACTAAACATACAAACGGATGCACTAATATGTCTAACGATGCACTAAGCTTACTCATTGATGCCCTAATATGTTCATCGATGCACTAAATATACAAACAAATGCCCATGTATATCCAATGATGCACTAAACATACAAATGGATGCCCTACTATAACTAACGATGCACAAAACATACAAAATGATGCACTAAACATACACACTGATGCCTTAATATGTATGATGCACTAATCTTACTCATTTATATTCTAATCATACTCATAGATTCCATAATATGTTCATCGATGCACTAAACATACAAATAGATGCCCAAGTATTTACAACGATGCATTAAATATACCAAATGGATGCCCTTCTATGACTAACGATGCACTAAATGCACACACTGATGCCTTAGTATGTCTAATGATGCACTACACTAGTCATACTCACTGATTCCCTAATGTGTTCATCGATGCACTAATCATACATACATATGCCCAAGGTATGTCCAATGATGCACTAAAATACAAACGGATGCACTAAACATACACACTTGTGCCTTAACATGTCTAATGATGCAATAATCATACTCACGAATGCCTTAATATTTCATTTGATTCAACAATAATACAAATTATGATTTGTTTACACATTGATGCCCTAAAATGTAAAATAATTCAAAAATACTCGAAATTATCATCTATTTACACATTGATGCCCTAATTAATTCAACAAAATTACAATTATCACGTGTTTACACATTAGAGCCCTAAAATAAGTTTTTTCTTAGTGTTGTTTGAGTTATTATATATTAAACATTAAAATAATTATTCAATCAACAAAATTAGTGCACTTAGTGTTGTATGTTACTATATATTAAACATTAAAATAATTAATCAATCAATAATAATATATAAATTAGATAATTAAAAATGTTATTTATACTAAATTAACCTGAAAAAGATTGACGGCGGCTGTGTGTCGATTGTGAATTGAAGATTGACGCGGTGGTTGAACGACGGATGTAACACCCCCAATTTCGTGATACGCAACGGAATTTAAATTGGGTGTTACTTCATGGCACAACAATTGAATAGTAGAAAACGATCACCAATTTAGTCGTTTTAAAAGATTTATCATTCGAATATCAGAGTTTACAAAATGAGGTCCCAGTGGTTTCAAAGTTTATTAAAATAGGTTTTCGAATGATAGTAAAATTTATAGCCTTCATAGTATCCGTGCTCCTCCGTGCCATCCCTGCTCATTATGGACCTGAGATAAATACATGCTAAAAGCGTCAACACAAAGGTTGGTGAATTCATAGAGTTTGTAAGTAAAAACCGTTGATTTCCAAAATCAAAGAGTTTGTGAGTCCATAGCAGTTGTAAATAAACAGTTGATTATCGAAGTCAAAAAAAGTGAGTAATACCATAGTATTTATAGTTAAACCAGTAGATTGTCAAAAATCAAAGTGTGAGTGAATCCATAGAGTTTGCATAAAATCAGTTGATTATCAATAGTTCCAAGTTTAGGTAATAATTGTAATAAATGCAATTATTAATAAAATAAGCGATGGGTTACGATATTATACACCCATAGTTGGTTTGTTATAAAGTAAGTGGTGGGTTAAGTTGTTATACACCCATAGTTGGTTTGGTTGCCCTAAATGGGTCAACACAAAATAGTTATTGTTTGCCAAGTAGTGATTTTCTGCTATATAGTAAATACAAGTTCAAGTTTGATAAAGTAATGGCAATACTGTATCATGACTACAGTATCGTTCTATTTCCCTAAGCCTCATGACACTCAACGTTTAACTGGCATCAAGAATAATGTAAAATATATAGGCCCTCGGGATAGGTATTTGCCAATAACGTATAAGTTTGTTTAAATAAAGTGCGCTTGGGTGGCTCATCCTAGCAGACCCAAACGGGGATTGTCAGTCCCAAATAGATCTATTCACAATTATTTACGTTCACTCGCAAGTGATTAAGGTTCATGATATGAGGGACTTCGAACATGGCAATAAAGGTAAACTTAGGCAATAGTGAATCAGGTATAGCATACAGTTGAAAATCACTTGTGATCATGTTTATAATAGGTACCTCTCCATGAGATATAAAAGTGGATTCATAAGTTCAAAAGTTTATAGTGTCCTTGTAAGTAAAAGTAAGTGTTACGTTTCAATAACAAGTAGAGTGGTTTATCAACTGAGTATAATGTTAAAGGTAAACTAGTAAAGTTTATATGAAATACAAGCATGTATTTCCACCATAAGTAATTCAAAATAGGTAAAAGAGTGGTCTATGGAACTCACAGTAACATGTATATAGATAAGAGTACTTGTAAAAGTATAAAGCATGGATCTCCCCCAAAGCATTTATAAAACAATTATAACTAGTAAAAGTGGGGCCATGATTCACAGTAGTATGTAAAAGTGCTTGTTAAAGTAAAAGCAAGTAGTTTAAGCATGTATCTCCCCCAAATGAGTTTATAAAACAAGTAAGTAATGGAAAGTGGGGCTATAAACTCACCTTGGAATGTAATGATGTAAGTAACGCAACGGTGCCAAAGAGTGTGGCGGAATAGAGTAACATCAGCGATGTCAAGAGTCAGCGCACGATGATATGGAATTCGGCACGATCTAAAGAATATAGAATTCATCTTAACGCATATACGAAAGCGTAAAGGTTTCCAATTGATAATTGTTCCCATTCCCAAATGTTATTTCAAAACTTGCTTCCAAAAAGCATTTCGTTATATCCGTTTAATAATGTTTGGTATCATCATTCGTGTAGTGGTTTGAATGTCAAGACTCGGAAACTCACAACAAAGTATAAAACATATTACACAGGTATGCGAGGAAATAAACACGTAAGAGTCAAGTAGCATATAAGAGCTAAAGTGAGTTGACTGTTAATTTCTAGTCAATTTAACTAAAGTTGTTCCGGTTAGTTAATTTACCGGATGGTTTTAGTTTACAAGTTTTATATGTCATCGAGTTTTAATATCAAGTTAACTATAACAAATTAATTCTAATTATTAAATTTGTTAAGTTTGTCGATAATACAAGTCTCAACCAAAGGTATATAAACCGATTTTAAGGGCCAAGTCCCAAGTCCAATATTAATAACCTTATACTAAAATGTATCTCACCAAAAACAAAATACCAAAACCTTACATTTATGTAAGCTAAATAAGTCGCGAAAAGGCCGAAATGAGTAAACCAAAATGTATATGTATCGAAAAGATCAAACCATCCCGTTTGTGTTTAATTATTATCAAAAGTAAATAAACATATATTTATGTTTATAATTTTTATGTTTACGAAATTAAATATTCATTACGTTCTGTTTATTCAAAAATTAAATAAATGTTTTTGTCTTCCTTTTCTCGGTTGTCCCCAATAACAACGACACAATAACAACAACATTAACAACGACAACAACCAACAATTACCCACAACGATGCCGAGACCCTAGTGGTCTCGGCCTACCTCTCGGCTCATCACCAAAACCAAACGAGCCCTCTTGGGGTCTCGATTACAACAACAAACAACAATAACATAACAACAATTAATCATGTATTCGGCCGAGACCGTAGTGGTCTCGGCTCTTGTTCCCATGGCAGCCCGACCACAACAACAACAAATAAACAACAACAATAAACAACATCAACTTGCCGAGACCATCATAGTCTCGGCTTCGTCTCTCGGTGCAGCCAACAACAACAACAAACAAATAAACGACAACAACAAATAACATCAACTTCAACAACACAAATTTAACATCAAGAACCTCAATCAAAACCCACTATCCCAATCCTTAACTCTCGGCTCAAACCCATTCGGCACCACAGTCCAAATCCGAACCATAAACAATTAACAACAATGACAACAAGAACATCAAGACTACCTCATCAAGAATCAAAACAAGCTCACAAAATCAAAATAAAGATCAAGAACATCATTAGTACCGTGAGCTTAGCTCACGATCGTGATTCAACTCGACACACAAACACACTTACGATACCATTTTCGTTTTCTAATCATTTTTATTTAGCAAAAACATTAAAACCCGTTTGTTATTAACCCGAAATATCAAGATTAAAACTGAGTTGACTCGTATACGAGTCAACTCGCGCATGGTGTTCGCGTTCCTTACCTTTCTTCTTCGATCTACACGTTGTGGGTGACAAGAGGTGATGAGGAAAGGTTCTTGGAGGCACGTTGATGCGCGTGATGTGTCGTTGCGGTTTAGCAGTTTTAATGCCTACTCAAGTTTTAAATTTATATTTAGCCGACTTATCAATAACACACACACTTAACGAGCAGTGTACCCGGTCAGTATGAATATAATGGTAAGTAGAGTGTCGATCACTAAGAGTGGAACGTATTATCTAGTTATTCTAATTAGTATTTTAATATATTAAGTTAGCTATACAACCTAATCTAACGCAAGGGGGTTCAGCCTGAGAGACTGGCACGATTTGGTTGCAATTAAATAATAAACTAAACCAATAGGCACGAATCAGCAAGTAGCACACACGTACACAGATAAATACTCGAGACAATAAGAGGGCTGTCCTTATGATAAGTAGTTTGTCACTTGTTTTATTGCTAGTGTTATATGAAGTGTATAGTTCGATGCAACGCACCGAGATTAAGTCCTTTCTCGTTGGTTCTAATCTTATCGGCGAGTAAACCCTTAATGATTACTTATGACTATCCCGTTTATCTTTCTCCTACTTTTCTACAGACCATAGAATACATAGGCATCTAATAAACAGGCGAGGGCAGAGGCATGGCGACCCGATCAACGCTCAGCTAGCCACAGAGGTTATCAATGCACTAATAAAAGTCACCAATGACACTAACATATAAACTTTAATTGATGAGAAAGCAGTTTTAAGGGAGTGCAACCTTTCCGTTGTCACGTTACACAAGCCACCAATCTTGATGAATTAAAGTTTACTAACACAATAAAACAAAACTACTTAATGAATTAAACATATGCAGCACCTTCTTACAGCTCTTGTATCTTTGATTTGGGTGTGTCTTGTGCTGCTACCTTGACTGAATTCGTCCTAGGTTTCTGGTCTTCGGTCTCGTATATAATATATGTCGTACGAAATTCGTCTGGTCTTGGGGTATTTATAGTTTCTGTCTGAGGGTGAGATGCGGCGCATGTACTTAACTTCGCGTGGGGTCCAAGATTATAATATTCAGGAATATTCGTACACCGCCAGAAGATGCGGCGTATCTTCATCTTTGGATGCGGCGCATGTCCTCTTGTATCTTGGATCGTATCTGGTGAGATCTTGATAGTGATGCGGCGCATGTAATGAGTGAGATGCGGCGCATCTGGAGCAGATTTGACTTGATCTTGTCCATTTCAGTAGACTCTTCACTTTATGCATGTTTTGCTCCATAATTAGTCCAAAATCGCCAAGTTTCACCAAATGCTTGTTTTCAACTGAGAATTACAAAAGTAAACGATTAAGTATCAATCCTCATACATAATATAGTAAAACAAGTCAAATTAATAGGATAAATGATAGTAATAAAATGTACTTATTTGAGTTCATCACGCGTGGTGATAACGAGGGTGGCAGTGGGGTGTTGATTGAGCATGTGGAGTGGTGTATGTGGTAAAGGAAATGATGTAGGGTGGCTTGGTGGTGGCGGTGTGGTGAGGCTGTAGTGGTGGTGATGGAGCGTTGTGAGGTTGCTGTTGATCTCCAAAGAGAGGAGGGAGGAGAGTTATCTCTTCTCTTTCTTTGTGTTTATAGAATGAAAGGGAAACACATATATATATAAAAATGAGAAAGAGCTATTTGACTGAGTGTACTACTTTTACTAACCACTTTAGATTGCGTGGAGTGTTGGTAATATTTTATGGCTCTGACATGGAGTGTTCAAATATGAATGATGATTACACATTATGATAGTGTGTGTAAGTAAGTTAAATAATGGTGGTTTTTGGTGTGTTTGGCCGGCGCTCACAACCAAAGGGAAGAAGACAAAAGAGTTTTTGTGTTAACTTTAGTTGGCTCGTTGGTGTCTTAAGGGGTCAAGCGAATATAGAAAATGTGACTAAAATCCATTGTGGCTCGATCGGAGGTGCCTGGAAGTCGAACGAAATAAATTCACTAGACAAAATATATTTTTGAGTCGAGTTGAGATAATTGGAGGTCGAGCTAAGCTTGGATGTTTTTAATTTCCGTTATACATTCGTATAAGGTTTAGTATTTCGTGAATCTTGATTCTATGTTGAATGATGAATTGATCTATTTAAAGTTTGTATGATGTTGTTAAAAGGATTTCAAAGATATTGATCCAAAGTAAGGGTACTATAGTCGATTTCTAAATAATTTTAAAAGAGATTGGGCCGAATTGGAATGTCGGGGTACGTGTATGAGTTTGATACAAAGAATGCGAATTGCGATACAACGTCCCGTTTAGTAATAATGTTGAATAAAAGTAAAAAAAAAAATTAGTCTGTAAAAATGGTTAAGTAAACAGGGACGATAGATTAGTCTTCGTTTACTATTTACAAATGACTGGGGAGTTTACGGGATGTTATAGTACCTACCCGTTAAACAGAATTCCTCCCGGAATTCCAGTCTAAAATAGTTGTCAGAGTTGTTTTGCAATAAGTGGAAGTCATTGGGATGAAGATTTCCTCATCATAAGTTGTTATGAAATCGTATGATATGCAACCCTCTATACGAGGTGTTGGAAAGAGTGTACGTATAAACAAGTATTTCAAGCGTTGGAGCCATATAAATTTCGAAATAGATGAATTTATTGTGGTTTATGTGGAAATTACTATTCCCATAGTCAACATGACTTGAGAAAAATTTCATTTTTGAATGAAGATTGTTATTTTTCCGTGTTTTGAAAATAAACATGGTTCATAATTTTTGAAAATCAAAAATCTGTGGGGGTAACCTACCCGTTAAACAAAGAGTTTGTAAGTAATAGATTTTTAACAATGAGGGTTTCGGATGATAACTTGATGAATGTAAAGAAAGTTGTTGAACTTCAGCTTTTGTAAAGAAAAACTTGTTAAATAAAGTTTTAAGTGACAACACAGAATCGGTTCCAAGTTTTTGTAGATGATGAATCAGTTTGCTTCTGAGTAAAAAAGAATATATACACAAAATTTGTTTGCTTTATATATAAAACCGTGTCTTACGTTAATAATTTGTTTGTATCTATCGCACAAAGTGTTCAAGTGGTTAGATAGGTATGGAAGCTAGGAGGGGAAATTAGTATGCCATAAGATGAAATGTGTTGTAGCTCAAAATCATTTTGTTCCTTGGGGTTGTTAACCGTTGCTGGGGATAAAAGAGAAACACCAAGGTTGGTTTGTTTTGGTTGTAGTCGAGTCCACAAAGGATCCAACAACATGAAACATGACCAAATAACTAGGTGGGGGTTCGTTTGAGTTTGCTGAGGTTGTTTGGAGCTCGAAATGAACAAAGTACTTAGACAATATATGATTTTTAGCCTAGTTGAGGCAATTTGTGAACATGACAGTTGGGTTGAGCTTTGATGATAACTTGGTCATCACATGATCAAGTAATTGGAAAAGACTTGTCACACATGATTCTTTGGTAAAGGTTTAATCGAGACGTGTAAAAATATTGATAGATTGTTAAGAGAATTTCACGGAAAATGACCCATAGTAAACGGGCATGAGCCGATTAGATTTGAAATAAAACTTTAGTCTTTGGGCTTAAATAGAGTTGGGTTCGAGTTTTTATGATAAAGGCACAATGATAAACAAGGGTGCGTTGGGTTGCTGTTAGCAATGGGTCGAGAACCAATGTTTCAAAGGTGTGTTTGGTTTGGCTTTCGTGAGTCCGAAATGTTTAACCACACGCGTTTTATTATTTCACGATACATAAAGTTATAGATGATTCTTGGCTTATATTGTTTGTGATTGTTAGACTATCAAGGTTTTTACAAATGAGGGTGATATTAAGAATGTGGGAACACGTTACGACATTTAGATTAGTAACCTGGTTTTGGAAATAAATGTGCCCATTGTTTCATTTGCAGTGTTTGGAATGTAATTGAGATTACTGTAGGATTTACAGTGCCTGAGATTGAAATATAGGGACCACTGTATCACTTACAGTGTCCAAGAAAAGTAGGGGCCACTGTATTTACTTACAGTGTCTGCTAAGGAAAATAGAGACCACTAGAGTTTTGTGATAAGTTCAAAGTGGTACGACATAAGGTTACGAAATAATTTTGAGACCATTGTAATTACATACAATGTCTGGGAGTTTAGAGGGAGCACTGTGAAATTTACAACGTTAGAGGAATAAGTAGGACCATTGTGTAGTTCATAATGTCTTAATAGTGGATGGAACCATTGTAATCTCATGTGAAATTTACTATTTCCACAGTTAACACAACTTGGAAAAAAAAATTGGAATGACTATTGTTATTCTTTTATGGTTTGAAATTTACACATGGTTTCCAATTATAAGGATCTGTGCGGGTAACCTACCCGTTAAACAAAAGAGTTTTGTTGATAACAGATTCTTACATAGAGATATTCGGATGAGGATGCGGTGTATGTAGAGAAAGTTGCTGAATCCCAGCTTTAGGGGATGAGAAATCTTGTTTGTCCTTGTGTGAGGAATAGTAAACGCAATTGGCTAGGATAGTAGCCTACCGGCTATTCCTCCTATATATACGCCAGCTTTCACTCCTCACTCCACACAATTCCTCTCCTCCCGAAATTTTCAAATGTCTTATACCTACACCGTTCTTGTAATTATGTACGCTGCTGCAGCCATCTTCTTGGCTTACGTCCCAGATGAAGATCTGGAGTCCCTGGCCGAGGTCATAGCGCTTCTCATAGCACTCGTGGTTTTGGCCGTCAGCGCAGATGAAATATGGGGGTAAGAGATAGTAGTACGATAGGAGTGTTGCTTTGAACCCGTACAATAACACTATGTATTAATGTTTTATTGCGTTAATACTTGTGTAATCTTGTCGTATAGGATATTCGAGGTGTTGCACCCAGTCGTGGTTCTTGCTCTTGCTGGTGTAGTGGTGTTTTTCATTGGCATAGCGGGTCAACCAATTGGTGATGTTATGCCTTTCTTAGTGATATTTGTAATGTTAGCATTACCAATGCTAATCATATCATTATGTATCAATATTTATGGTTTCTAATGAGAGTTATGCTGTGTGTTTGATGAATTTTCGTGATTATCGGTTTCATACTCGTGTCATTACAGATACAAATAAGCCCACTTATTTATAATTCGTTATTTACATAGAGAGGCGTCCTAAACAATGTAAACAAGGAAATATAAACTTATGGTTCGGCGCTTTACAATTTCTTTAATCAAATAAAAGGCATCCCAATCATTCAAATAAAGACATTGTAAACCATCCTACTTAAGAATTTCTGATTTAACACTCATACTAATCAACAAAATAATCCATGCGCGGATTTTCCGAAAATACAGGAAAAGTATTTCACACGCATCTATAAAGGTGTGAGTAAGATAATTAAGGATGGTTGGTACGGTACTCGAAATAGTTGGTGAGTATATATATCAATATATTAGAGTGTTGGTGTAGCAAAACTATCTAGAAGTCACATAAGCGTCTGGCGGATGGAAAGCACGGAGAGCGAAAGGCTATAAAACGTTTTGTTTGTAAAAGTAGTTATAGTTCGGACCTCATTTAGACCCGTTTCTCCATAACTGTAGCTCTGATACCAATCTGTAACACCCCCAATTTCGTGATACGCAACGAAATTTAAATTGGGTGTTACTTCATGGCACAACAGTTGAATAGTAGAAAACGATCACCAATTTAGTCGTTTTAAAAGATTTATCATTCGAATATCAGAGTTTACAAAATGAGGTCCCAGTGGTTTCAAAGTTTATTAAATAGGTTTTCGAATGATAGTAAAATTTATAGCCTTCATAGTATCCGTGCTCCTCCGTGCCATCCCTGCTCATTATGGACCTGAGATAAATACATGCTAAAAGCGTCAACACAAAGGTTGGTGAGTTCATAGAGTTTGTAAGTAAAAACCGTTGATTTCCAAAATCAAAGAGTTTGTGAGTCTATAGCAGTTGTAAATAAACAGTTGATTATCGAAGTCAAAAAAAGTGAGTAATACCATAGTATTTATAGTTAAACCAGTTGATTATCAAAAATCAAAGTGTGAGTGAATCCATAGAGTTTGCATAAAATCAGTTGATTATCAATAGTTCCAAGTTTAGGTAATAATTGTAATAAATGCAATTATTAATAAAATAAGAGATGGGTTACGATATTATACACCCATAATTGGTTTGTTATAAAGTAAGTGGTGGGTTAAGTTGTTATACACCCATAGTTGGTTTGGTTGCCCTAAATGGGTCAACACAAAATAGTTATTGTTTGCCAAGTAGTGATTTTCTGCTATATAGTAAATACAAGTTCAAGTTTGATAAAGTAATGGCAATACTGTATCATGACTACAGTATCGTTCTATTGCCCTAAGCCTCATGACACTCAACGTTTAACTGGCATCAAGAATGATGTAAAATATATAGGCCCTCGGGATAGGTATTTGCCAATAACCTATAAGTTTGTTTAAATAAAGTGCGCTTGGGTGGCTCATCCTAGCAGACCCAAACGGGGATTGTCAGTCCCAAATAGATCTATTCACAATTATTTATGTTCACTCGCAAGTGATTAAGGTTCATGATATGAGGGACTTCGAACATGGCAATAAAGGTAAACTTAGGCAATAGTGAATCAGGTATAGCATACAGTTGAAAATCACTTGTGATCATGTTTATAATAGGTACCTCTCCATGAGATATAAAAGTGGATTCATAAGTTCAAAAGTTTATAGTGTCCTTGTAAGTAAAAGTAAGTGTTACGTTTCAATAACAAGTAGAGTGGTTTATCAACTGAGTATAATGTTAAAGGTAAACTAGTAAAGTTTATATGAAATACAAGCATGTATTTCCACCATAAGTAATTCAAAATAGGTAAAAGAGTGGTCTATGGAACTCACAGTAACATGTATATAGATAAGAGTACTTGTAAAAGTATAAAGCATGGATCTCCCCCAAAGCATTTATAAAACAATTATAACTAGTAGAAGTGGGGCCATGATTCACAGTAGTATGTAAAAGTGCTTGTTAAAGTAAAAGCAAGTAGTTTAAGCATGTATCTCCCCCAAAAGAGTTTATAAAACAAGTAAGAAATGGAAAGTGGGGCTATAAACTCACCTTGGAATGTAGTGATGTAAGTAACGCAACGGTGCCAAAGAGTGTGGCGGAATAGAGTAACATCAGCGATGTCAAGAGTCAGCGCACGATGATATGGAATTCGGCACGATCTAAAGAATATAGAATTCATCTTAACGCATATACGAAAGCGTAAAGGTTTCCAATAGATAATTGTTCCCATTCCCAAATGTTATTTCAAAACTTGCTTCCAAAAAGCATTTCGTTATATCCGTTTAATAATGTTTGGTATCATCATTCATGTAGTGGTTTGAATGTCAAGACTCGGAAACTCACACCAAAGTATAAAACATATTACACAGGTATGCGAGGAAATAAACACGTAAGAGTCAAGTAGCATATAAGAGCTAAAGTGAGTTGACTGTTAATTTCTAGTCAATTTAACTAAAGTTGTTCCGGTTAGTTAATTTACCGGATGGTTTTAGTTTACAAGTTTTATATGTCATCGAGTTTTAATATCAAGTTAACTATAACAAATTAATTCTAATAATTAAATTTGTTAAGTTTTTCGATAATACAAGTCTCAACCAAAGGTATATAATCCGATTTTAAGGGCCAAGTCCCAAGTCCAATATTAATAACCTTATACTAAAATGTATCTCACCAAAAACCAAATACCAAAACCTTACATTTATGTAAGCTAAATAAGTCGCGAAAAGGCCGAAATGAGTAAACCAAAATGTATATGTATCGAAAAGATCAAACCATCCCATTTGTGTTTAATTATTATCAAAAGTAAATAAACATATATTTATGTTTATAATTTTTATGTTTACGAAATTAAATATTCATTACGTTCTGTTTATTCAAAAATTAAATAAATGTTTTTGTCTTCCTTTTCTCGGCTGTCCCCAATAACAACGACACAATAACAACAACATTAACAACGACAACAACCAACAATTACCCACAACGATGCCGAGACCCTAGTGGTCTCGGCCTACCTCTCGGCTCATCACCAAAACCAAACGATCCCTCTTGGGGTCTCGATTACAACAACAAACAACAATAACATAACAACAATTAATCATGTATTTGGCCGAGATCGTAGTGGTCTCGGCTCTTGTTCCCATGGCAGCCCAACCACAACAACAACAAATAAACAACAACAATAAACAACATCAACTTTCCGAGACCATCATAGTCTCGGCTTCGTCTCTCGGTGCAGCCAACAACAACAACAAACAAATAAACGACAACAACAAATAACATCAACTTCAACAACACAAATTTAACATCAAGAACCTCAATCAAAACCCACTATCCCAATCCTTAACTCTCGGCTCAAACCCATTCGGCACCACAATCCAAATCCGAACCATAAACAATAAACAACAATGACAACAAGAACATCAAGACTACCTCATCAAGAATCAAAACAAGCTCACAAAATCAAAATAAAGATCAAGAACATCATTAGTACCGTGAGCTTAGCTCACGATCGTGATTCAACTCGACACACAAACACACTTACGATACCATTTTCGTTTTCTAATCATTTTTATTTAGCAAAAACATTAAAACCCGTTTGTTATTAACCCGAAATATCAAGATTAAAACTGAGTTGACTCGTATACGAGTCAACTCGCGCATGGTGTTCGCGTTCCTTACCTTTCTTCTTCGATCTACACGTTGTGGGTGACAAGAGGTGATGAGGAAAGGTTCTTGGTGGCGCGTGGTGATAACGAGGGTGGCAGTGGGGTGTTGATTAAGCGTGTGGAGTGGTGTAGGTGGTAAAGGAAATGATGTAAGGTGGCTTGGTGGTGGCGGTGTGGTGAGGCTGTAGTGTTGGTGATGGAGCGTTGTGAGGTTGCTGTTGATCTCCAAAGAGAGGATGGAGGAGAGTTATCTCTTCTCTTTCTTTGTGTTTATAGAATGAAAGGGAAACACAGATATATATAAAAATGAGAAAGAGCTATTTGACTGAGTGTACTACTTTTACTAACCACTTTAGATTGCGTAGAGTGTTGGTGATATTTTATGGCTCTGACATGGAGTGTTCAAATATGAATGATGATTACACATTATGATAGTATGTGTAAGTAAGTTAAATGATGGTGGTTTTTGGTGTGTTTGGTCGGCGCTCACAACCAAAGGGAAGAAGACAAAAGAGTTTTTGTGTTAATTTTAGTTGGCTCGTTGGTGTCTTAAGGGGTCAAGCGAATATAGAAAATGTGACTAAAATCCATTGTGGCTCGATTGGAGGTGCCTGGAAGTCGAACGAAATAAATTCACTAGACAAAATATATTTTTGAGTCGAGTTGAGATCATTGGAGGTCGAGCTAAACTTGGATGTTTTTAATTTCCGTTATACGTTCGTATAAGGTTTAGTATTTCGTGAATCTTGATTCTATGTTGAATGATGAATTGATCTATTTAAAGTTTGTATGATGTTGTTAAAAGGATTTCAAAGATATTGATCCAAAGTAAGGGTACTATAGTCGATTTCTAAATAATTTTAAAAGAGATTGGGCCGAATTGGAATGTCGGGGTACGTGTATGAGTTTGATACAAAGAATGCGAATTGCGATACAACGTCCCGTTTAGTAATAATGTTGAATGAAAGTAAAAAAAAAAATAGTCCGTAAAAATGGTTAAGTAAACAGGGACGATAGATTAGTCTTCGTTTACTATTTACAAATGACTAGGGAGTTTACGGGATGTTATAACGGAAGATAGTAGCAACGGTGATGGTGGTTACGGTGCAGATGGAGTAGCTCAATCTCCATGTTTGGGAATAATGATGGAGACAGTGTTGGTGGTGACGGTGCAGATGGTGGCGACGGTGGTGGTTGTGAGGTGCAGATGGGGTAGATGGACAAGCTGATCTGTGAATGAACTGAAAATACGATCTGATTGATGTCCCTCCTATTTTGTTTATTTTTTTTTTTAATTTTTACCCTAAACTTTCAAGTGTTTTCAAATTCTACCCTATAACTTTTTTTCTCACTTTTCTATCTAATTATACTTTTCTCTAGATACGGACCATATATATATATATATATATATATATATATATATATATATATATATATATATATATATATATATATATATAATAACACTTTTACTTACATTTTAATCCACTGTTTCATATTTCATGTACTTTTAATTTTCATGGATCTTTTTTACGGTGAAACTCGAGCCAAAGAATTAATACGTTTATATGATTATCGCGAATAATTTCTAGCCATTGATGACGATGAAGCAACTAGTTCACACACTCGGACATATATACCACGAGAATATGAAGCCGCCGAACAACGTCTACTGAGTGATTATTTTAGGTGTAGAACCGTAGAGGCGGGGGGGGGGGGGTTGAATACGGTCTCTTTGGCTTTTTGAGTGTTTAAAAACTTTAAGCCACAAAAAGTACCATATACAACAACAACCACTATTACAATCACAACCAAAGTATATAAAGCAAGTAAAGAGACACCACGATATATACTGGTTCGGGATGGGGGGTTTATAGCATCCGTACGTTCAGTTGCGAATCCACGACACTATACTATTCACTAAGTATAATCCTTTCAGTGGACTACAAACCGTTACAACTTCGCTCCACTGATATGCACAAATATCGGATCTCACTAAGAAGAGCTACTCCCCAACGGTATTCCACCCTCGGAAACCACCCTCAAGGACTCGTGATTCGACTTAACCACAAAGACCACTAAGACCACAAAGACTTCCCACCGGAAGTATCAAAACCCCAACTAGATCCCCAATGATCTAGGCTTGGTCACCTCGACACAATATTTCCCTTACAACCAAATCGAATTAATAAATGTTTGATTGTTCAATCAAGCCCTAACCTAACCTAGAGACTCGATTTTAATAGAAAGGGTATAGAGAAGAAGACCCTCGACACAATCTCAAAAGTGGATTAAGTTCTTTTGATTCTTCCTTTGCAAAGAGATGTGTTCTTTCAAATGATGTTTATGTGAAAGATCAAAAACACAATATAGAATTAGAGGATTGAGAGAAAAGAAATAAAAGAGAAAGAATAATGGCAAGGGGTAAGGAATACAAGAGGCAAGGGTGGGTATTTATAGGCTAAGATCCCAAAGTGGGAAAAATTTACCGATGCTGGCGCGTCGGAGCGCCAGCAGTGCGCCAGGATAACTGGTAAATTTTTTCTTGGGATCTTGGTCTTTTAAATATCCAACCTTGTTAAACCCCCAATTGTACTTCACACATTTAGACCTTTACATTATTCATCCCAAAGGTCTACCAACTCAAATAGCCATTTTGTAAAAATATTTTATGAAGTGTTTAAGTGAAACCAATTATCAAAGAGAGAATGGTAGAAGGGCTAATTGGATAGGGGTAGTTTGGGTATTCCTCACATGGCATAGAAAATAGAGAAAGAATATGACATGGTATATTCCTTTGCTTGTAAAGGAAGTGTGTATGTTACAGATAGAGAGATGGAATATTTGAATTTGAAATTCAAATGTGTGAGAGGGAAGTGAGAGAGTAAGGCTAGGTTAAGGTGAACCGTAGTTGAGTTAGAAGAGAAAGAGTGGTTAGGTTAAGAGGATATCCAAGGTAATATTCCAACGGGGGTTAGTTTTTTGGAGTTAGTCACATACAATTTTTTTTTAAAGTAGCCAAAAGTGTTAATAAGTGTGACCATATGCTTTTTAAAATCAAGTAAAAGTGTATTTTGTGTGACTATTGTTCATCCAATGGCCACGTGAATTTTATGTTTTGGCCTTTTGTAATATTTAGTCACACAAAGCATGTTTGTTTTGGGTATTTAGTCACATACAATTAAGCAAAAAGTGGCCAAAAGTGTTAATAAATGTGACCATATGCTATTTAAGTGAAAAAATGTGTATTTTGTGTGACTATTGATCATCCAATGGCCACATGAATTTTATGTTTGTGTGGCCTTTTGTAATATTTAGTCACATAAAGCATGTTTGTTTTGGGTATTTAGTCACATACAATTAAGCATAAAGTGGCCAAAAGTGTTAATAAGTGTGACCATATGTTGTTTAAAGTGAAGAAATGTGTATTTTGTATGACTATTGATCATCCAATGGCCACATGAATTTTATGTTTGTGTGGCCTTTTGTAATATTTAGTTACACAAAGCATGTTTTTTTTGGATATTTAGTCACATAGAATTAAGCATAAAGTGGCCAAAAGTGTTAATAAGTGTAACAATATGCTGTTTAAAGTGAAGAAATGTGTATTTTGTGTCACTATTGATCATCCAATGGCCACATGAATTTTATGTTTGTGTAGCCTTTGTAATATTTAGTCACACAAAACATGTTTGTTTTGGGTATTTAGTCACATACAATTAAGCATAAAGTAGCCAAAAGTGTTAATAAATGTGACCATATACTGTTTAAAGTGAAGAAATGTGTATTTTGTATGACTATTGATCATCCAATGGCCACATAAATTTTCTTTTGTGTGGCCTTTTATAATATTTAGTCACACAAAACATGTTTTTTTGTTGTATTTAGTCACATACAATTAAGTATAAAGTGACCAAAAGTGTTAATAAGTGTGACCATATGCTGTTTCAAGTGAAGAAATATGTATTTTGTGTGACTATTGATCATCCAATAATCACATGAATTTTATGTTTGTGTGGCCTTTTGTAATATTTAGTCACACAAAGCTTTTTTTTTTTTTTTTTTTTTTTGTATTTAGTTAAGCAAAAAGTGGCCAAAAGTGTTAATTAGCATGACCATATGCTGTTTAAAGTGAAGAAATGTGTATTTTGTGTGACTATTGATCATCCAATGGCCATATGAATTTTCTGTTTGTATGGCATTTTGTAATATTTAGTCACACAAATCATATTTGTTTTAGGTAGTTAGTCACATACAACCAATATTAATTGCAACGTAATAAGCTTGCGACGACTTTGTAGAAAGTGATTTTGCAACCAAAAATCTGCTGCAAAATTAATACAAATAACTACTAATTTTTTTTGTAATGATACAGACACAAACCACAATCCAAATCAAATTAATAATCATACTGATATTCAAATATCGTATTACGGTATCACAATTGTACCAGATACAAAGCGTAACCACAAAGTTTACTAACTGCAACAAAATATTTACACAAGATGGTTAGGGAAAGGTAGGTATATCGCGAGCACCTGAGTAGCCTTCGTGTCTTCTTGCATAAACTTTTCACTACCAAATACACCGGTTGATATCTTAATTTCTTCAAAAGAACATACTTGTAGCTGCTAAAATAAACACGTAACTGTATGTCAAAAAATGTGCAATTAACTTAAGGTCTTGCGCAAGCAACATCAATTTGTGTATACACATTATAATAGATGTTGTCTTTCAATAAAAAAACATTATAATAGATCCTGAAATAAAGGGTTGCCACAATGCTCATGCACAAAAAAAGGTCCTAGATAAGAATCTAAAATATCTAATTGCAAAGTAATACGTGTTATTGTGATACTTGTTTGGAAGGTTTTAAAGACAACAACTTATGGTACAGATAAGTGGAAGTCAGTTTTTAATAATTAAGAGTGCAGCTTAAATATTTTGCCACACTTAAAAAGTGTGATATCACACTGCATAAATAATTATCCTAGTGCAATTCTAAATTACCAATTAAAGAGACTTTAGGTGAGGCTACTATGTTTACAACCTAAGGGCCCTAAACACAAAGAATAAAGTTAACACAACGAGACAAGCAAAGTGTAAACCACTATGAACATACATATCATACTTTTCAAGGTCCAAAGTCCAAACCATTTAAGCGCTAAACATGACATTGCAGAAAAATTACCAACTTAATTGGATTTCAGTTGCTTACTCGTTAATGTCATGAGACCAGTAGATAGACCACTTAAATCCCAAGCCTCTTTAACATTCAAATGCACCTGCAATTTATATAGATCAAACACTTTAAGCCAACAACTTTAACTAAAAAAACAAAGGTGTTGAGCAAACACTACAAGTGAACAACAGTAAAGCTACTAGAATGGAGCTAAACGAAACAGATATGCCATAAAAGCTTCACCTCATCCTCATTTATAATTCCAAATGCTAGTGCCCTCTATATCTTTGACATTTTTCAGACCTTGTTGACTTCATTGTCAACTTTTCTGCACACAAAGAGATTTCTTATTAGCAAGACTCCAACATGACCAAAGTCACGAAACACACAAATTTGAGGGCTGCAAGCCGTGTTTTTGCAAGCTTTGTCTTTGCACAGAGTAAAATTCCGTTCGAGAAGTACGAAAACAAATAGAAACACTACTACAAAAAACTTCATAGAAACCGGTCAGAATGGCTCAAGGAGACTCGTTTTAGAACCACTCTCTGTGAGGGGGTATCTCTATGATCAAAACAACTCACTCTATAATTTATTGTGCACGACCATTGAATCAAACAATAACCAACAATCTCCAACCGTTCTTTAATTCGTCAAGTTACCAGATATATTATCTTCTTTTCCTGACAATAAATGGGCTGCACAAAAGATACAAGAAGGTTAATTCATTAAATGATGGTGAAGCCTTAGCTAAATTTCACCCACAAACATATACTATATATTTAGATATCATTATGCTATCAGTATGGTAAATTGACATACACAACACCAACCTGCTGTATGCTTCAACCTCCTTAACGATCTCGACAGCCCCACCTACATTATCCATGAAACAAATTATTATAAACTCATTGATCTAAATTCTACTGTTTGAAAACTTGATATAAGATTTCGTTAAATGTCAAACCTTTAATTATAATGCTAGTATAGAAAGTGTACCATTCCATCTGCATCATCACAAAAAACAAAGAGATGAAGTTGTAATAAGTTATGTTATTATCACAAATTCATTCAAATTTGTGAGTTAGAGTATATGTAAATTTGCACTAAGAAGTGATTACAGAGGATAAAAATTACCATCAAATGCGTAACCGCAACCTCCCATAATGATAGGATTCAAAAAGTAAGAGCATAACAAGTAGATTACATGCGTATGAGTAAATTAATTATATCAAAGCATGACAATGATAAAAACATACCTTCAAAAGTACAGTGTACTGCAGTATGAAAGACTCATACACAAACGGAAGGGTATCATCAAGCTGAAGCAACACATATAAATTAATACTACCTCCTTCCCATAATAAGTGTCCACTTTGACTTTTTTTAGTCTTTCTTATTAAACTTTGACCATAAATATTTTTATTTGTGTTATATAATACTTGATGAAAAATATATAATTGGATTGGGTTTTAAATGTATTTTCATTTGGTATAACTTTCATCAAGTATTATATAACACAAATAAAAATATTTATGGTCAAAGTTGAACAAGAAAGACTCAAAAAAGTCAAAGTGGACACTTATTATGGGACGGAGGGAGTATCTAATTAGATAATTAAAATAACAATAATATTTTGATTATAAGCTACGACATATACATAATTACACATAGTGTAATCTGATTATAGCATCACAAAATCTACATTATCTTATTACAATTTGATTAGGATTTTAGGTAGCACCGTAGCAGTACCCCAACGCACATTGAGCATTAATCCATACTAGTTACAAATGATTAGTATATCAAAACGTTTGCGAGTGTATGAACATGTCACCAATTAAGGCCTATATTTAAGATCCCCACCTAAAAGTAGCTTGATGGTTAGTTCATCAATCTTGAAAAACAATCTGCATCAGGTTTACCCACTCGCCAAAGCCTGGTATTTCGGAACCTGTCATCTCTAATACGAAGCATGTCTAATTACTAGTCCCACACAGTCGACCGACATTTGCAAACATAACTAACAAAAAATGCTAGTGAGTTTGTTTAGAACGTATTCATATGTAATAAATTTGAGCTTACCATAAAAAACTCTAAGAATATTGAGTCAAATGCTTACCATCCTCCCCCAAAGGCCGTCAAAAATGACTACTGAAGGTCATATGGTATGCACTGAATCTACAAATAATAAGCATTAGTAAAATTTTAGCATAAATCATTCCAAACAAGATTGATGCATTGGGTAAACCTATTTTGATTCTTACCAATAACATATTTCATATCTGTTTTACATTTTCTTCAATTTTTGATACTCCATCATGCCTTGAATAACAGGAAAGGTGCATAATTGCATATGTTAAACTTACTTGAAATCTACTTTTTTTTAAACCCTACGATGTCATCTAATTTCGGGCAGTAATTTTCCAAGTACAAAAATTGAATATAAACTACTCTAACTTTTCCAAACACCGTATCGCAAATCATAATTATCACAAAAACGCTTAATAGAAACTTTAAACAGATGGACGATGATGAAAATTTTAAATCAAATGGTGTGTTTAGGTGGATTAGGGATTCAAATGAATTGGGTAATTTCGATAAATATGTGCGGCAGTTTTTTTAGATTGTGATAAATGACTACAAAATAATTGGGGTTCGAAATTTTAGATCGCGCCCAATTTGGACGCCGTATTTTTTAGATGTTTACAAAAAATTTAGTTGAAATTTCAAAATGTATGCGGATAATGAAAAGGTTAAGGGTAATATATATTCGAATAAACATTTTACTCATCTCTTATATAATACGAGTAAAAGATTTCGAAATAGTGAAAAAGGTATCTTGAGCAATTAAAATTAGGGTCGAGCATTATAGACCGTGGACCAGACTGAGCATATTTCGGTCCGGTCCTCGGTCCACTCTTTTTCTCATTTTCGGCCTTCGGTCCGGTCCGGTTCGATCTTACGTTGAACCGACTATTATGCTTTGTTGGACGGGACCAACTGACGAACCGAACCAGACTGGATATGGACCGAACATTCGGTCCGGACTTTTGCACTTAATCGGTTTTTGGTTCTGTCCAATTTTCGGACCGTAATCAGCCCTAATTGAAATTATACCAATGGAATGCTCCATTTTATTACGTGACAAAACTGAGCCCTCTCATTGACCAATAAAAAGAGGGTGGCGAAATCGGTTTTTACACGAAAAACTGGTGTCTATATATGAAAACCATAAAGACTATTCTTTTTCAAGGAGCTCGTTTCTTTGAGTTCGTATGGCGACCGGGTTTTCCAAGAAAACTGATGTTCGTACATTTTCGACAATTTCATTGGTTAGACGCCAATCTTACCCTACCTCGTGTGAACCAATGGAATTGATAGCAGAAAGCAAGAGTTGTTACAAACAACACCAGATGAATAAAAAAAACATTAATGGATCTAAGTTATGTTGTAATAACACAATAATTCAACAAATATCTAAGTTATGATGATGGATTAGGGCTTAAACCCAAATTTCACACACCTTATCATTGGTTGATCCTGAAGAATCTTTAGAGGAAGAAAAATAGAAAAGGTCTACTGCAAGGAAAAAAGATAAAGGGAGGCGGGAATGAACGGATGTAAAGTGTTAGGGTTTTGATTTTGGGGGAAAAAGGGGCGGGAGATTGAAATTTTGGGGAAAATATAGGGTTTTTTTTGTTTAAGTAAAATAGGTAAGGATAAGGCGTAAATGATTTGAGCTTTTGTCGAGTAACTAGAGTTCATTCGAGCTGATTCTTATCGAGCTTTGAGCTCAAGCTCAAGCCTATCAAATGAACTCGAAATGTTTAATGAGTTGAGCTTAACCTTATATAAGTTCGGCTCGAGTTATTGTTGAGTTTTCGAGCCTGTAAGTGATATAGCATATGTTTTTTATATATTTTGTATGTAAGTGTACTAAGTGTAAATACTTATTTATGAATGTATCGAGCTTTTCGAGCTGAAGTCGAACCGAATTCGATTCTTAGGTTATATTTCAATTTTAATTTGTGTAAGAAAACACATCTTTACAAATAAATCGAGCTTTTCGAGTCAAGCTCAAGCCGAGTTCAAACTTTCTCGATCCCGGATAACATGATCGGGTGGTCCCTGGATACTTGCTTCTTAGTGTCTGTGACAAACGGTATACACCTACCAAGCCGGTGCAATCCATGCATGAACGCCTTTAATAAATTCAAATATTTTCTTTTATATTAGGGAATCAAGATTTACAAGATGTTCCTACTTTACACTTGTTAAACATCTAATGGGTGGTTGAGCCACATTAAATGTTGTCATACTAGGAATAAGATAAAGTTTTATTTAGAAAATAGTTGATGACACTGTTTGTAATTTCTTACCAAATATGGGAGAAGGTCATTCCCGAGAAGATTTGCTTTATGTCTTTTGTATAAACTAGAGTTTTCCCGCCTTGTAATCTTCTCGAAGCAAAAAGCATTTTGCCCAGCTTCTTTGTGTCGAGGAGATCAAATCGTTCAGTAAAGCATTGCCATCCTCACTGAACTGAACTTCTTTTTCTTGATCTTGTGCTTCAGAGGCTGAACCGCATCAACGCTGAAGAGAAGACTTATTTGTCTTCAATAACTCTGAAGGTGTTAGGGTTGAACTTGTTCTTCAGCGGCTGGGTTATACTTGGGTTATTCAAATCTAGTTAGAGACTGAAGGGCACTGAATTGGCCCAACATAAAGAACCATCACGAAGTTGTTCATTGTACCATTTCTTTGAGGTACACACCAAAAGTATGATGATTCTGACATGTAGTGATCACGTTAGTGTCATTTGCTTTGTAATCAAATTTCGAAGAAAATAATACTGGAAACACCGTCGTAGCCATACATTGATGTCGCTATGCACAAATACTCGTTTATATATGTAATAGCTCGAACTCTATCTTTATCACACAAATATATGATTCGTTTAAGCACAAGAGATGGGACAAGTGAGGTGGATATGTGGATCGTATATCTTTAGATAGTGAGAGAGATGAGAACTTTATCTTTTATTAAACACACACAAAACACACACTTGCACCACCTACAAATGAGGTGATAAGTGGTATTTATGTTACAAGGGAGGAAACCCTTATGGGCTTTCCTTGGGCTCGTGGGCTTTTAGCTCATGGATTAGACTTTTACATTACATGCTAAATCTAACACAAGCCCACTTACCTTGACTAGTTAATAATATAACACAAAGTTCTAACAATATGAATGACCATCACTTCAATATATAAATTTAAAGCTAACAATCTCCCCCTAAGGGATGGTCATTCAAACGATGCACCACGTGATTAGGTCTTTAGACTTCTGGGTCTTGAACTTTGTGTGTCGTTGCAGAATAGTTTTTCTTCTTTGTTCCTTCATGCTTTGTGATCTTCAAACATAATCGACTTTTGATTGTTCTTTGCCTTGGTCAACATCTTCATGTATTCACAGCGTCGATTCACATATGATGAACGATGGACTTTCCTCAGTACCTGCATAGAACAGTTAGCAATAAGACTCTTGTACACCATGTGTCCTTTTTGGTGAACACAGGTGTAATATATTGAAAGTGTTCCTAGGAGATCTTTGATGAATCTCATGGCTCTAGACTCAATAATGTGCGTTTTGGTTTTAGTCATCGGAGGCATGGAGCAGAGTGCCACCTTTTCAATATCAACTCATCTCGGAGTGAGAGGCCGATAGATTATGCAGTGTTCTCCGTGAGAAATGAAACAAATATCTTTTAAGAGATATCTGAGTGAATAGTAGGGGTGGTGCAACGCGTTACTAGGTCTATGACGTCTTGTCTTCAATATCAGTATCACCTTAGTGAGTACCGATAGTAGATGTATTGACCCGGTTTCTGACCTAAGTTTTCATGGAGGGCTATTTATTTTCACCCTTTCATTAAACTTTTCTTTTTCATTCTTCAACCCCTTATTTATCCTTTCTCATTTTACTCCTTTTTTATATCATACCTAAGGACTTCTAATTCTAATCTATTGGAATTGTCCTTGGGTAGATCCCTCCGGCTCTGGCGGATCATTGGACATAAATCTAACCATAATCACCTTATTACTCAATGATTATCCTAGATTTGTTGATCACATGCCATAAAACCTTTTGTGAAAATCTCTCAAAGTGTTTATGAATGAAACACATTTTTGATAACACTTCGAGAGTTTTGTATTTTCTGAAATACTCCCCCTTCACATGTGCTCCTGCATTTTTAAGATAAATTTGCACATGTTGGGTAGAGTTCGCACATTTTTGAATTGATCGATTTTCAATGAACATGACCATTGCGGGACACGTTTACATCACTAGATGGACTAGCTTGAAATTATTACCCGTCCTGGTCATATTCAATGATCATCTCTCGAATTGGTACATTCTACTCAGACAAGTCCTTTGCGAGACACGTTTACATCACTGGATGACCAGCTTGAAATTATTACCCGTCCCGGACAAGTCTTTTTAATTACGGACAATTATTTTTTGTCAATTCGAGGGTTACATCTTGAGTCGAGCTCTTTTGAGATTCAAACCACGATCACATTTTAATCACATTTCTCCCCCTCAAAAATAGCATTTCGATGGTATTTTTTATACCAATTGATTAAAATCTTTGTTTTTGGAAAGCTAATATGGAGAAACGGATTTGCATGAACTTTTTGGATTTTTTTTTTTTTTTTTTTTAAATACTCCCCCTCAAAACTTGCATTGGTTTTGATATTTTGTAAACTTTGGAGCGAATGGGGAGTAAAGATTTGAAAATCTTAAGCAAAAAATTTTAAAAAAGTTTTGAGAAACCTTTTGAGAAAATTTAAATAAAATTTTGCTTAAGATTAAGAAGTTTGAATAAACATTTCATGAAAACTTCTTTTCTTGTTAGGATTGTTGTAATGAAACGTACAAAAGGGTCATTTCTTTGAAAAACGGGTTATGCACTGTTATGTGTGCATAAGCCAAAACGTTGAAGCCCGAGTTGTAAGCTGAAATACTTACAAGCCGTTGAGATTTTTAGGATAAGTTCTCGAAAGATTTTGATACGCAGTTTCCTTTCTTTGAAGCACGGGTGCTGAATTGATGTGTTCAGAAGCCATTTTGAGATCAGATTAGACAACAACCTTTGGAACCCATTTAAGCACTGCGCCAACGGGTTTAGCAAATTTTGAAAACCATTTGTAAGTTGTGTCAATCTGATTCAAAGAAGTTGAATTCCAACGAGGACTGAAAACCGGTGTTTCATTTAGAAATAACACTCGTGGAATCAACGGTGATTTAAAACTCATATTCTTTTGGAAACTTGTTGAGGAACCCGGTGTCTCACTTTGAGTTTTAAAACCTGAAGCAGAGTCATTCTTGTGTTGTAGCGGAAGCACTTCAGAGTTTGAATATTTCAAAAGATTTGAACGACTTTGCTTTGGTTTCCACACTTGCTTTACCCGTGTAAATCGAGAGTGTGGAGTTTGAAAACCTGTATTCTCTTCATTAGAAGTATTTGACCTTGAAAGCTTTTGAGGAGTAAGTGGTTCAGAAAAATTTGGTTTCTTCGAAAACTTCCTTCCTTTTTGCAAAGAATAGGTTGTAAACTGGGAAACCTTTTTCGAAAATGATTTTGAAGATTCACCCGTGTAAACCTTCTTTGAAACACTCACTTCTGGTGTTGAAAGATTTGAAACAGGAGATTTGCCGTTTGATCGATTGAGAACATCAAACTTTGCTTTTAAGGCATTGTATGACATTCACAAATCATTGTATTCTTTTTGAAGAGAAAGATGATCTTGAGATGCCAATTTAGATTCCAAAGAGGTAATTTGTTTCAAAAATTGATCTTTTTCAGCTTTTGAATCATCCGTTTTAAGAGCCAATTTCCGTTCGAAAACAATATTTTCTTTTTCAAGTCTTTCAAAATATGTTTTGAATTTGTTTGTTTTGTTGAAAAGATCAGTTTTGACATCCTCAAGATCGTTTGTTCATTGAGCTAAAAGCATTTCAAGCTCAAGCACTTTTGTTTGAAGCACATGATTTACATTTTCCGTTTCCGTGTCAAAATCAGGAATGCTAGAATCAAACAGGGGATTTGGAAAGGACACTTTTGTGATTTGAGACTCAGCCTTTTTCCTCTTTATTGATTCAATCTTTTGCAAAACTTTTTCAAACTTTTTATCAGCGAATTCAGACAATTGAGACTTCAAAACTTCAGTCTCTTTTTGTTTCGAGATTGATTTTTGAGTCTGAACTCGTGAACGTTTGATTGAATCAAACAGGTTTTTATAAGTCTGTTTCAAATGCTCATTTTCTTTTTGTAATGATGCCACAGCATGTTCCAATTCAATATTTTTTGTATCAAGTTCATCCAAATCAAACTTGATTTTGGCATCATCACAATTTTCATCAAAAATCTTTTCCTTTTCTTTGAGCACTGTAGTCAAAGGGTTTTCAGAAGAAGCAGTTCTTTTTGACAATTCTTCTTTGACTTCAGCTGCTTCTTTTGAAAGTTCAGTGATTTTCTTTTTGAGACAAAGATTTTCAGATTTCAAAGAAGAAGGTTGTTCAAAATCCACATTCTCATACTCATGGCTGACAGACACTGACTTGAATGATTCTATTTGATTTGTGAAAAATTCCTTTTGAATATCAAGAGTTAAGCATTTTTCATCAAATTCATCTTCAAGAGAATGGATGTACTTTAAATCTTCTCTCATTTCAGTGACAAGATATCTTTCAAAGTATTCAAAGCTTAAGTTGATATCTTTTACACGAGGTTCAATCTCTTCTTTTAACATCTTATTAACTTCGCTTTTAAAGTAAATGTCTGATGCAAGAAGATTATTGTAATCACTATGGGTGTATTGTTGTTTAGACCAAATGACCTGTAATGTAAGCTCAATGTGATTTTTAAGATGACAAAACTGTTTTCTTGCTTTATTTTGCCATAAATTAGCATCATAAGTAGCAAGTTGAGCTTCTTTGAAATATCCTTTCACATTTGTGTCTTTTCTTTTCAAATGTGCTTTTGGTATTTCTGAAAATTGTGTACAACCATACACAAAGCCTTGGTACGAGAATGGGCTTTTTCTTTGTTTGACTTTTAAACGTTTTTCCTTTTCAGATTTGTCGTCATTTTCTGAAATGAAGAGAGCATCAGTCGACAAAAATTTATTTTTCACATGATTTGTATTTTCAAAACCAAGTCCGAATTTTCTTTGATGAGCGTTCTCATCTTTAGGAAGCATCATTTGAAGGGTTTGAACACTTTGTCCTGTTTTACGAAGTTTTGCTTCAAGATTGTTTGCCCGTTTCGAAAACTCTTGATTTTCATTCTCAAGTTTTGTATTAACAATCTTAAAATTTGAAGTGGTGTGCTTAAGCACCGAATTTTCATTTTTTAAATCGGAGACTTCGTTTAAAAGCGCTTGAACTTTGCTGTTGTTGAGCACCATTTGTTCATCCAATTTTTGAATGGAACGTTTTTCACGATAAAGAGCTTCGCTATACCCCACTTCAAGTTCTTCGTTTCGTTTTAAGAGTGGTGTGAGAACATCTCCGTTTATTTCAAATTTCTGAGCTTGAGATTTAAGGTTTGAGATTTCAATGTCTTTGCTTTTTGTTATTTTTTCAAAATCTTTTTCCATTTCTTTAAATCCCTCAAGCTCTTTGGACAATAAGACATTCACTTGCTTAGCTTTGCGCTCGTCCTCTTTGCACTTTTCAAGTTCATGTTTGAAATTATCGATTAAAGAAGCAAATAAGGAATGATCTTGTTCATGAGAAGATCCATCCTGGGCAGGCTCACCTCCAATAGGATCCATATATGGATTTGTAGGAGTGATATTACTATCAAACCGTTTCACCACATATGTGTCACTGATGGACTCAGGATGCGTAGGATGTGTCTTATCATGAGCAAACACATTATCGAACCAAACAACATTATCATTATCGTGTGAATGTTGTACCGTAGTCAGTATTGCTATGTCAGATGAAGGTCTGATATGGTCATCCTCAGTATCCCAAACAGCTTCATTCCTGTGTGTACCATCAGCATCCGAATCATACCTTGGAGTACTGCTTTCAACCTGCTGTTCTGAAGATGTATCACTTCCCGTGAGAACCAAGCTTGCATCAGATGTTGTACCCACATTGACTGTTTGAACGTCTTTGTTTGTCTCTCTTGCATGCACCTCTGTTTCCTTTAATAGCACTTCTTTTTCAATATGCTCTCTTTCCCGTTTCTGCTTCTCCATTTCAATTCTTTCTCGTTCATTCACGTTCTTCTTTTCCTGCATCTCTCTCAGATTAAGTGATCGTGAAGTGAGAACCAATTCCAGTGTGCTCATTTGACTAAGCAACTGATTTCTAAACGTTTCAGCTTTCAGGTATCTAGTGACGCATTCACTCCATATTTGACTTGTTGATTCATAATCTGGATATCTTTCGATCATTCTGAAATCTAAGTTGAGAAACCATTTGAACTGCGTCTTGAGCGCTTGATAATTTACAATGCAGTCTAATCCTTGTTCAAGTTTGTTTTCTATTAGAAATATGTTATGCAAGAGTTTTTCTCTGAATGTCCGATAATCCATTTCAGATCCGAATAGCCTAGCAAACATTCGATGAAATGGATATGGATTCCACATTGGTAACTTTGCGTTTGATATTTCCGCACATTGACTCTTGACTGCTTTAAAGTGTGCTAGACAATGTTCCTTCGAATGAATAGCATTTTGCACAACTGGAGACATCTGTCCCTCTTGAGAACTCGATTCCATTTACTTGCGGTGTGTGATAAAGTGGATTCAGGATCGTTGCAACGAAATAGGAGTTGTGGTAGTTGAAGGTTAAACTTGGTTGTTGTTGTGAAGTCTTGGACCTTTGTTGTAGATTGATCGAAGGATTTCTGAATGGTGAATTCTGGTTTCCCTCCAAAATTTGAATTTGAAAAATTTCTTTACCAAAATTTGAAATTCTCTAAAAAAATGCAATTCTAATGTTGTTAGAAAAATTTGAGTTTTGAAAATTTTTACGCCAAATATGACCGAAAAAATTCGAATTTTGGCCTAAAAATTTGAATTTTGGGCCAAAATTTTCACTGTTATACCAAAATTTGAATTTTGCGTAAAAATTGAATGTTTAGACTCGTGAAAAAATTAAATTTTACTCAACTTTTCCCGCCAAAAAACTCTTTTTTTTTCTTTTTAATTTTAGAATTGCGATAAAATTTCTAAAGTTAGAATTGCGAAAGAAATTTCAAATTAACAATTGCGATAAGGGACTGATCTTGTCAATTGCGAAAAGTCAAATCTAATGTCAATTGCGAAAAGTCAGCCAATTGCGAAAAGTTAGACAATTGCGAAAGGTTCTTGAATTGCGAAAGATTTTCCAATTGCGAAAGGTTCTTGATGTGTCGTTGTATAGGTGATTATTCCTTATCAAGTTTTACATTTATATTTTGCCGACTTAACCTATAACAACACTAACGGGCAGTGTACCCGATCAATGTAGCCTAGTTGGTAAGTAGGGTGTCGATCACTAAGAGTGAGATTTCTAATATACTAATTCTAGAGGTATTCGACTCTTCTAAACTAACGTAAAGGGGGGTTCAGCCTGAGAGACTGGCACGAGTTTGGTTTTATACTAAACTAATTAAACTAAGCTAAACAAACGCTAGAAGCTTGAAGGTATCAAAAATAAGAAGAACGTGTTAACCAAGTTCAGTCATATATGATTAAGTTTTGATAAGTTTCTAAGACATGTAGTGATGGTGCTCACGACTAGGCGCGGTCTATCCTAAATAGGCGAGGAAGGGGCATGGCGACCCAAGCAATGCTCAGCTAGACACAGAGGTTATCAATGCACTAATAAAAGTCACCAAAGCGTTGGCTCTAATCTTATCGGCGAGTAAACCCTTAATGATTACTTATGTCTATCCTATTCTAGATTCCATTTTAAGTCTTTTTGACTGACTAATCCTGTCACAATTAATCAGAACCCGCATAAAGCTGCTTAATGATTACCACGTTTATATATTATTTAGCCCTTAAGCGGCTTACATTAATCACGCAAACGATATTAATGAAGTATAAACTAATAAAGTAATCAAAACGAAGACCAAGCAACCAATCGAATTAGAAACTAATTAAACCATCAAATACTCATAAACTTGGCTAACACATAAGAGTGTTAGCCCATAATCTCTGTAACAAAATACAAAAACATAATCAAGTCGAATAGAGTGTGAAACATAGTGAATACGATACGCTAACCGAATGATTAAGTAATATAACAATGATAAGAGATGTTCTTCAAGTATAACTGGGTCTTCAAGGGTGATCTTCTGCTGTTTTGAGAGGCTTTGATCGTCTGGGAATGGCCCTAAGGGTTCCCAAAGATGCCCTAATTCGTTAATGAGTTCGGTATTTATAGTTTCTGAAATCTGGGTCGATACGGCGCATCTAGAGAGTTAGATGCGCCGCATCTATAAGTAAACGTAGCCTCCAAGTCTGAAACTGACCCAATACGGCGCATCTAAAGACCAGATGCGCCTCATCTCCCAATACGGCGCATCTAAGGATCAGATGCGCCGCATCTCCATCA
Organism: Artemisia tridentata subsp. tridentata; assembly: GCA_021014915.2. Taxonomy (NCBI): domain Eukaryota; kingdom Viridiplantae; phylum Streptophyta; class Magnoliopsida; order Asterales; family Asteraceae; genus Artemisia; species Artemisia tridentata. Next base: position 272,359,973 of record CP139505.1, on the reverse strand, counting down.
GATACAGGTAGATCTCCTTTTTCTCTTTCCGTGGCCGCTTGAATCAACTAAATCGGAGTCCGGATGAAGATTTTATGGCCAAAATACGAAAGCATCTTCAAGTGTCGACTTGTAATCTTGACTTCTTCATTAAGCTTCTAATCTTCACTTGATCTCTTGAATTCTTGGTAAGGATTGTATATGGACGATACGGCGCATCGGGTTGGTCCGATGCGGCGCATCTAGGTAACTTCGCGTGGGGTCCAAGATTATAATATTCGCGAATATTCTTCAATATCTTGGAAATCTGGTGAAGTCTTGAGAATGATACGCCGCATATCAGGAGCTTCATGCGGCGCATCTGGAGTAAAAAAAGTTGGTTCTTCTCGTTGACCAAGGTTTCATATGCGGCGCATGGGATAAATTCATGCGGCGCATTCTTCAAAGTCAGGCAATGGTCTTCAATCTCTTCATTTCAGCAGACTTTTCCAATCTTGATCATTTTGCTCCATTTTTAGTCCATAATCGCTAAGTTTCACCAAATGCTTGTTTTTAACTGAGAATTACAAAAGTAAACGATTAAGTATTAATTCTCATACATAATATAATAAAACAAGTCAAATAAATAGGATAAATGATGATAATAAAATGTACTTATTTGAGTTCATCAAATGTCCCCCCACTTGAACTTTACTTGTCCCCAAGTAAACCTTAGAATAAATCTTATGAAAATGTATCCTAAAAGATATTAGGATTTATTTTTATATTTAAGCATGTATTCGTTTAATTCATAATCACACAACCAAACACTTAACGAATTAGAAGTTAAATAAAATATTTTGATAAAAGCAAATCTAATCGTTTAATTGTCCAGTCGTGACGAATATTCTATCATAAGCTTGGCAAGAATACACATCTCCTCCACTAAAGCCAAGGAATAACAAGTCTAAAGCGGTAAAAAGGGTTTGTAGGTTTAAGGGTTAATCATTCTTCTTAATCTCTATCGATCTCAAATTCCAGAAAAGGCGACAAAATCACAAATACATGATCGAATCCACGAACACGATACTTGCAATTGCTCAAATCCTTAACTCGAATAGGCTAAAGATAGGTCCAAACTTCACCAATAATAATATATCAAAAAGGGCGACAAAATCATAAATACATAGCCGAATCCACGACTACGATACTTAAGATTGCTCAAATCCCTAATCTCAATAAATCAAAGGTTTGGTTGGATAAAGAATAATACAGGGTATGGATAATATTTGGGATATAAATTGGTGTAAAAATGAAAAATAAACAAAACAGATAAATTAAAATCCTAAGTGTTGTTAATCACTATCCCAACCATCCCATGAATAAGACTCATATCATTGAATAACTCACGCTTTAACACTTGAAACACACGCTTTAGGTAGACACGAATTATACTCAACAAGATCTTAATCAAAGAATAAACCTTAATTGGCGTTCCCATAACTGCCAATTCCCATTCAATCCATAGATATAGTATATAACAAATAGTGGTGATATCGACCACTTAATACAGAACTTTACATAAGTTGGTTAAAACAAACATCCAACTCTTTTTCTTTTCTTTTTTTTTCGATTTTTTTTCGATTTTTTTTTTTTTTTTTTTTTTTTTTTTTTTTTTTTTTTCAAACTACTAACATAAACATAGATGTGTAAAATTTCACCACATCACTATAATGATAATTCTGGATAATTTTTCCATACTTTTCATACTTCAGAAATAACGGTAATAGTGAAAGTAGTAAACACACGAAAAATAAACTCAAAGATATACAATATTTACTTTCACTCCAATTGCATTGTGCAATTTCCCGACCTAACCATAGATAATGAATTACGCACACGAACACAGGTAATGTAAGGAAACACACTTTGCCTATAGCAATTAACCAACCACGGATTCTAATCTACAGGGTAGGCTAAGGTGTAAGGGTGTAACGAAACATTTTAAACATAGGTGTAAGAAACGAAAGGAATGGCTCTGAGTGTTTTTCTAGGGGTATCTTACTCTAAAAATGAGAGTAACAAAAGGGTTTATACGGGGGTTAACTAACCAGTGTAGTTAGTTAATAACACATAACATATAATAGGCTATTTGGATGTAATCCTAGAATTTTACCAATTTAGACAAGTCATTCCAATTATATAAATAATACTCATTATGGTGGTCTCGAATAGTATACAAGCCAAGTTCTAAAGTTTACAAGTCACCGGCACACTCATAGATTTGTGAATTTTGAAAAATCACAATTTTTGAAAATAACGTCATGTGTGCAGCTATGCAACTTAGATCTTAAACAAAAACATGCTAAAAATTTTTAAGTTTGATATATTAAGCACATTTTAAGCATAATTTTTGAAAAAGTTTAGGACAAGTAATTGTTAAGTGTTCTAATTCTCCAATCCCCCCACTTAAGTTAAACAACGTCCTCGTTGTTTGTATAAAAGGTTAAAAACTGGAAAATAAAAGAATTAGAACAGAAAAACTCCCCTGAGATTTGCTCGGTATGATCCTCCATTGTAAACGTGCGAGCGTATATAATGCGGGAGTCCATCAACCTCTTCAATTGTACAGACCTGTAAAAATATAGAGACCACAGAAAAAGAATCTCGAGAGCATCTCGTTAATCATTGGTTAGGAAAATAAAAATACGAAAAAATTACAGGTCAGAGTGTCGATGCGCCGTATCCATGGAATATTGGATGCGCCGCATCAACAACCTGTAGGAAATATTAAACTGCAAATCATCAGGTCAGTCGATACGCCGTATCTTATAGAAAAAGATACGGCGTATTGAACCTGGAATAAATACGAATCAGAATAAAAGATGCGTCGCATCCTTAACCAGGGATGCGCCGCATTAAATAAACTGACAGAAAGTTTTAAAGTCAAAAATAAAAATGCAGAAAATAAAATAAGATATGACCAGTGCAGGCGATGCGTCGCATCTAAGGATTGAGATGCGCCGTATCTTCGGCAGGTCTGACAGACTCGACACAGAACCGAAAATTAAAAGATAAATCCGGGTTGTCTCCCGGTCAGCACTTGTCTTTATTCCAGAGTCTTCAAGTTAGACTCATGTTCAGCTCTTTAATACCGATCACATTTGAAAGGTTGACTTTCCGCCTCTAGTTGTAATCCCTTTCAAATCGTGTTTTACCAAAAGAACTTTGTTAAGCACCGTTGACAATTGGTGCACTCAATTACCAATCCATTAATCATGTTTTGTTGTTCCTTTAGCAAGATATCCGTTCATTGACATATCTTCCATAGCAAAACCTGTTATCATAGGTAAAATCGTCAGTAGCATCTGTTCGCTAGAAGATTAATGAATTTAGAAACGAATATAAAGAATAAAAATGGTTGATATCTGCGGACGATGCGCCGTATCCATAAAGTTGGATACGCCGTATCTTATTATGTTAAAATATAATCAGATTTTTATTCAGAAAGTAGATACGCCGCTTATAAATTTGGATGCGCCGTATCGAGTTAAATTATCAAAAATCAACTATATTTATTAAAATTAAATGCGTCGTATTAACAAAAGTTAATGCGCCGTATTTTCGTTACGTTTCAAAATACAAGATCTTTGATTCAGAAGATGCGCCGTATCGATAGAGATCGATGCGTCGTATCTATTTAATAATTCGAAAAACTGTTTTTAATTTAAATAGAAAATACGCCGTATCTGTTAAAACAGATGCGTCGTATGTCGGTTATGGTTTATTTTTATTTTTATTTTTTATTTTTTTTTGATTAAAAACAGAATACGGCGCCAAGGGGATAGATGCGCCGTACTCGAATTATTAAATGCGCTGCATATAAAATTAAAACGCCATACGCCGCATCTAGAATACAGATGCGCCGTATCGTTTGTATCAGCAGAATACAGCGACAGCAGTCATGCAGAAAAAACAAATAAAAACAAACACAAGAAAATAAAATAAACTAAAAAAGAAAATAAAAGACAAGCATGGGTTACCTCCCAAGAAGCGCTTGTTTTTGTTCGAGTCACGAGCCTGACTCCACCCTTATTTACTAGGTAATAGGGTGTACGTCCCCCCCACTTGGAATCAAGTGCGGGTGAAAATAGCAATAAACACTATAAGAGTGTAAATTTGCTATAGTAGAAAGATATGTCAAGTAAAAATGGTACCTTAGTGGGTAGTGATCTCCACTCATTACCTTTCCGGATTTGGTTGATAAATTAGATGTCTTGAACATTCCACATGAGAGACTAATATATTGAGGGTGCAAGAATTGTTCTTCATTAATCTTGTCAGTAGTTAGGCGTCCCTCAGCTTCTATACAAGATGTGAAAGAGTCTATGGCGAGTATCGTTTCGAGCTCCTCTTCTTTCCATGTAGATTCGAAAGTTTCTTGCTCTTCAACCATGGTGTTATCCAAGAGCTCATCATCTAATTCTTTTGTAGGTTCAACCAAAATTTGGTGGATAACATTAACAGGTGCTAGTTGTGTGTCATCGTGTGGTGTGATGTCTATGATAGGTTGTAAGGTAACAGATTCCACCACATCGTCATTTGGCTTTGCAACCTGTTTAGAAACACTAACAATGTCATTAGTAAAAATAAAAGGAGAATCAAGGGTGTTACCTATTTGTGTCGTAGATTCCACATGAGCTTGTGTTTTTGATTCTTTTATCCGTTGATTCCTAGCTTTCATCTTCTTTATTTTCTTCTTGTATGGCTTCTTTTTGTTTTCCACCTTCGGTCGTCCAGTGAAAGGAATGGGTATGCATCCACTCTTTATTCGTCCAGGGAAAGGGCCGGGTGGGATATATGGTTCACTTACCTTAAAGCATTCAGGAAAAGGGACGGATGGTGGAATATTGCTAAAGTAAGTTCTTCCATTTTTTTCCCACTGATATTGTACCTCCGGTTTTGGCTTAGGAAAAGGGACAGGTTTATGTTGGTTAGCCCGAAACCTGTTTAGCCTTTCTGAGTCTGTGAGATTTGAATTCCTATTTTCTTCCAGAGAATCCACAAGAAGGTTATCTATTGTTTCCTTGTCATCATGCTTAACTCCGGAATTACTTATCTCATCATGTTGTGGTTGTACATTATCACGTATAATAGCATCAATCTCATTACATCCTTCCACCATACTCTTTTCTTTTGTTGTGACACTAAGTATGCTTATAATATTATGGCAATGTTCTTCAATACGATGTATTGAATCCGTAGTATTTTTATTGTGCTCTTTAAGTGCTTCATGATAACTTGTGTCTACCAACTCTTTTCTTGATAGTTCACCATCTTTTATAAATTTAGTAACGGCTTCTTTGAAGTCATAGATCTCTTTTTGTGGTGGTGGAGTTGGTGGGTAAGGTGAGTGAGGTCCATTGCCTCCCTTGTAGCGATTATCGATGGTATATATCCTTTCATACATCTTATTTATTTCCCTGCCAAGGTTATCTATTTGAACAGTAATTGTAGCTAAAATTTCAGAATCATCATTACCTGTATGTCTTTTGAATGCCCCATCATACCACCTTAAACAGTGGTCAGCTCTTTCATGTATAGCGGTTAAGGCGTCTTTAGCATTCATTTTAGGTATAAAACTCTGAGAATCTAAAAGCATCCGAGTAGCCACATCCAAACCCATATAGAAGGCAATCACAACCTGCATGTCAGTTAAATAATGTTGAGGACATCTAAAAAGTAATTCTTTAAACCTGTCCCACGCCAAATAAAGCGTTTCTTCCGGTCTTTGCTTAAAGTTGTTGATTTCTTGAACCTTCTTTGCAGTCATTAATGGAGGACAATACTTGTTCAAAAATTTAGCCTTCAGATCGGCCCATGTAGTGATGCTTCTAGCAGGAATAGTTTTAATCCATCGATATGCTTGTCCAGTGAGTGAAATCGGGAATACTTGTAACATTATATGGTCTTTCCCTACATGAGGTGTATGAAACAAATCAACGATCTCGACCACTTTTTCAACATGCTCATTAGCATCCTCATTTTCTGCACCACTGAAAGCATTATCGCGTAGCTCCTTTAGAAAGTGCCCTTTTAATTCAAACCTGGTTTCTCTCCTGAATCTTGTGTACCACTTTTCTTCATCGTATTTTGCATATTGGAAATATTCTTCCATGGTCAGTTCATTAATGTTTTTCTCGATCACCATGATTTCCTGAAAAACAAAACAACCAAGAAGAACAACAGTAGACCAAACAAAAAATAAAAATAAAAACTAAACAAATAAAAATTAAATAAACACACACAAAAAAAATAAAAATAAATAAAAAACGAAAAAATATTTTTGGGGTCACAGAAGATCGATACGCCGTATCTAACAGACAATAGATACGCCGTATCGACACAAGTTAATACGCCGTATCCAACAGACAATGGATATGCCGTATTAGCTTCCTGCAATCCTTTTTTTTTTTTTTTTTTTTTTTTTTTAGAAAATTTTAAAATTAAAAATCACACAAACTAAAAATTTTTTTGCCCACAGAGCGTCAATACGCCGTATTCACAGAAAAGAATACGCCGTATTGAAACAGATAGATGCGCCGTATTCACAGACAAGAATACGCCGTATCTCCCTTCTGAGACAGACACACAGACAACAAACAAACGATAAAACAAATAAACCAAACACACAAAAATAAACTAAAAACAGAAAAATACCAATAAAACTAGCAAATAGATAAATTCACTCCCCGGCAACGGCGCCAAAAACTTGATGTGTCGTTGTATAGGTGATTATTCCTTATCAAGTTTTACATTTATATTTTGCCGACTTAACCTATAACAACACTAACGGGCAGTGTACCCGATCAATGTAGCCTAGTTGGTAAGTAGGGTGTCGATCACTAAGAGTGAGATTTCTAATATACTAATTCTAGAGGTATTCGACTCTTCTAAACTAACGTAAAGGGGGGTTCAGCCTGAGAGACTGGCACGAGTTTGGTTTTATACTAAACTAATTAAACTAAGCTAAACAAACGCTAGAAGCTTGAAGGTATCAAAAATAAGAAGAACGTGTTAACCAAGTTCAGTCATATATGATTAAGTTTTGATAAGTTTCTAAGACATGTAGTGATGGTGCTCACGACTAGGCGCGGTCTATCCTAAATAGGCGAGGAAGGGGCATGGCGACCCAAGCAATGCTCAGCTAGACACAGAGGTTATCAATGCACTAATAAAAGTCACCAAAGCGTTGGCTCTAATCTTATCGGCGAGTAAACCCTTAATGATTACTTATGTCTATCCTATTCTAGATTCCATTTTAAGTCTTTTTGACTGACTAATCCTGTCACAATTAATCAGAACCCGCATAAAGCTGCTTAATGATTACCACGTTTATATATTATTTAGCCCTTAAGCGGCTTACATTAATCACGCAAACGATATTAATGAAGTATAAACTAATAAAGTAATCAAAACGAAGACCAAGCAACCAATCGAATTAGAAACTAATTAAACCATCAAATACTCATAAACTTGGCTAACACATAAGAGTGTTAGCCCATAATCTCTGTAACAAAATACAAAAACATAATCAAGTCGAATAGAGTGTGAAACATAGTGAATACGATACGCTAACCGAATGATTAAGTAATATAACAATGATAAGAGATGTTCTTCAAGTATAACTGGGTCTTCAAGGGTGATCTTCTGCTGTTTTGAGAGGCTTTGATCGTCTGGGAATGGCCCTAAGGGTTCCTAAAGATGCCCTAATTCGTTAATGAGTTCGGTATTTATAGTTTCTGAAATCTGGGTCGATACGGCGCATCTAGAGAGTTAGATGCGCCGCATCTATAAGTAAACGTAGCCTCCAAGTCTGAAACTGACCCAATACGGTGCATCTAAAGACCAGATGCGCCTCATCTCCTAATACGGCGCATCTAAGGATCAGATGCGCCGCATCTCCATCAGATACAGGTAGATCTCCTTTTTCTCTTTCCGTGGCCGCTTGAATCAACTAAATCGGAGTCCGGATGAAGATTTTATGGCCAAAATACGAAAGCATCTTCAAGTGTCGACTTGTAATCTTGACTTCTTCATTAAGCTTCTAATCTTCACTTGATCTCTTGAATTCTTGGTAAGGATTGTATATGGACGATACGGCGCATCGGGTTGGTCCGATGCGGCGCATCTAGGTAACTTCGCGTGGGGTCCAAGATTATAATATTCGCGAATATTCTTCAATATCTTGGAAATCTGGTGAAGTCTTGAGAATGATACGCCGCATATCAGGAGCTTCATGCGGCGCATCTGGAGTAAAAAAAGTTGGTTCTTCTCGTTGACCAAGGTTTCATATGCGGCGCATGGGATAAATTCATGCGGCGCATTCTTCAAAGTCAGGCAATGGTCTTCAATCTCTTCATTTCAGCAGACTTTTCCAATCTTGATCATTTTGCTCCATTTTTAGTCCATAATCGCTAAGTTTCACCAAATGCTTGTTTTTAACTGAGAATTACAAAAGTAAACGATTAAGTATTAATTCTCATACATAATATAATAAAACAAGTCAAATAAATAGGATAAATGATGATAATAAAATGTACTTATTTGAGTTCATCAGTTCTCAATTGCGAAAGCTCAGACAATTGCGAAAGCTCAGACAATTGCGAAAATTCAGACAATTGCGAAAACTCATACAATTGCGAAAATCTGTGGCAATTGCGAAATATGGCAGTCTACCAACTCTTACCAACTTTGACTTTGTGAGGCTTATCCACTGTGAGATATTACCAACTCTTTACCAACTCACTAATAATTCTTTTCCAATAATTACATGCAAGAGCAGTGATGATAATCCAAGAACAAATCTCACACAATCTTGTATACTTTATTCGATCTAAGCACTTAGAACACCAAGAAAAATCCAACACATAAACACAAGATTCGAGTGACAAGATATCAAACCTTCACAAATCACCTCGTTAGATCAAAAAACACAACCTTGGACCTTAAAGATTAGCGTACGATTTCAAGAAAACACAAAAGCTAACGTTTTGATATGAACAAAAACGTAACTGTTGATAAAATAAGAACACAAATCGAACACAATGTAACTCCTACCTCGATGTATGGCGTATTGATACCACTTGTAATAGCTCGAACTCTATCTTTATCACACAAATATATGATTTGTTTAAGCACAAGAGATGGGACAAGTGAGGTGGATATGTGGATCGTATATCTTTAGATAGTGAGAGAGATGAGAACTTTATCTTTTATTAAACACACACTTGCCCCACCTACAAATGAGGTGATAAGTTGTATTTATGTTACAAGGGAGGAAACCCTTATGGGCTTTCCTTGGGCTCGTGGGCTTTTAGCTCATGGATTAGACTTTTACATTACATGCTAAATCTAACACAAGTCCACTTACCTTCAATATATAAATTTAAAGCTAACAATATATTACTACGTATAACATACTTATTTATTTTCATAACACATACTAAAGTATTTTAAGATGTAACAATAATGCTCGTAATTAAGTAATTAACGTGTTGTTGAAATTTTAGGAGCAACAACATATCTAGTATAGTTGTCAGGATCCTGATCCCGATCCTGATCTTAGGATCTTACGATTTTACGATACTGCAAAGCAAAAACGATCCGGATCCTACATAGGATCTTTGCAAGCTTAAAATCTTATAGGATCCCGATCTTGACCATACGATCTTAATATCTAATTCGATCCGATCTTACTTTTCTCGGATTACAAACTAAAACACTATAAATTTTTGGGTTTTTTTTTTAGAATTAAAAAAACAACATGTTAATATTTTTAAACATTTCATAATCATAATTTAGGACACTATTTCTATGAAACATTCATAATATTTTGTGTTTATAATGTATAATAAATTGTAGATTTGTATAATATTACAAAACTATTAAGAAATAACATTAGAGTAGGATCTTAAGATCCCGATCCGATCTTACGATCACGATCTTTCAAAGACGAAAACGATCTTTGGTAGGATCCCGATCTTGAAAACCTTTATATCTACTATGTAAAATGTATATGTTGGTTAGAGTTAATTAATAATTCTATTCAATTTTTGCTAGAAAAACTACGCAAATATTTCTTCTTTTGTCAAAGACAACTACATTCATTTATCAGACATTTTTTTTAATATTTCATTAACGAATCATATAACCTCTGCAATATCTGTTTATTTACCCAAAAATAAAAGTCTACACCCTGTTTCCCCCAAATGAAAATTCAAAATTTTTCCATCCCGCTATTATTCCCACAAATGAAAGCCCACTACTTCAATTTCACATCGCCCTCCCTCCATAGCAAATCGATTTCACCCAAATCAAAACCCTACCAAACGATCCCCAATCTCGTATATGTGCGCAAACGATCCACTACATGTTTTTCTATTAGTTTTGTTGTATTGCTCGGAGGGATGCATTTGATTTAATATTTGCAATTCTGTTGTTTCGATCATCCTTGTCATCAGGTGTCACATAAACTTTTAAATTTCATTTACTTGTTACTATTTTTTGCTGATAATGATTGGTAATTGCTTACTTTTTATCCCTTACTTTGTGAATTCACAGGTTACTTAAGTGAATGAACAACAACTGTATCCCATTTGGCCTAACTTTCATCGTGCTTATAGTTATACATTAGAAAATGGGTTAATTATAGAGTATTAAGCAATATGGTTTATCATGTTTTTTTTGTTGTTTTTTTTTTTTTTTTTTTAAATCGCTTTTCATCCTTTTGTTAACCTGTCTGCAGTGCATCATCATCGTCCTTGGATATCTGTTAATCGTATTAACTTTCAAGAAGTTGATTAGTATAAATTTATTTTAGTTTTCTCTGAACATGGTCATTATTTAAATATTGTGGATAAGTATAAATTAGGGACTTAATATTTCACATGTGTGAACTGTTTATACTTGAGATTCATTACTGTATTAGTAAAGATACATAATTAATTGATAGAATTTTTAATGATTCAACATAGTAACAATCATACATATTAAACTCTTACAAGTCGAGTCAGTTTACCCCTAAAACAAGTTGACCCGGACCTTGAATCTCAAATGACTTTGACAGTTTGACTCTTACAAGTCATTCACCGACTAGTACATGTCGACTAGTAACTCTTGCTATCCGCAAAATCAGGAAAACTTCTAGTTCTATTTCGAAAATATGAAGACAAAAATAAATAAATGACCATATCTCTTCTTAGTTGTGCAATGGTGTTGTTCTAGTTGGCAATTAGCAGCTTTGCATCTCATTTAATAGTTTTTGTGACTAATAGCTTGATTTGTTTGACTTAGAAACCATTGATATGCAACATCCTCATATACTCATTTACAATGGTTTAAAGGTATATCTGACACTTTCAAGGTGTAGAGCAAATGAATGGAGGGAAAGGTACAAGTGTTGGGAGCAGGTTGAGATGTAAGCTAAGCACTTTGTGAATGCGACTAAGTTATTGTTACAGAAAGCACCACTCCATTAGTTACATGATTTAATAACCATATGATACTTAATTTATCTTTTTGGTCATGTGCTAACTCATTTCACAGGTTGAATAGAAAGCACTCACATGATAACTTTGGCGACATTAAAGAAATGTCCAAGTATATTGGCTCATTAAAACTGAACAGCAAACCACAAGGTCTGTATGGATCATATTTATCTAATTTGTTTTGGACCAGCTTTTTGGTATATTAGTTGTAAAATTGAAGTATTATTGTTGATATTTAGGACAAGGGTGAAAGTCTTCTCGGGCTATTGTTGGAACCCATTAACCCTCCTAACGTTCAGAAGAAACCTGCTGCAAATAAACCGCCTAATGCAAAGGTTGTAGCTGCCAAATAAGCATAGGTGCGTCAAGATACATTTCTTCTAGATTATGTGGAACTTATCATTATGACTTCACAATAACTCTTATGGTATGTTGTTGAGTGGATGTTTCGATCTATTTCATAGATGGTTATTTTATATCTCTAATGGGTCAAGCTAGTAAAATATAGCTTAAATGGAAACATATATCCGTTCAAAAAAAAAAAAATGGAAACATATCAAAAGTATGCTTTTAATGAATAAGTTACATCATCTTGTTTAAAATTTAGTTTCGTGTAAAAACTTAACCTTTCGGTATTCATTTGTGTAGCTCATCTATTATCAAGAAAGAAGAAAACACATGGAAACTTGACAAAATGAAGGATGTAGATCATCAAAGCGTAAGAGGCAATTGCTGGATTAGACTGTTGTGCGCAATAAGTTGTAAATGAGTGATTTTTTTGACACAAATTCTATTAGGATTATAGCTTAAAGCTGTAAGTGATGTTTGTTGTAAGTTGTAACACATAATTTGATATCAGTAATATTAAAGTCATAGTGCGTTTGGTTCGCAAGTGGGATTGGAATGGGATTTGGATTTGGGAAATGTTTGAAAGATTTGGGAAAGGTTTGAGAAAAAAGTAGGAGAGAGAAAATATATTATATATTATTATTTAATAAATAAAAAAAAAAGTAAAAACTTTTAAAAAGGAAAAAAGGACGGTGGTCCCCCAAATTATAGCCAACCACGATTTAAAAAGAATATGTAAAACACTTTGATGGCCCACAATATGAAAGAATGTCAGAAAAGTCACCACTTATACGTGGAATGAATTTTCATTCCCTAATGCATTACCTGATTGCTAACATTAAAACCAAACAACAATTAATAGGTTTCAATCCATTACTTGATTGTGATACCCCCATATCAAATATTAAAGTCATAGTGTAGAAATCATTCTTTTAATAATATTTCCGTAAAATAATTATAACAAAGACCGGTTATAAGATTCAAAAACGAGTTCATTTGCTCTATAATAAAAACTGGTTCTAACAAGAAAACAAGTTTCTTTGGTCCTGTTAGAGACCGGTTATAAAACGGTTTCAATAAGTGTGGGTCATAGAGATACCCCTCACAGAGAGCGGTTCCAAAACCGGTCTCCATGAGTCATTCTAACCAGTGTTTATGACTTTTTATGTAGTAGTGATATATTAAAAAAGAAACGCATTACATTAACGAATAGGTTACCCTGGCAAGATGGTAACCCGCTTGAGTTACGTAAAGGAGGTCGTGGGTTCGATTCTCGCTGGGGTGTAACATCCTTTTTTATTTTCTTGTTATTTTTTATTAACATAATTTAGTCACACATTTATGATATGCTGTGGTTATTATAAAGGCATATAGTCACATGATCGTTCTAGAAGAAAATGTGACTATACAAATTAGTTTTTGGCAAGCTAACACAAACTAAAGTTTAAACACACATATTAAGTTACGTGACCAAAAGTGTTTATAAGTGTGACCATATGCTGTTTAAAATGAAAAAAATGTGTATTTTGTGTGACTATTGTTCATCCAATGGCCACATGAATTTTATGTTTGTGTGGCCTTTTGTAATTTTTAGTCACACAAAGCATGAAATTTAATGATGACCGATTTCACATTTTGCTCTAAATAATAGTCACATGAATACTTCACGATGTGACTGTTATGAACATATTGGTCACATATAATCACCTTAAATGTGGCCATAAACATAATTTAGTCACACATTTGTGATATGTTGTGGCTATTGTAAAGGCATATAGTCACATGACCGTGCTAGAAGTAAATGTGACTATACAAATTATCTTTTGGCAAGCAAACACAAACTAAACTTTAAACACACATATTAAGTTACGTGACCATATGTACTGGATTTTGGCTACACTTAAATAATGTGTGACAAAACGTTTAGTGTGACCATATATGGCATTTGGTCACAGTGTTAGAAGTAAATGTGACTATACACATTAGCTTTTGGCAAGCTAACACAAACTAAACTTTAAACACACATATTAAGTTACGTGACCATATGTACTGGATTTTGGCTACACTTAAATAATGTGTGACAAAATGTTTAGTGTGACCATATATGGCATTTGGTCACAGTGTTTAAGTGCGTGACATATATTTTGCACTTTTAAATGCATATCATGACTAATGCTTCAAACTTACTTTTCAGTTGTCACACATTTCAAATTCATATGTGGCTAAATATTCAGCAAAAAATAGCAGTCACTTTTAAATAATGTGTGACAAACTTGACTATATGATTTAGCCACATACATAATTACATCATGTGACCATATATGGATTTTGGTCACACTGTTCAATTGTGTGACATATATTTGTCACTTATGTATATATATAGTGTGACTAATATTTCAAACTTATTTGTATATGTCACACGTCCCAAATTATAAGTGATTAAATAATAATAAAAAATTTACCAGTTACCTCTAGTCACATAAATATTCAAATGTGTGACAATGAAATTCTGAAATGGTCACACAAGTCGGAACAAGTGTGGCTGTTTATTTTATTCTGGTACATTTAGTCACATAAATATCTGAGTGTGTGGCCGTTCAAAAAACAGCATGTGTGAGGGAATCCCAGATTTGTACTAATGTGGCATGTGTAAGAAGGATGTGATGGGGAGCCAAAGAGAGAATTCAAATTTGAATTGAGAGAGTGAGGGAGATAGTGAGGGAGGTTGTATGTAAGGGAGTGAGTTGTATGTGTGTAAGAGTGAGTTGGATAAGGATAGGATGTTGAAGTGATAGGGAGCCATTGGCTTGGATTTTGTAGCAATTTGTAAAATTCCCCAGTAATTTGTAAACGTTAATCAAGTATTAATCACCATTACTGTTCAGTTAACCATTTTTACGGACAAAATTTAAAAATTTTATTATTACATTACATAATTCAAAAACACATTGGAACGAGCTCACACGCGAACCACGACGAATCAAAAACACTCATTAAACACCAAACGGATCCATTTACTAATTCTCAGCCCATATTTATGCCTGTTACTGTTCACATGCCCAACCTAACACATTTATAATTTTTATTAACACTTATATTCACTCGGTTCACTCACCATTACTTGGCCTCATTTTCTTTAGAATTCGACACACAACACACCCGAATTTTTACACCATTCGATTCCTCACACACCAAAGAATCGAGATTGACAAGTCTCACATTCTCATTCGATTATTTGAACACCAAGCGAGACCCAAAGCTTAACCTCCATCGACACTTGTACAAATTCACTCAATTTTCACACCATTTAACCAAATCGGATTAAACTCATTTCCACCTAGCTCAAATATTTTTCTATGATCATTTATGAATTCTCAAGTATATTTTTCACCATTTTCTAACAATATCACATGTTAACATATTGAGTTGGACCTTTTTGTATGTCGACAAGTACGTATATACATACGTATGCATGCTACACAACATATAACCAATTCTACACACAAAGTCCTCCTAAATATCTTTGTGTATCTTCTAATATTCTCAATTCCCTGCTACAAATCTTAACATGTCGAGTGGTATCTTAAAATACAATATAAAGCATGTATATGTGTCCATGTATATCGACATACATATATATACCACTTGTTTTCCTAAACCGAAACCCATATCAACTTGCTACTTATACACAAGGACTTTCAAGGCTAGATATATTCTCTTTGTCCCCTAATATCTCTGCCAAGATCGATTTAGATCACCCAACTTGTGCTTAAATAAATATATATCGACATATATACATGCATTCGTACGTACACACACACATTCACTCATTCTCCCATTTTCACTCAAATAATTCTAAGTATTCCCTCACTGCCGAGACTTCAAGAAGGCCAGGACCATTTCACAAGCCATTCGAGCTCTTTTTCATGTGTTCTAAGTCGAACTCGATTCGTTTGTATTCATTCTAGCAAGAGCCGGGTTTTTCATTCGATTTCTAGTCCCTTTACACGATAAACTCACCACCATTCTAGGTGTGGTAAGTCCTTCGACTCGCTTTCCATATTTTCCTTTGATTTTTCTATATCTCATGCTTTATTTCGAACGTATATACTTTCTCAAATTATTTACGTGTTCTTATATTTACTTTTCGTTGCAAATGACCTTCTATATCCTAAGATGGCAAAAATACGAAATACACATTTATTTGAAACCCACAAATTCATATCAAGACATTTCGAACCCCATTTTGATCCTATGTTGGATCGTATATACATATCACACCATATAAGTCACATTTAATATATTTTACAACTTAGTTTGGTCGCATAGAAATGGTCATTTTAATTCGAATATACACACACAACTTATAGATTTTATTGCTCACCTTGATTCTCTATATGCTCAACAAATAAACTGTGAAAATAAACACTCATAACAAACTCTAAAAATCCCTTTTTGAAGCCTCATCTTATCGCTACATGAAACAGGTCGAAAACCCTTTATTTTATCGACTTGGGCTTTAAAGCCCAATAAGCACTTTTTAAGCACATATGATAAGATGACAAAATAAGCTCTTTTGTATTATTTTTGTGACACTTAAATAAGCCCAAAACCAGGCCCAACTCCCCTTAAAACCCAACGGATCGAAAATCCTTAACGGGCTAATAACCAGTTGATATTGACTTGAATAAGCTTTACAAAGTTATTAAAACTTTCAGAAATCTTTTCACACTTTTTTTTACTTGTGCAACATAAACTAACGGAGTTTCACGGGAACCAAGACCTAAACGCCTTTCGGAATAAAGGATCCAAGGGCCGATTTCGAACCGTAGCTTAGGACTTATTTACTCAAAACTTCAATATGCTTTCTCAAAATTTAAAATAAAAAGTTGAACTCGGGCTCTATATCAAAATTGTATAAAAATTTGTTTTGCATAACAACATGATTTTAACGTTCAAACGTTTGAAAACAGCACGTATTTAAGCAGATTAGGAGCTTCTGGGAGGAAAAACCATAGATTACTTGTATAAGCTCTAAAGAGAACCAACTACTCTACGCTTAGCATTTTCATTTGCACAAATCGTAAAACCTTAGTCTAATCGTTAAGGAAGCAGCCAGATCAACACTCTGGCAGAGTCGGAATTCCCTTTGTTCTAACCTAATCAAGACTAAACATAACACACTTTTATTTAAAACTGACAAAATTTTTTAAAATTTGGGTCAAAACGGGGGTACTAGGGAACTAGAAGGTACTTATGTGACAAAATTCGTGAGAATTCCCCCCCACACTTAGAATTGAATATTGCCCTCAATATTCAAAGTACCGGCTATTATGCCGCCACTTAGAACGTAAAAAGGTAATACCACTAGCCAAGTGTGGAACAGAAATCTCCATTTTTCACAAAAAAGGGTTGAAAAGATATCCCTAGATAAACGTTACCAACAAGATCGGATATTGGGCGGCTGGATTGAAAACAAGCGCATCAATCATCACGATCTTTGAAAAATCTGCAAATAAGAGCAAACAACACACAAAAGACAAGCACAACAGAGGAATTCCCCCACACTTAGTGTTAGAAAATAGAGAGAAGTCAGAAACATGGGCGTTTACCCATGCAATGCTAATATTTTTGTTAACCGAGTCACTAGCTTGACTCGACCCCGAATTCATTTGTTCATGGGGAAGCAAGTGGAAGAAACAATCTCCATCGGACTTTCATTCAATGTGTTTGGATAAACATTTGAATATAAGAAAGTTCCACACCGACGAGATACCCACGGTATTTTAATAGCAGAAACTATTAAGGACGATACCGGGGTCAAAGATGGTTTCCTCATTCCCGTAGGAGAAAAGGGAAAGGGAAATCACACCATATGTGATGAAGAGAAGCAAGATTTTTATGATGATCATAAAAAATTCTTCATCATCAAACGCCATGTTGTCTTCAACTAGAGGGAGGGTCGGGATGAAATCTTCAAGAACTAAATTCTTATGATCAATAACACCTCCCCCCACACTAGAATCATTCTCAATCTTGAAATAAAAATGATCAAATTCCGGCTGAGAGAGTTCACCGGAGAACTCTTCAAAGATAACCGGATCATTTTTATCAAAGAGAAATGAGTCGTACTCCGGAAGAGAGATAAAAGCATGAGAAGTGGTGCTGCCACTACTCGTCTCTTCCAAAAGATTGATATCAAAAGAAAAGGCTTCATAAGCCGGGAGAGAAAAATCAGAATGAGAAGTGGGATTGCCACTACTCTCTTCAGCCGTGTCAAAGATAAAACTCTCATATTTGGGAACAAGATCCTCGAGCTCGTGCTCCAAAGGATCTAACGGCTTATCTTCAACAATAACTTCCTTCGGGGGGAGAAAAAATAATGGTTCATCAAATATCATTTTTTCTAATAACGGAGCATCTCCCCCCGGATCACCATCGGGCTCAACAATTTTAGGCGAAATTGGAGCATCAAATAAGAACACCTCGAGCTCTTCCATATAGATATCACTTCCCTCAATCGGAGGAGAAGTAGTGGAAGAGTCGAAAATGATTGGTGCAGAAATAAGAGTGGAATTTTTAGTTCCATCCATAGAATCAACAATCTCGATACGACAAACCGATTCCGGAGGTGGGACAAGTGGTGTGCTCTTAAAGCTAGCAATTTTTACCACTTCCATTGTGATCTCCGGTTCTTGTTCATCGTAATCAAAAACACTCTTTACTTCCCCAGCACATTTCTCAAACCATTTGCTTGTGCCAGGGGTAATCTTCATTGCTTTAAGCTCAACACGTTTTTTTGAAGTACTCTTAACCTCGAATCTTGAAAGTATCGAATCACTTCTTTTGGAAGCAATTACGAGATCAGATTTTTTATTAACCGTAGCAACGTTGCATTTGGTTAGAGGTTTAGAGTTTTGATTTATGTTAAACGTGACTTCTTCATTTTCAACACGAATGGTTAACTCTTCAGCATATACATCAATGAGAGCACGACTCGTTCTTAAGAAAGCTCTCCCCAAAATGAGGGGAACTCTAGGATCGGCATCAAAATCTACCACAACAAAATCAGTAGGAAAGTGGAACTTTCCTACTTTCACAACAACATCCTCGGCTATTCCAAGCGGATGAGTTACAGTACGGTCCGCTAGCTCGAGTGTCATGAAAGTGGATGTAAGCTTCGGAAGAGATAATTTCTTCCATATCGAGAGTGGCATAAGGTTAATGCTTGCGCCAAGATCGGCCAAGGCTGAGGACTGAACCATCCCCGAGAAATCACATGGGATTAAAAACTTGCCGGGGTCTCCGAGCTTTTCGGGAAGCTTCTTGAGGATAACCGCCGAGCATTGCTCGTTAAGTGGGGTCTTTGCCATCTCAGTCAACTTATCTTTGTTGCTTAGCAAACTTTTGAGTGTAGATGCAAACTTGGGCATAAGAACGAGAGCATCAGCGAAGCTTATATCAAAGTCCAACTCATTGAAGATTTTAAAAAATTTCTCCATTTGTTGATTGGTTTTTTCTTTAAGCTTCTGATCATTAAGCCTCGAAGGATATGGAATCGAGGGCTTAGGATTGGTCTTCGGAACATCGGGTTCCGGAATTGGAGATTGGACGACCGGAGGTTGGACATGTGCGGTACTTTGTGGGCTAGAAAAATGCACCTTGTCCGTTGTCACCTCGTTATCTCGATTCACTTCCCCCGGTGGAGGGGGCATAGGAGTCGAGGGTCCATCATATGCTTTACAACTTCTAGTTGTGATCGCCTTCACATCGCCCCTCGGGTTAGCGATCGTGGTGCTAGGAAGAGTTCCTGAGCCCGATGTTCGATCATTTAAAGACTTTCTAATCTCATTTATTTGGGTGGCCATCAACCGATTGGTTTCATCTTGGGATTTCATGAATTGTTTCAACAATTCCTCCGTGGACGTTTAATTTTGGTTAAAACCTTGGTTTTGATTGATATTTTGTCCTCGATTTTGAACATTCCCTAGATTTTGGTTGAAATTTCCCTGATTTTGAACTCGGTTTTGATTACCTTGGTTTTGAAAACCTTGGTGATTGCCTTGGTTTTGAAAACCTTGATTTCTGTTTGAAAACTTGTTGAACTTGATTTTGAGAACCTTGGAAACCTTGGTTCATTCGGTTTTGGTTTTGATTGAATTGGGCATTTCGGTTTTGCCCATTTAGATTTTGAGAGTTGAAACCGGGTGGTCCAAGAAAATTGTTAGAGCGATAGCTGAGAAGATTACGGTCTCCTTGGGGTTGGTAAGTGTTACCTCCCTGATTATAGGATCCCGAAGCAGCATAAACGCTCTCTTGAGTGTTGCCAACGGTGGCTGGACACTCAAAATATGGGTGTGGACCACCACATGTTTCACAGCTTTGACTGACCACATTGACTTGATGATTATTGTTATTTTGAATCTGATTTTGATGTATTCTTGATCCTTCCGAAAACGTATATATAAATATATGCAGTTTCAGAACGAATGCTCGTGTGTAGTGTGAAACCAGGCAAGTGATCACCTGGGTCGTTTCCCAACGAGGTGTGAATGGAAAACTGTGAAAAGCTTTGGATTAGAGTGATTTGATGAATCAGATATTTTTGATTTTGCTTTATTTAATAATTCTAAATAACAAATAATAAACAGATATGCACAGGAAAATTAAAAGCGAATAAATTAAACTTAAAACGCGTAACGAGGAATCTAAAAATGGGACAAAAAGTAAAATTTTAGAAAATTAAAACCTAAAAATGTAAAATTACTTAAAACTTATTTTAAAACTTAAATTATATTTTTTTACACTTTTTATCTATTTATTATTAATTATTTATTATTTAATTACTTATTAAACTATTTAAATTTATAAAAAATACTAAATGAAGAAAGAAAAATCTAAAACTTTTTCTATAAATATTATTAAGTAAATAGAAGCTAAGAAAATTATAAAAATTAAATTTACTTAATTAAAGTTTAAAAAGATAAATTCTATTAAATAGAAGCTATCACTATATTTCTATTTTTGGTTTTTCTTAAGGTTTAAAAATATTTTATATTTTTCCTAGATTAAAAATGACAAAAGAAAATTATGAAAATTGGATTTATATTTTTCTGATTATTTTTCTATTTATTATGATTTAAATACTATTTTAAACTAATTAAAAAGATTAAAAATATCAAAACTATTCAGAAAATTATGAAAATTTACAGATAAATCTAAAATATTATTAAAAAGCTAAGAAAAATAAAATGAAAAGTTTAATAAGCCTGGAGAGCTGATTTGGGCAGATAAGCAGTTTGGAATAAGCCCAAAAATAAGCTAAACAGCTCAAAACTCAACCAAATTCTCAGAACAGATTAAACCAACTTAAATAAGCACAAATCAACTTATTTCAAATAGCTAATCCAGCAGATAAACCAATTAAGCACCAAATCAGTTGCAAATGTTCAACAGAAAACTCAGAAAAAGGCCAACTTGCAGGGCAATTTAAGCTATGAAATAAGCTACTGAGATGCAATATTAGGGGGGCAAAATATAGCTTATACTATGAGCTAAATAAAAAACCTAAAAGCCCCATCACAATTACACCAATTGATGTCCAATTAAAGGCTAGATCAACTGCTTTCAGTAATCAGTGTGTACTGATTACTCTGCACAGAGTTGTGCAGAAGAGTGCAGAAGAAACAAGGCTAAACCACCTTTTGTCTACTCACTAAGTGGACTCAATTTGACTCAGGAAAGCCAAGAACAAGGGCCAAATAAGCTTGGAGCTTATTATGGCTTAAATGGACTTCAAATTGACTGAAATTGCCACAGTGGACACAAACTTTGATTTTCTATCTAAGCTACTAATGAGGACTTCAAAACAGCTTTTTATGGCTAAGATAAGCTGATGCAAAGTTGGGATTAAGGCAAATGTACAGTAACACTGAATTGGCCTATTGACTGAGTTAAATCCAAACACTCCTATATATGTGACTGTCTTGATTTTTACAAATGAAATCCAAAATTTTAAACTAAAAGCCTTAATTTTATTGACTTACTAACTTATATGAACACTAGTAAGCAACTTATATCTCAGAAATAAGCACTATGATTAGTTATATTACTAATGACTATTTTTGGATTTTTATATGATTTTTAAGCAAAGTAAATAACAAGCTATCAAACTACTGACAAACTGATCAAAGCTACTTATAAACTATCAAATAGCACATAAGAGCAACAATCAGAGGATAATAAGCACTAGTACAGTACTTAGTGAAATAATGCAAAAAATGAGGAAAATCTTACAACTGTCAAGCCTTATGAAACAATAGAACAAGGATCAAAACCCACTCCTAGCTTGTTGTCAATAAGCTAGGAACCAGAAAAACCATCCAGCTTAGTTTCTAAACCCAGAATTCAGCTTATTACCACTTCAGTTGACTTTGTTTGACTTTCTTCAAATCTTGAATTTAGAACAAGTTTATACTACAACAAACTTACAATAAGCTATGAGAAGCTTATATAAGTTATTAAAAACAACTGAGAAGCTGTTTTATATACTACTTATCAAGATTCTAATTCACAGTACAATTGAAAATCAGAACATTGGAATTTAACATTAACTACTGACAAAATCAAATAACAACAACAAATACACTAAGATTACTTTGTATTGATTGATTGAAATTCGAAATTACAATTTAAACTACTGGAAATGGAAATACGATTATGTTAAGATTACACTACTTTTCCACTTATTCTATTTTAGCTACATTACATTCTATATATACATAAATTAAAGTGGGATAACACTCATCGACATCCTTGAACATATCCCCACCCTTGAATTGCTCCAATTTAATCTCAAACGTCCACTTGTATTTTGGCGGGAAAACAGGAAAGTGGTGTTTATCTCTGATTTAGCTAGTGGGAGTGGGAGGGATGCATTAATTGCATTTGGCAATGTTAGGTAACGTGTATTAGGAGGGGGGATGAGGTGGTGAGTGGTTTTGGTGAGCTGGGGGGGTGACTTAGTGGTATTGGCGGGATGGGTGGTTTAGGAAGACGGGATTTGACTTTTGTTGACTGAGTGGTTAACTCAGTCTAATGGTTGGGCTTATTTCATTTGGGCTTGGGCAATGGGTTTGGGTAATTAGTTAATAGGCTGGGTATTGGATAGTTGGGTATTATTGGATTTGGTTTAGTGTTTAGATCCGGATTTTGGTTTTAGATAATCATAGGGACCAATCTTGTCATTTGCTGAAAATCCAAGGACTAAACCTGTAATTATTCCAAAGTTATCACAAGGGTATTTCTTGCCAAGTTTAAATAGTACAAGGGTTATAAAATATAATTTTCCATTTTAAAACACCCGGGGACTAGTTTTGACATTTTTCAAACTTGGGGGACCAAAATTGTAATTTTATGAAACTTTGCACCAAAGGACTTATTATGTAATTTTATGATTCTTAAAGGACCTTTGATGACTTTTCCTGTTTTTAGAATAACCAGGGACTAGTTTTGACAACTTTTGAAAGTTGAGGGACTGAAACTGCCAATTATGCAAACTTTGTTCGTTTTTTGTCTGTTTTTAAACATTTTGCATCTGAAACATATAAAACACAATTCTGGGATAATTTCAGTATTATGATGCATTTCTGAGTGTTTTTGGATGTTTTGGCAGCTCAGATTAGGTAAAAATGATGAGTATTTAGACACTCATCAATTCTCAAGACAACGGTGGACAAATCATCCATCCTTTTAGTGAGTGCGGTAATATCGGGTGAAGAGTCCGTAGTGATAGATTTAGTTGACTCGGTCCTCTCGGCAGAGGAATCCCAATAATTGTGGTGGGCAGTCATATTTTCAATTAAATCTTGGCACTCTTCGGGTCGCCTTTTCATAAAGGTACCACCGGCCGCAGCATTGATTGTGTCACGATGTCTCAATGTTAAATCATTATAGAACGTGTCTATTATGGTAACAAGCAACATATTGTGATTAGGACACCGATCAATTGAAAGCTTGTAACGTTCCCATGCTTCGAATAAAGATTCGTCGGGAAGCTGGCGAAAGTTACTTATATCATTTCTCAATTTCGTCACCATCGACGGTGGGAAATATTTCGCCAAGAATTTTGAAGTCATTTCATCGAAACTATGAATTGAATTCTTGGGAAGATGATCAAACCATGCGGTGGCATGATGCGTCAACGAATATGGGAAAATATATAGACGAAGGGCGTCATCGGTGACCCCATTTTGTTTCATGCTTTGGGTGACAGTGATGAATTTATCAAGATGTTTGTTTGCATCTTCACCCGGCAAACCATGAAATTGACACGAAGTTTGGACTTGTTGGATAATATGATGCTTAAGTCCAAAATCCGCGGCTTGGATGTTGACGGGGGCAATCGGTCCGCCCCGTCCTTGCATGGTTGGTTGGCACAACTCCTCCATCGTTCGGAGATCGGGAGCTGGCCCATCATTGTTTATATTCGTTTCAATGTCTTCGTCGTCTTGAAAATCAAGACGTCGACCTCGACGAATAATTCTTTCGGGATTTGAAACTGGTGAAAGAAGATTAGGTGTGGAAGAACGGGTGTTCATACACCAAAAAGAAACAAAAGTTTAAAAAGAAAACCAATTTTGAAGATGAAAATATTTTTGGATTTTTTATTTTTATTTTATTTTATTTTATTTTTTTTAAGGAAAGATTACACAATATTTTTGGGATCGATTCGTCAATCGAAATTCGTTTCTCTCAAAACTACTCGCAGAGTAGCGGAGAAGCAAAGGTCCGCTCGAAAGCTGATTAAAAACCCGCCTCTTTCGGTTTGTCAATTTAATGTCAAACCATCCTTAAACCACTTGTATAGGTTGTAGTTTCAAGATATTCCGAAAATAATTAACTCACGATTTGTTTTGCTGGATCTTTTTTGGTTTACAACACTTTCAATAAAGTGAGGATATATTATTTATTTTTTGGTTTTGTAAACACTTTAGGAAAAGTGTTAGTGTTTTTTTTTTTTTTTTTTTTTTTTTTTTTTATTTTTATTTTTATTTATTTATTTTTTTTTAAAAGAAATATTCACAAAAATACTATAAACCTTCACAAAGATTGGTTTATAAAACACGATTTGACAAATGAGATTTTAAAAATTCGCTACAGCCTTCCCCGGCAGCGGCGCCAAAATTTGATTGGTTTGAATCAATACGTTATTTTTCCAAAGAAACACAAGTGAAGTATGTGTAACCCGGTTCGTTATCCCCGATGAAGGATGAATGGAATTTGTGAGATCGGGTGTGTGAATCGTGTTTGAAATATGAAAATGGAGAGATTTTGGATTTTGATTAAATAACCTACAACTACGGGAAGCATAAATAGGCTAAGGGAAGCTTAAAATGCATAATATACAAGTCTACAAATAATAAATTAGCAAAACGTAACAAATAACGAAATTAAAAACGGAAAACGTTAGACTAAAACGTGAAATCTAAAAATATTAACCCTAGGAATACCAAATTAATTTTCCTATGTTCTAAATTACAAAAGAAAATTTTGAAAAAAAGAATTATATTTAGATTTAAAAATATTAAATGACTTTGGAAAATTCTGAAAAATTACAGGAAAATTTAGAATTAAATTTTTAATCTAGGAAAAATAAAAGCAGAAGCTATCTAACCCAAATAAGCAGAACAGTCAAATAAGCAGTTTGAAAATAAGCTCAAAATAAGCTAAAGTTGGCCAAAAGTTATCAAAAGCTCAGAAACAGATTGACTCACTAATTAAGGCTTAAAACCACTAATTATGACCAGAGAAGCACTTGGAATAAGCAAATAAGCACTATGTGCAGTTGCACAAATAGGGCAGACACAAATGGCCAAACAGCTGACTTAAAGCTGATCTAAAAGCTAGGAGAAAGCTCTTAAGGGAAAACCAAATGCATATTCTAAAAGATGATACTAAAATCTACTTATAAACCAAAAATGCCCAATTTATAAGACCAATTGCTCATTCAAAATGGACCTAGAACATATGCATGTTCAGATCAGGACTGATTGGGGGATTTGCAGACCTAATATAAGCCAACTGACAAGCTATAAAGTGAAATATAAGTTCAAAAACCTAAAGCCTACACTACTAGCATCTCATAAGCCAAAAATCATACAATGAGCTCAAGTTAATGAGCAGTTGCAAAGGAACAAGAAACTGAGAAAAGCAGTTCTAGTGTGCAGGTCTGCACAAATGGTTTGATGCAGCAGTAATAGAGTTATGTACTTAAACCTATCCAAACTTGATGAAATAACACCAAACTTGCAATCTCACTTAGACAGCTACTAAACACCTAAAGTTGCCAAAAACTTTGACCACATAAGCCTCAGCTTATGTGGAGCTTAATGGAGCAGTTGAGATCCTAATCTTTGCAATAGTCATCCAAAAACCTCAAAAGGCCTCAAATAACTTAAGAACTATCAGAAATTTGCTTTTACACCCTTACTTAAGCTAGATCAACACATATAAAGTAGCAAATGAACAGTAACCTACCTTAATCACACAGCATCCATTGTAAAACCAAACACCCCTTTATCTAGGACTGCTATGAGATTTTCAATGGGATACGGCCAAACTGAGCTATGAATTGAAAGACAAAGGTTTAACTAAGTATAAAATAGACTAAAAGAAACTTTTGAACAACTGATAAGCTATGGAAGTAAGCAAACTACTATAAGCTATTTTTTTAGACTTTTTTAGTTTTTAAGACAAGACTGAGATTAAAAGAAATCTCAGTTAAAGGGAAGCAAATAGTGATAAAAACAAGCTAGAAAAAAGCATAAATAAGACTAATAAGCAAATAAGCAGTTGATAAGCTATAACTATATTTTTGGATTTTCTTAAAGGATTAAACTAAAACTGAAATTCTATTAAAACAAAAGTGAGATTAAAATACTGAAATAAGTTAAAAAGTTACAATACCTTAAAATTTTAAGCTAAAATAAATCCTGCCTTAAAAGGCTTACATGAACTACTATTTATACTACTTCTAAAAGACTATGGGGTCTTCACTTGTGTTAGTTTTGTGAGACAAAACTGCTTCACTTTGCTTCTGTGCTTCTTTGGATTAAAATCCCACCATTGGATTGAAGTCTGGATGATCTTAGCCCTTTATTGGCTTTTGGCGCCCAAACGGTTCACGAGGATAGATGACAAGGCATGGGGTGAGAGAGGGTAAGGGTAGGGTGGCTGGTTAGGGGTGTTGGGGAATGGGTGAGGAGACACAATTGTCTGGTGATGGTACGAAGGGATGGGTTGGTGTCCTTGGGAGTTGGTTTGTGTTGGCGGGAAAGGATAGTGAGGAAGAAAGGTTAGATTTTGTGTTTGACCTAATTTTGTTTAACCAAATAAGACCGGATGGGTTTTTTAGTGGGCTTGGGTTGGTTGTGGTGAGATGGGCTGGGTCATGGGTTAAGTGGGTAAAGGGTTATTAGTTATATGGTTTTAAGATTTAGTTTGGAATAAGTGTAAGGGACTAATGTTGTAAAAATCTGAAAATCCAAGGACCATGGCTGCCAATGACTGAAATTAAATTCCAAGGACCTTTTGAGTTATTTTGGTATTTTCGGGGTTGACTTTGACTTTGGTCTTTGACATTTGTCTTCACTTGATCAAATGCACAATGGTTGTCGAGTCGATCCAAAAATGCTCGTTTTCGCTCTGTTTTCAATCCTTTGTACCTGAAACACATAAAAACACAAAACCAAGGATATCTGCAATATATTTGGGTGTTTTTGGTCATTTTTGTGTCTTAAATGGGTGTAAAATGATGAGTATTTACACACTCATCAGTTTGCAAAATATTTCAACTTTAAGGGTTTAAACTGCCAACTTCACAAAGCTGTGTTCAAAACTGTAAATTCAGTAAGTTAAGGGTTGAACATGAACATCCAGTAAACTTGAAGCTTAAAAAGTCATTTTGGAACCTTTTTGAACTAAAAATGTAAACAAGGACTAACGGTGCAAAACTAACTCCGTTAGGGTGAAAAGTGTAAAATTTGTATAAGTACAAGGACAAAACAGAAACTTTATACCATATTCATTTCAATTTTATATTTAACACTTTTCAACACAATCACATGCGTTTAAACATTTCGTTCGATATATTTAAACACGTTACGTTATATTTATATATAACGAATTTTAACGATTTAACTTAACGTTTCGTTCCACCACTTTCGAGGAAACAATATTATTGGATTTAAATACATTAAAATAAGGTAATATTATATATAATATTATTTTTGAACTTTAAGCATTTTAAGCATATCACTCACATCACCATTCAAATCGTTATCTGTTACTCATTTTCACAATCACTATTCATATTAAGTCAGATTCTCAGACTTTACCATTAATCAGGTCGTGTGTTGGAGCCGTACCCATAACTCACTTGATTTCACATTTCACCTTACCAGTTACACACAAGGTGAGTCATAGCCCTTACTTTTATACGTTTTGATTTACTATTTGGGGGAAATACATGCTCAACTATATTTATATACTTTCACAAGCACTCTAAAAACTTTCACGGTTTACCGTGAGTCATAGCTCCACTTTTACTCATTTTATCACTTTACACTCCGTGGGGGAGATACATGCTACAAATAGAACACAAGTATTTTATGTATGCTACACCTGATTGATATTGCATAAGTTACTTTATTGCCAAAAGCCCTCTTATCATGAACCATTAATCACTTGCGAGTGAACGCGAATATAGTGAACATATCTGTTGGAGGCTGACTTCCTATTCCACTAATACTTGACGGATAGCCTTAGTTGCCAGTCGGATTAGTCACAATGCATTATATTTGAATTAAAAAGGAAGATGGCAATCTCCTATCTCCTGAGGGCCATAACTCACTCCATTAATTTGGTGTGTTCCCTCACCGAAGCCTGGTACCCTGTTAACGTTTGCGTGTCATGAGACTTAGGGCAATATATATATATATATATATATATATATATATATATATATATATATATATATATATATATATATATATATATATATATATATATATAGACACACACACAATGCAATATCACCATTTCAAATTATGATTGTAATTCTCATGCAATCGGTACCATCACCATTTCAAATGATTGTAATTCACATGCAATCCTACACTTGTGTTTAACTGATTTACATACAATTTACTTATGGTTTTCACCCAATGAAACTCACTACTTATTTCATATTGAAATCAACTGTTTACTTATAAACTCTATGAACTTACCAACCTTTGTTTTGACACTTTTAAGCATGTTTATCTCAGGTAATTAATGGAGCAGACAAGACACGGAGAGGGCATTAAACTGATGGTTTTTGTGGTGTAAAATAAATTATGTCATTCAGTTCAAACTACTACACCCTTTTATGGGATTTCACAACTCTGATATTTCACTTTTGTATCTCAAATATTATTTGAATGGCAATAACTTTCAAAACGCCTCTTTTGAGCCGTTTTCTTTGATTATGACTATGATCCTTCCGGTAATACCCCGATTAGTCTTCCGCTATTAACTCATAATTTAGGGGGTGATACAGATTCAAAATTTAAATTTTGAATGTTGGAGAGGGGAAGGAAGGTGGTTTGTGGTGAAGATATATTTGTGTTTTTGAAATAAAGGGTTGGATGAAGAAGGTGATGAGGTGGTGAAATCTTAGTGGTTGGATTGGAATGTTGTAAAGGGAATGTTTGGAAGATATGATGTGGGTATGTAGGAGACAAGAAGTACATGGAAGTAAATAGAGTGTAAGGGAATATTAAGAGAATGTTGGGGATAAGATTTGAGAGGATTTTGAAATGGTTGGAGGATTAGTTTGGTGTTGAGATTAATCAAAGGAGGGATTAAGACTTAATCATAATGTCATTCAGAAAGAAAAGAGTTGACAATTATGATTATGGGTTGAGAAAATCAAAGGTTACTTATAATCTCAAGTAACTCAACGTCGAGTATTCGTAATCTCATAATACGTGAATTTCCACGACTCGACGTAATCAAGAATCACCTTGATGCAAACAAGTTAACTGCTTTGCATCATTGTAAAGCATATCCTATAATAGGAAAGGATGCGTTTACGTAAATGGACCTTTGACTTAGTTTGACCAGTAAGGGAGTAAGCCCGTTATGTGACTAGAGAAGACGTAAACAAGGATTATGGCCATATGAATACTTTCACTTGATGTCACGTGAAATATATAAGCTCCCTAGGTTTGGAAAAGCCTTGGCTAGAGGCGTTTATCAAAATACTTGAGTTGGCTTTTTGCCAAAAACGGGAGGTTGTAAATTTGGATCTCTCTAATTCTAAAACTCGTTTCGAGTGTTCCCAATGAAGCACATAACATATTCATACCTGTATTGAAAGATCCACATTTTTCGGGTAAGGGGAAAGCCGAATTTCAAAATTCGTCCCGACCAATACAGTGGGCTGGCGCGTCGGAGCACCGATAGCGCGTCAGGCCTAATTCTTTGGTCGAGAAGATTTTGGGTATCGTTTGTGATTTTATGTGTTTCGAATGTTTATTTGTCATCATTAAAATATAAAGAGATCTAACAAATATAGTCTCAACAATCTCCCCCTTTTTGATGATGACAAATAAATTTCGAAAACAAATAAAATTACAAATCGTAACAAAGATTAAGAGCGCCTGATTGGTTGCGTTCACACTAGTAGTCAACCTTTCACGAAAAAAGGTCAACGTGCAAATCACAACGCAATTCGTTTGTAATAATCCGGATAAGTGATACCCGGGTCGTATCCCAACGAGGCGTGAATGGAGGATATCGTTTGAGATTTGGTATTAAAATGCTTGAAATATGGATTTTCACTTGGTTATAAGTCTAGGAAAACAAAAAAAATTAAATTAAAAAAACGCGAATGGAAATCTAAAAACGAGCCTAAACGTCAAAATCTATAAAAATTCACCCTACGGATACAAATTTAATTTTTCTAAGTTCTAATTAATAAGAAAAAATTTTAGAAAAAAGAATTGTATTTTTTTGACTTTTATATTTTTTTTTATGAATTAAAAACTATTTTTAAAAGAAAAATTAATTAAAAATACTAAATGAAAATGGAAAAATCTGGAAAATTTCAGAAAACTCCTAAATGATATTCTAAACCTAGGAAAAATAAAATGGGGCTGCTGGCTTATCGGATTAAGCTGTAATAAGCAGAAAACAGCTTATAAGCTAAAAAGAACAAAGTAAGTTAAATATTAAATTTTGCAAACATCTAATGAAAAAGTCCCAAGGGCAACTGGAAAGGTGTGTTGTGTGTGAGCTGAGAGACTGGGGTTCGAACCCCAGCCTTGGCTTTTTGCAAATTTTTTTTCTACTTATTCTTTTTAAAACTAATTAAGCACATGTAATTAAGTAATTTTCATAACTACAATACTTATTAAAAACCACAAATAAGCTGGAAATTCAGCTATAGAACAAGATCAGTAGCTTAAAAAATGAAAACAAACAAAAAACTATGAAGCACAAGACTGATAAGCTAGTAATTAAGCTAAGTTATAACTGAAATAATATGAGTTAAGCAAATACTGATCTAAATGATCATTAAACCTCAGAATAATCCAAAGAACAAAGAAAGATAAGCACTAGAAATTCGATAAGCTACATGGGGTCTGCTGAGCATGCAGATGTGGACAGGGCAAAACAGGGCATTTTTAAGCTATTAAAAAGCTGCAATAAGCTAATTCTAAAAATTAATAAAAATGGGCAATAACTAGGTGAGCAAGCCAACATTAACTGTGCCAAGTTTGAGCTTATAAGAACTTAAAGTGAAGAAATGAAAAATGAAAATCATAGGCTGAAAAGGGCAATAAATAAGAAAATGCAGGCTGCTATTGTTTGCTGTGGGCTGTTTTGGCCATTTTAAAACCAAAGCTTTGGGAAACCTAATCAACTACTGAATATGGCCTATATTGGATGCAAAAATACCAAAAACAAGTTCTCAATAAGCTTAAGGCTGCAATGAGCTTATCCTATCAGCAACTACCCTATAATTGCACTAATCCACTTAAATCCTAAAAAACCTTCAAAACAGCTAGGAAATTCCTACAAACAGCTTCTATAAGCTAAGATAATCAAGTTCAAACTTAAAACAAGTGCATATGAACAGTGTTTCTCAATATTTGCCCAAATTTAAGCTTAAACCAAACACCCCTTAAAAGGGTCTGATCTGATTTTGAACAATGGAAAGGTCTGCCATGAGCTAATTTCTTGGAATACACTAACTCACTATCTTACATTGATCCTATTGAACAATTTTTTTAACCTAAATAAGCACTAGATAAGCTAAAACTAAGTTGACTATTTATGGCTTTTCTTTAAGGTTTTTTAGCATAACTGAATCTGAATTAACTCTAAGCTAAATGAAAGCAACTAGTGACTAAAATAGCTAGAAAAATCATAACTAAGGCTAAATAGCAGATTAAATAAGCAAAAAGTTAAAAAAGCAATAAGGTAAGCAATAAGCTAAAAAGCAATATTTTTGGATTTTTTGAAGTATTAAATTAAAAACTAAATTTATATTAAAACAAGAGTAAATTATAATGCTGGAACAGTAAAAAGCTAAAAAGTTTAAAAATACCTTAAAAATAAGCTAATACTACCTCCTTTTCTACTGGCTATCTAACTGACTATTTATACTACTTTATCTAGGGTTTTCTACTTGTCTTCTGTGCTTTCTCTGTGAGCGAAAATCAAACTTGTGCTTCTTGTCTTGTTTCTCAGCCCTTGGATTATCTTGGTGCCCACATCTTGGATCCTCAGCCATTTGATCAATCTTTAATCCTTGGATTGCCAAGGTGGCATGGAGGGGGGGGGGGAGACATAGCCATGTGATGTTCTTGGACTGGAGTAAGGTGATGTGGAAAGAAGGATAGTGACAGGGATGAAGGGGTGATTATGGCGGGATAACTCTGAGGTTAGAGATGGATAAATAGTAGGTTTGACCTTTGTGTTTTGACCCGTGTTTTTATTAGTGAAAGGGTTTTGGGCTTATGGAGAGCGGGCTTTGGATTGGATTGGGTTTAGGTGTTAGTTAAATGTAGTTTTAAGATAGGTAGTATTTTGTTTAGGGATCAAAAGTGTACACATGGAAATTTCAGGGACCATTCTTGCCAACTTTGCAAAGTTAATATAGGGACTGATTTTGTCAAGTAGAAATTATCCAAGGGCTATTTTGACATCTTGAGAAATCTCTTGGTCCAAACTTGTAATTTCTTTCCGGCCTCGGCTTTTCACGCTCTTTTCCATTCCAAGCTCGGTTTTGTCCGTATTTGCCCCGTTTTCAATCCTTTTGTACCTAAAACACATAAAACACATTCCAAGGATATTTGTAACAATATTTGGTCTATTTAGGTGTTTTTGGTCATTTTTGTGGGGGTTTTCGGGTATAAAATAATGAGTAAAAGGCCACTCATCAATCCCCCACACTAATCAATTGCTAGTCCCTAGTAATCCGATCATATAAAGTAATGAAAGGATCAAAAGAATATCAAGGTTACCAAAAATATCCCGTTTTGACTTATTATAAAATGCAAGTAATTTAGACGAGATCAAACGTAATTAAAATGCTTGATTTTCAAAAATGGCATCATGGAACGGGAATCACACAAAGTGGGTGATTCCAGGGAATTGTAATCGTCATCCTCTTTTTATACTCCCCAACTAAGTTTAAAACCCTTGTGCAAACGTTTTTGTAAAATGCTAACACTACTTATATTAGTAATCTATGTAGGCCGAGACTTAACTTTTCACTCCCACAATTATTTAAGTACTTAGGTGAGTGTGCTTGTTTTCAAAATTTTGACCGCAAAAATCGACATTTATTATGGTTGTTATGTATTTAAGTAAAATATTAAATTGCTAACAACCGACGGCGATTTGGAAATTAGAGATTCAAAGATGAGATCACTCCATGTGGCGACTTTCTTCTCAGTTTATCCTTAGTAAACTTAGGAGGCTAGGTTGTCACCCTCGAGAATAGTATCGGAGCTCACGGGGTCTTTGAAGTCAAAAATTTCCAGATGTCCGTCAAATTTTTATAAGAATTTGACGAATACTAGTTGAAAGGTTGATTTAAATTTTACAAAAAGCAAGTTTCGCACATTTATTCATAAGCAACATAATCAAACATTTTCCATACATTTTTTCATTTTTCATCACTTTTTTTTTGACAACTTAACTTCTTATTGTACCATAAACTACGGAGCTTCACGGGGAAATTCCAAGACCTTATACCTTAGGAATAAAGGATCCAAGGGCCGTTACAACGGAGAGTTCCAAGACTCTAGACATTCCGGAAATGAGGTTCCAAGGGTGTTAGACCAAGACCTTACACCTTCCTGAATAAAGATCCAAGGGCCGGTGTAAGAGGGTAGCCAAGACCTAAACGCCTTTTGAAAATAAGGATCCAAGGACCGATCTCGAACCGTAGCTTAGGACTTATTTATTCATACTCAAAACTTTAATTTTTGCAACTTTCAAGCAACGTCTCACTTTCATTTTGCATGCTTATTATGTTTTTAAGAAAGTATGCTTGTTCCAAAATTTAAATAAAACTTTGAACTAGTACTTGTCAAAATCGTATAAAAACTTTTTTATGTTTAACAAAATAATTTTTGTGTTCAAACGTTTGAAAATAAGCACTTATTAAGTCAGATTAGGAGCTCCTGGGAGGAAAAGTCATAGATTACTTATATAAGCTCTAAAGAAACCCACTATTCCACGCTTAGCATTTTCATTTGCACAATTCGTAAAAACTTAGCCTAAACGTTAAGGGTAGCAGCCAAATCAACACTTTGGCAGAGTCGGGATTCCCCTTGTTCTAGCCTAATCAAGTCTAAACTTTCACTAATACCGAAGCATTAATGTATAGCAAATTATTTTTTATGTGCAAAGCACTTCTTTTTTATGCAATTTTTAGTTAAAAGACGATAAAAATTTTAAAATTTTGGTCAAAACGGGGGTGCTAGGGGACTAGTAGGTACAAAATGTGATTTTTTTTTAAAATTTGGGTCAAATTCGCAAGAATTCCCCCCCACACTTAGAATTGAATATTGCCCTCAATATTCAAAGTACCGGCTTTTATGCCGACACTATAGAACGTAAAAAGGTAATACTACTAGCTAAGTGTGGAAACGAAATCTTTTTCACAAAAAGGATTAATCAGATATCCCTGGATAAACATAAGCAAAAAGATCGGATATTGGGCGGCTGGATTGAAAACAGGCGCATCAATCATCACGATCTACGGGAATCCTGAAAACAAAGGCAAACATACAACAACAAAGCAACAAGTAGAGGAATTCCCCCACACTTAGTGTCAAAAAGTAGAAAGAAGATAGAAGGATAAGCATGGGTTGCCACCCACGAAGCGCTTGTTTTTTATCGAGTCGTATAGCTTGACTCGCCCCGAATTCATTTGTTCTTGGGGGAGCATGTGGAAAAGAGACTCTCAATCGGACTTTCGTTCAAGAGGTTTGGATAAACATCGAAACCAATGAAAGTTCCACTCCGATGAGACACCCACGGTATTAAGAAAGAGGAACCATAAATGATGATACCGGGGTCAAAGATGGTATCCTCACTCCTGAAGGAGTGAAGGAGAGGAGAAATCACATCAAATGTGATGAAGGGGAGAAAGATTTTGATGATTATCATGAAATCCTCTTCATAATCAGCAGCAAATGTGTCTTTAAAGCTCTCTGCAACAAAAGTCTCGGGAGGGAGGGTCGAGGTGACATCATCAATAAGCAAATTCTTCTGATCAATAACACCTCCCCCCAGACTAGAATCTTCCTCAAGATCAAAATAGAAATGATCATATTCCGGAGGAGATATAATATGAGAGAGTTCTCCGGAGAACTCCTCATGATAAAGATCATTCATATAAAAAAGAAATGAATCATACTCGGGAAGAGAGAGATAAGAATGAGAAGTGGTACTGCCACTACCCGTCTCTTCCGAATGATCGATATCAAAGCAAAAGGCTTCATAAGCCGAGAGAGAATAATCAGGATGAGAAGTGGGATTGTCACTACTCTCCTCTTTGTCATCAAAAATAAAACTCTCATATACGGGAAAAGCATCCTTGAGCTCGTGCTCCGAAGGATCTGACGGCCTTTCCTCGATATTAACTTCTTCAAGAACTTCCTTCGGGGGGAGGGAAAATAACGGTTCATCAAATATCATTTTTTCTAATAACGGAGCATCTCCCCCCGGATCACCATTGGCCTCAACAATTTCCGGCGAAATTGGAGCATCAATAAAGAAAACCTCGAGCTCTTCCATAGAGATATCACTTCCCTCAACCGGTGTGATAGAAAGGGAAGAGTCGGAAATGATTGGTTCAGAAGTTGGAGTGTCCTCATCATCGTCATCGAGAATGGCAGCCTTGAGAAATATGGAACGCCTTTACGCTGCTCGTTCTCTGGCTAGTAATTCTGCAATAGATTTTTCATGAGGATCTTCTTGGGGAGGTTTATTAGTCAAATCCTTAAGATCTTTTATTAAATCTAGAAGATCAATAAGAAGTTCTTGAGGAAGTGGCTGAGGTTGTGGTTGAATCATTTGGTACTGTGGAGGTTGGTCAAGATAAAAATAGTCATAATTGTTACAAGGGACATGCTCATAGACAAACGGGTTCCTTGTTTGACAATCAGAGCTAGAGTGAGGACCTCCACAGTACTCACAACAATACGTTTGCTGTGACTGATTCGGTGAATTATATGGATAATGGTCATAACCAAAGTTTTGATTATTACATGGAACTTGCTCATAGACAAGCATGTTCCCTGCTTGACAATTAAAACCTTGGTGAGGACCTCCACAGTACTCACAAGAATATGTATCCATCTCATGGTGTGGGGGTTGGTTAAAGAAATTTGTTGTTTCATTGTAGGGATTTTGGTCATAGACAAACCCGTTTCCCGGATTTACAATTCTACAACCGGGCAATTTCCACCATTTGGACTGATTTTGTCAAGTAGAAATTATCCAAGGGCTATTTTGACATCTTGAGAAATCTCTTGGTCCAAACTTGTAATTTCTTTCCGGCCTCGGCTTTTCACGCTCTTTTCCATTCCAAGCTCAGTTTTTTCCGTATTTGCCCCGTTTTCAATCCTTTTGTACCTAAAACACATAAAACACATTCCAAGGATATTTGTAACAATATTTGGTCTATTTGGGTGTTTTTGGTCATTTTTGTGGGGTTTTTCGGGTATAAAATGATGAGTAAAAGGCCACTCATCAACGCCTTTGGTGTAGCTTGCTTCTTGACCTTGCCTTGTAGTTTGGTGAAGCCTTGATCTTTATCTTGAATTGGTCTTCACTCTTTGCTTTCTTTCTCCCCCTTTTATCGAATCAAAAAGGCGGGATATCACTTGGACTTGATATTTAGATACAAGTTGAGCTTTTAATTCCCCATTAGCATGCTCCCCCTTGAACAAAGCTCCCCCTCGATCGTTGCTCCCCCTTGTTCCAAGGCGGGGATCCATGGGTCAAGAGCCATACCTTTGCGGTATCCTGGCTACACACGAACAACCACCAAGCAACACACAAACAATCCTTACACATGAAAGTCCAAAATGGGTTAGGTAACCATTTGGATACTTACAACATGGGTTAGTCCATACAATAATCTACAATATCATGCATTACAACGCATATTAAAATCAAAAGATGTCATTTCATTCCAAGCAAACATGAACAAAATATGCCACATTCTTTATTCTACAAGAACTATCCTAGTACTTTTCTATAAAAAGCACTATACTAGTACTTGCTAGGGACATCAAATTAGAGATCTAGTTTCCTAATTGGAATCCTAACTTCTCTTCCTTTTTCACCTTTTTCTCATTTTCTTTCAACTTATCATCTTCCAACTTCCTATTCATTTTGGAAATAGTGGTAAACAACTCCATGATTCCTTCATGAATGGATAGAAGCATCACCCTAGCTTCAATCCTTGATTCCTAGAGAGAATTAAACATCTGTGCGGTATTCTCGCAACAAATGGAGTATTCTTCTTCATACAACCTTGGACTTAAAGGTTCCTTAATTAAGTCCGATACCTCACATTCTACAAACCTCCTTAATTCATACTCAAATATTATCCTATCATCACCTTCATTCTTCATCGTATCCAAGAATGACCTTTTCAATCTCCTAGAGCTCTCCGGATTTTGATTTCCTTGATTGTTGTTAACCGATCTTTCCGAGAGAGACATGATTCCTATTATTAGAATTGCATTCTTAGAAATAGTGGAGGATGTGTTAAGTTGTGTGTTTGTGTAGAAAAGTATGATACTTCTTATCTTTTGAAAAAGTTTTGACTCAAGCGCATTTCAACAACTAGCAATGCACCAATGAAGATATAATTTATGGATTATAGACACTAAATAGAAAGTAGTATGGTTTCGGATTAACTTACTTGATGAAACTTTTCTATTATCCTTTGCTTTGAAAAAAAAATTGGTGAAATGTGATTAAAAGGAGTTTATTGATATAAGAAGGTTATAGATTTGTTTAAAAAGTTTGTTTGGTGGATAATAGAGAAGGGTTGGATATTATATCCAAAGTACATATAAGGTACATAATTATATGTGAGAAAGTTTGTTTAGTGGGTTTTTAGGAAAAGGTTTGTTCTTAAGATTCCTCCACTATTTCTTTCTTACCATTTACATCCTCCTCTTCTTCTAGCAATCTCATTCCTAGTCCTAATTTTAAATAATTGAATTGATCCTTTTCTGGGGGCTTAGCTAATATTTTAGATATATTGTCTTCGCAATGTATTTTCTCGATAGTGATATGATTCTTAGCTATATTATATCTTAAGAAATGGTGCCTAATTTCTATATGCTTAGTGCGGGGGTAACCAATTGGGCTTGATGTTAGATTGATAGAACACTTATCGTCACATAGGATAGGCACTTCATTTAATATGATGTTATAATCAACAAATGCTTGTTTCATCCATAACGCTTGTTGGCAAGCCCTTTCGGCCGCAACATAATCGGATTCCGTTATGGAATTCGCAAAAGACATTTGTTTCTTAGAGAACCATGATGTTAAACATGCACCTACAAATGTGCAAATTCCACTAGTGCTCTTTGTATCAACTATGTCGCCCGCATGATCCAAATTGGCATAAACCAACACTTTTACCCCTGTGTCCTTAGGATACCAAAGACCTAGGTGTTTGGTTCCCTTAACATACCTAAATATTCTCTTTACGGCCTCTAAGTAGGAAATTTTAGGATTTTCTTGAAACCTAGCGCAAATGCAAACACTGAACATTATATCTGGCCTACTTGCCGTGAGATAGAGCAAACTTCCTATCATTCCTCTATACTTAGTGCTATCTACGGACTTATTGTCTTTATCCAAAGTAAGAACCCTTTTTCTAGATATTGGGGTTTTGGTAGCCTTGGAATTTTCCAAGCCAAATTTATTAAGCATCTCACCAATGTATTTTGATTGATTGAAAAATATTCCATCACTCAATTGCTTAATTTGTAATCCTAAGAAGAAACTAAGTTCACCCATCATGCTCATTTCAAATTCCTTATGCATTAATTTGGAAAACTCATCGCAAAGCGATTGACATGTTGAACAAAAAATAATATCATCTACATAGATTTGAATAATAATGAGATGCTCACCTTTTGTTTTAGTGAATAAAGTGTTATCTACCATACCCATTTTATATTCATTTTGTAAGAGAAAAGATTGCAATCTATCATACCAAGCTTTAGGAGCTTGTTTAAGTCCATACAAAACCTTTTTGAGCTTATAAACATGATTAGGTTTTTGAAAATCTATAAAATCGGGAGGTTGTGCAACATACACTTCCTCTTCGATGACTCCATTTAGAAAAGCACTTTTGACATCCATTTGAAAAAGTTTAAACTTATGACTACATGCATATGCAAGAAAAATTATTATAGACTCTAGTCGTGCAACGGGGGCATAAGTTTCATCATAATCTATACCTTATTGTTGATTATAACCTTGGGCAACTAACCTAGCTTTATTCCTACATACTATCCCATTTTCATCTAGCTTATTCTTAAAGACCCATTTGGTTCCTATGATAGTATAACCGCTAGGACATGGAACTAAGATCCATACATCATTTTTTAAGAATTGATCTAATTCCTCTTGCATTGCCATGACCCAATTTTCGTCTTTTATGGCTTCCTTAATATTCTTAGGCTCTATGGTTGAAACAAATGCAAAGAAGTTGCTTTTGTCTTAGGCATGTGACCTAAGGGTCCTTTCTCCTAAATCTCCTATAACTTGATCTATGGGATGATCCCTAACTTCCTTAATATTTTCTACTCTAGATATTACTTCCTCTAAATCACTATTTGGGGATTCTATCCTATTTTGACTTACATCTTCTTCTATTACATCATCATCTAACAGAGGCAATGTCTTAGACTTTGGGGGAGTTTCACCAAAGACTACATTTTGACCTTTAAGGTTTCCTTATTGAGTATGTAAGCCTTTGATGTTTGTGAATATCCTAGAAAGATTCCGTTATAAGTTCTTGTATCACCTAAAGTAGTGTTTTCTAATGGGTCAGAGATAATGCATTTACAACCGAAAACTCTAAAGTATTCTAAGGATGGTCTTTTACCTCTAAGTATCTCATATGGAGTTTTATTGATGGTCTTTCTAATCAAAACTCTATTAAGTATGTATGACGCGGTTTCTACGGCATGACACCAAAATTTTTGTGGTATGGATTGTTCTTTTAACATTGTACGACTTATCTCTTGTAAAGTTCGGTTCTTCTTTTCAACTACCCCATTGGATTGAGGAGTGCGAGGAGCCGAGAAATTATGAGAGATTCCATGTTTATCACAAAAGGCTCCAAATTGAATTTCATTATCAAATTCTCTACCATGATCCGTTTGAATTAAGACAATTGAACATCCAAGTAGGTTTTGCAAATTTTTGCCTAACACCTTAAATTTGTTAAATGCTTCATTTTTAGCTTTTAAAAATAATGCCCAAGTATATGTTGAATAGTTATCCACTATCACTAAAGTGTAGAAGTTTCCTCCGTAACTTTTAATAGAGGATGGACCAAACAAGTCCATATGTAAAAGTTCTAAGACTCTAGACGTCGAAATCATATTTATAAGCTTGTGGCTTGCATGGACTTGCTTTCCTACTTTACATGCATCACAAAAATTATTATCAAATTTTTCTTTAGGTAATTTCCTAACTAGTTCCTTGGATGAAATGTTTTGAATTAACCGCATATTAGCATGTCCTAGTCTCCTATGCCAAAGATTAGAATTATCTACTATGGATGCAAGATTTAATTTAGAATTGAAAGAAACATTACCGAGTTTTGTGTTCTTTCCCTTTTAGGTGATTTCAAGAATGGCATGCCTACTATCATTTTCTTTACTTGAATTGCATGACTTAAGCTTAGTGATGTCTCTAGATTGAAAGATCGTATGTAGATTATCCTTGAGACACTCCTATAATTGAAAATACAACTCAAACTTTTGGTACCCATTGTTTCTTGGGTCCGTTGTGGTTAGCAAACAAACTGCCTAAGTTAGATACTCTTGGGTCTTGAAGTAATATATATATATATATATAGTTGTTCAATGCCATATCTAGAAAGAGTGAACCAAGGGTTGTTTTGAAAATGAGTTTGGTTTTGAAAGTTTGATCTAACAAACCTTTGGTTTAATGAGTATGAAGATCTCATGTTTGGTGTGGGTAAGAGAGGTCTTTGGTCTACTCGAGCATGTTTATATCTAAAATTATTTTGTGAAACCGGGATGTAGGATTGTTTTATGGTTTTATTTCTCGAACTAGGTGCTTGGTAACCTCGAGTATTTACAAAAGGAGTTTGAGGAATTGTAGATTTAACAAAATGTTTTGACGAAACTACACTTTTCCTCAGAGACCTGGCGCGCTGCTGGCGCATTGGCGCGTCACCCAGCACGTCAGGCTCGGAATTTTTCTGAGTTTCATTTTGGCCTGCTTTTACAAACACTGTTGGTCTGGTTAGACTCTCGGAAGTGGTTTTCCCATGTTTTGAAAATCCAAGACCTTCCTTATCTTGTGACATTTTTTGACGACTCAACATACCGTTTAAATCATTGCTACTCTTTTTAAATTTTGAAAAACTCAACGACTTTTGTTGTAGTTCGGACACTTCTTCACTCAAAGAGGTAACCTTAAGTGTGAGATTTTCACAACTTTTACATGGTTCAACTCCTTTTTGAAGAGTGACAAGTCTCTTTATTTCAACTTCGAGTTCGTTGTTTTTATGAAGTAGTTTAGAAAGCTCTTTTTCATGAGAACGTTTTTCTTTAATGGATGATTTTAATTTTCTAAACACATCCTCATAATTTTTGAGTAGCTCTTCATTCTCCTTTTGCAATTCATTAATATCTAGATTATTTTCACAAATAGAAGAGTTACGTTGTACCTCGTGAGATTCTATTGACATAAGACATGTAGCT
This sequence comes from Artemisia tridentata subsp. tridentata, assembly GCA_021014915.2. Classification (NCBI taxonomy): domain Eukaryota; kingdom Viridiplantae; phylum Streptophyta; class Magnoliopsida; order Asterales; family Asteraceae; genus Artemisia; species Artemisia tridentata. The sequence continues at coordinate 272,317,549 of CP139505.1, read as the reverse complement.
TCCTTGTCTGGTTGATCACCATCTTCACTATCGCTCCATGCTCCACCAACGAAGGCTTTGTATTCTCTAGGCTTAGGACAATCACCTATGAAGTGATCTTTGTCACCACAATTAAAGCACCCATCTTCGCGTCTTGAGCTTTCACCAACTTTGTTTCCGTAACTGCTACCTCTTCCATTCTTATTTCTACGATCACGGTTACCAAACCGATTACCACCCCTAAACTTTCCACCTTTTCTAAGAAACTTCCTAAAGTTTCTTGCCATAAGGTTGAATTCTTCATCATTTTCTGCCTCATCTACACCACTTTCTTCTTGGCTTTCACTACAATCACTAGTTTGATTCCTAGTGACTTTAGATTTAAGAGCTAATGATTTAACCTTTTCCTTTTTTTCCTTGGAGACCACCTTGTCGTTTTCAAAGATCAACTCGTACACCTTTAGGTTCCCGATTAGCTCGTCAAGTGGAAGTTCCGCCAAATTTTTGGCTTCTTCAATCGCCGTTACCTTTGGCCACCATTTCACTGGAAGAGCTCAAAGAAACTTTCTTACATGGTTCTTGTTGCTATAGCTTGGACAATGGGCCATCAAGCTTGTAATAATAGCATTGAACCGTGTATAACCATTATCAATGGTTTCTTCATCTGAGATCGAAAACTTCTCATATTGTTGAATGAGTAAGTCGATCTTGCAATCCTTGACTTGTGAGTTTCCTTGATGAGTAATAATAAGTGTGTGCCAAATCTTCTTTGCGGTTTTGCACGTATAGACCCTCTCGAACTCTCTTCGAGGTAAGGCATTGTAGATTGTCATCTTGGCTTCATTGTTCTTTCCAAGCTTTTTCTTCTCATCATCATTTAAATCCAAGTTTGGCTTTTCATCCATCAACTTTGTTTCGGGATCTTGCATCATGAAAACAAAGTTGCCATTTTGGATGATCTCCCACAAGTCAATATCTTTAGACCTAACATAGGTCTCAAACCGGGGTTTTCCAAATGCAAAATCCATCGGATTCTAGAAAAGGTGGTCTTTGCATAGAATACCCCTCAACATAGTTCTCTTGAGCCATGGATCTATACTCAACTTTTCCAAAAATTTTGTTAGGTATTTTAAATTTTTGAAAAAGAAGTTTTTGACTTAAAACGACTTCTCGGGAAGGTTTTAATGCTCAAAAACTTGACTATACTGTTCTAATACCAATTATAGAACCGTAGAGGGGGGTGAATACGGTCTCTTTGGATATTTGAGTGTTTAAAAACTTTAAGCCACAAAGAGTACCAAGTGGTTTATACAACAACAACCACTATTACAATCACAACCAAAGTATATAAAGCAAGTAAAGAGACACCACGATATATACTGATTCAGGATGGGGGGGTTTATACCATCTGTACGTCCAGTTGCGAATCCACGACACTATACTATTCACTAAGTATAATCCTTTCGGTGGACTACAAACCATTACAACTTCGCTCCACAGATATGCACAAAGATCGGCGCTCACTAAGAAGAGCTACTCCCCAACGGTATTCCGCCCTCGGTAAATACCATTAAGGACTCGTGATTCGACTTAACCATAAAGACCACTAAGACTTCCCACTGGAAGTATCAAAACCCCAACTAGATCCCAATGATCTAGGCTTGGTCACCTCGACACAAGACTTCCCTTACAACCAAATCAAATTAATAAATGTTTGATTGTTCAATCAAGCCTTAACCTAACCTAGAGACTCGATTGTAATAGAAAGGGTATAGAGAAGAAGAACCTCGACACAATCACAAGAGTGGATTAGGTTCTTGTGATTCTTCCTTTGCAAAGAGATGTGTTCTTTCAAATGATGTTTATGTGAAAGATTAAGAACACAAGAGAGAATTAGAGGATTGAGTGAAAAGAAATAAGAGAGAAAGAATAATGGCAAGGGGTAAGGAATACAAGAGGCAAGGGTAGGTATTTATAGGCCAAGATCCCAAAGTGGGAAAAATTTACCGAGGCTGGTGCGTCGGAGCGCCAGCAACGCGCTAGGATAACTGGTAAATTTTTCCTTGGGATCTTGGTCTTTTAATTACCCAACCTTGCTAAACCCCCAATTGTACTTCACACATTTATACCTTTTCATTATTCATCTCAAAGGTCTACCAACTAAAATAGCCATTTTGTAAAAATGTTTTGTGAAGTGTTTAAGTGAAACCAATTATCAAAGAGAGAAGGGTAGAATGGATAATTGGATAGGGGTAGTTTGGGTATTCCTCACATGGCATAGAAAAGAGAGAAAAAAATATGCCATGGTATATTCCTTTGCTTGGAAAGGAAGTGTGTATGTTAGAGATAGAGAGAAGGAAGATTTAAATTTGAAATTCAAATGTGTGAGAGGGAAGTGAGAGAGTAAGGTTGTGTTAAGGTGAACCATGGTTGAGTTAGAAGAGAGAGTGTGGTTAGGTTAAGAGGATATCCAAGGGAATATTCCAAACTTGGAGAGGAGGGTGAGATGGAGGGTTGAGATGAGTTTGGGTGAGTTGGAAGTGATGTGATGGAAAGGAGCCTTAGTTTGAAATTCAAATTTGAATTTGAATGTTGAAGTGTGAGAGAGAATTCCCCATGTGATGAAATGAGAGTGTGAGAGAGTGAAGAGATAGGTTTGAGTTGGCATGTGTAAGAAGGATGTGATGGGGAGCCTAAGAGAGAATTCAAATTTGAATTGAGAGATTGAGGGAGAGAGTGAGGGAGGTTGTATGTAAGGGAGTGAGTTGTATGTTTGTAAGAGTGAGTTGGATAAGGATAGGATTCTGAAGTGATGGGGAGCCATTGGCTTGGATTCAAAATTTGAATTTTGAATGTTGGAGAGGGGAAGGAAGGTGGTTCGTGGTAAAGATATATTTGTGTTTTTGAAATAAATGGTTGGATGAAGAAGGTGATGAGGAGGTGAAATCTTAGTGGTTGGTTTGGAATGTTGTAAAGGGAATTCTTGGAAGATATGGTGTGGGTATGTAGGAGACAAGAAGTACATGGAAGTACATAGAGTGTAAGGGAATATTAAGAGAATGTTGGGGATAAGATTTGGGAGGATTTTGAAATGGTTGGAGTCTTAGTTTGGTGTAGAGATTAATCAAAGGAGTGATTAAGACTTAACCATAATGTCATTAAGAAAGAAAAGAGTTGACAATTATGATTATGGGTTGAGAAAATCAAAGGTTACTTATAATCTCAAGTAACTCAACGTCGAGTATTCATAATCTCATAATACGTGAATTTCCACGACTCGATGTAATCAAGAATAACCTTGATGCAAAGAAGCTAAGTGCTTTGCATCATTGTAAAGCATATCCCATAATGGGAAAGGATGTGTTTACACAAAGGGACCTTTGACTTAGTTTGGCTAATAAGGGAGTAAACCCGTTATGTGACTAGAGAAGACGTAAACACGGATTATGGTCATATGAATACTTTCACTTGATGTCACGTGAAATATATAAGCTCCCTAGGTTTGGAAAGGACTTCAGGCGCCGGTTCCAGATGAGTCGAAAACTATTTTTACAAATTGTCGAAGGTATAATTAACTATAAAGTTGAAGCTATTCCTGAGCACTTTAAATTTTTTAGATTACTGCCAAATGCCCTTGGTAAAATAGGTATCTACCCTATAATGAGATGCACGAATGCTATACGCCAAATGGCGTATGGGACAACACCCGATGCTTTCGATGAATATTTACAAATTGATGAATGTTGTAGTCGTGCAAGTTTAGACAATGTTACCAAATTTATTTGGGATTTACACTCGGAGGAGTATTTGAGAACACCCTCCCCTAATGATATTATGCGGCTATATGTAAAACACGAAAACTATCATTGGTTCCCGGGTATGCTTGGTAGTATATATTGTATGTATTGGGAATGGAGGAAATGTCTGAATGCTTACAAAGCGCAATTCCAACGGGGGATCACAAACATCTGACAATAATGCTTGAAGCAGTTGCATCCCATGATTTGTGAATTTGACATTCATTTTTTGGTATAGCGGGTGCAAATAACAATCAAAATGTTCTATATCAACCGAAATTTTTTGACGACCTCATTGACGATCGCGCTCCCGAGGCCCTGCTTACGATAAATGGTAGAACATACACCAAAGGATATTACCTAGCAGATGATATGTATCCCACTTGGGCTACTTTTGTCAAATCATATACGATCGCCCGAACTCACGATGATTTAAATTTTAAGAAGGCTCAAGAAAATGCAAGATGCGGAACGGGCTTTTGGTGTCCTTCAGGGTCGTTGGGTGATTATAGCACAACCTGCACGTGCTTACCAGGTGAGCAGAATACGTAGCATTATGTATTGTTGCATCATATTGCATAACATGATACTAAAAGACCAAAAATTTCAAATAAGTGAATTTAATGAGATATATGTTAGTCCTGCCACCAATATACAACAAAGATGGGTCAAAACATGTGACGTACATGCATAGAATCGAAAGGAACTATGTGACAAAAAGGTGCATACCAACATTCGACACGATCTTGTGGATCATGATGCGTGCGGTGTCGTAGTATAGTTTTAGCACGTTTAGATGCCTACTCAAGTTTTAAATTTATATTTAGCCGACTTATCAATAACACACACACTTAACGAGCAGTGTACCCGGTCAGTATGAATATAATGGTAAGTAGAGTGTCGATCACTAAGAGTGGAACGTATTATCTCGTTATTCTAATCAGTATTTTAATATCCTAACGCAAGGGGGTTTCAGCCTGAGAGACTGGCACGATTTGTTTGCAATTAAATAATAAAATAAACCAATAGGCACGAATCAGCAAGTAGCACACACGTACACAGATAGATACTCGAGACAATAAGAGGGCTGTCCTTATGATTAAGTAGATTGTCACTTGTTTTATTGATAGCTTTATATGAAGTGTATGTAGTTAACCCTTTCTCGTTGGTCCTATTCTTATCGGCGAGTAAACCCTTAATGATTACTTATGTCTAAAAGTTATTCCTAAGTGATCAATTTAGTAATAACCGTGGGAGCCACATTATTTTCCGCAGTCAAATGCCCGCAAGCCACTAATAAACACAGAGGTTATCAATGCACTAATAAGTAGTAACCAAAGACATCAACATATAAACTTTAATTGATGGGAAAGCAAGTATTAAAGGGAGTGCAATCTTTCGTTGTCACATTACACAAGCCACCAATCCTGATGAATTAAAGTTTGCTAACACAATAAAACAAAACTACTTAATGAATTAAACACATGCAGCACCTTCTTACAGCTCTTGTATCTTTGATTTGGGTGTGTCTTGTGCTGCCTCCTTGACTGAATTCGTCCTTGGTTTCTCCTGTTCGGTCTTCGGTTTTATATGGTATCCCCGAAATTCGTCTGGTCTTGGGGTATTTATAGTTTCTGTCTGAGGGAAGATGCGGCGCATCTAGTAAGTAGATGCGGCGCATTGACTTAACTTCGCGTGGGGTCCAAGATTATAATATTCAGGAATATTCGTACACCGCCAGAAGATGCGGCGTAACTCCATGATTAGATGCGGCGCATGTCCTCTTGTATCTTGGATCGTATCTGGTGATATCTTAATAGAGATGCGGCGCATGTCATGAGTGAGATGCGGCGCATCTGGAGCAGATTAGTCTTGATCTTCTTCATTTCAGTAGACTCTTAACTTCTTGCATGTTTTGCTCCATAATCAGTCCAAAATCGCTAAGTTTCACCAAATGCTTGTTTTTACCTGAGAATTACAAAAGTAAACGATTAAGTATCAATCCTCATACATAATAGAATAAAACAAGTTAAATTAATAGGATAAATGATAGTAATAAAATGTACTTATTTGAGTTCATCAAATATCCCCCCACTTGAACTTTACTTGTCCCCAAGTAAACCTTAGAATTTCTTTTATGAAAATGTATCCTAAAAGATGTTAGGATTTATTTTTATATTTAAGCATGTATTCGTTTAATTCATAATCACACAACTAAACACTTAACGAATTAGAAGTAAAATAAAATAATTTGATAAAAGCAAATCTAATCGTTTAACTGTCCAGTCGCGACGAATATTCTATCATAAGCTTGGCAAGTATACACATCTCCACCACTAAAGCCAAGGAATAACAAGTCTAAAGCGGTAAAAAGGGTTTTTAGGCTTAAGGGTTAATTATTCTTGATCACTATCGATCTCAAATTCCAGAAAAGGCGACAAAATCACAAATACATGATCGAATCCACGAACACGATACTTGCAATTGCTCAAATCCTTAACTCGAATAGGCTAAAGATAGGTCCAAACTTCACCAATAATAATATATCAAAAAGGGCGACAAAATCATAAATACATAGCCGAATCCACGACTACGATACTTAAGATTGCTCAAATCCCTAATATCAATAAATCAAAGGTTTGGTTGGGTAAAGAATAATAAAGGGTATGGATAACATTTGGGATATAAATTGGTGTAAAATGAAAAATGAACAAAACAAAACAAATAAATTAAAATCCTAAGTGTGGTTAATCACTATCCCAACCATCCCATGAATAAGACTCATATCATTGAATAACTCACGCTTTAACACTTGAAACACACGCTTTAGGTAGACACGAATTATACTCAACAAGATCTTAATCAAAGAATAAACCTTAATTGGCGTTCCCATAACTGCCAATTCCCATTCAATCCATAGATATAATATATAACAAATAGTGGTGATATCGACCACTTACATAACTTTACATAAGTTGGTTAAAACAAACTTCCAACTTTTCTTTCTTTCTTTTTCTTTTCTTATTTTTTCATTTTTTTTTTTTTTTTTTTTTTTTTTTTTTTTTTTTTTTTTTTAACAAAAGATGTGTAAAATTTCACCACATCACTATAATGATAATTCTGGATAATTTTTCTATACTTTTCATACTTCAGAAATAACGGTAATAGTGAAAGTAGTAAACACACGAAAAATAAACTCAAAGATATACAATATTTACTTTCACTCCAATTGCATTGTGCAATTTCCCGACCTAACCATAGATAATGAATTACGCACGCGAACACAGGTAATGTAAGGAAACACACTTGCCTATAGCAATTAACCAACCACGGATTCTAATCTACAGGGTAGGCTAAGGTGTAAGGGTGTAACGAAACATTTTAAACATAGGTGTAAGAAACGAAAGGAATGGCTCTGAGTGTTTTTCTAGGGGTATCTTACTCTAAAAATGAGAGTAACAAAGGGTTTATACGGGGGTTAACTAACCAGTGTAGTTAGCTAATAACACATAACATATAAAGGCTATTTTGGGTGTAATCCTAAAATTTTACCAATTTAGACAAGTCATTCCAATTATATAAAATAATACTCATTATGGTGGTCTCGAATAGTATACAAGCCAAGTTCTAAAGTTTACAAGTCACCGGCACACTCATAGATTTGTGAATTTTGAAAAATCACAATTTTTGAAAATAACGTCATGTGTGCAGCTATGCAACTTAGATCTTAAACAAAAACATGCTAAAAAATTTTTAAGTTTGATATATTAAGCACATTTTAAGCATAATTTTTGAAAAAGTTTAGGACAAGTAATTGTTAAGTGTTCTAATTCTCCAATCCCCCCACTTAAGTTAAACAACGTCCTCGTTGTTTGTATAAAAGGTTAAAAACTGGAAAATATAAGAATTAGAACAGAAAAACTCCCCTGAGATTTGCTCGGTATGATCCTCCATTTGTATTAGAGCAAAAATCAACTTCTTGTGGATTAGAACGTTAAAGCTTCATACTTGATGTATCCACAGGAAATCCAGGAAACTATAATACCACCAATACTTTAAAACACACCTAAGGTAAGAAAGGTTCAAACTTGCATAATACATTAGTAGTTAGGAAAAATAAAACTTAAAAATTAAAACTGAAAATCATCAGGTCAGTCGATGCGCCGTATCTTATGGAAGAAGATACGCCGTATCGAGCCTGGAATTAATACGGATCAGAATAAAGATGCGCCGCATCCTTAACCAGGGATGCGCCGCATTAAAATAAACTGATAAAAAGTTTTAAAGTCGAAAATAAAAATGCAGAAAAATAAAATAAGATATGACCATTGCAGGAGATGCGTCGCATCTCAGGATGGAGATGCGCCGTATCTTCATACGGGCCTGACTGACTCGACACAAACAGAATAATAAAAATTCTCCGGGTTGTCTCCCGGCCAGCACTTGTCTTTATTCCAGAGTCTTCAAGTTAGACTCACGTTCAGCTCTTTATTTAGTCCATGCCACGGTCCATCCTTCTTCCTGCATTCGAAAGATGTTCCCGTATAGTTCCGCAACGTTTTCTTCTGTTCGACTTAATCTAGTATAACTCTTGGTCTTCACTGCAACATAACCCTCATCAGGTCCCAAAGAGTATTTGATAACTTTAAATTTCTCACAAATCATTGCGGGTGGCTTATTGTAAGGGATCCCAAGTAGTTGACACTTTCTTTTGGTGAATTCTTCTTCGTCCTTGTCAACAAACTTAAAATAAGGATCCTTAATCAAATAGTCATCTAGTTCTTCAATCAATGACTCATTATTATCATCTTGAATCGTTTCCCATTCTCTTTCTAATTCCCATTGTAGCCGTCGACTAAGCTTCGTGAAATCATCAAATTGTCCATGTACCCATTCCCAGAAAGTAGTACCCGATGTTCCCTTAAGTCCTTTCAAGCGTTCAATTCTACCCTTTTCTTGCAAAGCCTCCGCTTTTTGTGGGCAGTCTTCAACATTATCATACCACTCATAATCTTCAAAGGTTACATCGTTTCCAACCCGTTTCATCCCAATTATACTTCCCCCATTACAGGTTCCGTCACTCTTATAATCACAGGTCGGCCAAACACTACTCCCATCCTTGAAAACGAAAGGTGTACAGGTGTGATTGATGTGCGCATATTCCCATGGTTTATCCCAAACCCATGGTACTTGGTCATTATATTCGTAGCACCAGGTGTTTTTGAAATCGTCATACGTCTTGAACCCTGGTAGATCTCCAGTAAGCACATCTTTGTCGACTTGAAGAAGGTAGTTAAATTCCTTGAACTGCTTGCACAAGGGTGTCTCATAATCGAACAAATCAACGTCTATTCTGAATAATTCTTCGATGCCTTCATTGATTGTTGAATCATGAAGTGACGAACCATAATCGCTTTCTACTTCTTCATCTTCTCCTCTCATCCAATATACCCATAATGCATCCTTAGTAGCTCGATCCATGCTCTTATGGTTATTAAACTTACTAGCCAACCATTCTGAAAAATCAACATCGTTAGGGTCATGGTTAACGTCAAAGCAAGCCTTCCCAATCATATTCTTCTTTATCTCCATGAACTCGTTAAATTGCTTCTTAAAACTCCGAGTTAACCATGAAGTCATAATCTGCTTGACTTCATCTGCAGGGGCAAATTCCGGACTACCATATTTGAGTTCTAGCCAATCATTGAGGGAGAGGTCTATCAATCTTACCAATCTGCCATGAAATAGTAACTCCGCCAAAGCATAATTCATGTCATTATCCAGATAGTTCTCATTTAATCCCCAGTACTGTTCGGAATAAGGCATGTAAGAGTTTTGGGTATTGCCTCTACCACAGCTTTCGTTGCTTGAATCCATGTATGCAAGATAGAATTTCCCATCATCTTCTTCTATAGTAGTCCAGTTCAAACCTTTGGATTCAATAATGGGCCATAAATGCGACAATTCATCTCCAGTGTACCTCACAAATACATCATAAGAGAACACCTCTTCGTCAATGTTGCACAAAAGCATGAATTCCCTAAAAGCAGCTTCAAGAGGGGTCTCCCAAGAGAATAAATCTGCATCGATCATGAGTACATTGAATGAATCTGAAAACAAGCATTCCTTAGCAAGATATCCGTTAACTGACATGTCTTTCATAGCAAAATCTGTCATCCAAGGTAAAATCATCAGTAGGATTTGTTCGCTAGAAGAGAAATTAATGAATATAGAAACGGATATAAGAATACAAATAGCTGATATCTGCAGACGATGCGCCGTATCCAAATAGTTGGATACGCCGTATCTAATAATCGTTAAAATTTAATCAGACTTTATCCAGATAATAGATACGCCGCTTTAGAATTTAAGAATGCGCCGTATCGGATTAATTAATCAAAAATCAGCTTATCTAATTAAAATTAAATGCGTCGTATTAACGAAAGTTAATGCGCCGTATTTTCGTTACGTTTAAAAATAAATATCGATTTTTGATTCAGAAAGATGCGCCGTATCGATATAGATCGATACGTCGTATCTGTTTAATAATTCGCAAACTGTTTTTAATTAAAATAATAGATACACCGTATCTACGAAAGCAGATGCGTCGTATGGCGTTAACGTTTAGAAATTTTTTTTTTATCAAAAACAGATACGCCGTATCTTCAAAAGCAGATGCGTCGTATTACTTTATCGCTTTTAAAAAAAAATTTCGTATTAAAAACAGATACGCCGTATCTTGGGGAAAAGATGCGTCGTATCGAATTAATTAAACGCGTTGTATTTTTTAAAAATTAAACGCAATACGCCGTATCTGAGAGATCAGATGCGCCGTATCGTTTGATTTAGCACAGTACAACGATAGCAGAACAGAAAAGTACGAAAAATAAAAACAAAAAATAAAAACACACAAACAAAAATAAACACACAAAAACAAAAATAAAAGCAAACAATTAACACACAATACAACAAATATGCAAAATAATACAATGATGCAATTAATCTAATAAAAAGAAAAACCTAATTAAAATACTAATCAAATTAACAGATAATAACAATTCACTCCCCGGCAGCGGCGCCAAAAACTTGATGGGCGTGCGGTGTCGTAGTATAGTTTTAGCACGTTTAGATGCCTACTCAAGTTTTAAATTTATATTTAGCCGACTTATCAATAACACACACACTTAACGAGCAGTGTACCCGGTCAGTATGAATATAATGGTAAGTAGAGTGTCGATCACTAAGAGTGGAACGTATTATCTCGTTATTCTAATCAGTATTTTAATATCCTAACGCAAGGGGGTTTCAGCCTGAGAGACTGGCACGATTTGTTTGCAATTAAATAATAAAATAAACCAATAGGCACGAATCAGCAAGTAGCACACACGTACATAGATAGATACTCGAGACAATAAGAGGGCTGTCCTTATGATTAAGTAGATTGTCACTTGTTTTATTGATAGCTTTATATGAAGTGTATGTAGTTAACCCTTTCTCGTTGGTCCTATTCTTATCGGCGAGTAAACCCTTAATGATTACTTATGTCTAAAAGTTATTCCTAAGTGATCAATTTAGTAATAACCGTGGGAGCCACATTATTTTCCGCAGTCAAATGCCCGCAAGCCACTAATAAACACAGAGGTTATCAATGCACTAATAAGTAGTAACCAAAGACATCAACATATAAACTTTAATTGATGGGAAAGCAAGTATTAAAGGGAGTGCAATCTTTCGTTGTCACATTACACAAGCCACCAATCCTGATGAATTAAAGTTTGCTAACACAATAAAACAAAACTACTTAATGAATTAAACACATGCAGCACCTTCTTACAGCTCTTGTATCTTTGATTTGGGTGTGTCTTGTGCTGCCTCCTTGACTGAATTCGTCCTTGGTTTCTCCTGTTCGGTCTTCGGTTTTATATGGTATCCCCGAAATTCGTCTGGTCTTGGGGTATTTATAGTTTCTGTCTGAGGGAAGATGCGGCGCATCTAGTAAGTAGATGCGGCGCATTGACTTAACTTCGCATGGGGTCCAAGATTATAATATTCAGGAATATTCGTACACCGCCAGAAGATGCGGCGTAACTCCATGATTAGATGCGGCGCATGTCCTCTTGTATCTTGGATCGTATCTGGTGATATCTTAATAGAGATGCGGCGCATGTCATGAGTGAGATGCGGCGCATCTGGAGCAGATTAGTCTTGATCTTCTTCATTTCAGTAGACTCTTAACTTCTTGCATGTTTTGCTCCATAATCAGTCCAAAATCGCTAAGTTTCACCAAACGCTTGTTTTTACCTGAGAATTACAAAAGTAAACGATTAAGTATCAATCCTCATACATAATAGAATAAAACAAGTCAAATTAATAGGATAAATGATAGTAATAAAATGTACTTATTTGAGTTCATCAGATCATATTTGGCAACGATGGCTAGAACGACAACAACAAGGCGATATGTACTCTATTTATGTAGTGTACTTTTTTTTTTCTTTTCTGAAATGTCGTATTTTGTTTTATGCGTTGTAATTTTAATTGAAGTTTAATAAAATGTGTTTGTTTTTAAATAAAATAAAATGAAAAAATAACGAGACGAATAACATGTTATTTGGTTTTTTCGTTATGAGGGAGTTTTAGTTGTTGGTATGTTGTTAGTGCCCCTGATGATATGACGCTGAGGTGACAGACGAATAACGTGTTATTCGTATATACCACACCAAGTACTCTTAGGAAGATTTACATATATTTAACAGGATTGAGCAAAAACAAAGCAAGGGCAATGTACGAGTGTACACTATTTTAATCATTTTGCGAGTACATGTTACAGTTTGCTAATGATAAATCAAGCATGATATATTGATATAGGAAAATTTTCCAAGATAATAGCATCAAAAACAAGTTTTTTAGAATCATATGACTTAAATTATATATTCAAGTTATAAATAAAATCATTTCTATGAAATCATTCAAAATTCTATTAATATCTAGAAAGGGTGTCAAATCTTTTGTGTGTGTGTTGACAATAAAACCCTTCTATACTCTTATTATACTGTGTGAGAGAGAATAAGAATAACAATGAGAGAGTGACGTGAGAGATTTCAACTGAGAGATAGTGAGAGTAAGAGAGAAAGGCACATAGGAAATAGAGGGGAATACAACGGTAAGCGACTAGGAACTAACTACACCGGTGGGAAACGCAATTCGGCGGTATCATTTATGTTTTTCAACTATCCAAACGAATGGGGGATGGGAAACTTATGGACGCTATTCAAGAAATATGGAACCGTATTCGATATGTTTATGGTGCAGAAGTGCTTGTGGAACGGACAAAGATATGGTTTTGTTCGGTTCAAACAGGTGGAGGACGTGAATGTATTATTGAGAAGGCTGCGTGAAATTAAAATAGGAGATATGAACCTTAAAGTATTCTTAGCGTTTGACAGGAGGAATCCAGGAGGTGATACCAAGATGAACAACAAAGGTGGGTTCAACAGTGGCAATAGAAGGACAGAGAATGGATGGAACAGAAATGTAGCGTACGATAGGACAAGGGATGATCGCAAATTTGTTGATGTGGTTAATGGGGACATAAGTGACAAGGCTAAGATGAATATGAAAGATGATAAGATGGATACCAGAAGGATAGAGGTGAGTGATGAAGAGGTGAATATGGAACTTCTCAACAGGTGCTTGATTGGGGAAGTGAAGAGTCTATGTTACCTCTCGAAACTACCCAGAATTTGTGAGGAACAAGGGTTAAACAAAGTGGACGTTAAGATGTTGAGGGGTTAGAGGTCATGATGATATTCGATACACCGGAGACGGCCACGAATATAGTAAGTAGCATCGACCATGGGCTTAGACGATGGGTCCACAAGCTCAGAAGATGGAACAAGTTTTACACTATTCCTGGGAGACTAACATGGATCAATATCATTGGTGTACCGGTTACTTGCTGGACGGAACAAGTATTTAAGAACATTGCGGCATTACATGGAAGTATCATTGGGACGAGTAATTGTGGTATGGAGGGCAATCAAAATATGATAGTGGCAAAAGTTCAGTTGCATACATGGAACAAAGGTTTGATAAGTGAAAGTTTAATCGTCAAAGTAATTGGGAAAGAATATAAAGTCAATGTGGTAGAGGAAATAGGGGACATATTGGAGGTTGAGCTGGAAGAAAAAGAAAATGACTCGGAAAATGAAGATATGGAAATGGAGAAGGGGGAGGATAACAATGATGAGGTGATGGCGGGAAATGAAAGCAACAATGAATCTAGCGAGGAGGAAAAAGATTATGATGATGACGAAGTCGGTGATGGTCCTGGACACAAATTCCGGTCAGGCAACAATGGTGATCGGAATAGAGAGGAAGATGAAGACTCGAGGGTTTCAAACAAGTCTAGAGTTTGTGAGACAAACGAGGAGGCTGACACTTTGGAAAAGGAAAAGAAAAAGGCGGCGCAGGGAAATAGTGTTGACCATAGGGAATACGAGACGTGGGATAATATGTTGGGAGAAGGGGGACCAAGGAATCACGAGGGATTAGAGTTCTAAGGTATAGGCGTAGGTGTAAGTGAATTTCAAAATGATGGTTTTCAAAATTTAGCTAAATTGGGTCTTAGAAATAATGGGCCTGAAAATCCCAGGTAGGAGATGCATATGGGCCAGATGTTTATGAACGAGTGGATAGAGTGGCTAACAATGGTAACAAATATAGCAAATATAGCAGACAGTATAGTGATAGAGGGGAGAAAAGAGGAGAACGATCAAACTCATCAAACATCAGTGACCGGATTAGAGTCAATAAAAAAAGAAGAGCAGATTATGTCGATGAAGAAGACCCAAACGTAGGTGAGAATACGAAACAGGACTCAACTAATAGGGTAGGGGACAAATTCGAAAAAGTAAACAGAGAAAATGAGTTCAAGAATGGTGTTGATGACGGGACAAGAAATTGTAAGAAAAAGGTGGGTAGAAGGAGCATCAAAAAAGCTATTATGGTGGCCAGAGAAAGCGGGGTGGAAGGATTGGGGGTTAATGTGAAAGGCATCTCAGAGGCATATAAAGAATATCGTGATGTCAAAAATGAAGAAAATAGGATGTTCATATTCAAAGGTTCAGGCCGTGCAGATTCAAACAATAAGAGCTCCTCTATTAATATGGAGAAAGTGAAGGAGATAGGCGAGTTGATTGGAGTATCATGGAACAAGGCAGAGAACGAGAAGGAAAAGGGTAAAAAAGCGGAGACAGAGATTAAAGGAGGAGAGGGTGACAAGGGACCGGAATCACAATAAGGTTTGTATTTTGATGTCGTTTCCTAATCAGTTTTATGAAGATTATTTATATCAATATTAGGGGTTTTGGTGAGGTGGGGAAAAAGGATTGGATTCGATCATTAATTAAGGAGGAGCGTCCGGATATTATTGGTATTCAAGAAACAAAATGTAGTGTGGTTGATGACATGTGGGTCAAAGAGATTTGGGGAGGGAGGGGTTTTGGGTTCACACAATTAGCAGCAAATGGGAATTTGGGGGGAATTTTATTAATTTGCGATACTAGTTCGTTTACATATAGGGATGGTATGGGGGATGAAAGATTTGTGTTTGTTAAAGGCGAGTGGAAAGGAAGAGGGGGGATATTTATCTAGCTTGTATATACGGGCCGCACGTTGGTAGACAAAAGGCATCTTTATGGGATAGGTTGATAGAGTTAATGAAGGAGGAGAAAGGGGCATGGTGCATTTGTGGGGATTTAAATGTGGTTAGGGGTGATGAGGAAAGGTTGAATTCACAAGTTAACAAAAAGGAAGCGTGTGATTTTAACGATTTTATCAACGAGGCGAAACTTATTGAAGTTCCAATGGGGGGAGGAAATTTACTAGAGTTAGTGATGATGGGATGAAGTTTAGTAAGTTGGATAGATTTTTATTTAACGAGGAGTTTGGTAAACTATGGAGGAATTTGTCGGTTGTTGCCTTGGACCGAAAACTCTCTGACCATTGTCCCATTGTATTAAAGGACATTGATTTGGATTTTGGTCCAAGGCCGTTCCGAGCATTTGATATATGGCTAGAAGAAAGGGACATCGAACAAGTCGTGGAACAGGCTTGGAGAATGGAAATAAGGAGTAGTATACCAGACTGTAGATTTCGAGATACACTTAAAAATGTGAAAGGGGCACTTAAAGATCGGAGCAAAGAAAGGTTCGGTGGGATGAATGAAAAGATAGAGTTTGTCAAAAAAGAGGCTATGAGGTGGGAGTTAGAAGCAGAAAAGAGACCTTTGAGTGACATTGAACGAGCGACATGGATGGAGGCGAGAAAGGCATGGATGGACAAGGAAAATGAATATAGAATTATGCTTCGTCAAAAATCAAGAATAAAGTGGGACGCAGAAGGAGATGAAAATTCGAAATTCTTTCACGCTTATATCAAAAGAAGGAATAACAAGAGTAACATTAGAGGGTTAATGGTAAACGAGATATGGTGTGAGGAGCCTTCGGCTATAAAGGCAGAGATGGTTAGACATTATAAGAATTTATACACAGAGAGAGCCTCAGTTAGACCAATCTTTTGTTGTAATCGGGTGGAAAGGATTTTAGCGGATGATGCTAGGGTGTTGGAAAAGGAGTTATTCGAGGGAGAAATTGTGGACGCGATTCGGGGCTATGGGGGGGGATAAAGCCCCGGGTCCGGATGGTTTCAACTTTAAGTATATTAGGAAGTTTTTGGATATTTTCAAGACGGACCTGGTTGGTGCAGTCGAATGGTTTGGGGAATCGATGGAAATTTCGAGAGGGTGCAAAGCATCATTTGTGACAATTATCCTAAAAGTTGCAGACCGATAGGGCCTGCGGATTACCGTCCCATAAGCCTTATTGGGTGTTACTATAAGATCATAGCGAAATTTCTAGCTGAGAGGGTTAAAAAGGTGGTGGGAAATGTTGTCGGGGATGTTCAAAATGCCTTTATTAAAGGAAGATATATCTTGGACAACATTTTAATTGCAAATGAAACGGTTGAATACATGAAGAAGAATCGAAGGAAAGGATTAATATTAAAAGTTGATTTTGAGAAAGCATATGATAGCCTAAATTGGAGATTCCTTATCGACATAATGCAAAGAATGGGTTTTGGAGATAAATGGTGTAAATGGGTGGGAAGTTGTCTTAGATCTGCTACGATGTCAATTCTAGTCAATGGTTCACCAACAGAAGAATTTTGCTTGGAGAGAAGGGTTAGGCAAGGAGATCCTCTTTCACCTTTCTTGTTCATTTTGGCAGCAGAAGGTTTAAATGTAATTGTTAAATAAGCGGTGGAAAAAGGCGTATATAAGGGAGTGAAAATTGGAAGAGATAACGTGGTGGTTTCCCATCTTCAATATGCGGATGATATGATGTTCTTAGGAGAATGGAATAGAGAGAATGCAAGAAGTTTAATGTGTATCCTTAAGTGTTTTGAAGAAGTCTCTGGGCTCCGGGTTAATTATAACAAAAGTAAGTTATATGGAGTTGGAGTTAGTGAAGTGGAATTGAGGGACATGGCAAGATGGATGAAATGTGGAATTGGTGATTTCCCATTTTCATACTTGGGTTTACCGATTGGTCAAGATATGAGGAGAATAGGGGCTTGGAATTTGGTAGTCGACAAGTTTAAAAATCAACTATCCGAGTGGAAAGCTAAAACGATGTCATTTGGGGGACGATTAACATTGGTTAAGTCAGTGCTAGGAAGCTTACCGTTGTATTACTTTTTGAGTGTATTAAAACAACTTGAGAAAGTGAGAAAATATTTCTTTTGGGGAGGGATGGGAGAATGTAAAAAATTATCTTGGGTTAAGTGGGACATGGTGCTAGCCTCACACGGGGAGGGGGGATTAAACATTGGGTCTTTAAGGGCAAAAAACTTAGCACTTTTAGGGAAATGGTGGTGGAGATTCAAAAGGGAGGGGGTCTTTATGGGTTAGAGTTATAAAAAGCATTCATGGTGGGTGTGGGGGGATTGGGGATTTTAGGGGGAGGGGGGGTCATGTAGAGGTGGGGGAGAGGTGTTTGGAATGACATTATTAAGGCGGGGGAGGAGTTAGAGGGGTTAGGTTTAGAGTTCGAGTCATCTTTTATGGGGGAGGTGGGGAATGGGTGTGATATAAGATTTTGGGTTGATAGATGGGTGGGCGGGGTTAGATTATGTGATAGGTTTTCTAGATTATATCATTTAGATAGGCGTAAGGAGGGTATAGTAGCGGAAAAGGGTAAATGGGTAAATGGTGTTTGGTGTTGGGAATGGGAGTGGGTTAGAAATATTAGAGGAAGAGTATGTAGGGAGTTAGAAGAATTACAAAGTTTATTGCAAAATGTGGTTATTATGTTTGATTGTAGGGACCGGTGGAGATGGGCGCTTCATGAGAATGGAGAGTTCACGGTTAAAGTGTTATCAAAGATGGTGGAAGAAAAGATTTTAAACGTTGATAATGGTGGCGATGCGACAATACACATGTCTTCAAGGGTAAAGTTTCTAGTCGATAGTGGCAAACGGTTATTTGGACTTCCGGTTATTTGGACTTCCGGGTGAAGTTTCTAGTCGATAGTGGCAAAAGATTTTAAACGTCCCTAGTCGATCATCAAGATTATGGCAAACGGTTATTTGGACTTCCGGTTACTTCATTTGGAAAGAGAGAAATACACGTGTCTTCAAGGGTAAAGTTTCTAGTATAAATAAAATCGTTCAAGATATCCAAGTTAAAAGTTTCGAGTGGATTGTGAGAAGATCCGGAAAGAAGAATGAGATGAATTGGCAACATTGGCTTTTTGATCCTTTAAAATGTCATATTTGAAGATTTCGCAAGTGAGATACAGATTCATATGATCAGTAAGAGGGTGTAGAATATACAGTTTTAAGGTGCTGAGCTGTGGCTGCAATTTGGGTGTTTTGTAATTGTCTGAGTTTGGATGTTTAGGTACTTTTTATCTCAATGTGATCCATTACCTTGGTCATAAAGTGTTCGTGGGTCCCAGAGAGTATTGAGAAAGTTTTTGGCAATATGTAATTCGTATTGATATGTGTTGTGTATTGTGTTTCATGTGGTCTAAGTGTTTGGTCTAATTGCTTAGTAGTATTCTATATTATTGTTGTATGATTTGACTTTTTAGGGTCCACTATTTTAATTATCTTGTTAATATAGTGGATGCCATTTACTTGTAATTGGTTTGTTCTTTTTTATATATCTATTGCTTTTCCAAACAAAAAAAAAAAAAAAATCTATTAATATCATTCCAAGACTATAGTTATTTTCCAAAATACACTAGGTCATTTTATTAAACATGAGTTTTTTTTATAAGCTTTAGTCACTAATAAAAGGTTTACACCCTTGCAAGAATAAGAATTGTGCATTTTCTTTGATTGCGTAATTTTTTATTTCACTGGCAATTAAGTAGCTTTAAAAATTGTTTGATATAATTCCTTAAGGGAAAAAAGCTACTGACCAATATCACATTTTATGATTTCAGCTGTTTATTTGCCATACGAAAACAAATAGCGTAGAACAGTTTCACTCCCATAAATTACTATCTATATTAAATCACAAAGCAAACGACGCCGTTTTTGCGGCTTTTTCACTGTTCATAATACTGTTCAAAAACTGTTCACTGCCTCCCGCCAAAACTTTTGGGCTACCACTGATCCATCACAAAAAGTCCAAAACTAGCCATATCCGTCACAATGACCCAAAAAATAGCCAATAATTGTTCCAGTACGGTTTGTTCTAGACAAATCTACACAAATCTTACACAAATGGACCATATTCCAGATGATTCTTATGCGATGAGTCTATTATCTTTGTTTCCTCCATCAACGGCGTCCGGCGATGGTGTTCGGTGTGTGACGTCGATCCAATCAACAACAACATCAACCCTACTGTAAGTCAATCAATTGATTTCATAATTCTTTGATTCGATTACTGTAAGTCAATCAATTGATTTCATAATTCTTCGATTCGATTGATTTCATTCAAGATCCCTAGTTTAATTTCGAAAACCGTTAAGTAAATCGTTTATCTCATGATTTGATTTATTAATTAGGGTTTTGTGTTAATTTTATTAATTGAAGTTAAGTGTGAATGTAAAGTAGGTAGTTGAATAGATTAAAATAGTGATGATATTGACTGAGTAAATATATATTTGTGGTTAGGTGAGATTAAAAATAGAAGCTTTTTATTGTGTCGATTTTGATTTGGTTGTGTTTGGTAATAGGCAATCATGAGTGATGAAGGAGAAAAGACTTCTCCGATTTGTGTCGAAGAGATGGATTTGACGGATCAGCAGCTTAAACTTTGCAGATGTGGATATGATGTATGGGTTACTTTCTTTCAAATCGTTTGAGTAGATTTATATAAGGGGGTGTTCGATATGATAAACTTATATAAGCCCACAAATCTCAAAATAAGCCAGAAATTTGGTGCTTATGAACTATAAGCTGAAACACAAATAAGCTCATAAGCCACATATAAGCTTAAACAAACACCCTATAATTTCAAGTTGATGTGAAATGGCATCATGTAGATAAAAGCGTCGATGAAAATAATTGCCCGTGTTAAAGCTACTACTGTATTTTCTAATTTTTTTGGTATTGTTGAAATCGTTAATGTTTTCTTGAAAAGAAGCTGAGATATGTATCGGTTGAAAGTTTTGAGATTTGCTATTTTCACGTTGGACCATTATGAGTTGCCACTCAACTGCTTCACATAATCCATGTATTGCAGGCCCGCGACTTAATATAGATTAAACATCCATTATGTAGAAAATTATAAAGTTGTTAACTGTGTAAATAATAGTTACTGTTAGACTAATTATTTGTAACGTGGTGTAACAGATACTCATCAGATGCCATAGAAATATATTTCCCTGCATGCTAGCGGCTATAGAATCATATGACCTGTGGCTAGGCTTATATCTTTTGGTGCCAAATATGGATGAACGCTACAACGTAATAGCACAGGTACATATATGGAGCCTCAGCAGCAGTAGTATTGGATACTTCACTAACTACGATATATGAAAGTTTGTTCGAGTAGCCTTAATTCTACTGTGTATGTCGTTGCTGGTACAAATGCAGAATCAAGAAACCTTCCCACTTCCCCGGCCTCCAACAATAGTCGTGGTCTTTCGGTTGGACCAAGTGATACTCTTCATAAAAATAATACAGTAAGTAACTTTATTATAGAAACTCGAAATTGGAGAGATCCGATCTGCTTATGACATATAATTAATACTCCCGTTCCAAAAAATTGGATATACTATGCATATGTATCTGGAATTGACGAGATACATGTTCCCATATTTAAACTTGATAACGTATACTCTACCAAGTCTACCAACTCCTTATTTGTTACCATTAAGCGTGCGTTTCTTTCGGTATACATATCGTCTTCTATGATTTGCAGCCTTCAGATAATTTCCAATTCTAATGTGCAACCTCCAAGAAACCTACTTACGATGGTATAACGGGAACGTACTACACAGCGACAACAACTAGGAAGTCGGCCAGGTCCGAAGTAAGTACTAAGCATATAGTACTGTACCCATTTGAATCGAGTTTGCTGTTTTTTTAACATATTTTGATTCGTGATCAGGTTATGCTCAAAGACAGCACAGCGACAACAACCAGGAAGTCGGGCAAGGACAAAGTAAGTAATAAGCATATAGTGCTACCCCCATTTGAACCGTTTTTGCTGTTTTTTTAACATCTTTTGATTCGTGAACAGGTTGTGCTCAAAGACATCAAAGAAACTGATAAATTTAGAGGGTACATGAGATACTACGGGCAGATATGGTGACTTTTAGAATCTTCAAGTTTGATGCCGTTCGGGAATGGTATGTGTTTTTATCCTTTTTGGCGCAATTTCACTGTTCAAAAAACTGTTCACTAGCTGTTCAATTTTCCCCGCCTTTTTTTCTGGGTCAAAACTGATCCAACACACTTATCCATTAATTCTCCTTATGATCCATTTATGCCAATGATAAAAACCCAGAACCTAGACCATTCCACAAACCTAGAACATTCTACTATCCTCCGTACCCCAAACTAGTTTTGACTGGAATAACGACCGGGATATCCAAGTTGTTTTAATAAGACAAATTTTCTGAACCAATTAAAAGACGCTAATGAAATGAGAGTAAAAGTATATCAGGTCAAGACCAAAAGAAGTAGAGGTAAATTGGTCTTACATAATCAATTCTGTAACATTTGACTATCTTGAATGCAGTGAGACTATTTCGAGTGCAGCAAGCAGAAAAAAATGATTAAAAAGATGAAGTCTGCATGATTAAAACCAATTCTCAAAACATACACAACAGTAATATGTGGTTGGGCTCTCGCTTCACTTCCCGAAAAAGCATTAAAATGCTTTAAAGATATAAAAAAGCTAGATTAAAACCAGACCGAGCTGTAAACCACTGCTTGATGACAGCATTACACACAACATTAACTCCGTTGCCGACCGGCCAACCTGAAGAATATGCGGCCGCCTGATCATCTTGCATGGGTTATCAGAATGTCAATGAGGAGAGATTACGAGAATTGAGAAACAAACATCGACCGGCTGTAGAAGCTGCACTTGAGGAAAGAACAGAGGGACTAAATATGTGGAGGGATTCACAAGATTTGGCATCTAAGTTATATGGTTTCAATGAAAATAAATTGACAAATGGTGGATTATTACGAATGAATTCTGAGTCTTCTAATGCAGATGAGTTATCCACAAGGGATGTGAAGATTGACCCTGTTAAAGATCTTCAACACCAGGTTACCCGTTCCCCGTTTTGTTCTTCTTACATTCTTTAATGATATACTTTGATCACAATTGTTTTCTATCGTAGTTTCTAATGGTTTTTCAAATCATATTTTGTTTTGTGTAGGTGCCATGGCTGAAGAACAAGTTGTGCGAAGTACTGGAGGAAAAAAGAACTGCAATACTCAGGTAAATATTTTTTCCATCCCAATTAATTGCAATACTTAGGTTAGTGGAATATTATATGTTGGATCTGTATGTTAGTATAAATATGTTCTGTGGAATATTCCTTGAAGCCTTTGTAGGTCTTTAAACACAAATTATTGTTCACACCGGATATCAGTGCTTTATGCTTTCATATTTACAAATTATGCGTTTCTGTTCTTTTCTATTAATCCCTCAATGTTACCCGTCAACCATGAGAGATTCACAAAATTAACTCATTATGTAAGTAAGTTGTACTTAATTATAAGTCTGCAATGGCAGGTCTTGGTTACTGTAATGAAGAGGTCATTCTAGCATGACATTAATAAACCGTAACTTTAGGCCAAGGATAGGAAATCTAAGAAGAAAGGAATAGCCGTTTGCATATTTGATGATGTTGCAGAACATTGTGGAGATGCGTCATTCAAGTGAGCCTTCGAAATTTTCAGTCACTACAGTGTTCCAGATGTTCTTGCTCTTACGTTTTTTATTTTTATTTTTATTATTTAATTACAGATATTATGAAGCTTTTGTACATGTTCTGTTGGAAGCATGTAATGATACAACCACATATGTCCGCCAGGTATGCATAATGCTGTCATAGTGAATCTGAACATATGATCATAATTTTCTTGGGTAATTAATAGTTTATATGTGCCAAATAAGTTTCTTTTTAAATAAAGCATGCGTGATGCGTCAATGGTTTACCTAGGAATTCCTCAAGTAGAGGTGGCAATTATGACCCAATTACTAAAAATTGGGTCAATTGGGGTTATGTGTTACTTTCAAATGCCTCAACTGAAAATTAATAGACATAACATTTCAGATGTACACACTTCGATAATTATCTTGAAGACTATAATGCTTCAGCGCACCAAAGGTGGGAGGTACACAGTTAATTTAGAAGTGGTAAACTATGGTTGGGACAAAACGGGTCAGGATGTGCTGACCAACATCTTCTGTTCAATCTTTTAAGTTCCTTTTCTATTGATATTTATTGTGTAAAATGTGATGAAAAATCTATAATATTATAAAATTAATCTTTTTTATTTTTATTTTTGCAATTACTCTCACGAGCTTTAATAGCCGAAGACTATCTATACTTAGGCATTGAGCAAATCTGTTAAGAAATGGTGGAGTTGGGTTTAACTATTGACATGGGACAGCAGTCCACTGGGCCTTGGATATAAGAAATCTCAGGTATGTGCTCATAAGCCCAAAAAATATTTAGGTTCAACCTTCTAATTGATGATTTAGGTTCAACGAATATTTGACGTTTGTGTAACATTTGTCCTATCTTGCAGGCTGCAACCTTCTAACTGATGATTTAGCTTCAACGAATATTTAGCCTTGGATATAAGAAATATCAGGTATGTGCTCATAAGCCCAAAAAATAAGGTAATCCAAACATTCCTTAAGTAGGTATTCTTTGATTATTATTGTTAATAGGTTCATTTGAATGGTTATTATATATTTTAATGATATACAGATGTGGTGAATGGGAAACTGGCACCAATTATCGGTTCTTATTATTATGAGATTACTCCCGTGATCAAAACGCCTGCTGATGTGGCTGCAGAAGCTGCTGTTGAGAGCTACGCTTTTGTGCAGACGGAGAATGAAATTGATTTAAAGGTATAGTGTGTTTGCTTTTGTATGTGTATTCTGATTGACTTAGGTTGTTTTCGTGCAATAGGGGAGGGTAAGGGTACTAATTGGTTTGAAATTCAGCAATCTGTTAATGGGTTGGTGGTTTGTTCAGTTGGCGAAAAGCCGCATAGGAAGATATTTATGGGTAATCCGACTATTGGTGTGTTTAAGAGGCTGCATGAATGTCAGTATGGGAGTTTAAGGATGGTTTTTGATCCTAGGAAGTCGTTGGGGTTTAAGGTTTTTCATGCTCAGAAGTCTGAGGATTTGCATACTACTCGGTTACGGGTTTATTGTTCCGAGACAGAGGATTGGAGTGATTGTGGCGTGTATCCTGCTGAAGTATTTGTGGGTTTTAGGTTTGGGGTGTATTGGAATGGTGAGATTCATTGGGTGAACATTATGCTTGGGAAGCAGCCTACGCATTATAAGTT
Source organism: Artemisia tridentata subsp. tridentata (assembly GCA_021014915.2). Classification (NCBI taxonomy): domain Eukaryota; kingdom Viridiplantae; phylum Streptophyta; class Magnoliopsida; order Asterales; family Asteraceae; genus Artemisia; species Artemisia tridentata. The sequence continues at coordinate 272,292,695 of CP139505.1, read as the reverse complement.
GGGTTTTGTGAACGAGCGTCCAGTTTTAACTAAGATAGAGCTTCCACAGTTGCATTTGAAGTTGTATTGTGATATCAAGATGTTTGAGTCTGGTGAGTCTTTGGTGCTTATGTGTTGGGATTATAAGCATTGGGAGAAATACTTGGGCGTTTATGTGATGAGGAATGGGTCTTCAGATTGACAGTTCAAGTACTTTGTAGATCTTAGGGATGTTTTAGGAGCCTTTGACGTAATGCAGTAGAGGATACGTCCGAGCGTGATGTCTATTGTTTTGGGAGAATGGGAAGAGGAGTCATTCATGTTGATTGAGTTGGAAGATAGAGTTGTTCAATACAAATTCAAGTTCAAGACCTTTTGCACGCTTCGTTAATTGGGATCACATTGTCCTAAAAGTTGCTTCCAGTACATTATGTCTTCTGCGCATGTCTGACCCTACTTTCTATTTAAGGTATGATCTTATGTTGTTTTAATTTCTTAGATATAGGAAATTTGCTGTTATGGTAAACCTGTAATTAGGAATTTAGGATAAACCTACAATTCAAAAGTAATGTGGGATAACAACCTTTTTATAGATTCATTGTGTTCTTATTAGTAGTTAGAATAAGGATAAACCTGTTAAAGAGCAGATATATGAGACCAGCTCAATACATCGCTATAGAAAATTGCTATGTTGTCATTTGTGATACGCAAAGCCCAAAACAGGACATGCATCAAATAAACTGTGAATTAGTTTAAGACCAAGGTTGAAATTAGAATTGATGTTGGTCAATGGTTATGATGGTTTAATGCGATCTATATATTTTGTAAAATGGTGCTAGCATTTTGATACGGTTTAAGGTTTATCAATCAACAAGTTATTTTACAAATGTGTGCAAAAGTTTTTATGTCAAACTTACTAATGAACATGCATTTCATTTCAGAACCATTAGGAGTGAAAGTACATGCTGTAAAGGATAGAGGCCGTTGCTCAAGAGAAAAGAGGCACATAAGTACATGCTGTAAAGGATAGAGGCAGTTGCTCAAGAGGAAAGAGGCACATGTCATCTTTGCAGTTTCCAATTTCATTTGTATTTGACTATGAGTATGAGGAAAACACAAACGTCTTTTGATAAAGTTTTCAGCAGAATGCTGCTAAAAAGGGAAAAGAAAAAATCTACGAGTCGAGTGAAAAGACTTTGCATATGGAACCAAGGGGTTGTTATGTGGTCATGAAATTTGTAATTTTCACTACCGATTTTGCTCAGCTCTTTTCGATTACGCTTTTGCTCTTCAGTTGGTAGCATATAACGAATAAATACCGGATAAATATTCTACTTTATTTAGGCAAAACTGACACAACAACAAAAGAAAAAAACAGCAAAAATAATGGAAAAAATAAACAGACACGCCCGCAACGCGGTGACTGTCGCCATTCTCGTGATAAAATAAACGATGTTGCTTGAAGTTAATCCATAAAAAGCATAGGCCTTTTAGTAATTCTAAGCCCACCTTGTGAATAGTCTCATTACAATGTTTTACACTTTATCTTCTCCGTCCCAAAGGATTTACTATACAAACTTATTTTGGGTTTAGCTGTTAATTACTCTTTCCGTCCTAAAATTATTGTCCCCTTTTGACTTTTTCGGTCTTTCTTTCTCAACTTTGACTATAAATATTTTTGTTTGTGTTATACAATTTTTGATAAAAATTATACTAATGAAAATACATTTAAAACTCAATCTGTTCATATATTTTGTATCAAGTATTATGTAATATAAACAAAAATACTTTAGGTCAAAGTTGAAAAGTAAAGACCAAAAAAGTAAAAAAAGGACAATAATTTTGAGACGGAAGGAGTAATAATTATCATCATTATCAATATCAATATCAATGCATACAATTATTAACCCAAAACACTATCTATAAAGACTTTTTGACTTTTTTTGCTAGTTACTGTTGCTTAAAAAATTAACTCTAACTTATTTCATGAGCTTAAAGCTAGCATGCACAACGTACGGTTATATCGAGGGTATAACCGAACCCAATAAGCTTTATAGGATCGGGTTAAATAGCTTATCGGGGCAATTTGACCTGAACTGGATAACCTGATATCGTTGTAGTGCCAGGTTTAGTTATGTTATTTATCTTATCAGATTATCGAGTCAACACGATAAGACCCGAAAATATTATTTAACTTTTTTTCGAGTAAGTTGCAGAAATCGTCCTTGTATATAGTCAAATTGCATGTTTCGTCCTTATCTTTTCGAAAAAATGCAGGCACCATCCCTGTGGGAAACTTACAAATTCAAGTTTCGTCCTTAGCCCAAACACTCACAAAAAAGCCACACTTTTATGGTTTATCAAAACCCCACATATAAGCTCATAAGCCTACTCATATAAGCTAATAAGCTTATAATCCCACTATATAAGCTAAAACAAACACCCCCTAATACTGCAACATCAAACTAATACCTTCCATTTATATAAAAATAGTTTTGTTCCTATAACTCGTATTACTTGGTGTATATAACAACATGCATATAAGTATTTGTTTATCTTCTCATACTAGGAACTGATAACTCGTTGAGCAAGTAAAAATTAACAAAAAACTGATTTCATTGGCGACTTAAGTAAAATTTTATAATGGTGTAATTTATTTACTTTTTAGATAAATAATTTATATTCAGCAAATTACTATATTTATATATTGGATTGTATATTTATTTTTAAATCTAAACAATAATAATATTATTACCGGGTCAACCCGAACCCGATAACCCGATCTCTTATAGGGTTGGATTGTAGGTCACATTTTAAAAATCAAAACCCGATGTGGAAACGTAGAGAGGGGGGGGGGGATACGTTCCCATTTAAAAACTTATGTTTCACGTATCAAATAACCGATCAAGTGTGATGCAATATGATAAGTGACAATAATAACTCTACAACTATAATGATAGTAGAGAGCATGAAAAAAAAAACATATCAACACAAAACAAATATAAAAACAACACAATAAGTAAAAGAGAGATCAAACCAGACACAATGATTTATAGTGGTTTGGTCACGAAGCTCCTTTTCGCCCAACTCTACTCCCCGAGTTTCCAACTCGAGAGTTACTATAGCAACCCGTAGAATTCCCTAGTCATTAGTGAACGCTAATCTAGTATTAACACATCGTTATTGTTCACTTAACCATTTTTACGAGCAAAATTTAAAAATTTTGTTTATTAGAATTCTATTCAAACACGTTGTTACATGATACACGATACTTTGGAATGAGCTCGCACACGCACCATGATAATTCATTTCACAAATAACAGCCAAACGGATCCTTAACTATTACACTTGGCCTGTTACTAGCCCAACAGCAAACCAAGCCCAACTTTTATTTTTTTTTTCTTTTATACTAATCGACTAAACATCACTTACTTGATCTCTTTTATTCCCAAATTCGACAAACAACCTATATCAAGTTTTACATGTCTCGAATCCTTATAATCCCAATATTCAGGAATGACTAATATCCTTGTTTGATTCGAACCTTTGAGCTATAAACAAGTCTTAAAGTAAACACCCTTCGATACAGATTCAACCCAACTCAACTTTCACAATTCGACCTAAACTAATTTTTACCTATATGTTTTACTTTGTTCCCGACATAAGGACTTCTAAAAACATTCTTCACGCCTTCCCTATTGTTTTTGGTCACGTAAAAATGTTCACTTGGACCTTTTTGCTAGTCGATATATATACAAATACATGCCACATGATACTTAGCCGAAACACAACCCTCATTCACACACTCTTTTAATCATTCTTATATAACACAAGTTGGCCAAAAGATTCTCAAATCCTCATCTTGTTACTGCCATGATCGAATAAAATCCACCAACTTGTGTTATAATACAATATATCGAGATACATGCATATACATATATACGTACATAACACAAACACACTCATTCATTCCTTCTCACATTCACTCTCAAATTATTTCTAAGTGTTTTCTCCTGATCAATTCCATTCGAGGCAACAAGAGCAAGTCCTAGTCGTTTGAGTCCATTTTCCATAAACACAATGTTGATCTCGACTCTTTTGTAACCCTTCTATCGAGTTCATGCTATAATCTTCAATCACTAGTCCATTTTGAACGTTTCTTATCACCACTTTCGGTATTGAAAGTCTTTTCAACTCAAATTCCTACTCTTATACTCATTTTACACACACCATGCATAGTACATGTTTTATTTCGAACGTACATAACTTTCTCTATTTATTTACGCTTTCTTTTTATTTATTTTTATGTATTACGCATTAACCTCCTTCATGGATGGCTAGAAATATGGATTTCATACTTGTTCGACACTTATATATTTGTTTTATTGCTTATCGAACCTCATTATAATCCTATGTTGAATCGCATATTCCATATCTCATATAATATGTCATATTTGATATTTTGAAACATGTAATACTCGACTAAGAAATGGCTTTGTGATAGCGGATTCGTACATACGACCCATCATTTTTATTACTCAACTTGTTTCTTCATAAGCCAATCTAATAAGCTGTGTTTATAAGCTTTTCTAATAAGCTCCTTTAATACCTTTTTGATCGCAAAAGCTAATCGCTATTAGAACCGGATTTTAAATCTTAAGTAAGTCGATTGGGCCTTCTAAAGCCCAATAAGCACTTGCGAATAAGCTGAGCTATAAGCACTTTGAATATGTTTTTAGACCAATAAAAATAGCCCTAGATCAGGCCCAAGCTCACTTGAAACCCAACGGATCAAAAACTCTTAATGGGCCTTGTATTATTTGATTTAAAAGTCCATTAAGCAAAAAATAAGCTCTTTGTGTAAATAAGCAGTTTTTATGAAATTAAATAAGCTAATTGAAGCTTAGGAAACTCTCGGAAATTTATTTATATAAGTTTTGAGGATTTTGGACTAAAAATGCAAAACCTATTTACTATTTGGGTAAAAATTGTAACATTCAAATTATTAGGTATTAAATTATCAAATTTGTAACTTGAGGGTAGAAATTGAATATACAGTAAACATAAACGATAAAAGGTCATATTGAAACGCTTTTGGATTTAAAATGTAAATATTTACTAACCAGGGACTAATGGTGCAAATATTTCACCGTTAGGGTTAAAGGTGTAAATGTCGTATAAATTCAATGTCGTATAAATTCAAGGATCAACCAGTAACTTAATTCTATAAACATTTAAATAAATTATGTTATGCATTTCTATTTGTATAAATGTCCTTTTTACATATCGTACGATTCATTTAAATAACATTACGTTTGTATTTACTTAACGTTATTTTAACAAATAAACATAACTTATCATCCACCAACTTTGAAGAGACGATAATTTACGGATTCAATAAACATGAAAACATGATAATATTATATATAATATTATTTTTGAACTTTAAGCATTTTAAGCATATCATTCATTCTCATCACAATCCAATTCGTTATCCGATATCCTTTCACCATCATTATTCACATCAAGTCAGTCTTAAACCATCGAAATCTCAGACTTCCCTATTATTCAGGTCGTGTGTTGGAGCCGTTCCCGTGATACTTTTGACATAACAATACCTTGACTTTTACAGCTAAGGTGAGAATTCATAGCCCCTACTTTTATACGTTTTGATTTACTATATGGGGGAGATACATGCTCAACTATATTTATTTACTTTTAAAAGCACTCTAGAAACTTTCACGGTTCACCGTGAGTCATAGCCCCACTCTTACTCTGTTATTCATTTTAAACTACTTGGGGGAGATAAATGTTTAAATTACTTTACTCGTTTATTCAATACACTTATGACATGATTCATATTTATATACATATATGTTCTCTTATACACTGTGCATTGCTATACAAGTATTCTAATACAGATTCGCATTGGTATGTAAGATACATTTTGCATGGATATGTAAGATACATTTTATAGTGGAATGCACGTACTCAAAACACTTATGACATTGATACGTATTTATACACATCTGTCCTATTCATACTATGTTAGCAGTGGATTGTAAACACACAGGTTGCAAGTCTTGTATGGGCGGGGCTTGGGACTGAGTTGATTTACAATGCCTTTGCTGTGAAATATTTATTCAAATGCTTTACAGTCTAACTAAACTCTATGAACTCACCAACCGTTGGTTGACACTTATTAGCATGTTTCTCTCAGGTTAATTAGGCGATAGTGGATGCATGGATTCTAGAGTAATTTGCATACTTGGAGACTTATATATTTATCATTACCATTCGATACATCTTGGAAACATCTATGTAACTTTATACTTTGGATTTCTTGTTTAACTCTGATTTTAATAATTCGAATGGTAACATTTCAAAACGTCTCATTTAGAGGTTGTTTTCTATACCTTGATCTATATTATGAAGTAATACTCTCTTGACACTATTGTTCCGCTGCGGTAATTTGGGGGTGTTACACTTACTTCACTAATTCAACAAGCTCCATTCTCGACGTAAAAAACCTTACAACGCGGCTTACAGTGTTTACCGATACTAAGCTAAATATCAAGTTCTTCTTTAGGTATAACCAAACCCGTTATGTTTTATGGCGCAACCATAACAAACCTATTACCCTTGTCTTTTAAGGCCTAAACACACTAAACCGCTTTTTATCTAACATCTAGCATGGAATATAATGGGCGATACAAAGTGTTATATAGTGGTGATACATGGTGTGATATAATGATGATCCAAGACATGGTTATTTAATGGATACGAATGACTAATCTAAACATCAAGAACTCAAAGCTTGATATGATTGAACTTTTCTTCATAAGAAGGCTTTAATGGATTAAAATGACAAGCGCTCTAATCTTGTTGTGGTGAATATTCATATGTAAATATGCTTTTGGTGGAGGTGGATGGCAATAACTCTAAGCTTGTTTTGATGGATCTTCGTGTGATAATATGTGTTCAACAAATAAGAGTTAGAAGCATTATGATCAAGTGTTAAAGAGGGTTTTGAAGACTTGAGAATGTGTTAAGTTACATTGCAAAAGCTTAGTTAAAATATGGACTAAATCATTGCTTAAATAGGCAAGAATGACCCAGTCACAAACTACTATGGATCTACGGATCCGTGTAAGGATCCGTGGGTTTAATCGGATCAGTGGGTCTAAGATTAGCAAAAACTAAATCCGTTTTGTATGGTCACTCATGTTATGTTTGGAATATTTTGTAACACCCCCAAAAATCTGGATTTGCGGAAGCATACATGTTTGGGTGCTACTAAATTGAAAATCACAACACACAGATATAGAGAACATATTTGAAAATCCGTTTTGAGAATAGTTTACATTTTCAAATTTAAAATGTCATAAATCAAGTTCAGTTTAAATAAAACAAGGCCCATTTAACATGACCATCCAAATCAGAGTTTAATTCATGTGTCAAAACATTTCTGGTAGTTATGACCGATGCCATGCCATGCCTTTATCAAATACATATTCAAACACCTGAGAAAAACATGCTAAAATTCAGATAACGCTGGTGAGTTTATAGGTTTATAGTAAATAAGCACATATAGACTATATCAAATAATTCAGCAAGCACACACTAACCGCATGCTAACACTAAGCTCATACAATCGAGTCTACGACAAACAATATGCCTAACCGGCATAGCATAACAAAGGTGCCCGCAAGTGTTAATCCCCAGACACTCGGAAAATCCGACATGGTATACGTTCGCGTTGACCTGCCGGGCCAACCGAACAGGGAAGTCACCCCCAATAGATCTATTTATATCATACGCGCTTCTCGTAAGAATTGACGGTTGATGATGTTGGGCAATAGTGGGATCATACATACTTAGGTTATCCGCATACTAATGTGTAAAAACAAAAGTTCAGTTTAGGTCCATTAAAACAGTTTTGCATGTTTCTCACCCCAAGGTTTATAAAACAGTTCATATAAAAATGGGGCTATAAACTCACCTGAATAATAGCAATCTGCTAGTCAACAAATAACACAGTGCAACCGCTCCGACACGCGACCTAGATCAGTATGGTAAGTCTTAGCGTACTATTCGTGTTATAAACGTTTTGACTCATTTGAAAGGTTTACGTGTGTTAAAGTGCTCGTGTATTTCAAAAGTGGTTTATCATAAAAGACTATTTGGTGTTGGCTCATGGTGAAAGTATACGGTGAAAATACGTGTGACGGAAATATCCGTGCTTAGTACTAGTCGTCGGAAAACAACATACACACACACACACACACACACACACCACACACACACATATATATATATATATATATATATATATATATATATATATATATATATATATATATATATATATATATAAAACAGGATAAACATGACTAGATAAAGCCACATCATCACAATTAAGTCTACGTCAAAGGCCACATCATCACATTTAGTCCACCTAAGCACGATTTTAGGCAATTAAAATTCGGATTAATTAAAAATTTGACATTTGCAATAATCGAACCTGAGTCATTTAATCCACATACAAATGCTTCAACCACTAGACCAACCCAGTTTTTGTGATTTACAATACAAACTAATTAAGTCATGCTTTAATAATTACTTAACTACTACATTCCCTAATAGATATTCATAAACCTGTAAATTATATAGCATATCTATTCCTTAATTATAGTCACAACCTTTAAACGTTCATTCATAAATACACTTTTTCTCCAAATCCAAATTTCATCTCTTCCTCAGCCATCCCTCACTATCTAATCCAGCAGATCTAATCTTATTTACATTCATTCAGGTATCATTCTCATTCATTATTTTTTTATGTGATTGATTTGCGTATGTTGTTGATTTCTTGATTTTAATTGTAAGTTGATTATTTTTATGTGTGATTTAGTTTTTTTTTTTTTTAAATTTATATTGACTTAAAAAAATGGTTCTGGCTTATTTAAGAATATAAGCAGTTTGATGTAACAAGCACCAATAGGCTATGATGTTGCAGCTGTTTAGTTAGGATTGTGTGCAAACCGTAGATTCATACTGCTGTTCCTAATGAATTAGTACTGTTCGGCTGTTTTTAGTACTGCCAGTTGAGAGTTAACGATCATTTGTACTGTTGAGTTTATGTTTGTACTACTAATTGATTTTTGTTTTTTTTGCACACGGAAGTTATTTTGATCTCATGTCTAAACTTAAGAATGTGGAGACCTGGGATCTTTTCACAAATCATTGAGTGTATATGGTTGCAGGTTCACACTTCCAAGCCTTGAGTAAGATTTTTATTATCATTAATTCCCACAAGTGTAAGGTATGATGTAAAAAAAACACTTTTCGGTTTATATGCTGCAACACTGAATGCAGGTTCACACTTCCAAGCTTTGAGTAAGATTTTTATTATCATTAATTCCCACAAGTGCAAGGTATGATGTAAAAAAACACTTTTTGGTTCATATGCATGCATGAGAATACTAAGAATGAAGCTTCGTAATATATAACTATTGAGTTATTGCTGTTTATGAATCAGCAGCGAAGGCTGCAACACTGAATGCAATTTTGGGTGGTAGTAACAATGGCGGAAGGTGCCCTCATCAACAACCTCAAAGGATGCCAGAGTTTTCGTTTGCCTGTATTAGACGTACACACCTTTGAGACACAGGTAGTTTCATCAGTTAACAGTTATAGATTAACCATTTCTTGCGCTTCCAATTTAACCCCTCTCTAAAATTTTACCCGATTGTGGCCTGTCTTGCCATCTATACCCGATCCAACTATTTTTATAATTCTTTTGCTGTAATCAAAGCAACCATCTCTAAGTTTAGTATTGCATTTGGGATCTTTTTTCAAGTAATCTCGCTGGGTTCCATTAGTGCACCGATGTTCTCACTAAAAGGCCCTGCAATGGTGCAATCAAAATACCCTACTGCTTTTCTCTTGAAGCATCAACAAAAGGTATAGCTTATAACCTTTATTTTACCCGTGAAACTTTTTAAATTGCATCCTGATCTGCCTATGACCTAACTAATTTTAGTAACTTGATCATAACCCAAATGCCTAAATACTTTGATCGTTGCAGGATACGAGGCTTGCTTTGGGTTTAGGTGAATCTGTCTCTCAATTAACACCAATTGCAGCTGCTGCAAATGAGCTTTACAAGGTGGCTAAGTCTCATGGTTTAAGTGACCACGACTTCTCCGCTGTTATTGAAGCACTTAAAGTCAAATAAAAAAGGATATTTTAGTTCATGAGATAACTTTTCTGAAGCATTACATAACCATCTAAGGATTAATTCTAGGAAAGCCAATCATGAGCAAGAAGAAGAGCAATTAAGCAAATGCTTAATGTTAGACATGGAGGCGTAGGCAAAGTTCAGCTTGAGAATAATCAAGTGAAAGAAAAAAGTCAAGTGCCAGTTAAGATCCACAAGTCTGATCTTATATGGACTATGTATTCTGATATTGATGCTGGTGAAACTGTTGACGAAGGTCGAAGAAGTGACTTTTCACGTAAGATGGACATGAATAAAACACATAATAGGTTGAGAAGCAATCTCCTGCTTGGGTTGAATGGTGAAAGAGTAATAATGAAGGTTTGACTACGAAAACTACATCGATAACGGAAATGGCTAATTTGTGAGTTAGTTTAGGAGATATTTTGTTTTAATTGTGAAAAAAATCAAAACTTTATTAAGATTGTTTATTAATTCTTATACTTTTCTGTTTTTGCAGAAAGTCAGGTTTTTGCACAAAGTCGGTAAATCCAGAGAGTGAAAGTTAAAAGGAATAAAATTTTGTGATAAATCGAATGGTGAGACAGATATGTCAAATTTTTTATACTCGACTTTTGTTCAAGTATGTTGTTATTTTGGGATAATTTTCTGATTGGTTTGCCGATTATTAGGCACCATCTCTGGAAAGGGTCGGATTTCCGGATCATAAGCATATGTTGGCCCAGGTGATTTCTTTTTTTTCAATTCCCATTAATTGGCTGTAGTTCTCTCCTCGGTGCTCCACATGTCTGACCACGTGAAAACTTAACTGCACCAGTAGAGGTAGTAGTAGATGTGGATCCATCAAATGATGACGATGAATCACATGGAGACGGGTGGCAAGTCCTTGAACAAGCGTGCATCCCAAACTTTCTTGTCTTGCCACAAACTTTATTACATCAGATATCTTTCGAACCGCATGGTATGTTTCTGCTGACAAAATGCCCACCATTGCATTCCTTGGCTATAGGAACAGGGCATGGTGGCCAATCCCCAAAGTGGCAGCTGTGAGAAGACTCGTGACCGCATGGTTGAGGAACTGGGCATGGGTATTGGCAATAAGGTGGGGGGGGGTACCACATGGTAGTGGCGGAGGAATTAAAGATCACCCACAAACACAAGTGAGGTCGTGTTGCCCACATCTTCGCCTCTTTTCACAAGGCATAGAACACAAGTGTGGGTCCCAACCCTGAACGACAACATTATTCTTGGAATTTGAGAGCGGGCAGCACTTGTCACTGCAACGATGTCTACCACAGCTCTTCTTTCGCCCACAAGGTTTATCACATCTGAATGTTGCATCTCCTTCCATCATAGTGGTGGTGTTAAAATATTCCACAGTCCGAGAAGTTGATCGACAACGACATTTCTGAGTAACCATTACCCTACATGGTGCACACAACCCTGGATGACATGTCTCTTTATAGCGATGTAACCCACACATGGGAGGGTTTTGTCACTTATCTTAGAGTAGGTTGGGATTGGATCCAAACAACTTTTTCTCTCCTCTTCTAAGCTTGATTTACCACAATAGCATGATGTGATCATTCCTGGCAACAATTCACAGTCTCCACAAACACCACATGTTAGAAGATATGCAGGTATATACATGTTGTAATAAAAGGTTGCACGCTATAAAATTCCCGTATTTTTTCCCATAAAATACCTTCCAACAACAGGAGTAAAATATGTGTTTATATTAAATTTCTTTAAGCAACTACCAACGTCAGCAACTACACAAGTACCTCCATTGCTGCCTGCTGAACAGACTTCAGTTGCACCTTCTATTACAGTAAGGATCATGAACTCTTTATTTACTCTTGGGTCGTCACATTATCTAAAATTTGTGCAATTTCTGTAACAAACTTATTGGTATGCATAACATAATATATGCACGTTGAATATTTAGGTAACAACTGATCCACCCAAAGCTTTGGAAATGGATCCATCGGATTGGATTGAACATACTTCTCACAAAGGAAAAAGGCACGTCTTCTTTTACCTTACTCTTATTCTCTTCATTTATGCATGAGAAGTTACTGTATACTGTCTTTTTATTAAGTAAAACACCTATTGTTCTTGGCATAGTAACAAATTTGCTTTCTTTTTCTTTTGTTCCATGTTTGAGAAAAGGTGTTTTAATGTTGTTTCAGATATTATCACAACGTAAAGACAAAGTTGTCCAACTGGGAGAAGCCTCTCGATTTAATGAGCCCAATTGAGGTGTGTGAACATCACCTTATTGCTTTATCATATATACAGCCTTATTTTATTCTTCTGTTTACCATGCCCTGATGACTATCAGATCGAATATCCATAAATAATAGTTAGCATCCAGGTTTTTTATGTACCTATAGGTTGACGATTGATATGCCAATTATAATAAAAGAGTGTATATCTCAACTGCAGGATTGCATCTCTATCTTCAAAGATTAGGGATTTGTATCCTTGGAATGAGGATTCTCGGCATTGTTGGTTCCTATATGCATATCAATTAGTATATGCTGTAGTGGTACAGGCTTTGTTTACCAGGTATGTCAAAATGATGAACCATTTGAATTGATATTGCAATACACCATCGAACCTAATTTGAAAAATATGTTAGTATATGCAAATAACCAGACCCATGGGTTGAAGCATGTCTTACGAGTTGATGATGAACACACGAAAGTGTTTTTTTCATTGGAGGTGTTGATATGCGGTCACATTTGGATATTGTCAAGAGAGGTATCCATATTATGGTAGTTACCCATGGAAGGTTGAAAGATCTCCTTGCCAAAAAGAGGATGAATCTTGACAATTTCCGGTAAGCACTCTTAATGTGTTAAGAATAAATATTTAAAATTAATGGTGTATGGGAGTGCTTATTAAAACTGATACAGCAGCAGCATTGTGAGAGTGTTTTGAACAAGCTGTTTGGCGCAATAAGCAATCCTAAACACCCCCATATGTGTAGGTGAAGGTGGTAGATTGGGTGGGTCGGGTGTGTGGATTGGGTAACATTTTAAGATGGGTTGTTTGCTTTGAATTTTACAAATATCAAATGTAGTCATTATTATTCAAAAACAGTATTGTAAGAATAACATAATTCCTTTTGATAAGACAATTCGGAAAGTTTTACGCACTTTAGTACACATTGGGTGACTTTCAACATGTTGGAATGCTTGAAATTTTAGTTACTTCTTTATTTTGTTGAATATATTGCCTATAATGGTAGATTGGGTGGGTCGGGTATGTCGATTGGGTAACATTTTAAAATCGGTTGTTTGCTTTGAATTTTATTAATATCAAATGTAGTCATTATTATTCAAAAACAGTATTGTAAGAATAACATAATTCCTTTTGATAAAACAATTCGGAAAGTTTACGAACTTTAGTACACATTGGGTGACTTTCAACATGTTGGAATGCTTGAAAATTTAGTTACTTCTTTTTTCATTTTCTTTAAAGAATATTATAAGCCGGATTGACGAATATTAGGAAAATGAGCTGAATTTCCATCTCTATTATGCGGTTTTCAGGAGTTCCAGGATTCGTGACATTATTATTTTCTTTACGAAGGTTAGATCTTTCTTTTGTATGTGTTACATTTCAATTTATTCAATGTTTTTAGGGCTAATAAATATTCGATATATAGTACTCCCATATCCATTAGAGTTGAGTCCACTTTTCCCTAGCCACTAATTAATAAAATGTTATTTCATGTGCATGGATGGGGCATGTTATAGAAAATCAATTAGCAGTACAAACATAAACGCAGTAGTACAAATGATCTTTAACTCTCAACTGGCAGTACTAAAAACAGCTGAACAGTACTAATTCATTAGGAACAGCAGTATGAATCTAGGGTTTGCACTAGATTGTATCTGATAAATACATTTGTTTTATCTACGCATGCCAATTATAATAAAAGAGTGTATCTCTCAACTACAGGATTGCATCTGTAATTTCAAAGATTTGGGATTTGTATCCTTGGAACGAGGATTCTCGGCATTGTTGGTTCCTATATGCATGTCAATTAGTATATACTGTAGTGCTACAGGCTTTGTTTACCAGGTATGTCAAAATGATGAACCATTTGAATTGATATTGCAATACACCATCGAACCTAATTTGAAAAATATGTTAGTATATGAAAATAACCATACCTATGGGCTAAAGCATGTCAGAACAGTTGTGGTGTCAACATGTGTTGTGCCGGTATAAATTAAAGCCGTTAACAGTTTTAACGGTACAAGCTTCTTAACATTGTTTTTTATTTGCAGCTCTTCCGCCAAATTTGAAATTCTTATCCACAACCAGTGACTACTCTGAAGGTGGCATACTCACAGCAACTCATGGGTACATAGGAGGTCATTAAAGAAATAGTATATATAATTGGTATCTTCATGATGTATTTCACTACTTAGAATTTGTATAATATTTGTCATTGTAACATTCATTATTATATATATTTCATAGTTTTATGACAATGCCTCTTACCATGTAACGATATAAGATGTTAAAAAAGGATTGAAACCATATTATGATAACCAGACTGAAAAATTACTAAACTCTTCAAAAGTTCAATTCAAAAAAATACCAGTGTATGCATCTCTGAAATCCCAGCATTGAATTTTTCTAGAGTTTATCGATGGAAGGTTGAATTTGAAGTGCTTTTGCTTTCATCTTCATTAAGCACTTGAAATAAGGACTCTGTACCTGCTTATGAAAAATTGCTTTTTTTTATCTCGAAATAAACTGACAAGCTGAGGCAGTTGGATAACATGACAAACGATGGCACCACAGAATCAAACCAAGATGCCATCTACACGGATGATGGGACGGCACCACAGAATCAAACCAAGATGCCATCTACACGGATGATGGGACTGACTATGATAGGTTACATTAGGATATCTAGGAGTTGAAAATGCTCTTTAGTATTTATGATACATTAAGTAGACATGCGGCTCATGTCGTTTTGGTTGCATTAGGATATAAGCACCCCCTGAATATATAAGCTTCCGATCCTTAAAAAGTTTCATGCTGTATTAAAAGCTACTATCAGTTTATACCAAAAGTTTGTGCCCAACTAGGAGGGTACTACATATAAGCATATAAAAAGTTTATATATATGCTACATTGACTGGATATAAGCACCCACTAAACACACCCTTTTCAGCCTAATCAATCAATGGGCAAACTAACTTATGATTATTTTGGGTTTTAATTATGTGATGTTATTGTAATAAGGATGGTAATTACGCAATATCAACAACAAATGTTGTGTATAAAGAAGTTTTATTTCACATTTGAGTTTAAAACATATACTACGTTGTTACAAAGAACTTTGTATATTTAATTATACTATAATTGTTAACTTTCATTTATTTTTATTCTTAATGCATTCAATATAAAAATTGATACGTTTATATCTTATTATTCGTTAACTAATACCTTCAAACAATATTTATAAGTCATGCCCGCCCATCGGGGACAATAAAAGTAGTGGCAACAATGGCAAGGGCAAACCCGGTATCATTTGATCATGTCATATTTGATTATTACCTACGGAGTATGTTTTAAAATGTAATTTTACAACCTTCTTTAGCTATAGAAAAATATTCCAACGATAATTATAAGTCATGCATTCAATTCAATATAAAAACTGGTATGTTTATATCTTATTATATCCACTTTTTGCAACCATTCTTTAAAACCCTTCTTACGCTATAAAACATATGTTAACGATAATTATAAGGTTGGGCGGGCATATATGCCCGGGAGGGCTTATAAGTCATGCCCGCCCATCAAGCGGGCTTCGACAACTAATATATATATATATTAAATAAGGTTTAATAATTAAATATTTAATTAATTAGGGCTTATAATTAATTAAATAGATATTAAAAAATTAATATAATGATGGTGATAGTGGGGTAATATTATATTATAATTATTTATAATATAATGTTATTTATAAAGAAAATTTATAATAAGTATTTAAGTTAGAGAAATTAAATAAGGTGTAAGTGTGTAAATATATAGAACACATTTATAAGTCTAATAAAGCCCAAAAATATTAATTTGGAAAAATTAATATTTTTAATAAACAAAATAATATATTTTGTCCTTTAATCGGTATTCATCCAAAATATTCTAAGTGTTGAAATTTTAGAAAAATCGGGTATGACCCATTCGTTTATTCAAACTTTTTCATTCTTTCCAAGTATTTCAATTTACTCAAATAAACTCTTATGTTAACAATATTTGTAAATCTAGTCCAACATTTATATATTTAACGTTATAACTATATATATCGTTACGTTTACATTTTAATTATAAGTTTCGTTATAAAAGTCAACATTTAGTCAAAATTTACCTAAAAGTTAACATTAGTCAACAAAATAGCATATTGGGCCAAAAAGTCCATTAAGGGGCTAACTTGGGCTTAAAATGTGTAAACAAGTCCAAAATGTTTTTTAGTCGATATATAACGTTTTATTATGTAAAAATAATTATGGCGAGTTGAAAAACGTTCCAAAACTTATTTTTGTCACACTAAACCATTATTCGGCCGAAAAGTCCATTACAAGCCCAATAGTCTAATTTTAGTCCAAAACCAATATAAACCTTTTAAGTTACGTTATATATATCGTTAAGTTTTAAATAATCAAATAAACACTTTAATTTAGCCGCGGGGTCAAAAAGTCAAACTTGGTCGAAAATGGGTTGAGCTTGGCCCAATTCGTGCCGTACAAAACTTAGGCCCAAAAACCAGGTTAAACCGTTAATCCCTTTTAGTTCGAATAGCTTTCGTAACAATATTTAAATTAATCAAATAAGTACTTATTAATAAGCAAAGTGGTCAAAAAGTCAAACATGGTCAAATTTCAGTGGGTTCGACCCTTTTTCAACCGTACGACCCATTTGGACCCAAAACAAGTCAAAACACAATAAGCTATAGCTTATTCAATAAGCTATTCCAAATAAGCAATTAAGCACTAACTTCACCATTTCACCACTAGAGCCAAAATTTTATGTTTTTCAAAACCTAAATTTTTATTTTTGCTATAAGTGGCCGATTAGTATATATATAAACAGAAGTGTATATTTCGTCTTAAACTCGCGTAATTAACACTAAACACATTTGTACCATCAAACTAGCACCACAAGCAACAAGATTTACCACACAAGCAAGAAATAACATAATTTGTATAAAAACTTCAAAAAAAGTCGAGCACACATAAGTATAGATCAAACCCTAGCTTTTTCAATTTAACAAAACGTAAACATTTAGCACTTGGTAATACTTTTAAACCTCAAGATAACATGAAATGAACAAGATTGAAAACGTTTTGTGGTTTCCTTACAATGGGTGTAAAAAGTAGAGAGGTGTAGGACCAAGAAAGACTCCAAATTGCACCAAATTTACCCACAATACGTTCCGATTACCACAAAACACTTGAAAGTACAACCCGATTAGCTCGAACTTCACTTGAATTTTGTAGATCTTGATTTTATGGTTAGTTCAAATGGATGAGATGAGAGAAAATAGTTGGAAGTATTTTAGAGTTGAAATGTGTGTGTGTAACATTATGTGTAGTGTTTTAAGTAACAAACATAGTGTGCTTAGGTCATAATAAGCCAAAACAAATATCCCCTCTTGTTCTTTTGTGGAGTTGGCGGCAAAATGGATTAGAGGGAGGGGGAATCCGAATTTTTGGTGTCTTGTGGTGTATCGTGTGTCGGTTTGAGCTTAAATGTTACCGTAAAGTCCAGGTTTAACGTTTTTGGACACGTACACGCAAGATAAAGTTTTTATCTATGTTTTCATCAGAATAATAATAAAATATTATTATTTACCTAAAAATGTATTTATTTGACTGCTACCATATATATTGTAGTGTCGGTACGCGTGTGGGGTTGCTTTTTCGTAAATGCGAGAAAGCTTCTCAGTTAAATACGAAACTTGTCAGTAACTATCTGAAATAGAATAATTTATGTTTTCTGAAAAAAATAGACAATTTCAGCAGTGATTGTAAGCTACAGTATGCGGGTGCTCAGAATTACTGAAAACGTTCAGTTATGCATAGCAATGCTCGGTTTAGGAATAAAAAATAAATATTTATTATTAAAATAAAGTGTGAAAATTACCATTTATCACAGTCTCCCCAGCTATTGCGTCACTCGATGAGTTCGAAAAGAGATGAGGGTACTTTCGCTTGATTTCATCCTCTTGCTCCCAAGTGTACTCGGGACCTCTGCGAGAGTTCCAACAGACCTTCACGATTGGGATACGACTCTGCTTAAGCCGTTTAACTTCCCGGTCCATGATTTCAATCGGTTCCTTGATGAAGTTCAGCTTCTCATCAAGCTTGATTTCTTCCAGGGGAATAACAAGGTTGTCCTCAGACAGACACCTTTTCAAGTTGCTTACATGAAAAACGTCATGCACAGCGCTGAGTTCGGAATGCAATTCGAGTCAATAGGCTACCGGCCCGACTATTGCAAGAATCTCAAAAGGTCCAATATAACGAGGGTTCAACTTCCCACGTTTTCCAAATCTTATCACGCCTTTCCACGGTGAGACTTTCAACATGACCTTATCGCTCACTTGGAACTCAAGGGGTTTTCACTTCTTGTGAGTATAGCTCTTGTAGGATACTCAAAGATCAAACACGTATGGTTCTTGTGATGTTGGCCGATTCTAGAGAGAGAAGAAGAGAGATTGGGAGCCTTAGTGAGAGAAAGTGAAATGATATTAGATTAAACTAATGAAAGGTCCAACCCTTCCCATGAGAGGGAAGGCTAGATATTAGATTAAACTAATGAAAGGTCCAACCCTTCCCATGGGAGGGAAGGCTATTTATAGTTCTTACAAAATGCCTCTAGTAGGCTATGGACCGGGCTGACAGTGGGTAAAGACCCGACCCGACTCCATGGTGAAATGATATATAAACTAATGTTATTAAACCTACGAGCTGCTTAATGCTAATCCATACTCGGGGTGACCGAGTCTTTCATGTGAATATTTATATTCCTAACAATCTCCCCCTAAGGGAGGTCACCCCGAAAATTACACTTTGAATTCTAGCATTCTATTACATGAATTTGAATTCCTAGCTCGTAGTCTTTGATTCTTCTAAGTCATTAATCTTTGTACTTTCAGCAGTGAACTTTTGATGACTGTTCTTTTGTCTTGGATGAACTTTGAGGATTCTTTGAGGTCATCATCCAACGTACGTCACCAAGTCATCCATTTGAAGTATCGTCTCCATGTGATGTTGTGATCTTTGGACCGACATGCTCACACTTTTCTGGATCATGATTTTCAGCATCAGAGTTGCGGAAGCAGTGTTGAAAGTCTTTCAATTTTCATGATTTCTTTGATTATGATGGTGAAGTGTGAGCATGAGGTGATGTATCGGCATCTTTTCGGCAATCAGCTGCAACCGCCAGGGATTCCTGCATACATCAGTTAGCAATAAAACGTCCGGTACTTATAGGTTTGGATTTCGAGATTGTTAATAGCATAGTGTGAAAAATTTCTCAAATCCTTGCCAAGGCAGTTCCTAAATCGGATACCCCCGAGAGGGCTTACAAGATCTACCGAAGTACATCAACGATTAGGTGAGTCGTTGGAGTTCACTCCACGACTGTAGACCGTTTGAAACCGCCGCGACCACTAAGCGTAATCCACAAGGAATTACCGAAGTGACCTGCTTTCAGGGCTGTTTGATTGTGACCCTGGCATGAATTTTCATTCAATCACTGAGAATTACATTTGTAAATTCTCTCATAAATGTTCTGGAAGATTGCTAAGATCTGCGTAGGACTCATAAGTTTACAACTGGAGTCCTTAATGTTGAACAATTAGTGTAGAAGTAACATGTGTTCCTATGAGATCTTATGATGCATCTCGTGGCTCTAGACTTGATAAGTGCATTTTTGGTAGTCGAAGACTGGAGCGGTGTCTCCTGTTTCAATATCAACATGACTCATAATGAGTGGTCGATAGATTATGCCGGGTTCCCCGTGAGAGTGAAACAAGTCCTTTTAAGAGAACTTGAGTGGCTAGAAGGTTTAGTGCAGTGCGTCACTGGGTCCATGACGTCTTGTCTTCAATACTGGTGTTACCTTAGTAACTACCAGTAGCATATGAATAGAACCCGGTTTCTGCCCTAAGGTTGAATAATTGGAGGGCTATTTGTTTTCACCCTTTCTCATTACATTTCTTTTTAATTCTTCAACCCCTTCTTTCTCCTTTCTCATATTACTCCTTTTTTTCATAATCATACCTAAGGACTTTCTAATACTAACTATTCGGTATTGTCCTTGGGTAGATCCCTCCGGCTCTGGGGGATTATAGGACGGTTTTCCTAACCTGAGCTACCTTATAACTTCATGACTATCCTATGTGGCCGTCAACCAAATCTTTGAAAAATTTCTCAAAGTATTTATAGTTATAAAACACATTTTGCTAACACTTTGAGAGTTTTATACTTTTCAAATGCTCCCCCTTAACATGTGCTCAGATGTTTTTATTATGAATTTGCACATGTTGGATAGAGTTTGCACTTTTTGAATTGATCCACCTTCAGTGAACATGACCGATTCGAGACACGCTTACATCACTAGTTAGACTAGCTTGAAATTATTACCCGGCCTGGTCAAGTCCACAAAAAGTTTCTCGAAATGGTACACTCTACTCAGACAAGTCCTCTTCGAGACACGCTGAAATTATTACCCGACCAGGACAAGTCCTTTCGATTAATGACAATTAGTTTCGTCAATTCATTGGTGAAGTCTCAGTCGCGCTCAAATGAGATGCCAGATTCTTTTTGTCACCACAAACCATTTGCTTCCCCTCAATATGTGCATTGATATACAAAAGAGTTTAGCACATATGGGAGAGATTACATTTAAGTCCAAAACATCACATTTTTATTAGATTGCATATTTAAATCACATTCTCTCCCCCGATCAGAAATTTCAAACCTTTTGAGATTTTGTGATCCCAATTGATTTAAATAAGTTTAGAAAATATGGGAGAAAATGTGGTCAGGTTTAATATGTGCTGATAATGGAACATACTAATGCTCCCCCTCAATCAATGAGGGAGAATGCTAGTGTCAGGTATGATAAGTTTGAAAGATATTTGAATTAAAAAATCATACACTGACACATAACAACAAGTTTCATTAAATTCACTGCTTATTATGTACAAAGTGACTTCTTTTGATGATATAAAATTTTTGAAACCACTCTCCCCCTCAATCGATGAGCCGTTTTCTATTTAAAGAGCTGTAGTCATTGATTGAGTGATAGATTTTTTTGAAAGGTTCAATTCTGATTGATATTCAAAAATCATGGTACGACCAAGTTTTGCACAAATACTTTCCTGAAGAATCATAGGTGGAAAAGTATCTGTGATGTAAAGAAGACTTCTTTTCTTATATGAGAAATGATGCACTGAAGCATACATCAAATCAAAGAAACATGGATATAAAGTAATCCATACCCAGGTGAACTTCACCCAGTTGGAGGAACAACTGTCTTTTTGGCGACGTGCTTTCCCCATAATGAAGAACATGTTACAGTCTGAAGTAACTGCAAGCCGACATGACATGTTTTAACAATTCATTTTAACTTCTGCTCGATCTTCATTTAAAGTCCCGTGTCATTATTGAATGACATTTCTAGGACCGTAAATGTTATCGATAAACAGAAGACATGCCTAGAGGAACTATTTTTGATATTTTTGTGTTTTTCTGATTTTTATGGTTTTTATAGGTTTCTATTTTCTTTTTGGTTTAATATATATACAAGGATATATGAAGCAAATCCATTACTCCTCATTCTCTTCCTGAAGACGCTTGAGAGTTTCTGGCGTCAAACTCTTCATGCCAAGTCGCGGGAGAATAAATTGGAACCGTTCTCTCGGGAGTGCCTTAGTGAAGATATCAGCCAACTGAAACTCAGTCCTCACGAAGTAAAGTTCAACAACCCCTTTCTCAACCTGTTCCCTTATAATGTGATGCTGGATATCGATGTGCTTTGATCGAGAGTGTTGGACATTGTTGCAGCAAAGAGCTATAGCACTTTTGTTATCACAATACAGAGTGTTGATACAAAAGTTGGGCGTTCCTTGATAGGACTTCTATTCTCGTACCAATTCGAATCTTAATGCTTGATGAGACCTGCGCACTAAGAAAAAGAACAAACACCGTTAGGCTTATCGAGGGATTGTCTCCCCCGATTATCCTCCGGCGTGAGAGTAAGTAATCGAATGTAGGGTTTAGTAAAGGGTTAAGGTTTATTGAAGATCGTACCTTTTACCGAGGGCTTGGGTGCCCTTTATATATGCATGAAACCCTAGTGGGTTTCGTGTTCCCTACTCTTCGGCGTGTTAGCCGACATCGGGTATATAGTATATATCTTCTTTATTTAGAAGATATTCTATATATTATCCGGAAATAACTTTGGGCTTGGGCCTTGTCGACCCAAGCCGCATAACTGGTAGTCCAGTTGCGGCCCATACGTGGTGGGCTTAATTGTTAGTGTTGTTCACTAACCGGGTTCGTGACCCGGGTATAGACTATACGTCATCATGTCCCCCCAGTCTAGTGTGCGCAGGGTAAGACCTGCGGATGCTAGACTAAGGTCTTGTCGAAATAATTCCTCACGCGTACGCGGGAAGCTTTCAAAAATATACCGCCTAAAATCCACGTGGAATGTATCTAGTCCAAAAAAGTGCAATTGGGGTACCTTGGGAAGTGGAGAGGTTGCCCACTTGCCTTGTCCCGTCATTTATCCTAGCCACACGATTTGAGCTAGTGGGGTACACGTGGCGATCATCTGTGGTGGATAGGAAAAGTATATAAACTACCGCCGCTTATTCACTGTGACATCCATAGTTAAAAATCACACCTCCACCATTTTCACATCTTCAAATCTTCTTCCAAAAAAAAGATAATTCAAAGGTAATTGCGCGTGCGCACATAATCTGAGTCACAATATGGTAGCGCAACTTCATGATTTTCATTCTAACATAACCGAGGATGAACTGATTCAGTTCACCTCGGATTATTTTATCCCTATGGGCCTGCGCCCTGAGGTACCAGGCCCAAATGACACCATCGCGGATTTCCCTGCTGGGAAGGTGGGGTTATATACGCGCTTTTTCGAGTGGGCGAATCAGCGCGTCCCCATCTCCGTGTTACTGAGTGACATACTCAATTATTACAATCTCCACATCTCCCAGTTGCATTGTATTGGTGCTGGGAAGATTGCTAACTTTGAGGTGAACTGTCGCTTGTTGGCGATTCACCCAACCCTCCACTTATTTCGCGCGTTTTATCACGCAACGTGGTCAAATGGGTGGGTTACCTTCTCGAAGCGCGTTGGAAAGTTACAGTGTTACGTGCAGAAGGTAGATAAGCTCAAGGATTGGAGGGAAAAATTCTTTTGGGTTGATGAAGCCGTCTTCCCTGACCACTTTCCATTTTACACCCGTGCCGATCTGCCCAAGGATGAGCGCCCCCCTGAGACGTGGTATAACGCGGATCATGCGGCGATCATTGATGAGAACCGTATTCCCATCAAGCCATATCCGGAGGCGTTCCTGGTGCATATGGGCATCAGTCGCAACTACTTCGAGCATGAGACGGAGGTCCCCACATTCTTGAATGCGGATGGCACGGGTGGGTGCTCCTTCTGTCGCCTTACTGTCGTTATTAGTGTAAGCGCTTCTTCTTTTTCCATACTTTATGTAACTTGCCTTTCTCTGTTTACTTGATGCGCAGAGATGGATCTGTTCGCTGTTGTGAGGCTGGAGAATCCGCGTGCTGTGGCGGTGGGAGTGCGTCCTCTGGGGGACGGTGAGCAGACTATTCTGCAGGCGACGGCAGGGCGCGTCGTGGATTTGGTTATCCCAGATCCCGAAGGCTCCCCTCATGTGGTGGTAGCTGAGCCAGTTCAGTCTGTGGCTCCTCCTGTGCAGCAGGGTCCTGACACTGCACAGCCTCCTCCCCCCTTGATCCATTTAGAGGATTCTGATAATGATATGGAGGAGGGCTCCCCACTGACGCGGAAGAGAGCGTCTGGTGGTTATGGTGAAGGGCCTTCCAAGAGGCCGCGGACTGAGGCTGGGGAAGGCCCATCTTTTACTGAGGTGCAGATGGAGTAAGTATCTGAATTGTTAGTTATAAACTTTTGTCAAGTTGTATTTTATTCTAACCGTGTTGCTCCGTGTCTTCAGTGTGGAAGTTGAGAAGTCTGGTGGAGGTGCGTCCACGACTGAAACTGAGAAGGAGAAGGACGTGTCCTCAACTGAGGCTGAGAAGGAGAAAAACGTGTCCTCGACTCCTCCCCCCACGTAAGTAGTTTTTAGTAATCCCTTAGGATTTTGTATATGCTTGACTGTTTTCCGTACGCTGATCTTGCTTCTTGATGTTTCGTACAGTGAACAGCCTGCTGGTGTTGTTGATGAGAGTGCGCCACCCAAGGAGAGTCCCCTTGAGGCGTCTGCATCGAAGGACATTGCAGTGGAGTTAAGTCCCTTTGACTCCGCGATGGAGGAGCTGGCCTCCATAGCTGTGCGCCAGTCTGAGCTGGTTTCGCAAGCCAGTGTGTACCAGTCTGATGAAGTTTCCAGACTGCGGGCGTAATTAGCGTCTGTGCAGGCTGAGTTAGCAAGCTCTAAAGCTGAGCAGCTGAGCTCCAAGGCTAAACTGGAGCGCGCAGAGGCGTCTGCGCTAAAAATGGGTGAGGAGAAGGTCATGGTGATGGCTGAGTTGGAGCGGGAGCGCGCTTTTGCAGACCGTCAGAGGCGTAACTCGTTGTGGGCGCTGAAGTACTTGGAACAGAATAGGAGCAAGCACTTTGCCAATATTGAAGAGTTCCGCAGCCGCATTGAGCTTGCCCTGAAGACGCAAGAGGAGAAGCTCCGCCAGCTCAGCATTGAGTACGATGAGGAGCTGTACCCCCATCTTGTTCAGTCTGTGGCTGAGCGCAGGTACATGCTGTTTTACTTCTTTATATCTTGTATATGTTTGGGACCCTTTTTCTTATTAACACTTGTGTTATTTCGTAGGTGGTTGATCAGTCATGGTCTTCGCCTGGCCGCCATGTGTACGCTGGAGCATCCTGAGGTCACCGCATCCTTTGGGAAGGTTGTGAATTGCGCTATTGCGCACGGTGAGACCTCGGCCGTAGACAAGCTTGCGGAGGCCAAGTTGCTGACCGTGCCGCTTGCTGAGGTGCCTGGGTATAAGGCGGATGCCCATGCTGAGCTTGTTGCTGCCATGGAGGAGCTAAAGAAGCTTGAGCTTCCGCACATCGCTCTCTTGGAGCGTGATCAGGACCAGCCGATCAGCGTGATCATGGCGGGGCTCACTCTTCCTAGGCATCTGCAGGATGATGCAGATCAGCAGGTGGACTTCTACTTGAAGCCTGATGTGGCGCAGTTGAAGGTACCCATTTTTGCTCAGCCTCGTGACATTCTGAATCCTTTTTGTCTTGAGAAAGAGATTTCTTTGCAAAGGTCGCTAAATGCGCATGTTTCCAGGGTCGCACGAAAGAAAGGCGAGAAAGGAAAGGCCATTCTGTGCGGCATAGGCGCTGCGCATCAGCCTAGATCCGATGGTGTGCCTGTCTGCGTGGCCACTGTTTCCCTTGATGATGCCGAGTTACTGAAGCGACTCGAGGATGCAAAGGAAGCGGCTTTTGGTGGGGGCTCTAGCCAGCTAAGGCGTGCCTATAGCATTTAGCCTTTTTGTATAAGCCTTTTTGTAGAAACGTATTCTATAAATAAAAAGTTGCTTTTGTACTTAGTGTGTCTATAACTTCTAAATACTTATGCTTTTTGAACTCGTAGTTCTTATATGACTTATGTATCCTTGCGTGAAGATAGCTTTAAGTGTTTAAGCGTACTTAGAAAATAAGGGTCATAATCGTGTATGAATTTCCTTAAGGACCGTAATCGTTGTGTTGAATTTTTCCAACTTAATCATAGTCGTCTATGTATTTTTGTAAGTTTACTTGTCGTATTGTACTTTTAAGGAATCAAGAGTCTTGATTTCCTTAGTTGTTAAACGCGCACAGTGTGCTCTATCGCGCATCCGTCGTGGGGTGCGTGAGGTACTTGCGCCAACGTCTTGAGCGCAAGGTGTTTAACAAGGATTCGTGATCCGGTGTTGATGGGTTTGCAACCCTCTTACTCAACGAGTAGTTTATTAGGTTTACTCATCCTTTCTGCCATCGTGGGTCTTAGTGTGTGCATGCACGCCATGTAGGCAAGAATATAACAATATTGAAACATGATAATAAAAGATGCAAACAATAAAGTTAAATGTGTTATGGAGTTAGCTAGAAACCATAACGTTTTATTAATACTTGCAAGTTTTGGAAAAGAAAAAATGTTTATCTAGATAATAAAATTACATGGATCTTTATTGAGGGCACTTTCTAAAGCGCAAGAGTGTCCATGTTGGGCCGTAGCCTTCTTCAAAGATAGCACCGTTTAAGGTTGCGGACGTTCCATGTTCGCTGTAGCTCATTTCCGTCCTTGTCGCGTAACTTGTACGCTCCATTGCCAAGTGCTTCTATGACCTCGTAAGGTCCTTCCCACTTTGGTCCTAGCTTTCCAGTGTCTTCTGCGCGGCTTGAGTCGTTTTCGCGGTATACGAAGTCGCCTGGTCTGAATGAAGTGCTGCGCACTTTGGTATCATAGTATTTTTTCATTCTCAACTTGGCTTTCTCTTCGCGTATTGCTGCGCGTTCACGTCGCTCTTCCAATAGATCTAAGTCTATGCGCCGCTCATCATCATTGGTTGCCGCATTAACTTCCGCAGTACGGATGGTTGGCATTCCAATTTCAGCTGGTATAACAGCTTCTGTCCCATAGACCAAAGAGAAGGGGGTGTCCCCGTTGCTGACCTTGATGGTTGTTCGGTGCGCCCAAAGAACATGTGATAGTTCTTCTACCCATCTACCTTTGTGTCTGTCCAGGCGCGCTTTGATTCCTTCGCCAAGGCTTCTGTTTGCGCGCTCGACCAGACCATTGGTTTGTGGATGAGTTACTGATGCAAAGTGTTGCGTGATGTTCAGCTGTTCGCACCAGTCTTTGAACGGGTTATCACGGAATTGTTTTCCGTTATCAGAGATAATTTCTCCAGGTAATCCAAAGCGACATACTATGTTGTCCCACACGAATCGTTTTACCTGGTTACCTGTTATAGTTGCTACTGCCTTTGCTTCGATCCACTTGGTAAAGTAATCTATTGCCACAATGAGGAATTTCAATCCTCCTGCGGCAATGGGGAAAGGTCCAGCGATGTCGATACCCCATTTGTAGAATGGCCATGGCGATGTAATAGGTGTTAGCTCATGCTGTGGTCGGCGCGGAATGGGTCTGTGAACTTGGCAATCATTGCACTTTCGTACCAGGTCGCGTGCGTCGCGGTGCATAGTTGGCCAATAGTATCCAGACCTAAGGGCGCGCGCTACAATGGATCGTGGTCCTGAGTGCATGCTGCATGAGCCTGCGTGGATCTCTCGAAGTACATAGTCTGCCTGGAGAGGTCCAACACACCTAAGCCATGGTTGTAGGAATGAACGTCTATATAAGACGTTGTCTCTGAGCTCGAATCGCTGCGCTGTGCGTCGGATTCTTCGAGCTTCCTTCTGCTCTTGGGGAAGTATGCCCTTGCTGATGAAGTCAATAATCGGTGTCATCCACGTAGGATTTTCCTCTTCTATCACCGTGGATATTTCCATCTCTGTGATTGACTTGTTTTTCAAGGTTTCCACCAAAACTTGTTTTGAGAGATGCGCAAAACTGGTGGATGCAATTTTGCTCAGCGCATCTGCTTTCCTATTTTCACTCCTGGGAACCTGCTTGATGATGAATCTATCGAAGTTCTGGATCAGAGATTTGGTCTTTTCGAGGTATTGGATCATGTGTTCCTCCTTTGCTATATATTCTCCTGAAACGTGGTTAGCCACTAGCCGCGAATCGACGTTTACTTCTAGGTTGCGTGCACCCATTTGAGTTGCGATGCGTAACCCAGCTAGGAGTGCTTCGTATTCTGCCTCGTTGTTCGTGGCTGTGAATTCAAAACGCAGTGCGTAGGTGAATTCAACTCCTTCTGGGTTGGTGAGAATAAGGCCGCCTCCTGATCCATCTACGCATGAGGATCCATCAGTAAATAGAATCCATGGTTCCTGAAGTTCCTCCTTGCTTGTCGCAGGTGGAGTGTCTGTATCCGGCTTCTCGATGATGAAGTCGGCCAATATCTGCCCTTTAATTGCAGTGCGCGGTCTGTATGATATGTTATGCTCGCCCAGTAATACACTCCATTTTTGTAGGCGTCCCGATGCGTCGGGTTTCGATATAACCTGTTTGATGGGTTGGTCTGTGATAACAGCGATTGGATGCGCCTGGAAGTACCGGCGTAGTCTTTTCGCTGCAAACACTAAGGCTAGGACCAATTTCTCCATTGCAGTGTAGTTAATCTCCGTTTTCTTCAGCGCCTTACTAACAAAATAAATGGGTGTTTGGACGGAATTCCTGTCTGTCAGAAGGACTGCGCTGACTGCTCCTTGAGTCGCAGATAGGTACATGATCAGCTCTTCCCCTGGTCGGGGTGCAACAAGCTTTGGGAGCGCTGCTATGTGTTGTTTGAGCTGTTGGAAGGCTTCTTCTGCCTCCGCAGTCCACCTGAAGTCTCCCTTTTTGGTGCACTTCTTGAGTGTCTTGAATAGGGGAAGTGACTTGTCTGCTGATTTGGATAAGAATCGGTTCAGTCCAGCTAGCTTGCCGTTTAGTGACTGAACTTCTTTTAGTGTGCGCGGTGAGGGGAGGTCAATGACTGCTTGAGTCTTCTCTGGGCAAGGCTTGATCCCATCGGGCTCTATCAAATACCCGAGAAACATGCCTTCCGTAGCGCCAAATGTACACTTCTTGGGGTTCAATTTCATGTTGATTCTCCTGAGTGTTTTGAACGTTTCCTCCATGTCGCGCACCAGCTCATCCTCTGTATGGCTTTTGATGACGAGATCATCGGCGTATACTTCCAAGTTGCGTCCCACTTGTTTCTCGAACGCAGTGTCCACCAATCTTTGGTATGTTGCTCCTGCGTTCTTGAGGCCGAAGGGCATCTTTGTGTAGCAGTAGACCCCTTGACTTGTGTGGAAGGCCGTCTTTTCTTCGTCTTCCTCTGCCATTTGAATTTGGTGGTATCCCTTGTATGCGTCCAGGAAGCATTTGAAGGGATATCCACATAGAGACTCAATTTTCCAGTCTATTTCCGGTAGCGGGTAGCAGTCCTGTGGACATGCTTTATTGAGATCCGTAAAGTCTACGCACATCCTCCAACTGCCATCGCTCTTCTTTACCATCACTGGGTTAGAGAGCCAGTCATGGTAGTAGACTTCACGCATGATGCCTGCGTCTACCAGCTTATGTACTTCTTCCAGGATGGCTTTTGCGCGGTCTGGAGCTTGTCCGCGCTTTTTCTGTTGTATTGGAGGATATCCTTGTCGGATTTGTAGCTTATGTTCCGTGATGGAGCGTGGTACTCCTGTCATATGCTTAGGTTCCCATGCAAAAATATCCAAATTATTTTGCAAGAGTGCGCATATAGCTGACCTGCCTTTGTCAGACAGAGACCCACCAATAGACACCTGTTGGTCCGGGTATTCAGGGTGAATGGCGACCGCTAGATTTGGGACTTTGATTGCGCGCTGTTCTGGAACAATACTTACGTCACTTGTCACTGCGTTACATTCCTTGGGTGGTGTGGTGGTATTGTAAAGGGTGACAATACCTCCTTCCACTGGGAACTTGAGCATTCCGTGCGCTGTGGATGGGACGGCGCGGATGGATGATATTCCAGGTCTCCCAATAATACCGTTATACGGGGAGGGGGATCTGATTACCATGAAGTTCATCCAGGTAGTTGTAGAGTGTGGTTTGTCACCAACTTCTACAAATAGACGTAATTGCCCCGTGGGCCATATCTTCTCCCCTGTGAAGCCGGTGAGCGGCGTTGTGGCTGGGATCAGCTGACTCTGTATCTCAGGTCGCAGCTTCTTGAAACAGTGTTCGTATATGATATCAGCGGATGCACCTCCATCTATATACATGCGACGGATGTCGTGACCCCCCGTATGTATTTCAATGGTGAGTGGATCCACTACTGCGTTGTTCGCAGTCAGGGAGGGGAAAGAAATTTCGTTTCCCTTAGAAAAACGCTGACTAACTTTCTGTCTAGTCGCGCGGGACCATGGCTGTATCATGTAGATGATATCTGCCTTTTCTTTTGGTGTCTCTTTCTTGGCCCCTGGTTTTGATTTGTCTTTCCCTTCTCTGATGTTTTTTACGAGATGGTCCATCTTTCCTTCCTTTACCAATTTGTCAATCAATTGGCGCAGTTGGACGCAATCGTTGGTTGTGTGGCCCTTCTGTCCATGGTATTCGCAATAACCATTCCCTATGCGCTTATCCTCTGGGGTGCGGATTGGTGGTGGTTTCGGGAAGTTTGCGCCCTCCGTCATAAATATCTCCCTTGGGGTTTTTGTGAGGGGTGTGTATCTATCATTGTCTCTTCCACTCCCTTGGTTGCGATAGCCTCTGCTGCGGCTGTTACGACTGCCACCTTGGTCATTGGATTGTCTCCTTGACTCTTCTTGTGGTCTATGATTCGAATAGCCTTTTTTGCTATCTGCAGCGGCTTCTTCTCCTTGGACGAAAGACCTTGTGCGCTTCATGAGCTCATCGAAGGTTAGGGGAACCTTATCGTTTAGCTTTTTTATCAGATCTGGATTATTGATTGCATTCATGAAACCCGATATTTTCAGTATCTCTGGACACGCCTTGACTTTCATGCACTCGTCCTTGAAGCGTTCCATAAAAGCACTTGTAGATTCCCCTTGTCGCTGTTTAACCCTAGCGAGTTCGACAGGGTTTTTGGCGCATTTCTTCCTTTGAGTGAAGTTTAAGCGAAATGCTCTGCGCAACTCTTCAAACCCACCAATGCTTCTGCGTGGAAGCTTACTAAACCAGTTGCGTGCATTCCCTACTAATGTGGAGTTGAACATATGGCACCACACAGGCTGTGGCCAATTTTCGATAGTAGCTGCTGATTCGAAAATTTTTAGGTGATCATCAGGATCACCTGTCCCATCATATGTTTTGACATTAGCAGGCATGCGCCTTTTCTTGTTCTCAGAAAAGTCACTGATGCGCCTAGTAAACGCATCAACCTTTTGGCGACGCCAGGGGAGAGACATGTCTTCATCATCCTGGTCGCGGTATTTCTCTCTTGATTTCCAGTGTCCAGTCTCGCTGTCCGAGGAATCTCTTGAGGATGAGCGGACTCTTTTGTGACGCCTGCGTCGACTATCATCAGAGTCTGAGCTTGCTCCTCTGCGGCGCTTGCGCCGACTATCCTCAGAGTCAGAGCTTGAGGGGCTTTCACTTGGGGAACATCGTCTCCCAAGCCTATCTTGGATCCTGCGTTTGCCAAGCCTAGCGTGGACATTGGCGCGCCGCTCCCCCTCTTCAGGCTCTTCCAGATGTTGAAGGTCAGCTGCTTCATCGTCCACAACCTTCCTTCCAATCCTGGCGAATACTGGTTGTTTACGGCTATCCCTCTCGCGTCTTTCCTTTCGGTAGCGCGGTGGGGATGCGTCAGGATTAGGGTCAAAGTTGAGTCTGGCGTGCAGACTTTGGCTTGACCTCTTCTTTGCCTCCTCTCGCATGAGCGCAGTCAAGGCTTCGTAGTTCTGAGATACGAAGTCACTTGGGGCTAATTCGGAGGTAACTCCTTCTAGCGCGATAGAGTCGGTTTCCAAAGTTGGATCCTTGTTTCGCACAGGCGCGTTGGGAGGCTCAGTGAAGTTCACTTCTGGCATGGCAAGAGGTGTGCGCTCCAGTTCTATCTCGCTAGTACTTGTCGTAATAGCGGGGGTAAACCTGGTAAGCGATTCCACTGCAGGAAAGACCAGATTTGGGTGCGCTCCTAAGCTTTGAGGCGTACTGGTTGTCCCAGAGGCCTGTTTAGAAGTCGTATCAATTTGATGCTTCTTTCCTAGTGGATCGTCCTGCGTTTTCTTCCCATGCGGACTCTTATGACTTCCGTGTTTCGTCATTCTAGTTTTCTGGTAAAATCCTTAGTGTAGGGTCCCACGGATGGCGCCACTTGTTGATACAAAAGTTGGGCGTTCCTTGATAGGACTTCTATTCTCGTACCAATTCGAATCTTAATGCTTGATGAGACCTGCGCACTAAGAAAAAGAACAAACACCGTTAGGCTTATCGAGGGATTGTCTCCCCGATTATCCTCCGGCGTGAGAGTAAGTAATCGAATGTAGGGTTTAGTAAAGGGTTAAGGTTTATTGAAGATCGTACCTTTTACCGAGGGCTTGGGTGCCCTTTATATATGCATGAAACCCTAGTGGGTTTCGTGTTCCCTACTCTTCGGCGTGTTAGCCGACATCGGGTATATAGTATATATCTTCTTTATTTAGAAGATATTCTATATATTATCCGGAAATAACTTTGGGCTTGGGCCTTGTCGACCCAAGCCCCATAACTGGTAGTCCAGTTGCGGCCCATACGTGGTGGGCTTAATTGTTAGTGTTGTTCACTAACCGGGTTCGTGACCCGGGTATAGACTATACGTCATCACAGAGGAATCCTGTTGTATGCAAAGCCATAGTCTGATAGTTGAGATCTCATCCATAGGATTTGAGCACAGCACGCAGACATGGAAATGTATTCAGCCTCTGTGGAAGATATAGATGTACTCATTTGCCTCTTAGATGACCAGCTTACTAACTTTTCTCCTAGAAATTGAGCACCTCCTGACATACTTCGACGAGTATCTTGACACCCCGCATGGTCTGCATTAGGCCGTGAGTGCCATGACGGTGTCTTTAGGATACCAGAGACCCATGCGAATAGTCCCTTGAAGGTATCGAAAGACCCGCTTTACCACTTCTAGATGCCTTTTGGTGGGCTTAGACTGGTACCGAGCACACATGCATACTGCAATCAAGAGATCTGGCCTACTAGCGGTGAGATACATTAGGGATCCAATCATACTTCGAAAATTGGTTTGATCAACTGGGATCCCAGAGAGGTCTTCATCCAACTTCGATCGCTCAACCATAGGAGTGTCAACAGGATCACTTGAATCAAATCCAAATTTCTTCAATATTTCATTTGCATATTTGGATTGATTAATGAAGATGCCTCCGGGACTTTGAGAGATTTGTAAACCTAAGAAGAACGACATTTGTCCCATCATAGACATTTGGAACTTAGAACTCATCTCGTTAGAAAACCGATCACATTCCATAGGATCAGAGGAGGCAAAAATAATGTCATCTACGTAGATCTAAACGTGAAGTAGGATGATCAGGGTCCACAAAAACTTTAGGTTGACTGACATAGACTTCCTCTTTCAAATCACCATTTAAGAATGTTGTCTTTACATCCATTTGGTAGACTGTCATATTCTGACTGGCAGCATTAGCGAGAAAGATTCTGATGGCTTCAATTCGAGCAACCGGTGCAAATGATTCTTCAAAGTCTATGCCCTCTTCTTGACGATACCCCTTTGCAACAAGCCGTGCCTTATTTTTCAGAACATCACCATGCTCATCGAGTTTCACTTTGAAGATCCACTTTAGAGCGATAATCATTGCACAATCCAGAGGTGGTACTAATTCCCATACTTCAAGTCGATCAAATTTATGAATTTCTTCTCGCATTGCATTAAACCAACTGTCTTTGGACATAGCATCATTGAATTCTTTGGGTTCGACTTTGGATAGTACAGAATTAAAGAAGCACCACAATGCATCGGTGGCAAGTTGCTTTCGTGTGGATACCGGACGAGAAGGATTTCCAATAATGTTGTCAATCGGATGATCATTAGTCCATTTTCTGAGATGTTCATGTGGTTGATGGTAGGGAACTGATGTAGCCGTGTTAGGATCCCCTGAAGAAGATGCATCAGTAGATGATTCAGGAGCAAATATATTCACGAACGGAGCATCATCAGCAGGAGCAAAAGGATTCACATCTAAAGAATTATCAACTGCAGAGCTTTGTTGTACCGAAGGGGATTGAATATTTGATGATGATGGTGAGTGACTGGCAGATGGTGCATCTTGACTAATTGTTACAGATGCAGAGGGACCATCTGAGTTGTGTGGAATTGGAGCATCTGCAACTGGAGGTAAAGGTGGAGCGTCAGATGTAGTATCAATAGTTGGTGGCTCAAAGTATTCATCAAACATTGGATCAAACAAATTCTTCAATTCTTCACTTGTGGGGGGTACATAAGGAACTGCAGGAGTGGAATGTTGTACAAGACCTGAACTAATTGGTCCAGGAGACAAAAGATTAGGTGCGGGTCTAGAACTTGTGTGTCCAGGAGCCGTTTGCTCAGTCAGCTCATCGAATGTCACGTGAATGGTTTCCATAATTTGTCAGGTTCGTTTGTTGTAGATTCGGTATCCCTTGCGATCTGGTGCATATCCAACGAAGAATCCAATGTCTGCTTTAGCCTTTAGTTTTCCCAGATCCTAACTATCATTTGTTGGGTAGCATAGAGCACCGAACACTCGTAGGAAAGAAAGATCTGGTTTCTTGCCATGTATCAGCTCATAAGGAGTTTTGTTGTGAAGAGTATGTATCAAGGATTGGTTTTGGGTGTAGCAAGCTATGGCAATTGCTTCTGCCCAAAGAAACATCGGTGCCTTGGAAAATATTAGCATGGTTCGTCCAGCTTCCACAAGAGTACTATTTCGTCTTTCAACAACGCCGTTCTGCTGAGGAGTACGTGGAACACTTTTCTGGTGAGTTATGCCAATACTTTCATAAAATTGAATGAGTTGTTTGTTAACAAACTCAGTTCCATTGTCTGTCCGAATGATTCTGACGGTCTTGTTGAGTCTTACTTGTAGCTGTTTGATAAGTTTGATGATAACCTCTGAAGTCTCGTCCTTGGTTCTCAAAAACTTCACCCATGTAAACCGTGAGTAGTCTTCGACCACCACAAGAACATATTTCTTCCCATTTATACTCTGCACTCTCATTGGTCCGCATAGATCCATGTGAAGGGCATGAAGAACTTCCATGATGGTGTTGACAGTTTTGGGTTTGTGAGTATGCTTGTTGCTTTTGCCCAGTTGACAAGCAGAACAAAGATGATCTTTTTCAAACTTTAATCTGGGCATACCTCGAACAAGATCCTTGCGAGTAAGTTCATTTATGGTGCCGAAGTTTAAGTGATTTAAACGATGGTGCCAAAGCCATGATTTATTCTTTGAGGCCTTTGACAACAAGCAAATAGGAGAGGACCGCATCATGTCTTCAATAGAGATGGTGTATAGATTAGTGCCACAACGGCCTTTAAGGAGATCAATACCATCCAATTCTCTGACGAAACATGTGTGTTTTCTGAAAGCAACTTTAAGATCGGAATCACAAAATTGACCAATATAGAACAAATTGTGACCAAGTCCTTCCACGTAGTATACCCTGGAAATTACACTGTCACCAAACACATAATCTCCATAACCCATAATCACCCCAAAATGGTCGTTCCTGAATCTAACTGTACCGATGAACTTATTCACGAAATTCTTGAGCCGTGAGCGATCCCCGGTCATATGTTTTGAGCAGCCTGAATCCAAATACCAAAGGATGATTTGTACGACCTGCATTTGAAAACAGACAACGATGGATAACTGAAAAAGGTGGATCCCCATGTGCAACTGGAGTCCATTTGGTTAGCACAAACAAGTTTTTGGAACTACAAGATTCATAGATGCCATGGTATTCACAGTGGAAACTTCACTAGTAGCAGCAATTGACCTAGTTACAGGGCATTGTGTCTCTAAAGGGAAAATTTGGCCAGTTGGCTTCCATTCCTTAACATTCACTACTTTATGATTAGTCATTCTAGTTAAGGGGCACTGATCATCTAAAGAGAATTTTCTTCCAGTAGGTCTCCATTGATAGCCAACTTTAGCAAACATTTTTCCTGTTGCTTTCCAAATCTGCTTACTCAGTTTAGGTTTTCTAACATTCTTAACTGGGGATCATTGAGAAGACATCAAGAATGACACAACACATTCATCATGATTACCATAAATTAAGCATTCATTACATGTCTTGCAAATAGTATTAGAATTCGAATTAATTACAGTACGCTTATAGCTAATACTAGAATCAACACGATTCGTTTCGTTTAAACCAAACTTATTGTTCCTAAGGTGGTCTTCTACTTTCTTCTCATGAGCACTCTTAGCTGGCGCAGTCCTATCTTTCTTTGTATTGCGACTAGGCTTTGACCCGCTAGCTTTAGTGTCACTGCTTACTCCTGTAGAAGCAATGATGGGAACATTAGTTTGTTTCACTACCATTTGTTTTTCCGTTTTTGAAGTGCTGGGTTCAGATGTCGTCAATGGTACATCAAAGGTAACATGCTTGTTCTTAGTCATTGAGGAAGATGCAATAAACCTATCTCGCTTGTTATCAATCTTAGGACCTGTGCCAATGACGTATTCTAAGAGTTCCTGAGACTGTTTATTGAGGAAGTAGGCATCTACAACTGCACTATCAAGTGGTTTATCTAGCCTATCATCTTATACGATCTCACGAAGAGTATCAAGGCTATCCTTAAGGTGAGTGAGATGTACTTGATGAGCAGACCTATTGTTCCTAAGGGGTGGCGGAATAGGCACAACATCAATTGCATACTTACTACAAGCAGAAACCTTTGGAACAACATTATCACTAGTGATAATTGGCATTTTCCCTTTCACCTGAGCCTTTAGATTCTCAATCTCATTAAGCAAAAAAGTTATTTTTTCATTGGTTTTATCATGTGTGATTTTAATCGAATCATATAACTCTTTGTAGTGCTGTTTGACTTTTGAATTTTCAGCTTAAAAACAATCATTTACATGTTGTAATTTATTGATGGTGTCTTGATAGTGAAAATTCTGAGTATCTAAAGTCGATGGTTTATGGGAGCCAGTCACATCACTCTTATTCGATTTTAATTGGGCAATTTGGGCCCTCAATTTTTGAATCGTGTTAGTGTGAGCTTGAATTTTTTCATCTCGTTTGCTTAATTCAAAATATGCATCAAATTCAGGAGCATCCAAAGATGTCTTGGCATTTGAGATTTTAATCATTTCTTCTAAATGTTGATACTTTAATTGCAAATTAAGATTATCAACCTCTAGTTTTGAGAAATGCTTAACCATGTTATCATGGTCATCGTTTTGGATTTTCTCATGCAATTTTAAATTCTCCCCCTCAAGCTTAACAACACGATTCTGGGTAACATTCAATGCAATAGATAACTCAGGAAATTGACAGGCAGTTAATGCAGAATCAGTAGCAGTATAAAATACATCATGTGTAATACATCTAGCAATCAAATTTTCATTGGTGATGAGAATATTCTTTCTTTCAATCTCACAGCTTTTAAGATCAATAGCATTTTGTTTCCCTATGTTTTCCATATCTTTAAACACTTCTTTCATCTATTTTAATTCAGTTTCAAGGGTTTTTTGCATGCCCTCATAATGTTCTTTGAGAAGTTTAAAAAATGGAATAACCTCAGTTAAGTAGCACCATTTTGTTTGTTCAAAACCCCTTTCTTTCCCCTTCAGTAATTCCCGTTGGCGTAATTCTCTTCTTACATGTTTTATCAAAATCAACAAATAGTTGACAAAGAACATATATGCTAATTAGAGTTTTACATTCTGTGGGAAGAGTTAAAGGAACTAAGTGCATGGGTGTATTGGGTGGGTACACCATTGTTGCAGCTATCTTTTTAAAGGGTGGAGTTTTGGCTTGAAGTTCTTCGGCTTTCCTTTTTTCTAAGTCTAAGGACCAAAATATTTGTTCTGGAGTCAACTTAGTTTTAGGTACAAAGATAGCTAATCGGTTCTCCTCAGAGTAATCATGGGGTTTGATTATGACTCGATTTGCTATAAATTTGGGATCCTTCATTTTTTCAGCCAATCTTTCTCTATTTATTGCTTCTATCTCATTACTCTCTTCTAATGATGACACGTCGGGAGGGGCATGACCAGGCATAAGCATTAAATTTGCATCATATAATGCAGGTTGAGCAACTTTAACACTCCTAAGGTAAACAAACTTTGGTTCACTTATGGCTTTCTCACTATGTTCATCACACAACTTTTTATGCTTTTGAATCATTTGATCAGTTTTTCTGGTCTGGTCTTGTGTGTACAACTTATTTTCAATCTTATTCTTTAACGTTTTAAGTCTGGAAAAATCATTTAAGAGTTTTGTTTCATTTTCTTTGAAATCATGTTTAGTGTAATTACACTTTCTTGGATATCCTGTTTTTGCTTAACAGTTTGATCAAGCTGTTTTCTTAAAGAATATAACTCCTTTTTCAATGTTTCTTCCCTTAAATTACGTTCTGTTATGAATGTACGCATTTGACCATCCATTTTCTGCTCACGTTGAGTTAGCTCAAATTTTGCACGTTGTTCATATATGGCCACCTGATCTTTATAGATGTTAAGTCTAGTGGTCAAAGTGTCATCAGGGATAAACACGGTGTTCTCATGCAATTCACAAGTATTATCGACAACAGAAGATGCACTACTTGGTACAACAGACACGTCGTTGTGAATCACATATTTTTCATATGGAATAACATTACTATTTTCCATATCAATAGTATCTGATTCAACTACATCTGTCTATTGTACTTTGTTGGGAATCTTCTGTTCATCTACCATGTTATATGTGTCATACAGCTTTAGTACCTCAGATATGATAGATTCATTGGAAGGACCAGGTTGTTGTGGTGATGAGACTGCAGAAGACAGACTAGCCATGAAGATGGATTGAGCAGTGGGTTCATCATCAACGTCTGAGTCAAAAGCATCACAGTCATCACCTTGGAATATGTTGGGATCGTTTAGTGCCAAGTCCTAAACTGGTTGATCATCCACATCAGCATCAAACTTGTTCCCCTCATCACCAGCAAGAAACAATAACTCTTCTTCGTCCAAAGCTGCTCCATTCTCTTGAGCTTGCATCCACATCATCTTATCATTGAAGTAGTCAGAGTTTTGTGGACGCTTTGGTTAAGTGCAGTTCCTTGCTATGTGTCCTAGTCCACCACAGTTGTAACATTTGATTTGCCTTCCCTGTCCCTGATTAGCATTCCCAACTCTTTTCTGTAGGTTACCCCGACCAATGTTCCTTTGATTCACATTCTGCCTTCCTTGAACATTCTGAACCACAACCCTTTCATCTTCCACTGTTGCTTGATTACGTGGATTTGATGAAGTTCGAAGTTGGTTGTTGGTTTGAGGGAGTGTTGCTCTGAACTGTTGGACAAGTAAAGAAACTTGGTTGGAGAGATTATCAATCATCTTGTCAGTATGAGAGTATCCTGAGTCCAGTTGGTTGTTCACAGCAGATGGTGGGTGCAAAGATGATTGGGCAAATGATGTCTGATTCTGTGATGAAAAGGGATGGTGATAAACTTGATCAAGTGAGGATTGATTGAACGGCTGAACATTTGAGACAAATGCAAGTGGATCATTAGATGTAGTTGGATTGAGTTTTTCCCTCAATTGACGATCATAGACAGCATGCTTTTCATGTTACAGCTGTTCATAATTGGTCTCTCTCAATCCTTTGTTGAGCTTCACGGCAGTGACAAATCTGTCCCACTCGGGTGACATGTTGTTCACAAACTTAGAGTTGAGTTGGATGTTTGGCATTGTCATCCTGATGATCCTCATGTCATTCACAAGCTTGTGAAATCTCACATAATAGTCAGTGATGTTTTCTCCAGGATTCATCTTGAAGTGCTCAAACTCATCATACAACTGAGATTCACGATCTTCTTTGGTCAGTTCAGATCCAGCCAGAAGCATTTTAACATTGTCCCAAACAGCTTTGGCTTCAGTGTTGAAGTTTATAAGCTTGTAAACGTCTTTGGGAAGCCCTTGAATCACAATGTTAGAAGCTTTAATGTCTGCATCATAACACTTATTCTCCTCCTCACTAAGATCGTTGTAATTACATGGTCTATCAATTCCAAGAGTGACAGTTCCATCCTCAGCGGTAGTGACAACATCTCTAGTGGTGCCCATTTGAAAAGTTCCTTCATCAATGGATTTAAGAATGTTAACACCATTCTCTTTTCCCAAGCAATAAAGTCATATTCTTTGTGCCCATGATTCATAATCCATCCTATCAAGCATAGGAGGGCGGGTATCGGACCCGGCAGCTTGAATGTCATCAGAGGTAGTGCTTGCCATGATGTAGACTTGCATGGGATTTTACAATTCTATGATTTAAACCGAGAAATAGATTCTTTCGCGGGATTTTACAAAAATCAAGAATAAACCATGATTTGATTACTTGAATGTGTTATGATGAAAGTTGTTGGATCGGTTAAAGGATTAGTGATTGTATGGTAGTGATGAAGGTTGGTTAAAATTTTGAGTTAACGTATTGGTTTGAGCAAATCTCAATGAGCAAATTGCAGATACCTCAAATCGCAGACTCCAACAAGCAATTCTTCAAATCGCAAGTCCTCAAATCGCAACAATCTTCAAACCGCAAGACTTGAGCAAATCACAGACGCTTCAAATCGCAGAGACTCAAATCGCAGAGACTCAATCGCAACTGATTCAAATCGCAAGCTCAAATCGCAAGCTCAAATCGCAACTCACTACCAGACAAAAATGTTCTTTCTTGCGATTTTGTCTTCTTTCCCTTTTCTAGCAAACTACCAAATCGCAGCAGAAAAATACACCAAATCGCAACACAATCATACCCAACAAAACACAAATCGCAACCTAGAAATTTTACCGAGAGTCAAATCGCAACCTAGAAAAAACCTTCAAACATTCGAATAAGCCCCAAAATATCCAACAAGCTTATGAAATAAGCTAACCAATCACCAAAATAAGCTATTACAACAATCCTAAACACAAAAGTACAAGCTTTTAATAAATCAAACCAAAAACAAAGTCGAACCAATGTATTTTTTACAAAAGACTAGTCGAACCAAAAGTAACCTCACAAAAACCAATCTAAAATCCGAGCATCCACATCCTAAGTGATCTAACCATGGCTCTTGATACCAATTATAGGATACTCAAAGATCAAACACGTATGGTTCTTGTGATGTTGGCCGATTCTAGAGAGAGAAGAAGAGAGATTGGGAGCCTTAGTGAGAGAAAGTGAAATGATATTAGATTAAACTAATGAAAGGTCCAACCCTTCCCATGGGAGGGAAGGGCTATTTATAGTTCTTACAAAATGCCTCTAGTAGGCTATGGACCGGGCTGACAGTGGGTAAAGACCCGACCCGACTCCATGGTGAAACGATATATAAACTAATGTGATTAAACCTACGAGCTACTTAATGCTAATCCATACTCGGGGTGACCAAGTCTTTCATGTGAATATTTATATTCCTAACAGCTCTTTTGATGGTCACGAGCCTCTTGCATTCGGCTCTTGATCTGCATGATTTTCTTGGTAGTCTCGTGGATTAGGTCTAGTCCGGTAAGTTGGCTTTCTCTGACTTCAGCCCAACATATTGGTGATCTGCACTTACGACCATAAAGTGCTTCATAGGGTGCAACCTTGATGCTGGTGTGGTAGCTGTTGTTGTAAGAAAACTCGGCTAAAGGCGAATGCCTATCCCAGCCGTTCCCGAAATCTATCACACACGCTCTGAGCATGTCCTCTAACGTCTGAATGGTCCTTTCACTCTGACCATCAGTCTGAGGGTGGTAAGCTGTAATCATGTCGAGATCTGTTCCCAATGCGTCCTGAAGCGACTTTCAGAAGTTCGACGTGAAACGAATGTCTCGATCAGAGATGATAGAAATAGGTACACCGTGCCTTGCGACAATTTCCTTCAAGTATAGTCGTGCAAGTTTGTCCATGCTATCATTCTCTTTTATAGGAAGGAAATGAGCAGATTTAGTGAGACGGTCCACGATTACTAGATCGTGTCGTAACCGCTCGATGTCTTCGGCAGTTTGGTGATGAAGTCCATAGTTATGCGTTCCCATTTCCATTCTGGAATTTCTGGTTATACAAGTAAACCTGACGGTCACTGGTGTTCAGCTTTGACCTTCGAACACGTTAAACATTTACTGACGTACTTGGCTATATCGGCCTTCATATTTGGCAACCAGTATAGCTTCTTCAAGTCCAAGTACATCTTTTCGGACCCTGGGTGAATGGAGTATTTGGACTTGTGAGATTCGTGCATGATCAAATCACGAATTCCTCCGTATAGCGGGATCCAACTTCTGTCCCCATAACACAAAACTCCATCTGATCTCTTTACGAAGCCATTCTCACTTTCTGGCATTCCATAAATCTTCTCACTTGGTCGGTTCTATTCCTTGAGTGCCTCGACCTGAGCCTCAAGAATTTTCGCTAGCAGAGGTGGACTGATTGTCATTCCTAACGATCTTACATTGAGAGGTTTAGCTCGCTCTTTCTTGCTGAGGGCATCGACAACTACATTTTCCTTGCCTGGGTGATAACGGATCTCACAATCGTAATCACTGAGCAATTCCAACCATCGGCGCTGTCTCATGTTTAGCTCCTTTTGGTTCAGAATTTGTTGTAGGATTTTGTGGTCGGTGTACACCACACACTTTGTACCCTAGAGATAGTGTCTCCAGATCCGAAGTGCAAACACGACTGAGCCCAACTCTAGGTCATGGGTCATGTAGTTTTTCTCGTGGGTTTTCAGTTGTCGAGAGGCATATGCTATCACCTTCTCTCTCTGCATTAACATGGCTCCTAAACCTTTGTGTGAAGCGTCGCAATAAACGACAAAGTCTTCACTACCTTCAGGTAAGGTCAAAATAGGTGCACTACACAACTTTTCCTTAAGGAGTTGAAAAGCTTCTTCCTCCTTATCTCTTCAATAGTACTTCACATTCTTCTGTGTCAGTTTAGTTAAAGGCTTCGCTATCTTGGAGAAACCTTCAATAAACCTTCGGTAATAACCGGCAAGTCCTATGAATTGGCGTATTTCGGTGGGTGTTGTGGGTGTCGCCTAATCCTTTATTGACTCGATCTTTGCGGGATCCACATGAATGGCTTGACTATCGATCACGTGACCCAAAAATTGCACAGTTTGTGGAAAACTAGAAGGGGGGTTGAATAGTTTTTGCCATTTTTAACTTTAATTCGCTTTGTGACTTATTGTGATTTCAAGGTAATTGCACACAAAAAAGTAATATTAGTAAGTAAGCAGAGAAAAGAACAATCAAACCACAACACGGAGATTTATAGTGGTTCGGCTACAAGAACTCTCTTCCTTGCCCTACTCCACTCCTCGAGCCTCTAACTCGAGAGTTTTTCTTCACTAAGAAACAAACTCCCTTCTCGGCGGAGAAAAACCTTAATACACGTCGCTTACACCTTTTTCCGGTACAAAGCTAAATACCGAGTTCTACTTCAAGGAAGAACCAACCTTACGTCGCCTATACAATTATCGACACTAAGCTAGATGTCGTGTTCTTTACAAGGGTGCAACTACTCCCGTTTACTCTATGTGTTTTGAGGTCTAAAACACTAACCGGACTTTACTGAATGAAAGGTAGAACAAATATGTGAAAACACTAACTAATCAATCAGTATCTAACTATCAAGACTTGCAACAGTGAGTTAAAGCTTGTTGATTCTTGATCTCTTTTGCTACAAAAAGGAAGATCACTAAGAATGAAATGAATGAATGACATGGGTTAGTAATGTATAAATGAATGAATGTATAATTTATGCTATGTAAGTGATGATTGTGCCTGAATGATTAGCTTGCTATTTATAGGCAAAGCTGATCAACAGGCGGCGGATTTGGCGGAACCAAACTAAGGGATCCGCCAGTTATGGTGTTTGGTTCCGCGGGAACCAGACAGCTAAGATATTCCCATATCTTTCCATATCTTGCACAATCTTTCCATATCTTCCAAAGTCAACTCTTTAGGTTGAAGATCTATACAAGATATCACCTAAATCTTCAAGATATCCTAAAGATATCAAAATGAGGTATGCCATGATGTCATGTTTAA
This sequence comes from Artemisia tridentata subsp. tridentata, assembly GCA_021014915.2. NCBI lineage: Eukaryota > Viridiplantae > Streptophyta > Magnoliopsida > Asterales > Asteraceae > Artemisia > Artemisia tridentata. The sequence continues at coordinate 272,248,303 of CP139505.1, read as the reverse complement.
TATTTCTAATTTAAGAAATAAAAGTAAAACATGTAAATGTAAAATGTATATATGCAATGTGAATTCTAGTGATCATGTAATGTGTAAATGTGTTTTAAAAGACTTGTTACTATAAATTTAAAAGACTTTAACTTATATTTATGCTTTGCTAAAGATAAACCTTATAATTGTCATAAACAAAATAAAGCAAAGATCGTAAAATATAAATAACGTTTTTAGGACGATATTTGTATTAACAATCTCCCCCTTTTTGTTGATGACAAAACATAAAGTTTATTTTTAAGCAATGTAATAAGTAAAGTGAAAGTCTTTTAAAAATATAGATTAAGTTAGTTTTATGCAAGTTTAAAAACTATTTTAAGCATGAAAAACATGTACTGTGATGTAAAAAAAAATGTACTGTGATGAGCACAGTGATGTATGAACTTAATCCTATCTTCCCCTTTTTGTCGAAACAAAAAGAAGATATGCGTAGCGGAATGTGGTGAACAAGTCTTGGTTATTACTCCCTCTAAATTGGAGTACCAAGATTGTTTCAATGATTTCAAGAACTTGTAAAGCTCCCCATTGGATAATACTCCCCCTAATTGGAGTGCCAAGGTTATGATGCATGATCCTACAAAACAAATGGTTAGAATATGATATGCTCCCCCTCGATGTATACTCCCCATTGCTAGGGTACCAACGTATACGTTTCAAGGATGAGAAATGCTATAAAATAATAAGTTAGTATATGATATACTCCCCCTCGATCAATACTCCCCGTTGCTAGGGTACCAACGTATATGATGCAAGGTTGAGAAAAGCTACAAAACAAATGTTAGTTGTGAATCAATCCAACCAAGTAGCATAATGCATATGTATAGGTCAATCAAGCATGATAGTTCAACCCGTTTGACTTTAAAATGTCAAAAATACGTGTCTGATAAGAAAATGCACCTAAGTATAAGTGGTCAAATCATTATGAGAATTCAAACCAAGAATACATTAATGTTAGTAAATCAAACAAACCAAGATATTATGTCAAATAGTGATCACCCATAAGCATAAAAATATAACATGCATTCATTGAAAATTTATTTGTGTCATAAGTCACAAAACAAGATGTCACAACATAAAAAGGAAAGCAATCCTAAAAATCCGAAAGATTCCTAAGGAGAGAAACTAAAAGTGCCTATTGCGGAGGATTATTTTGGTTTGAGGAAGATATGATGGAGGCAAGCCAAATGGATTCTAAATCCTTTGTATCACGTAAGTTGGAGTTCATCATATTTGAAGAGGTGTTGAGAGGATCAAGTTACTTATTGCCTTGAGTGTTTGGTTGGTTGAGCCACATTGATTCATCAATGGTTTGGAGCGTGGTAAGTAAATCATTTGGTTGAAAGTTGGGTGATTGTGGAGGTGATGATGATTTTCTCATTTGAGATGGTATGGGGGTGGTGTGCTAGCCACTGGTGTTGTTGTAGGTGATGGTGATCTTGGTTGAGATGGAGTAGGTGATGGTGTAGAACCTATTGGAGTTATGGTAGGTGATGGTGATCTAGATGGTTGAGTTGGAGAGGGTGAAGATATGTTGACCACTGGAGTTACGATGGGTGTTGTAGTAGTAGTGGATATAGTAGGGAAGTTTACATTAGAAATGGGATTTATGAGCCAGTATGGTCTAACACTAATTCTAGCTGTCCTTCTGTGTGGTCTGGACATATGGGAGTTGTTTGATTTATGCATTGTGAGGGTGGTTAGAGATGCACAGGTAGTTAGGAATGATGATGAAATGTGAGTTTAGATTTTCTAAAGCTTCTAATTTATAGTCTCTAAGGTTTATGGAGAGTGGTGTTTAGATTTGGTTCATAAAGGAATGTTGATTTCCAATAACTTGGAACAAGAAAAAGTTGTTTTGTCATTTTATCAAGGCCAATCCATGGAGTTGACATGAAGATGATCAGTGAGTACAGAAGGTGACAGAAAAGTTTGTAATGTGATTGATTCACGGATTCCAAGGAACCAATTAAAGGGATCCTTAGGTGTTAGAGAAAGGTAACTTGGACAAAAATTTGAATGTTCAAATTTTGGTGGGAAATTTATTTCTTATGGTACTAAGTGTTTCTAAATCATTCTAATGATCCTAATGATCACTAAAAGAATCCTAAAAACTAAAATAACTTATCTAAGAAACTAGATTAGTCTGGAAAAATTTGAAAAAGTTACTGTTGGTGTAGGCGGATCCAAACGATAACAAAGGCGGAACCAAAAGTTTGGTTCCGCGGAATCCGCAGGTTGAGGACTGGCGGAGCCAAAGAATACAACAGACGGATCCCAAATATTGGTTCCGCCATATCCGCCATATGGAAATCCTAATTCTTAACAGAGGACTTGTCGAATTTTTCGTTATCCGTTCAAATCCCGAAAATTCTCCTAAAATATATGTAACTACTAATATGAGATAGAAAAATTCTAAAAACACAGGGTCTAACACACATTTACACATAGATTAATCCGATGATAATAACTTACCATAACAGAAGGTTAAGCCAAACGGTGGCTTAAGCATGGAAAATTGACAACAAAAAGTGTAATCACCCTGAAACATTATGTTAGGTCACATAAAAGTCAAATACCAACGTAATATTCTAAAAGACACACAAGTTTAACACCTAATTGTTCGAAAATGTTTTAAACCAAACACTCCTTAAATCTCACTTCTTGTTCATCTTTTTGTTGAGTTTTATGATCCATCGGCCAAGATTCTTCATCATTCCCTTTGTTTGTCGATGCTCCTCGGATTGATTGTCAATGGAAGGAAGTTGACTCATGTATTCGGGTGGAGGAATCCTAGAATTGGGTAAACCATCTTCTTCACTAGCCGATGATGATGATGATGAGGTTGGAGGATGAGCACGTTTTTCTCTTGCTACGGCTACCCTATGATCACTGAGAGGAACAAAGGTGTGTGGAATTTCGGTGTAGTCAGGAAGGAAACCACTAGTGTTTCGGGGAATAGGAATAGAGGCTTTGAACAGACATGTAAGAAGCATCCCATATGGCATGGCGGTGGTACCTAGGACTGGAATATCTGCCATTCTTTTGGCAATATAGTAGGCTAGGTTGAATTGTTGGTGAGTAGACACACAATACATCAAGTAGTAAAGGTTTGCATTGACGTGGTCCCTATTTCCTACGGTGCTAATGACGTTGGCTCTAAGAACTTCTTCCAACTTCTTAAATTGAGGCTTAAGCTCATTGAGCTCCATGGCTAATGGATCTCGATTTACTTGTTTACCCCGGCTTGTCCTAGTTGGGTTGTTTCTAGGATTGCAGAGATGTTCACGGATAATTTCTTTGGAAGTTAGGGGTATGTCGTATGGATGGATACGATCAAGGTTGGAATCTAGGATGGACAATGACCATTTGTCCGAATAAAAGCAAGTTCCTTGACTTGGAATACCTAAAACTTCCCCAAATTGGTTTAAAGGAAAGGTGAATTGGTTTTGGTTTACTTTGAAATGAATGTTCATGAATCCAAAGTCGTCTGTGCTAAGACTTACAGTAGCATAGAATTCAAGTATAAACCTAGGAATAATGGGTTCATCTATGTCGAGAAGACTATCAAATTGGATATAGGCTAATTGTTCACGGATATTGGTTTCTTCTAAAAATGACGTGTCTATGGTTCTACCTTCGTGAACATAACGTTTTTCTAATGCCTTAAAGATTTTGACTTGATCTTCGGTGAGTCCTTTGGTTTTGTGGTGTTGAGGTAGGTATTTGAGGGTGTCCTTATGGTCATAATTTGTCGCGGGAGGCATGATTATCCTAGACACAAAATTTTCATAATTTAGTTAAAACTATCGAAAATACGTATATTAATTTCTAGTGTGTGTCTACATGGGGACAATGTGGAGGTGCGGTTATCTCGACTCCTTTTGATGCATGAAAATTTATTTATGCAAGTTTTATAACGAAAATGTAAGATAACCCAAACGCTCCTAATTCAATGTAGCTACGTTTGAATGTACCCGAAAATACATATTAGTTATGTATTCTCTTTAGCATTCAGGAGACATTATGCAAGTGATGTTTGAAAACATAACGTTTTTGTATTTGTATGAACAATGTTATTTCCTAGTCGTGAGAAGATTTTGATAAAAATTTCTCATGGAGTTTTTGATGAATAATGATAATGTACTACAAGATACAATTCCTAACTATGAAAAATATGATTTGATTTGCAATTAAGTAAATATGCTTCATGATTTTGCAAGAAATATGCATAAACCCCAAGTTTTGATTTTTGTGCAAGAAATAGAAATCCTAGACTCAGAATAGGAATAATTAGGATACTTACAAAGATGATTTTAAGCACAAATTTGTGGTGAAGAATGACCTAATTTCCGAGATTGGTGTGATAAGGGTCGAATTCCAGTGAGGTGTATGTTTTTGGGGAATGTGATGTACAGTAAAGGGTGTTTGTTTTAATATACTAAAAACTGGCTCAGTAGGCCGCGGATCCGGCGAAACCAAAACAAGGGATCCGCCCTTGTTGTCGTTTGGTTCCGCAGGACCAAACTCAGGTTTTGGTTATTGCCGTGTTTCGCTAATCTAAGGTTTAAGCTATGGTTTTGTCTACTTATTAGGTTCCATTAATCCTAAACCAAGTCTAAGAAAGTTGAAAGGTTCTCTCTTAAGAGGTTTTGTAAGAATGTCGGCAATGTTTTCTTCTGAGGATACTTTCTCGATTGAGATGTTTCCCTTCTGAACATTGTCGCGTAGGAAATGGTGACGTATTTCTATGTGTTTGGTTCTGGCGTGTTGGACTGGATTTTTGCTGAGATCAATAGCTCCTTTGTTGTCGCAAAGAATGAGAATGTCGTTGAGCTCAATTCCATAGTCGATGAGAGCTTGTTTAATCCACAGTGCTTGTTGGCAAGCTTTTCCTGCTGACACGTACTCGGCTTCAGTTGTTGATATTGCGATGGTTGTTTGTTTCTTAGCAAACCATGAGGTGAGACGATGTCCTACAAAAGTAAAAATACCGCTTGTACTTTTCCTATCAACATAATCACCGGCATGGTCTGAGTCGGCATACACTATGGTTTCCACTCCCGTTCCTTTGGGATACCATAATCCTAAATGTGTAGTGCCTTTTATGTACCTAAAGATTCGTTTAACGGCTTTAAGATGGGATATTTTGGGATCTTCTTGAAAGCGTGCACATAGACAAACACTAAACATAATGTTCGGTCTACTAGCCGTTAGGTAAAGTAAACTACCAATCATTCCCCTATATTTAGTGCTATCTACGGATTCACTTTCTTCATCCTTAGTGAGTTTAGTTTCCAAGGACATTGGTGTTTTAATAGGTTTTGAATCTTCAAGACCAAATTAATTAAACATATCCTTGATATACTTAGATTGGTTGAAGAATATCCCATCTTCTAATTGTTTTATTTGGAGACCTAAGAAAAAGTTTAGTTCCCCCATCATACTCATTTCAAACTCATCATGCATGATTTTTAAGAATTCATCGCATAACTCTTGACAAGTTGAACCGAATATAATGTCATCCACATATATCTAGACTGTGATAATATGTGATCCCTTTTTCTTGGTGAAAAGAGTGTTGTCTACTAGGCCCATGGTATATTTATGGTCAACTAGGAAGGTTTTAAGTCGATCATACAAAGCTTTTGGTGCTTTCTTAAGTTCGTATAATGCTTTCTTAAGTTTGTAGACATGATTTGGTTTTTCAAAATTGGCAAAGCCGGGAGGTTGTGCAACGTACACTTCCTCATTAATAAAACCATTTAGAAAAGCACTTTTAACATCCATTTGGAATAGTTTAAAGTCGTGTGCACATGCATATGCAAGTAATATTCTAATTGACTCAAGCCTAGCGACGGTTGCAAGTGTCTCGTCGTAATCTATACCTTCTTGTTGATTATAGCCTTGAGCTACTAGCCTAGCTTCGTTTCTAGACACTACTCCATTTTCATCCATTTTGTTCCTAAATACCCATTTAGTACCAATTATGGTTTGATTTTGAGGTTGTGGGACTAAAGTCCAAACGTCATTTCTAATAAACTAATTTAATTCTTCTTGCATTGCTATGACACAAGATTCATTTTTTATGGCTTCATTAACATTTTTAGGTTCAATGGTTGAAACAAAACAAAATAAATTACTTTCGTTTTGGGCTTTTGACCTTAAGGTTCTTTCATTAATTTTTCCTATGACGTTGTCTAATGGATGACTTTTGGATTCTTTGATGTTGACAATTTCTGTTTTTACTGGTTCGTCTTCTCTGTCATTCTCTATGTTTTCTTGGTTTTCAACCATTTGACTTTCAACTAAGTCATCATCTACCAAAGGTAATGTCTTAGAGGGAGGTGGACTTTCGTCAAATGTTACGTTCAACGATTCCTCGACTCTTGATGTTTCTTTATTCCAAACAATATATGCTTTACTATTTTGTGAATATCCTAGAAATACACCTTCATACGACTTTGGGTCGAACTTGGTAAGGTAATCCTTAGTGTTTAATATGAAGCACTTGCTTCCAAAGACTCTAAAATATCCTAATGTAGGCTTTTTGCCTCTATAAAGCTCATATGGTGTTTTATTCAAGAATGGTCTAATTAGGACTCTATTTAGGATATATGTGGATGTATCTACGGCGTGACACCAAAACTTTTGAGGTATGTTTTGTTCATTTAACATAGTTCTACTCATTTCTTGAATTGTCCTATTTTTGCGTTCAACTACACCGTTAGATTGAGGAGTTCGAGGAGCCGAGAAATTATGTGTTATGCCATTAGCATCACAAAAAGCTTCGAATTGGATTTCATTATCAAATTCACGACCGTGGTCGGTTCTAATAGACACAATGTTATTTCCTATTTGATTTTGAATTTTCTTACTTAGAATTTCAAATTTATCAAATGCCTCATTTTTAGTTTTCAAGAACTTAGTCTAAGTATACCTAGAGTAATCATCTACTATTACTAAAGTATAGAAGTTTCCCCCGTAACTTTGTATACCGGATGGACCAAACAAATCCATATGTAACAATTCTAGACACCTAGATGTAGATACCATGTTTTTAGCCTTATGGCTATTATGAACTTGTTTCCCAAATTTGCAAGCATCACAAAAGCGTTGGTCGTATTTCAACTTGGGCAGGTTCCTAACGAGTTCCTTAGATGATAAGGATTGGATTAACCTCATATTAGCGTGACCTAAGCTTCTATGCCATAGAGTTGAGTTTTCGTCCAGAGAGGTGAGACAAAGTTTGTCTTTAGGTGTTTTGTCTAATTTCATAACATAAACGTTATTCTTCAAAACACCTTTTCCTACGGTTATACCATCTTTTAGTATTTTACTTCCATTTTCACTGAAAATGACGTTATACTTTTTGCGGAATAATTGACTAATACTAAGAAATTTAAATCCTAAATTATCTACATGAGCAACATCATCAATGGTGAGAGAGTCATGAGAGATTGTACCTTTTCTGATGATTTTACTTTTAAGCTTGCTACCGAATGTGACATTACCTCCATCGTATACTTGGTAGGATGAGAAAAGGCTTTTGTTCCCCATCATGTGTCTTGAACACCCACTATCTTTAATCCACTCATCTGGTTCTAACTCAACTTTTAAGCATACCTCGTTAGAGTCATTAGCCATAAGAGCAACTTCGTCATTCTTAGGCTCGTCGTCATCACCTTCACTGTCACTCCAAGCTCCACTAACAAATGCTCTTTGAGACTTGTTCTTTGGAGGCTTTGGACATTCTCCTATTAGGTGACCAGAATCTCCGCACCTAAAACATTTTCTATCTACTTTTCCTTTCCTATCATCACGGTCTTTCTGGAAAAGTTTCTTTTCTTCATGAGGTTGTCTTACGAACTTTCCTCGTCTCCTGAAGAATTTCTTGAAATCTCTAATGGCCATGGCATACTCTTCATCTTCGCTATCTGAGCTAGACTCTTAATCGTCACTTGACTCTACCCTAGCTTTTAAGGCAATGGACTTCATCTTTTCCTTCTTGCCTTTAACAATTTCTGAGTCTTTTTCCATCACCATCTTGTGAACTTTGAGATTTCCGATGAGCTCGTACAGTGTCATGCTTGAAAGATCCTTGGATTCTTCAATAGCTGTCACCTTTGCTCTCCACTTCGGATGAAGTGCTCTAAGAAATTTCCTGACAAAATTCTTACTAGAAAAAGATTCGTCAAGTGCTTTAAGAGATGTAATAATAGTATTGAACCTAGAAAAAGCACTATCAATGGTCTCATCTTCAGAGATAACAAATTGTTCATATTGTTGAACAAGAAAATCAATTTTGTTATCTTTGACTGGTGAGTTCCCTTGATGAGTGATAATCAATGATTGCCAAATATCTTTAGCCGTTTTACACATAAAAACTCTTTCATATTCTTTCTTAGGTAAGGCGTTATAAAGCATCATTTTGGCTTCATTATTTTTGGCAATCAACTTCTTTTGCTCATCACTGTGACGAGTAAGAGAAGTACCCATATCCCGACCATTTGATATATCATTACTTATGGGTTTGTAATCACCCTCGACAATGATATACCATAGATCTATGTCCTTTGACTTCACATACGTCTCAAAGCGGTTTTTCCAATATATGAAACAATTTGGTTCAAATAGTGGTGGTCTTGGCATAGATTGCCCTTCTTTAAAGTTTTCAAAATCCATTGATCGTTTCAAGATTTAAAATACAATATATTTTGAAAATCTTGAGTAACGTAGCTCTGATGCCAATTGTGGAAAACTAGAAGGGGGGGGGTTGAATAGTTTTTTCCGTTTTTAACTTTAATTCGCTTTGTGACTTATTGTGATTTCAAGGTAATTTGCACACAAACAAGTAATATAAGTAAGTAAGTAGAGAAAAGAACAATCAAACCACAACACGGAGATTTATAGTGGTTCAGCTACAAGAACTCTCTTCCTTGCCCTACTCCACTCCTCGAGCCTCTAACCTGAGAGTTTTTCTTCACTAAGAAACAAACTCCCTTCTCGTCGGAGAAAAACCTTAATACACGTCGCTTACACCTTTTTCCGGTACAAAGCTAAATACCGAGTTCTACTTCAAGGAAGAACCAACCTGACGTCGCCTACATAATTACCGACACTGTAAAACCCAAAAATCTAAAACGTGTTAAAAGACCAAAATGCCCTTACAACTTAAAAAAAATTAATTAAAGCTTATATAAGTGCCAAATAAATTACAAAACCTTTGTAAATAAACCATATATGAAATAAAATAATTGTACATGACACAAAAATAATTGTGACACAATAATAACTAATATGTACCGAAATATGTATATATATATATTTGTATTTTAAATTGATTTAAAAGTATTAAAAGATTATGATAACATCAAATTAATTAGGAAAGGATCATCAAAACTCAATTTCTGATTTTGTCAAAGTCATGGGCCGAATTTCCAGCCTTAGTTCCCCCCATACTCGGCCAATTCATTCTATATATTTTTCTTCCCATTTATTTTTCACCTACCTTACCGAAAACCCTAATTAACACCAAACAATTCATCATTCATCCATACGATTTTCTGGAGCTTGTTCATCATTTTTCCTGAGTTCATTATATTTCTAGGAAGCCAAGAAAAATAGCCATTCGATTATAGAGGCCTATTTTCATTGTTTTTGAATTTTGTTCAAAAGTGAGGTAAAATTCCATTTTAATTTATGCGACCACTTATAAATTTGTTTTCCATTTTTCCTGAGTTCCTTACATCATATATGATCTGTGAAAATTGATTACAAGGTTTTTTGGTCGCATTTGTGCTCGTGGGGAATTATTGGTTCTTGTTATCCATTCGAGAAGTGTAAATTCGTTCAGCCCTTTCTACGCGTCCCATATTGGGTTTGGTATTTTTCTCACGTCTCTTACATCATATAAGGTCTAAATAAAATGTTAAAACCGAACCATGCATGCTATATGAATTATTTTCGAATTTAACCTTAAAAACACAATAAAACTCTAAATAATTAATTATGAATTTTCTGGGTGTGATGCTTAATTTTTCTGAGCTCTATATGGTCCTTATAACCTGGGAAAAATGTCCATTCGATTGTTCATGGTCTATAAAAGTCATGGTGGATTTAAGTTTATAACCGGATTTATGAAAATATAGAAAAGAAATAAAATAAAATAAAACCCTAATGTGTTCAAGCTAGGGTTAGGGTTTGGGAAAATATTCTGGTCATTTAATGCATGTTTAAGGTTTTCATGATGATGGGACAATGATTGGCAATTGTTATTAGGGTTGTAATATTTTTGGATTGTTTTTGTAATTACCGATTTTAAAAATAAAAGTAAAGGGGGTGCTTTGTAATTTTTAAAACTCATGGGATATTTTTGTAAGTTATTTGAGACCTGGTATAATTCGTATAAAATATTAAATGAGGGGTCCATATGTAAATTTTGTATTTAAAAGGTTAAATGGGTAAATATATATAATTATTAATCCGATTTATAATTAATTAAACTTGAGGGACTAGAAATGTAATTTTTGGAAACTTGAAGTTATTTTGAGTAAATAATAATATTAAGAGTGTTTTGTGTAATTTTGAGTATTTATGGGGATAATGTGTAATTATTATGGAATTATGATTTAATTTATAAGTTTTGTAAACTTAAGGGACTAATTGTGTAAATTCTGAAATCTGAGGGGCTGAATAGTAATATATGTAAACTCTGATGTGACATTCTGAATTTTGGTAAAATAATATGCTTGTTTGGTAAATAGGGATATTAGAGGGATTAAATCACAAATTATGTAAATATAAGGTTTGTTTTGTAAACATTGTAACTAGAAGGGTATAAACTGTAAAATTATGAAACTAAAAGGATTATGATGACATTCTGAATAAAATGAGTATTAAATCAGTAACTTGAAGTATATTCACTTTGTACCCTTGAAATTGATGAAATTACAATTAAAACCCTAAACTATGTGAACTTGTCATAGTTAACCCTAGACTTTGGAACTTGTTAAAATATACTAAAATTCCATAATAACCTTGAAATAGAGACTTAACCTAATCTGTAACATTAATGTCTTGTAAATATGGAAACCTGCTAATTATGGAAACTTACTAAACCTGGAAAGTTACTAAAAATAGAAAGTTACTAAAATGGAAAGACAAGCTAAATAAGAAGATAAGAACCATTTGTAATTCCATCTGCTATTCCTTAGGTGTGAAGAAGGAGAGACTTTGATCTGTCCTGTGCTTCTATTTCTGCAATTCGTATTTGCATTCGTAATAAGGTACAGATATTCTGACCTTCTCTGTAAGGTTTCCTATGATTGCTTTCATGTTCTGATCTGTTTAGCCTCTAATTTGATACCTTGCTATGATTCCTTTGCTTTGAACCTTTGATCTCTGATACGAACCTATGCTGTGAAAAACCTTTTTAATTCTGACCTGGAAATGATTTGAGGAAAAGCTATTTTAAAATGATGTTTGCAAATATGATACAATACTCTTTTAATTGGGATTTTACTAACGTTTAAAAGACTATCTTTATGAAAAACCGTTTTGAAAGATCATTTTATGAAAACTACCCTGAAGGATCATTTTTATGAAAACCGTCATTAAAAGATGGTTTTAAATGGACTCTTAATTAGAAACCTTTTTAAATAAACTGTTGCTATGGAACTTTGATTATGGACCTTCTGATATTGACCTTCTGATATTGAACCTTCTGATATGACACTCTGATTATGATATGAACCTTTGACCTTGACCTTTGACTCTCAGTTTGATACCCGAGCCAAAATTTGTTCCCTAGCCATGAAGGTAACATGGCCGTGTCTGTGATGCACCACTGGCATGACTAGTGTGTGGCCCTAGTGATTTGGTCACACCGTCCCCATTCTGATTCTGTTATGCGCGCTTTATTTTATATCTGTTATGGCCAATATGATTTGTTCTGGGGGGGCGTATGGATGCATCCTAGATTTTTTCTGTTTAGTGGATTTAACATGATTTGATATATCTGATTTCTGGTGACTGATGATGGGTGCAATCCACGTCTTTCACATTTCTGGGAGCTGATCACTCCATATATATCTGTTTGATACATGAGGTCACCCCTCATATTATCTGGTTACTTGAAGAGGCATCCCCTCTGGATTTCTGATATGGTTACATGATTATGATATTTCTGTTTCTAGGCTCATGGTGGATTACTGTCCTAAACCTTTAACTCTTTATACCTTTACTTATATCTTATTCATTATGCTATATATGTTCATTTCCGTTTGCTTTCGTTTCCGTTTGTTATATATCTGTTCACTGAGCTCTCGTAGCTCAGCCGCATTTTCTTTTCCTGCGGCAGGTATCTAAGCTAGAAGCTGGGGCTTTTGCTATGGGATGAGAGATTAGAGCTTTTGTTGGAGCTTTTGCCTTAGATGACCACCTTATGTTATGACCTTTGTTTAGATTGGATTTCATTTCAGTTTTTATTTTCCTTTGGATTATTTCTTTGTCTTTTGAGACTTATGTAATTGGTTCAAGTCTTGTTGACTTGACTTATTCAATGATTCTGTTTAAGGCTTCCGCTGTGTATTATGTATGAATGCTCTGATATGTCTCCGTAGTGTAATACTTCTACCCTTGTCGGGTTGGGGTGTTACAGACACTAAGCTAGATGTCGAGTTCTTTACAAGGGTGCAACTACTCCCATTTACTCTATGTGTTTTGAGGTCTAAAACACTAACCGGACTTTACTGAATGAAAGGTAGAACAAATATGTGAAAACACTAACTAATCAATCAGTATCTAACTATCAAGACTTGCAACAGTGAGTTGAAGCTTGTTGATGCTTGATCTATTTTGATACAAAAAGGAAGATCACTAAGAATGAAATGAATGAATGATATGGGTTAGTAATGTACAAATGAATGAATGTATAATTTATGCTATCTAAGTGATGATTGTGCCTGAATGATCAGCTTGCTATTTATAGGCAAAGCTGATCAACAGGCGGCGGATTTGGCGGAACCAAACTAAGGGATCCGCCAGTTATGGTGTTTGGTTCCGCGAGAACCAGACAGCTAAGATATTCCCATATCTTTCCATATCTTGCACAATCTTTCCATATCTTCCAAAGTCAACTCTTTAGGTTGAAGATCTATACAAGATATCACCAAAATCTTCAAGATATCCTAAAGATATCAAAATGAGGTATGCCATGATGTCATGTTTAATATTTCTAACTTAAGAAATAAAAGTAAAACATGTAAATGTAAAATGTACATATGCAATGTGAATTCTAGTGATCACGTAATGTGTAAATGTGTTTTAAAAGACTTGTTACTATAAATGTAAAAGACTTTAACTTATATTTATGCTTTGCTAAAGATAAACCTTATAATTGTCATTAACAAAATAATGCAAAGATTGTAAAATATAACTTATACGTTTTTAGGATGATATTTGTATTAACATAGTTGATATCCAGAATTCACACTTCAAAAATTTGGCTTACAACTCCTCCTTCTTCAGTAACTCTAAGATTAGCTTAAGGTGTTCCTCGTGCTATTTCTCACTCTTAGAGTGTATTAGGATGTCGTCAATGAACACGATCACGAATTTATCCAAGTATGGCATACACACGCAATTCGTGAGGTCCATGAATACGGCTGGTGCATTGGTCAAGCCAAATGGCATAACTTGGAACTTGTAGTGGCCATATCGGGTCCTGAATGCAGTCTTCGGGATGTCCTCTTCCCGAATTCGGAGTTGATGATAACCTGATCCCAGGTCAATTTTGGAGTAAATAGATGAACCTTGAAGTTGATCGAATAAATCGTCGATTCTTGGGAGTGGGTATCTGTTCTTGATGGTTAGCTTATTCAGCTCTCGATAGTCGATACACATTCTGAAGTGTTGATGCAAATAATGTTCTAAAAACGTTATTTATATCTTTCGATTACTTCACGTTTTGAGGATGACAAAATGTGAAATCACGATACGTTAAAATCAAAGTAAACAAGTCTTTAATCGGAAGATTCCGTTTCTACACAAATCACTCTTGAACAAAGTTACAACTTGTACTAGTGATCAAAGAAGTGAATTTATGTTTTGAGAATTCGCATTTCAAATGGGACAAAACATTTTTTCAAAAATACACATGACAAATTATTTTTGAAATATTAAGAAATGTTTTAATGGAAAAATATGTTTGAAAATCACAACAGCTATTTTCCCCCCAAAATCAGCTCCAACCTTCCCCAAATAATTTTTCACCAGAAAAGACAAAATTTGGAGCATCCTAGTCTACGACGGCTCCACGGTTTCGTTAAATTTAATGGAGCCGTGGGGTATTTAACGGAGCCGTCCGTACCATTTTTTCTGTAACGTTCAGATTTTTCTTGCCTATAAATATCAACCCCTTTCACAGTTTTAGGCACCCTTCACACACAGAAAAATCCCCTAGCTTAATCCTTTAAACCTTTCACTTCTTTAGGTTAGTTTTCTTTGTTTCAAGAGTGATCCAATCA